>CM039126.1:21471737-22071737 GCA_022036555.1 Microstegium vimineum | reverse complement strand
AGTGCAGATAAGCCTACACAGACCGCGGTAGTGTTGGGCCCTAGGCTGGTAGTGTCGCGCCCCACTAAAGGGCTACTAGCATTTCACCTTATCAAGCTCAAGTCCATGCCAAGTGGGTGCCCAGGCAAAAGAAGGTTTCTCAAAAACCCAAGGACTCAATCGGGGTGGTCAAAAACAAGTTTGCATATCAACCAAAGGCAAATTCACCCCAAGGAATCCTATCATCATGCTATGTGTTGAAATGTAATGACCGTGGTAAAGTCATTGTAGAGTTTGTGGGTAATGAGAACCATGATAAGAGAAGCATGAATATTTGGGTTCCAAAAATTGTGGTTACTAACATGCAAGGCCCCAAGATTGATCGGGGACCTAAATCTAGGAACTAAATTGTTTTGTAGGCATAATCCTCCGGTGGGTCAAGTTGGGTACTTGATAGTGGATGTACAAATCATATGACCGGAGAGAAGAGTATGTTCTCATCATATTCCCCAACTTCAAATGCAAGTGAGAATATCATCTTCGATGACAACTCCAAAGAGGAAGTGATTGGACTTGGTAAAGTTGCTATTACTCTTGATCATTCTATCTCAAATGTTTTACATGTGAATTCGTTGAGTTACAACTTGTTGTCCGTTTCTCAATTGTGTGAGACGGGTTACAATTGTTTCTTTACGGATAAGGGTGTGGAAGTCTTTAAGAGGGAGGATTCCTCTATTGTCTTTACAGGTCATTTGAAGGGCAAGCTTTACCTAGTTGATTTCAACAAAAGTAAGGATAAGCTTGATACTTGTTTAGTGGCAAAATCTAGCATGAGTTGGCTATGGCATCGCCGACTAGCTCATGTTGGGATGAGAAACTTGGCCAAACTCCTAAAAGATGAACACATTCTTGGACTAACAAATGTTGATTTTGAGAAAGATAGAATTTGTAGAGCTTGCCAAGCCGGAAAGCAAGTAGGTGCACCTCAAACACCAAAGAGCATTGTCTCCACCAAGCAACCATTGGAGCTAATTCACATGGATCTCTGTTGACGGTCCTTAAGTACCAAATCCAACCATCAACTAAACAAGTAAAAGGATCAATACGAAACCAACACCTAGAAATAAGGTTTATACTGGCAGAATTCCATGAGTTTTGGTGAATTTCTATTTCTGCAGGGGGATATCAGGAAATATGGAGGAAAGGCCCACATGTAAGCATTACATAGAGATAATTATCATCCGTAGGGAAAGAACAATCTAGAAGGGTCAAGAAGGCGACGGAAGAAGCGAGAGGCCGAGCGGGTCCAGGGGCAGGGCGCCCGCCCTATCCCCTAGGGCGGCCACCTTAGGTCAAGCACCAATGGGCCTCTGCTTTGTGGACCCTCTCTCCACCGCCTTTGAGATCACATCTACACCCTCCATTAAGGTCGGTTTGATTCGACGGTTGACGTTCATTTGAGGAGGCTATATAAGGAAGGCCCCCTGACCCTGAGGAGAAGAGCCTCTCTGGCATAATTCATTATTCATCATCCATCTCAAGAGGAGAAGCCCCTGATCAAGCCCTAGAGCCACCACATCAACTAGATCTCTAGTTTAGCATAGCTATATAGGATTAGAACTAGAAGGAGTCAATCTTCGATTGGTTTCCGGATCTGTCAAGAGGATTATTGGCAATTCTCTCTCTAGTTCTTCCTTATTCTTCATTTGTTCTTCAATATTATGAATATAACTTTTCTCTACTTCATTATATTGTTTATGACTTTACTATATTCGTTTATATTCTTAGTTATATTGTTCTTAGTCTATTATGATTATATACTTGGCTTAGTTAGATCTGAATCATATTCATGTTTAGGATCGTATAGCGTTTATCCACCAGTACTATGGGTAAATGATAGATATTGTGTAGGCGTGGTGCCTAGACCGTATTTATCTACGATTGTACCCTACATTCCGGATCGAGAGGTAGATCGCGGGAGTGACAGTCCTGTTGAGTCCTTTGTAGTCCTCCTCCCGTTTGTAGGGCAGGCAGAGCAGTACTATTACGGGGAAGTGATTGCTATGTTTCTCATCTTCTTTAGTATACTCAGTACACATGAATATCTCTTATCTCGCCATGATTGCCCAGTGTAATTGCACTAATCATAGTATGCTAGACTGTATAGTTAAGAATGACTTAGGAAATATCTTTGTAGTTCATCCTAATTCCATGCTAATGACTTGCTAGAATATCTGTTGAGGTGCTTATCATTATCTTATGTGGCTACATATATGCTGATCAATATTTATCTTTTATCACTATTCATTCATTATCTATATCTTATGTGACACTTATCTTGTACTGAGTGAGATAGATGAAAACTCTCCATTACACATGCAGTGATACTCATTAATCATCATTATTCATTCCTCATTTATTCCTTAGTATCCCTTCCTAGTGGTAACAATATAAATAATGATACCTAGAATACTCCTGGTTAAAATGCTACATCGGTATAATCTGTGCGCTTGCAGAAATTCATTTATATTTACTTAAAGCAATTGCATATTTCTATACCACATCTCTTTGGCATGCTGGGGATGACAATCTAGCTTAAGTGTCATAAGAAGTGTCAACAAGCATTTTTGGCCCCGTTGCCGGGGAATGTTGATTAGCTATCAAAAGGAATAAATGAGTTATCACTTGCATCACTAATGTGATTGAGAAAACATCAATTCTCTACTCGTACAGCCTTACCCTTGATCTTTGCCTATTTTTTCTATCATCCTTATGCAGGTCAATGTATGAATAGATTTGATCTTCCAGAAAATTTTGTTGAAAATCCCAAAGCATTAATCAGAAGGACAAAAGCCAAGCTCAAGAAAGTAATAGAATCATCATCATCTCAGCTTGAAGCTCCACCCAATCAAGAAGATCATCAAGATATCGTTCGAGACTTGACATCAGAGTTCGAAGCCATGGCAGACAAGTCAATCCGTGAGTTCTCAGCCCCCACCATGGACAACAGCCGCACTGGACCTGCTGCGAACATTGATCGGTCATTTGAGCTCAAGCGTGCGCTCATCAACATGGTGCAAGCAAGCCAGTTCTGTGGGAAAGCACACGAAGATGCTAGTGCTCATCTCCAACACTTATTGGAGATTTGCAGCACATTCACTATCAAGGATATTCCTAGAGACGCCATACTACTTCGTCTTTTCCCATTCTCACTCTTGGGGAGAAACAATTCAAAGAGATCATTCCGTTGATAACATACTTGGGAGTCTCCGAAAGGGGGTAACTACTCGTTCACATTTAGCAAATTTTTGTCAATTTTACTCTTTTGTCTCCTCTTTGGAACCTCTCAAGGTTGAGCAAGCTCTCGATGATCCGGATTGGGTGATGGCTATGCAAGAAGAGCTAAATAGCTTTGAAAGGAACAAAGTTTGGTCATTGGTGGAAATACCAAATACCAATGTGATTGACACTAAATGGGTCTTCCGCAACAAGCAAGATGAGCAAGGTGTGGTGACAAGGAACAAGGCAAGATTGGTTGCACAAGGTTTCACTCAAGTAGAGGGCTTGGACTTTGAAGAGACTTATGCACCAGTGGCAAGACTTGAAGCAATCAGAATGCTTCTAGCCTTTGCTACCCATCATGACTTCAAGCTTCATCAAATGGATGTGAAGAGTGCATTCCTCAATGGCCCTATCCAAGAGTTGGTGTATGTTGAGCAGCCACCGGGATTTGAAGATCATATGTTCCCACATCATGTCTTCAAGCTCCATAAGGCACTCTATGGGCTTAAGCAAGCACCAAGAGCATGGTATGAATGCCTTAAGGAATTCTTGCTCAAACAAGGCTTTGAAATAGGCAAAGCGGATCCTACTCTCTTCACTCAAAAAGTCAATAATGATATCTTTGTGTACCAAATATATGTCGATGACATAATATTTGGTAGTACTAACCAATCCTTTTGTGATGAGTTTAGTAGGATCATGACTAAGAGATTTGAGATGTCTATGATGGGTGAGCTAAAGTTCTTCCTTGGTTTTCAAATCAAGCCACTCAAGGAAGGGACTTTCTAATGCCAAACCAAGTACACCCATGATATGTTGAGAAAGTTTGACATGGTAAATGCAAAGTCAATCAAGACTCCCATGCCGACCAATGGACATCTTGATCTTGATGAAGGAGGGAAATTTGTGGACATAAAGGTATATCGCTCCATGATCGGCTCTCTCCTTTACTTATGTGCATCTAGGCCGGACATAATGCTTAGTGTGTGCATGTGTGCTAGATTTCAAGCTAACCCAAAAGAGTGCCACATAGTGGCCGTTAAGAGAATTTTAAGATATCTAGTCTTCACTCATAACCTTGGCTTATGGTATCCTAAGGGCTCTAAGTTTGATCTACTTGGGTATTCGGATTCCGATTACACCGGTTGTAAGGTAGACCAAAAAAGCACTTCAGGGACGTGTTAATTCCTTGGACGGTCCCTAGTGTCTTGGAGTTCTAAAAAGCAAAATTGTGTAGCCCTTTCCACCACCAAGGCCGAGTATGTTGCAGCCGGCGCATGTTGTGCTCAACTACTTTGGATGAGGCAAACCTTAAAAGATTTCGAATGTCAATTCACCAAGATTCCGCTCTTGTGTGATAACGAGAGTGCCATCAAACTCGCAAATAACCCAGTTAGTCACTCTAGAACAAAACACATAGACATCCGTCATCACTTCTTGAGAGACCACGAATTAAAAGGAGATATCGCAATTCACCATGTGAGCACCGAAAAGCAACTAGCCGATATCTTCACTAAGCCTCTCGATGAGACAAGGTTTTGTGCTTTGCGTAGTGAACTGAATATACTTGATTCTCGTAACGTGGTTTGAACTATAGCACACATTTGTTTGTCCACCTAGCGACTTAGGCAAAACTTTGAAAATCTCAATTATGTGCTTCAAAACCAATTTTGAAAGAAACTTGAATGTGTTGGTCATAGTATGTATTGTTGATTTGCTTACTGACCAACATATGGCAAGGAGTATGTGTCTACAATTGCATAAATATATAGTATAAAGGTGGCATAACTCCTCACTGCCCTGGCAGGCCAGCAGTGCCGGCCCTTAGCACAGCAGTGCTGGGCCTAGCCACAGCAGTGCCGTGACTTAACTGCCCAGAGTAGTCGGGTCCGGGTTCTATCCCTCGGGTCCTTCTTTATCTTTTCGCCCAGGCCCGAGGGGACTCTATCCCCAATCGTTTTCTCCCCAGCAGAACCCTCTCCCTCTCCTCTCTCTTCCCCAAGGTGACTAAGGGAGCCCGGAGGTCCCTCTCTTCTTCCCGGCGGTGCCGCCCTTCGGTGGTGTTGCCATTGGAGGATGTGTGGAGGATCTTCCTCCCTGCGTCAAGCTCCATTCAAGCCAACCCCTCTTCATCATCATCCCTCTCATTCAAAGGTAATAACATGAAACCCTAACTTGGATCGATCTATGCAATGTACGGATTTTGAGAAGGGATTTAGGTTGTTAGTAGTTGCATTATGTATGGTGATGTATCTCCAGTAGCTAGATTTGACCAAAACCTAGATTCAACGGTGGCTTGAAAAAGCATGCATAGGTGCTGTCTGTACCAGTGCGGAAGTGCCGGGCCAGAGGCCGGTGTTGGGGATATTACCTCGGCATATGTTGGTATTTCTTAACGCACACAGATAAATCCGCAAGCGCACGAATACCGTTGTAGCTTTCACCCGTGAGTATTCCAAGGGTATCGATTTCCACGGGGAACGTGAAGTGTACTAGATAAGAACTAAGAGCATCCAATGATAGATAAGATAACTAGGTAGAGAGATTTTAGAGTTTTCTAAGGGAGTTATCTAATCAAAGGTCTACTATACTCCACTTACTTCGGAGCAACAGTACCTTCCCGACTCTCGACAAAGACTGGGAAAAAGGTAGTCGGGAGAGGCTGCCAAAAGCTCTACGAAAACACCAACTCGAACGTGGTGGACTAAAAAGGCCTTATAGAGCTGTCACCCCTGGAGCTACCACAACTATCCATAGGATTGGGCGCAAACTCAGGTAAACTCTAGTCTAGACACCACGTCTACACTATCGCTTACTACTCTAATTCAACGTTAAAACTAGAGCACTCAATACAAGCGGAGATCCCGTAAATAGAATAAAGTAAGAACTGAAATAAGATACTTAGAAATAATAAATGAAGAACCTGGAGATCGCTCCGAACCAGATGCTGCACAAGTACAATGCTGAGGAAGATCCAACAGATCCGACTCCTCCTAGCTCTCTCCTCCTCTCTCTCACCTCTAATTAGAACTAGATGAACGAGAACTAGAAGAACTAGATCTAGGCAACTAGAGGGACCTCTCTCCTTCTCTCTCTAATTGAAACCCTAGCTTTTGCTCTGGAGAAGAATAATGAGATGAGATGATCCTCAGGGGGGTCAGGGGCCTTCCTTATATAGCCTCCTCAAATGAACGTGGGTCGTTGGATCAAACCGACCTATATGAAGGGTTTAGATTGATCCTCAAAGGCGGTGGAGCACGATCCGCGAAGCAGAGCCTGATTGGCTCCAGGGGTAGGGCGGGCGCCCTAGAGGCTAGGGCGGGCGCCCTGGTCTCGGGCCCGACTCGGCTCCCGTTCGTTCTGGTGTCTCCTGGAACCTTCTAGAGTAAAGAAAATTGTGCGGTTGATAAATATCTCTATGTAAACATGAAATGTGGGCCTTTCCTTGGTATTTCCTGATAACCCCTGCAGAAACAGACATTCACCAAAACTTGTGGAATTCTGTTAGTATAAACCCTAATTCTAGCTATGTGTTTCATTTAGATCCTTTTCCTTATTTAGTTAACGATTAAAATTGGTACTTAAGGACTGTTAACAGCATATCCCCAGGGACCTTATGGGCTTGCCGACCAGGAGACGGCCCAGCCCATGACGCCTTGCGGCACGCGACCAGCCCGCCGTGCTCCCCAAGGACTCCGAAGAAGTCTTGCTCGTCAAGGAAGATCCTAGTATATAGACTCGGATCCCTTGCCATAGAGAACCGATCATAATCTGTTAGGATATGGAAATTGTTACCCTGCTCCCTAGCTATATAAGGCGAGCAGGGACCCCCCTCAAAAACTCTCTCACAACCTCTCTCAGATCATCTACAGATCTTGTAACCTAATATGCAAGATCAATCCAGCCACCAAAACATAGGACATAGGGTATTACGGCGATTTGCCGGACCGAACCTGTCTAAATCGCCATGTCTATGCTCTCTGTGTTATGCTTGATCGTCGTCGCCACACCTCCGCCTACAATCTACTACCGTAGGGTACCCCCTAGGTAGACTGCGACGCATATTTCGTCGACAGTTGGCGCGCCAGGTAGGGGGTGTGTGCATCGACTCCATGGCTCGTCAAGCGGTTACCTTTCTGGATTCCATGGTCCTTCCGGCGCCCGGCACCATGCTCCAGATTGGATCTATGTCCTGGACCGTTGGATCCGCGCCATACGGGACGAACGCGCCGTCATCTCCACGTTGTCTCGCCATGCCAAAGTACCACCCGCGTAAGGACATCAGTGTCGATGACCTGATCGACGCCATCGATCGCTCCAACGCCAGCATCATCGACTGCATCGACCTCGTTCAAGCGGCGTGACGCCGACTACCCGGTCACCACGGTCGCCGATCGTGCCGTCATCGGGCCCCAGCAAAAGCGACGACCGCGACCAGGCATCGCGGATATTGCAATCTGATGTTCCGGCCCATCTCCGATCAGATCCCTGTGGCACCAATCATGAACACCGTCATCATCTCCCCCATCTTTAGTAACTCCGACCAGGCAGTGTCCCTAGATGGCACGGTCTCGTCAGGCTCGGTCGCCACCACGAGGCCTGAAACACCCGATTCCTCCGGATCGACCAGCGACCACCCAGAGTTCCCCCAGGTTTTGGGGGGATGATTTTTCAAGTCTCCACCGAACGCGCTCCCCGCGACAACGAGACGGAGGCCGATCGTATCGCAAGAGAGCAGCGCAACGTGGAGCGTGCGCAACGGCGCAAACGGGAGCGCATCGAGCAAGAGAAGCAAGACGAGTGCCACGAACGCGAACGACTTGCACATGAATAGCGTGAGTGGGACCAGTGAAATGGAGGCCGCATGCCAAGACACAATCTCCAGTACGAGTTTGACCAGATAGGCAATGTTCCGGTATACCCAACCCCAAGCACCAACCTGGTCGTAGCAACCTGCAAATTGTCCTAACTCCCACCCACGCCAGAGGTCGAGAAGATAGAAGCCCATCTAATGGCAGCAGTGGTCTAGGTAAACAAAGCGCCTCGCCCAACTGAATTCTCCGACCAGTCCCATAGCAGAAACCACTCCAGAAGCCCTCCGCGGGAATACAGGCGAAGACCTCCACCGCACGACGGTGAAGCCCGCGACAACCCTCAGCGCGAGCGAACACCGGAGCAGGCACACCGAAGTCCTCCGCGGGAGTACAGGCGAAGATCCCCCCCACGAGATGGCAAGGAACCTGGCAACCCGCGGCATGAACGAACACCAGAGCCGGCGCGACGAAGCCCTCCGAGGGAGTACCGACGCAGACCTCCGCGGTACGATGATAATCGTCAACGCGACCTAACACACACACTTGTTGGGAACTTGCGCCCTCTCTCCCCTCGCCTGCGTGCTGTCCGGTGGCCCCTAAATTTCAAAGTAACGTCCGTGGACAAATACGATGGCAAGGTAAACCCAGAGCAATGGGTGTCCACATATGAGATCGCCATATACGCTTCGGGAGGAAACAAAGACATCATGGCCAACTACCTACCAGTGATGTTGTCGACCTCAACCAACAGCTGGCTCCAGAAGATCCCTGAAGGCACAATCGATAGCTGGGAACAGCTCAAGGAAATCTTCATCAAGACGTACAAAGCCACGTGTGTCCAGCCGGGGACACGTTATGACTTGGAAAACGTCCGCCAGAGGAGCAACGAGAGTCTCCGCGAGTACATCAGGCGCTTCTCCGATAAACGCTTAAGCATCACAGAGATCTCCGACCCATAGGCCATCACCATCTTCTCCAACGGTCTACGGGTCGACGAGCTCAGAAACAAGTTGGCATGGAAGAACGTGACAACCATAGAAGAACTCATGACGATTGCGAATCCTTACGCCAACCAAGATGATGCAGCACGAAGCAGGGAGAACAGGCGACGCTACTCCTGCTCCTCGAAGCGCGAAAGGGACAGGGACCGCCAATCAGACTACCGTAGTGATGGAAGGGCCGGTGACTATCGGGACTACCGATCGGGCAACTCCGAGCGTTACCCACAGAGGTACGATCACAGGCGAGACAACTGCTATGTCACCAACACGAATGCCAGACCGAAGAAGAACTACGACACCAGCTACGAGAAGATCCTCGACGGCCCCTGCCCCATACACAAGAACTCCAAGCACTCCATGTGTGACTGCGATCTCCTTGAGTCGGCGGTAAAGGGAAGAAGCGACAAGAGAGCAAGAAAGGACGACCCTGACAAGGGAAGAGACCAAGAACCACCAGCACCAGAGTTTCGCCCACCATCAATGACATACTCCATCTTTGGAGGCGTCGCAGTTGTTGAAGGAGAAAGGAGACGTCGTCAGGTACGCAAGGATGTCTACTCGGTAGCAGCAACAGGTGAAGATTCGAACAACACCCGTCACTTAGACTAGTCGGAATAGCCCATAAGCTTCTCTGGAGAAGACAAGTGGACAGATTACAGATACCCTGTCCGTTTCCCGCTCATCATTGATCCAACCATCGCCACGTGCCGCTTCACGAAGGTATTGGTCGACGGCGGTAGTGCCCTCAACATTATATTCGCCTATGCCTTCCGCCAACTCGAATACTCCAAGAAGGACCTCATGCCCGCGAACTTCTCCTTCTGGGGCATCATCCCGAATAAGGCGTCAACACCGGTAGGCTGGATCACTCTCCCTGTACAGTTCGGCAATCAAGACCACTTCAGGGTGGAACACATCACCTTCATCATCGCCGACTTCGAAACGGCCTACCACGCGATACTAGGCTGACCAGCACTCGTCAAGCTTATGGCGGTTCCGCACTACACCTACATGGTGCTCAAGATCCCGACGCAGCAAGGCATCCACAGCCTCCGTACCAACCTCAAGATCGCATACGAATGCGAACAGCAGACGATAAACGTCGTCGAGAAGCCCTGTGTCTCGGACATGTACAACTCCGAGGACAGTGACAGCCCGGCCGCAAAAAAATAGAAGGAAGCAGAACAACCAGCGACCACTTCCAACCCTGCCAGCGAACAAATATAGAGGCCACTAGCTCCGAGCAACGCAAGAAGATCCCCTAATATAAGCATAGTTCAATAAATATTGTATTGTTTCTTCTCCAAGCAATGAATAAAGGTGCTTTGTTTCCCTTGTCTCATCTAACCAAACCTGCTATGTGAACAAAACGCTCACGGCGTACAACGATCTCCGCAAAACGCTCATGGCATATGACAATCTTCGCAACACGCTCACGACATAGAGCGACCGCTCCCAAAAACACCCACGCCGTATCACCATCATCATAAAAACATCAATAACATTCAGCGACCACGACAGTGCGACTACTAATGATCGATGACCTCTCCAAAGCACTCCCATAGTGTTCGACGACCTCGCCAAAACGCAACAGGGCGTTTCTCCAAACAGCCTGGCCATAACCAGAAAGCTCCCGAAGCTGGTCCATCAATGAGTCATAGCGAATAGAAGTAGCTACCCTAATCGTTACGACCACGTTGACAGACCTCCCAAAATGGTATTTCCCCAATAATCAGGCAGTATCATTTGGGTCGGGAGCCATGAGGCTATGCGCCCAGAATCTGTACACGACCACGGTACGGTCGACGACTCTACAAGCCACATGACTTTTCGCACAGCGTCTGCAGGAACGGTCTCCACAGGCCCTAGTCACGCCACGATCGAGCCTCTCGGAAAAAGGACCTGTCTCTGGTATCATCCTAAGCGTGCATGAGCTATTCGCCCTCTGCACCGCGGATTGCCAGCAGTGTGCCTCCTTGGGAGTCCTTATGTATCCTACGCGTGAAGTGGCGCTAGCCCTACGATCTGGACCATTTGAGACCCAAGGCCGAACGATTCATCGCTACGTCTCATGACTTAGCGGGCACGACAGGACATACAAGTGAAACAAAAGCTCACCGCCCCGGATATATTACAGCTTTGTAGTTTTCACTTATACGTCCGAATACTTGTATCCGAGATACAAATTATCGTTGTCCCGCAGCAAAATAGAACATAAAGATAAAGTCGAGACTCCAAGGCAGAAGAGACCACACCTAAAGACAAGTCATACCAACGATTACAACCTCATCCTACTAATGTGATAAGCGACCACCTCACTAATGTTCCTAATCCAGAGATCAAACTCATGACGAAGCTGACATTGCAGGCTACAATACATAATGATCCCAGGCATATTGGTACCAAAGCGACAGCACTCGTTCTAGACGCATAGATGAGGACCGGCGACGACGACCAAATTGGGCACATCCTCCGGGGCACGAATCCACCACCGTCGCGAGATCCTGTGCATATTGTCACGAGAACGCTCCCGAAGACGACGCAGGCTTCGATCACAAAACCGACCATCTGGAAGAACACCTCTGCTGAGGCGATGAAGGATAGCAAGCGTCTCTAGATTCGCCAAATCAGCATAGTACAGCATCATGGCCCTGAAGTACATCGCAACATCATCTCCAGCAGCCACCGCCCTACCAATAAGCTCCTACCTAACAGGATCCTGGCCCTGCAACATCAACCGCTCCAAACCGTGAAAGAACAAGGCCTCCCGGTGGTCGACATTGAGGAAGCACTGCTCGAAGGCAAGCTCTAGGAAAGGATAGTAAGGCCGGCAAAAGTTCTGAAGACGCCGAAGAGACACGAGCCGAATCGTCGAAGCGTCGTCGCAAAATGGGCAGAAGAGACGACAGGTTGGGCGAATCCTCGCATACTCACGCACATTGTCACCGCCGTCGATCACATGAAGAAGAATCTGAAAGACCAAGTCCTCCGGCAAAGTCAGCAAGGCAGCGAAACCCACCGCAAGGCGTGCACCGTCTCCCTCCATCTTCGCCGACCAAACCCTAGCACCGATGAACTCTCCTACTCTTCGCCTAAACCTTGCTGGTGGCAAGCGTGGAGATTATTAACAAGATGGCTGGGAATCCTCTCGGATCACCAAGAATATATGGCACCGAATCGCTGGCTATTCGAATCCTAATTGCTCTAAGGCAAAGAAACGCGACCCTTCTCGTTCCATCAACCATTAGGATAGCCTTAAATACCAAGCGGCGTGGCGCTTTGACTTCAAGGGTTTTTGGGAAACCGTAACAATCAAATATGGATCTGCCACGCCGCCTACCTTTTGCGCCTCAAAAACGGGCCGATAATCGTGCAAATAAAACAAGGCCCATTTACTTCCTCTTCCTTACACATTCATTTATAGTCAATTACATGATTTACGGCTAATAATTTTTCTTTGCAATATCACCAACGCTACAGTACCGGGGACTGGGCCCGCATCTTTGTCATTTTTGCGCAGCCACAGTAGATGACTACAGTAATCTGGCCGACAAGATTCACAGAGTGGGCGGCACAAACACGCTCTGGGACTCCGTCGACAGCAACTACCACCCGAGTACTGATCGCATTCCCGACCAGGCTCGGGGGCTTCGTCCACCTACACACCGAGCAAGCCTCGGGGACTGCGGCTAAGGCATCGAAGGATAACACCCAGGGACTGACGCCCGGGGACTACGAATAAAAACCAAATGACCTCGATGCAAGAACCTCTCCAAGCTCCTTCCATCAGGCTCGGGGACTACAGGTATTCGCAGTCGTTTCTTACCAAACCAACGTTTCAGTTCTTTATATCTCTACATACATGATCCTGATACAAGAAGCTCTCGGTTTCTTACATCAGGCTCGGGGACTACATGTATTTGCAGTCGTTTTTTGCAAACTTATGCTTCAATCTTCATTTACATACCTTATGCACTATTTTATAAAGCATGGCACCATGTGCATACTTCACCTGCTACCATGCTCGGGGACTAAGTGGGTACACTTCACCTTGAGGTGAATGTACTAATTTTCTTCTCGACAAAGCTCTGCTATTTTTTGTGTGTTGTTTTTGCAGAGCCTAAGTGGGTACACTTCACAAGGGAAGGACTTTCCAAAAGTTTTTCTTCTTCAGCACGTCACATTCTTCCAACAAGCAGCCGCAGCATCCGGCAAGGCGACCAGCTCGCTCATCAAGCTACGACGTTCTCGACCAGCTCAACCTGGTTGGGAGACTTCTCCGAGCAACACCTCGACCAGCCACCCTGGTCGGGACTCTACGACGACCACTCCGCATGATGGCGACCAGCTGAACGCCTCCGAGGACGAAGCTGCGGGCTCGCCAGAAGAATGCAACATGCTCGGGGACTTGTTGGGGATATTACCTCGGCATATCCCCAGGGACCTTATGGGCCTGCCGACCAGGAGGCGGTCTAGCCCGCGAGGCCTTGCGGCACGCGACCAGCCCACCGTGCTCGCCAAGGACTCCGAAGAAGTCTTGCTCGTCAAGGAAGATCCTAGTAGATAGACTTGGATCCCTTGCCATAGGGAACCGATCATAATCTGTTAGGATATGGAAATTGTAACCGTGCTCCCTGGCTATATAAGGCGAGTAGGGACCCCCTCGAAAACTCTCTCACAACCTCTCTCAGATCATCTACAGATCTTGTAACCTAATACGCAAGATCAATCCAGCCACCAAAACACGCGTCGTAGGGTATTACGGTGATTTGTCGGCCCGAACCTATCTAAATTGCCGTGTCTACACTCTCTGGGTTACGCTTGATCATCATTGCCACACCTCTGCCTACAATCTACTACCGTAGGGTACCCCCTAGGTAGACTACAACGCATATTTCGTCGACAGCCGGCAGTGCTGGGCACTGGGCAACAGCACTGTTGCATCTGCTTCCTCAATCAACAATTGAATCTCGTTTTTGCTCAAATCTTTCCACTAGAGTTCCAGTTACTATTCTAAGTGCAACAACTTAACCTTTTCTCTTTTAAAATGCATAGATGGATGTCGGTGGACCGAGTAGTGTGAAGGGAAAGGGGCCAAGGACAAAGGCCCGTGCTACAAGAGGAGGCAAAGGAGGAGTTGATGATGGCCTGAATCCAAGGCAAAGGATCACGAAAGCGAGTGAGTTGCAGATGGCAGGCGGAACCATCAGGGAAGGTGCTTGCCCTGGGACACCTCCAGATCTGGGACTATTTGATGGGTCCTATCTCATTCCTCATGCTGAGGAGGTGTTTGTTTAGGAGCCTCAGGACACCCGTGCCAGAGAGAGGGTGAACTATCAAAACCAGTACCGCTCCGTCCAAGAGCAAAGGGAAATCAATCCTTATGATGTGCCAAAGGACATGGGAGTGGATTACAGGTTCTGGAATATCTTTCACTCAGATTTCTATTTCTCTATTCTCTTTCATGCAAAGAATCCCAAGATCATCAAGATGAAGTATGTTGATTGGGAACATCTTGAGAACAAGAGGGATCCTATCTTTGATAGAGTTATTGATCAGTGCAAACAGCTAGGCATGTATTACTAGATGGGTCTCTGGAATGACTAGAATACTGAGATAATCCACTAGTTCTTTGTCGCTTACTATCTTGACAGGGAAAACCATGTGATGCATTGGATGACAGAGGGCATGCACTACAAGTTGGACTTTGTGACTTTTGCCCATCTCCTTGTCTTTGGAGAGGATGACAGGGAATTCTCTAATATCCATGATGAGAGAGGTTTGACAAATGAAGAAATTTCTCATCTCTACATCAAGCCTGAGGAGGCAGATGGTCTTGTAAAGGGGTTTAGAAGCAAGTATTACATCCTTAACAATCTCTTCAGGACTACTCTCTATCCCAAGGTGGGATCTACATCAAATCTTTATGGTTCATCCAAGAATGTGCTAAGGAGGATGAGAGGTGGAGCACCACCCTTTTCAGTGTCACGCTTCATATGGGATGAGTTGTTCATTGCTGCAAATGATGCTAGGAAGGGGATTCCCTATGCACCATATCTCATGTTTATCATTGAGAGAGTGACTGACAGGATCTACAACAAGGACACCATCCATGAGCCTTGCAGAGGTGAGAAGGCAGTGCACTCCACAGTTCAGGAGGTGGTGACTCCTCCCAGGACCAGGATCAGGGCAGCAGTTCCAGATCGCCCTAAGTCTTCCAGAGCAGCAGCCATCAGCAGAGGCAAGAAGAAAGGCAAGTTTTTTTTGAAACTAAGAAGAAAGGCAAGTTTGGCAGGCTTCTAAGGAAGATCTTCACTAGCACTTTCTATGCCAATGAGACTGGATATAAGGCCAGACTTGAGATCAGAGAGCTAAGGCAAGAGCAGGGCCTCAGACAGCTATCTCCACCTCTTCCTCTGCCAGACCTCAGTGAGGAGTCTAGTTTTGGCTCAGATGAGGAGGAGGACTTGGATGATGAGGAGATTCAGGAGGAGCAGCCACCGAGATGCAGTGGTCGTGCTAGAGCTCCCAGTGTTCACTTCACAAGCTCTCCAGATGATGATGATGATGACAATCATGATGACCACATGGATGAGGATAGCGACTAGTTTGTATTCTTTTTGCTATGTCTTCCTCTTCTTTTTGGTGACTTGTTGCCAAAGGGAGAATTACTAAGTGAAAGGGGTACAACAAATCTTCGATGGTCATGGAGGAGCAGTTACTGTTGGTTCTTGAGTTATCTTAGTTGTTAGATTGTGAGATGAGAGAGCAACATCAAAAACTATTTTATTGTAATATTGCCACTTAAGTACTTGATTTGGGTTATTTGTGGACTGTACTCTCTCATATATACCATGCTTGTCTCTATGTGTAGTTAGTTTACTTTTATATCTTGCTGTGTTGTCGTGCTTGTGCTTCTATAGCCTTGCTGCTGGTAGTCAGGCCGGCAGTGTCGGGCTTAGGTCCGGCAGTGCCGCTCTGCTCCAACAGCAAGCACTCTGATCAGTTTGAGACAGGTTTGTATGATCACGTTTATTCTTGTGACACCTTGTTTCAGCACCTACAACAGCCATGGATGTAAAGGGAGCCCTATTTCACTCCAATATGTGAATTTTGGCTTTTCATGCCAAATTAGAAATTCAAATTCCCATTCACATATTTAGGGGGAGCTCCTACACCCATGACTTGCATTGTCTCAGATTATTACTTAACTTTTATAAGCTCTAAGTGTGTTGTCATCAATCACCAAAAAGGGGGAGATTGAAAGTGCAATCAAGCCCTAAGTGGGTTTTGGTGACATAATAACATAATTAGAGGACTAATGAGACTCTTCAACTATGACAAGCAGGTTAAACATAAGGAGGTTGATGAACAGGTTGGCGGACCCCTTCAATTACAAAAGTGCATGGCAACAAGCTCAAAGGACTTTAATTCATTTTATCTTTTGAATTTGAGTTAGGTATGTCGTACTATTAAGAGGGATTCAACACACATGCCAACAAGTGAACCAAATGCTATATCTATCCATACATCATACACCTCCACATACATAGCAGTAAAAACAGCCAGCTATTCCATGATTCAATCCTTGCTGTCTTTGCCAGGCCGGCAGTGTCGGGCTTCAGGCCGGCACTACCGCGACTTGAAATCTGCCCGTTGGCAGTGATGGGGTATAACCTTATCCCCTCACTCCCCCAACGGTAACTTTGCTCATTCACTCAGATTTATTCGCAAAAACAACTAGAGAAGCTCCCTTCTTGCTCTTTCTTCTCCCTTTGTGCTCCAACTCTCTCCTCCATTGATTTCCACTTAAATCTTTGAGAGATTGAGCCTCCAAGCTTGAGAAGAAGCTTCTCCCTCGGATCTTCAACTCCTACAAGCATTTGATTCGCATGGTGGCCGACGGTTTGAGTTTGTTACTCTTGGAGCTTTGCTCCTAGCCAGTTAGGCGTCGCCCTTAAGCTTGCCTCCTTCGTGTGGTAGCCTAGGGAGGTTTGTAACACCCATATTGCTAATACATATCCCCTCATCTCAAGAGTTCATTCTCTTGACTTGAGACCGAGGAAAGAGCTAGCCTTTGTGGTGAGCTTGAGCCTTGTGTGGCGCACCTCAACAACGTGGACGTAGGCAAGCCTTGGTGGCGAGCTAAACCACGAGTCAAATCTTGTGCCACCTTGTGTTTGTCTTTCTACTTTGATATATATTGCTCTCAATGTGATTTCTAGGGCTTGGACCCGATCTACTCGGTGGGTGTGTTGCTACCACTTTCAAGTGGTGCTAGAGGTTCCTTACACCTCTAGGAAGGTTTTGATTCAAACACAATTTACATTTACATCTTAGATTTTGAATTGTGCTTAGGTCTATCCAGGTGACCAACATTGCCGCCCCAGAGAGCAGCAGTGCCGGGCACCCGCGCCAGTGCCGGGGTCAAGGCATACAATGCTGCGCCTGTGCTAACAGCAAGTGTGAGATTTGTTTTAAACATGCCTATTCACCCCCCCCCCTCTAGGCTAACTAGGTCCTTACACAGGTCAATAAGTCAAATCAAGATGTGCATGTGTGGCGAATGAATGGTATAGATGATGATGGTGGTAGTGATGATGGTGGTGGTAGTGATGATGGTAATGGTAGTGATGATGATAACAGGGGTAATAGTCTAATTCTACTTTTGCTCCCTTTGATGGATTTTTCTAGTATTTGGAACCTTTGAAGGAATGAGATGCTTGATATATATAATTTTTTTAGGTGGGTATCTTGTACCCCTAATTCTACTGTCGGACACTTGCCCATTTTTACCTCTCTTTTCACTTTTTTATTTTCCAAGGTTAGCGGACACTTGCCCTTTTTATTTCCCCATCTCTCTTTTTTTTCAAAGCACTCATCCTTGTAGAGCAATAAAGCGAACGTGGCTGGAGCATTTATTTCACAAGGAAAAACAGGAATAGGAGAATATATATTTTTGTTTCTATTCTCTCCCGGAATAGGAGTAGAATATTTTTTGGGTAGATCTGGAGATGGAAATGAATGGATGTATGTGGATGCGTACTTCTGAGGTAGAAGTAGCGTGTGTGGGTGGAGTGTATGTGAATGCGTACTTCTGAGGTGGAAGCAGCATGTATGGGTGTATATGAATCTTGATTCAGACCGCATGACTAGTTCCCGAGGGTCACACAGCTTGACAGGTAGCTGGCAGGTAGCAGAGGTGTACTTGTCTTGTCAGGACCCTAACAGTGGGTAGGATGTCCTCTGGTTGCTGTTCTTCTTTGATCCTTTAATTTTGTGAAGCTCAAATAGACAACAAAGCTTGTGGAACTAATTAAGTGTTAGTCATAAATCTCTAGACTGGATCATGTCAAGCTTCCTCTAATGGATGTTATCATTTAGCAGGACCATAATCTTACTATTTTTATATTTTTATTTTATAAGACAATAACATATTTATTTTTATGCCACTACAGCGAATACACTTATGGGTTTTATGCCACGAGTCTATTCACATGGGGCTTAATAGTTTTAAACATTTTTATTTTCTTTTTAAGATAGTGTAAACGTAATTAACTATTTGGGTAAAATAAATAATTGAGGGAAAAGGGATAACTACCAAGTGTTACCTCTTGGCATGGCGTTCGGTGGTTTAAGTCCTCCAAACAGGACTCCTTACGTCATTAGTTGTCCTGGGGCTCGTCGGACGGTGTGGCTGGTGCCTCCGGCTGTACTTCTTCTTCTGATATGATTTATTTTTCTCTCCACACTCCTGTTGGTGTGGCGGCCTCCCTAGGACAAACCCTCTTTTCTAGATACTTATTAAAATTGAAAGGACATACCTTTGTTTCTTCCCATGATTCTCCGCTCGTGCCTATGGTAGTCGTAGAATGATCTTTCATTTCCCAACCTTGGAGTTGGTGGTGTGTTTGGCCTAGAGAGTGGAGTTGCGTATATTGACTCTTCTTCTTCGGGGTATCTCTCTTCATATCTTGACATTTTTCCTTTATAGTTTGCCCATCCGTCCTTGGTGTTCTGCTTCTTCTGTTTGCGCTAGAGACGTCTTCTTCTCGTTCTATTCTGCTTAGATTCTTCAACAATATAGTTATCATTAAAGTAACGATGTACCTTCTCAGAGGGGAAGTGTAAGTGCGCTTCTCCTGTCCCAATGTAGATGATAGATTTGGTGGTGCTTAGGAACGGTCTTCCAAGGATGATAGGTGGATCATAATCATCTTCTCCCACTAGGAAGTCTGTAGGGATGAAGTGGTCATCAATCTGGATAGGGACATCTTTTGTTATGTCTTCGATGATGCAATATGTCTGATCTGCAATCTGGAGTTGGGTGTATGTTGGATGTAGAGGCATTGTGACGTACAGAAACTCATAGGTCAACTTGGCCATAATATGGACGCCCGATCCGGTGTCACAGATTGCTTTCTGGAATGAGCATCTGTTGATTGTGCATTCAATGGTTGGGACACCTGGGTCGTCTTTCTTGATCAAATGAGGTGACTTGATTTGGTGATCTTGATTATTGTGAATTGCATTGACCATCTTTGCTGATTCAGTTCGTACTTGTTTCTTGTTCTTGTTCTGCTTGTTCTTATTATTTCCATTGGTCCTCTTTCTTGGCTCATGTTGGGGTTGTTCAGGAGATTGTAGGGTCTTGTTCTTGAAGGTAAATGTCTCCTTCTTCCCTTTGATGAAGAAACTGATCTTGGCAGTGCTAGCATAGATGACAGCTCCGGCAGTGTTTAAGAGTGGCCTCCCTAAGATGATGGGTGACCTCTCATCAACGCCGGTCTCTATCACCATGAAGTTTGCTAGGACATTGAGGTACCAATCCGGACACGGATATCTTTTAATATTCCTCTTGGGTAGCATAGTGTCCGATCTGCAAGCTACAAACATAGGGTTGTATCTGATAAAGGATAATTAAAGAATTTCTCATAGATTACTCTAGGCATGATATTAACGCTTGCACCAAAGTCGCAAAGTGCTTCAAGAAAGTCTGTGACGCCAATGGAGATTGGGATGACGGGTCGTCCTGGATCTCCTTTCTTGGTTGGCATAGAGTCGCCACACCACTCTTCTGTGGGGTTGTTCCAATAAACACCTGCATCAAATATGTCTACAAGATTTGTAGATTCTAATCCTTCCGGTTGTGATGGAATACCGGGGTTAGTGATAGGAACAGCAGCAGCTATTTGGGTTAGCTGAGATTCAATCATTTTATTAAAGCTAATTTGATTCTTGATGGCAATAGAAAAATTATCCATTCTATTATTTATAGTTTCTAGTATTTTATCATTGGATGCTAATTTTTTAGACATGTTATCCATTAAATTTCCTTGATTAGCTACTAACTCTCTCAAAGGCGGAAAACTAGGATTATTATAAGAATTGTTACCTTGATAATTACCTGAGTAGTTAGGCCTTTGTTATTGTTGTTGATTCCAACCTTGATTTTGTTGAGGATGGTTATAGTTGTTGTTGTTGTAGTTCACGTCCTCTTGCAATTCTGGACAATGGTTACCAGAGTGTCCAGTGTCTTCACACTCTTCACAGGTCATGTGAGAGTTATAAATGTGCATAACTTCTTTCTTCTCTCCAACTTTCTCATCGAGCCTCTTTATGAGCAGGTCTAGCTTTGCAGACAGCATGTCTACCTCTTTGACCTGGTACATACCTCCACTTTTCTTGCCAATTTGAGTTCTTTCTTGACTCCAACCTAGGTTGGATGCTATCTTCTCCACAAGAGATGTGGCTTGTGGTATTGTAAGTGATAGGAACACTCCTCCGGTAGCAGCATCCATGGTTTCACGAGTGCTGTTGCTGAGCCCATAATAAAAGGTCTGCATAAGTAGTCAATTATCCATTCCATGATGGGGACATTCTAGGATGAGTCTTGGAAGTGCTCCCATGCTTCTGGAACGGACTCGTCATGTTATTGCTGAAAACTTAAAATCTTCCCACGGAGAGCATTGGTCTTCCCCATGGGAAAGAACTTTGCTAGAAAGTTGGTGGAACATAGTGCCCACGTAGTATTCTTCTCCTTGGTTGCGTAGAACCACTGCTTCGCTCTTCCCAAGAGTGAGAATGGGAAAAGACGAAGTAGTATGGCGTCTATGGGGATATCCTTTATAGTGAATGTGCTGCAAATCTCTAGGAAGTGTTGGAGATGAGCGCTAGCGTCTTTATGCGCTTTCCCACAGAACTGGCTTGCTTGCACCATGTTGATGAGCGCAGGCTTGAGATCAAATGACCGATCAATGTTCGCAGCAGGTCCAGTGCGGATGTTGTTCGTAGTGGGGGATGAGAACTCACGGATTGACTTGTCTGCCATGGCTTCGAACTCTGGTGTCAAGTCTCGAATGATGTTTTGTTGATCTTCTTGATTGGGTGGAGCTTCAAGCTGAGATGTTAATGATGATGATTCTGTTACTTTCTTGAGCTTGGCTTTTGTCCTTCTGATTAATGCTTCGGGATTTTCAACAAAATTGTCTAGAAGATCAAACCTATTCTTACATTACCCTGCATAAAAATGATAGGAAAAATAGGCAAATATCAAGGGTAAAGTTGTACGAGTAGAGAATTGATGTTTTCTCAATCACATTAGTGATGCAAGTGATAACTCATTTATTCCTTTTGATAGCTAATCAACCTTCCCCGGCAACGGCGCCAAAAATGCTTGTTGACATTTCTAACCTCGTTACCAAAAGTAGAAAGATTTCTATTTCTGATAACGGCGCCAAAAATAGTTAACCACCTCTCATACTACTTAAGCCAAGTTGTCATCCTCAGCATAGCAAAGAGATACGGTATTGAAATATGCATTTTCTCTTCTAATAAATAATAAATATAAATGTGTATTTGCAAGCGTACAGATTATATTGAAGTAGCATTTTAACCAGGAGTATTCTAGGTATCGTTATTTATATTTTTACCACTGGGAAGGAATACTAAGGAATAAATGAGGAATGCGTATCACTGCATGTGTAATGGAGAGTTTCCATCTATCTCTCTCAATACAGGATAAATGTCATATAAGATATAGATAATGAATAAATAGTGACAAAAGATAAATATACTGATCAACATATATTAGCCACGTAAGACAATGATAAGAACCTCAACAAATATTCTAGCAACTCATTAGCATGGAATTAGGACGAACTACAAAGATATTTCCTAAGTCATTCTTCACTATACAGTCTAGCATATTATGATTAGTGCAATTATACTTGGCAATCATGGCAAGATAAGAGATATTCATGTGTAGTGAGTATTACTAAGGAAGATGAGAAACATAGCAATCATTTTCCGTAATAGTACTGCTCTGTCTGCCCTATAAACGGGAGGAGGACTACAAAGGACTCAACAAGACTGTCACTCCCGCGAACTACCTCACAATCCGGAATATAGGGTACAATCGTAGATAAATACGGTCTAGGCACCAGGCCTACACAATATCTATAATTTACCCATAGTATTGATGGATAAACGCTATACGATCCTAAACATGGATATGATTCAGATCTAACTACGCCAAGTATATAATCATAATAAACTAAGAATAATATAATTGAGAACATAATCGAATAGAGTAAAGTCATAAATAATATAATGAAGTAGAGCAAAGTGATATTCATAATATTGAAGAACAAATGATGAACAATGAAGAACTAGCACTACTAGATTCCGACCCTTTTGCCACGTTCTTTCGGAGCAACGTCAATGATTTCGTTGCAACAAGGAGTGCTCTCGTAACCATTTGCACTTTTGGTTGCGATAGATGGAATTTTTGCCACAAAAATTATTTCGTGGCAAAAAAGATGAAGATCGTTACAACAAGTAATAGTTATCGCAACGAAATATAGTGTGGTTGCAATACGTTGTCACTGTTGCCACACTTTGATTTGCGTCGCAGGGACTTTTACTGACGTTGCAGTACTAAGTTGATATTGCAACACTTTTATTTGATGGTTGCAAGAAAAAGGTCAGTATTGCAACGGATTTTTTTTTGCAAGGGTTTTTGTTGACGTTGCAATACTATAATGATATTGCAACTCTTTAGTCGATGGTTGCAATATGTTGTGACTCTTGCCACGAGTTTGTTTGCGTTGCGTGCAGTTCGTTTGGCGTTGCAATACAAAGTTGATATTGCAACTCTTTATTGATGGTTGCAACAAGTTTTTACTTTTGCCACGATTTATTTGCGTTGCGTGCATGTTTGTTTGGTGTTACAATATTAAGATGATCATGGTTGTAGTCGTAATATAAAATAAGTTTGAGAACAAATCAAGTTATTTTCATAATAAAGGGTTTTCATGATTACTAAACAGAATATAAAGTTATTATATATATATATATATATATATATATATTCATTCATGTAAGTGTATTTCATGTACTTGATGGTACAATAGAATATTTACTTTAATAAAATTTTAATATATTAATTTTAATATAATTGAGTAATGTATAAACAACTTTAGGTTAAAAAACTGTTTTTTATTGTATCTTATAATCATATTCTAGGTTTATTAATTTGTTATAAAAGTTCTAATCCGTAGGAAATTTATAGATATGGTTGCAATATCTTATGATCGTGATTAAAAAAAGAAAAACAAACTACACCTAGGATTGGATCCCAGGATGTCTTAGTTCAAACGCAATGGCCTTACCGATACAACTACTACATGTTTATATTAAAGTTAGCCATACAAAACTATATTAATAATTATCCTTCAAAATATGGAAAGAGAACTAATCTATTAAGTTTGTCAAATCAGAGATCAATTCGTGTCTTTTGTCGGGACTTTTTGACGGATATAATTGAAGACGCAACCCTACTTATATATGTCCTTAGGACTATCCAGGTCATGAACAAACCACTAGACTACTTATATATGTTAATACATGGTCCAATTTTTTAAAGATATTTCTGAGTCTAAGTCTGATCAAATAGCGTTAAATTAAAATAAATAATGAATTTCAAAAAATAATAAATATACAGTCGCAAGGGTTCTGAAAAAACAAAAAACAACTAATAAATGAATTTTTAATTATAAGAAAAATAATATGTCCAATAAATGAATTGTTAATTTTAAAAAAAATTACTTGTGAAGGGAAGAGGAGTCAAACCTATGACCTTAGGATTGTCTAAGTCATTGACAAACCATTAGGCTACTTATATATGTTAATGCATGGTTTAATTTTTTAAGACATTTATGAGTCCAAGTCTGATCAAACATTGTTGAATTAAAATAAATCACGAATTTCAAAAAAATAATAAATATCCAGCACATGGTGTAATTTTTTAAGACATTTGTGGGTTCAAGTCTCATCAATGGTTAAATTAAAATAAATAATGAATTTCAAAAAATAATAAATATACAATGGATTTGAACCCAACACCTCTAGCAATAGTGTAAACTGCTTTACCACTACACTACTCACTTATTCCTAACAAAAGCATTTGAGAAAGTCTTAATAAACATTAGTCACAAAATCATGAATCTCAGAGTTAAGAAACTATACGAGAGACCTTTTCTAACACTTTCTCAAATGCAAAAATGACCAATATAACAAATGTAGATCTTGATGAGTTGACAAAACTTGATATTCATGACTTTTCTATTTAAGACAATTTAGTGTATCAAAAACTGGTTTGGAGGTGTCAAAATTTAAAAATTCAACAATTGAAATGTCCAAACTTTGTCAAATGAAAAGTTGACCAAAACAACCAATGTAGATCTTGATGAGTTTAACAAACTTGGTATTCATGACTTTTCTATTTGAAGTCATTTAGAGTTTTAAATATTGGTGTGAAGGTATCATTTTTTTAAATTCAAAATTTGACTTGGTCAAACTTTATCAAATAAGACACTAAATGAAACTTTTGAATACAAAGGTGTTACAACCCATCAAGATCAACATTTGTTATATAGATTATTTTTTTATTTGAGAAAGTGTTAATAAACATTAGTCATAAAATTATGAATATCACATATAGTTTATGAAACTCTACGAGAGTAGAGACTTGTCAATTTAGAACGAAACTTTTGTAACACTTTCTCAAATGCAAAAATCACCAATATAAAAAATGTAGATCTTGATGAGTTACCAAACTTGGTATTCATGACTTTTCTAGTTGAGACCATTTAGGATTTCGAAAGCTGGTTTGCATGTGTCAAAATTTAAAAATTCAAAATTTGAAGTGTCCAAACTTTGTCCGATGAAAAGTTGACCAATACAAAAAATTAGATCTTGATGAGTTTAACAAACTTGGTATTCATTACTTTTCTATTTGAAGCCATTTAGAGTTTCAAATATTGGTGTGAATGTGTCATTTTTTAAATTCAAAATTTGACTTGGTCAAACTTTATCAAACGAGACACTAAATGACCTCATTTGAAAAACTTTTGGATACAAAGATGTTAGAACTCATCAAGATATACATTTGTTATATAGATCATTTTTTTAATTTGAGAAAGTGTTAATAAACATTAGTCATAAAATTATGAATCTCACATATAGTTTATGAAACTCTACGAGAGTAGAGACTTGTCAATTTAGAACGAAACTTTTGTAACACTTTCTCAAATATAAAAATCACCAATATAAAAAATATAGATCTTGATGAGTTGACCAAACTTGGTATTCATGAATTTTCTAGTTGAGACCATTTAGAGTTTTGAAAACTGGTTTGGAGGTGTCAAAATTTAAAATTTCAAAATTTGAATTGTCCAAACTTTGTCTGATGAAAAGTTGAACAAAACAAAAAATGTAGATCTTGATGAGTTTAACAAACTTGGTATTTATGACTTTTCTATTTGAAACCATTTAGAGTTCCAAATAGTGGTGTGAATGTGTCATTTTTTAAATTCAAAATTTGACTTGGTCAAACTTTATCAAATGAGACACTAAATGACCTCATTTGAAAAACTTTTGAATACCAACAGATTCTAATTCGAATCCAAATAAGTTCCTATTTCCGTGCGTGGGTGAGTCCTAATTTTTTTCTTTACTTGGCGACCACTAATCTACTCATGCATGTTTGATTCCGTTTTGGATTGGTTAGAGTCCTGGATTTTTCCTTTGTTATGTGGCAGACTTTATGTTGTTTTTATATTTATGAAAAATATATAATTAGAAATATAATGTGCGCCATATGAAAAAAAAATCAAACCAAGAAAGGAAAAGGACATGGACTATGAGCAATCAAGTATATTGTGTAATTCAATCCGTAAACAAAATAAAACACAAACTATATATGACATTGTTATTTTATTATCGATATTAATTTATGTTATGGATGTCATGTTTTTATGAATATTTAGTAGTCTTTTTTCTCCCGTTGCAATGCACGGACACGTTTGCTAGTAAATCTTAAAAGACAAACGTGGAAGAACAGACAATAACCAAGATCGCAAATGGTGGAGATAAATAAAATAAAAGAATTGTCTTTTCTGTCCTTTTATATTATGTTGTAAAGATAGGAAAGGAGAAAAGAATTAGAAGTCGCCACGTAGAGTTAAGAAATTAGAAAAAAAATGAATCGGTTCATAGTGTCGTCCTAGCATTGATAGCTAAATATGAGTTACGCAACTTCCTTTATGGTTCTATAGAAATTTTTAATTTTGATCTCTTCTTATTAGTTTGTTCGTTGATAACTATGATGAAAATAACTCTCAATTTTTTACATTAGTCCTCGGCAAGGGTTGCGTTTTAAGAGATTTATTAGACTAAGCATGATAACAATATTTAAGATTTTAGTAACAATTTGATTTGATTATTTTATTATTTGGAAAAAAGAAATTAGAATGGAAAGGTGAAAACTAACGGGTATCAACCTGGAAAAATAAACGGACTCACTGGAAGCCAACTAAAACCGGACTCATCATTATTTTTATTATTTGTTTTTATATTTATGGAAAAAAAGAAATTAAAAAGAAAGGTGAAAACCGGACTCCTCGGCAAGGGTTGCCAGATCCGCGTCTCCTCTCCTCCGCTCCTTCCATCCCTCTGTCTCCTCCGATCCTCGTGGCCGTCGCCCCCTGCTCCCCGCGCGGCTAGGAGCGACGGTGCCCTAGCGTCCCCGGCACTGCGACCGGGTACACCGGCGGCGCCCCCTCCCCCTCGCGAGCAGCGACGCCAGCGGAGCCCATAGCGGCAGGGCCGGCGGCTCCCTCTCCCTCGCGAGCGGACGGCGCGGAGGCGCCAGCGGACCCCGGCGGCCGGCGCCCCACGACGCGGCCTGGTCCTGCGTCGGTCCAGTCGGTCGCCATCCCTCCTGGCCACGGCGCAGAGGTGCCCCCTTCCCTGACGCCGCCTGGTCCTTCGCCAGGTGCCCAGGTCTCCGCCGCGTCCTTCGCCGACGAGAACTCGCTAGGTTCGCCTGCCCCTTCTTCTCCCTCCCCTTGGTGCTGGGCGAAACCGATCTCCCAAACCCTAGCTGAGGCTTCCATTTGTGTAGTACTTGCTTCATCCGGATCTAGTCTAGTTACAAGTATATAGCATGCTTGCATCCGGATCTGATCTAGTTACAACCGTAGTCTACTTGCATTCAGATCTGATCTAGTTACGAGCGTAGTACAGTTGCATTCAGATCTGGTGCAAAAGAGTTTGCCTTAGTCTTTTACGAATTGGTTAACTGGATGCTTGAACTGGGGTGTCAGTTGAAGTTGTTGTTGGTGTGATTCCAGTGGAGAACATCTGGTCTTTCGTCCGCAAGTAGATCACCACACATGTTGCCATGATGTTGCAAATTTCCTGATGCTACAAGTCATGAACAAACTGTTGTCTTTTTTTCCCCTGTACATACAAGAATTGGATTTAGTGCTTTCAGTCAGCATGCGTATTAGAATCCAGTGTTCCTTTCAATCATATACAACAACAACAACATCAACAAAGCCTGTAGTCCCAAGCAAGTTGGGGTAGGCTAGAGTTGAAACCCAACAAGATACCCAAGTCATGGTTCCGGCACTTCAATAGCTGCTTTCCAGGCAATCCTATCCAAACATACATCTCTAGATATATCCCAAGCTTTTAAATCCCTATTCACCGTCTCCGCCCAGGTCAACTTCGGCCTTCCTCTGCCTCTCCTTATATTATTAGCTTGGCTTGGGACTCCACAGCGCACTGGTGCATCTGGCGGTCTCCTCTGGACATGGCCAAACCATCTCAACCGATGTTGGACAAGCTTTTCTTCAATTGGTGCCACCCCTAGGCGATCACGTATATCATCATTCCGAACTCGGTCCATTCTTGTGTGACCACAGATCCAACGCAACATGCGCATTTCTGCAACACTCATTTGTTGAACATGTCGAGCCTTTGTGGGCCAACATTCGGCTCCATACAACATTGCAGGTCTAATTGTTGTCCTATAGAACTTGCCTTTTAGCTTTTGGGGTACCCTCTTGTCACATAGAATGCCAGAAGCTTGACGCCACTTGATCCACCCTGCTTTGATTCTATGGCTAACGTCTGCATCAATATCTCCATCCCTTTGTAGCATCGATCCCAGATATCGGAAGGTGTCCTTTTTAGGCACGACTTGACCTTCCAAACTCACATCTCCCTCATCCTGAGCCGTTGTGCCAAAGTCGCATTTCATATACTCGGTTTTAGTTCGACTTAGTCTAAAACCTTTAGACTCAAGGGTCTGCCGCCACAGCTCAAGTTTCCTATTTACTCCCGCTAAGCTTTCATCAACTAACACTACATCATCGGCGAAGAGCATGCACCAAGGGATGTCCCCTTGAATGTCCCTTTCAATCATATATTGAAAAAAAAACAAATCACTGATGGATTCTCTTTATATACCCACGCTGCAGCAATTCTGTAGAAATGGCTGATGGTGAGGACATCCAGCCTCTTGTCTGCGACAATGGCACCGGAATATTGTATTTGGCATACTGGTCCTGATTACATGATATTGAATTATTGATCCCACTGAACTTCATCGAGCTTGTGAAAAATGGCTCCACATTTGATGACAGCTTGTGAAAAATACATTTGTAGCTCACTCCAATTTTTAACTGTACTACTTTTTCGGTTCTTGTTTAATGTACATGTGGCTACTTTTAGAAATGAATTTATCTGAAACAATTCCAACATCATCTCAATGGCTTATTTTTTATACTTCTCTTCATTCTGCCATTACAGGCCACTCCTTTTTCTGCCTTGAGGGAACCGGTGGGAGAAAAGGGAGTGGACAGGTACCTTTAAGATCTGACCCCCACACCTCAGATTTGTTTATTACTTGAGCTTTGCAACTGCCTAGGATATGTTAGCATGTCTGGTTCTTGTAGCTGTTCTTGTGCATATAAAATGGCTAACTACTTGTTTCTTGTAGTCACTCCCACAGTCAGCCTTGTGCATATAAATTGCCATAGTTCACTGTAACAGAACCGCCCAATTTATACTAGATTAAGTAAGAAAATCACCTGTCGTAACAGATGGTTAACCGACTTAACCTGGCACAAACCCAGTAGTCCGCCGAGTGTTCCGAAAAACCTCGGTAATTCAACTTTACAACCAAGATCGCATGATCAAGTAAATACAAATCACTTACTCGAAGTATACAGCGGAAATAAATTACAATTAGGTTTACAAATAAATAATACAAGTATGAGTTTCAAAACCATTTATTGAAAACATCATTACTTTGAAATGATTATAAACCATAAGTTGAAATACATTGCTAGGTTATACTGACATCCTCCAACAATAGCATTAAGATGAGAGATAATATAGAGTCACCGAGCTAACCTTTAACAGCATGAGACCTTCACCTGCAACAAGGTGGATAAACCCTGAGTACTCGAATGTACTCAGCTAGACTTACCCGTCATAAACTAAAATAAACGATACCAAGGATTATGCAAGACTTTATGGTGGTGGATTGACTTGACTCATTTTGCGGAAAAGCATAATAATTCTTTTAACCTTTAATTAAAGATGTAGCATCAACGTTTAATCATTATTACCTGTCATCTACATTAGCCACTAGTCTATGCCAAACAAGTTGATTAAAGCATACAATAGATTCCATCATCATTCTAGGCTTTTCATTAACCGGATCACTAACATTAGTTTCATAGTCGTGTAAATGTTGTCATCACCCTAGTCAAGTGCCCTCTAACCAGGAGCGATGACGATTCGAATGAGATTCCTACTCAGCTGAGGGGGTATTCCCTACACAAACCACACTCACAAGCCACGTGAGTTACAGGTCATCAAAGACACTCTTCGGGGGCCGCCCGAAAGCCAGCACGTGTGAAGGGAAAGTCGCGGGATGAACAGGGACCACGATACCCAGGGGCCGCCCGAAAGCCAGCACGTGTGAAGGGAAAGTCGCGGGATGAACAGGGACCACGATTCTCAGGGGCCGCCCGAAAGCCAGCACGTGTGAAGGTCTTAGATCGCGCCCTGTGTCCGAACCCCGCCTCGCACCAGCATGATGCGTCGCTGTCCAAACCCGACCCAAATAAATAGTGTACCGGCTTCACCGTCGGAACGAGTTATCCTTCCAGTTAAGTGTAGGGCATGTGTTCAACATGACCAGACGAACAACAACAAAAACAGTCCTTAGTTGACACGGTCGAGTCACCCCCGTCCAAAGCATAGGGAGTTCCCCGCCGATCTTAGTTCTATTAACCATTCGGGCTATCATTCCGAGATAACCCATAGCATGTGATGAGGATATATCCTATATCTCGCGGGTAATGAAATCACCCGACTTCTACCGAACTAAGCCAACTAAGCATGACTGCCACGGTCGAACTTTGGGTAACAAGGATAGTGGTAATAGTAGGGTGAGCAAGGTATAATGCAGCAACGGTTTGACCCAACTCCTAAACTTAATGCATCAATAATAATAACTTAATTAAGATTGCATTTGTAAAGATAGGAGGTTTGTAATGCTCCGGGGCTTGCCTGGGAACGGACACTAGGTCAGTGCATGTTAGATGATACTCGATTGGCGAGCATCTCTGATCCCACTTGTTCCTTTGATGGTCCTTCCATCTTCTAGATCCATCCACCATCACCACTTTCAGGTTAGGTCCAATCATCACGTCCTTCACGTATGCGCTTATCGTACCTAAATGAGATGCGAGATGCATGTGCGTGAATATGAAGAATGGTAACACGAGATACACATATACAACCATTGAAGACAAGCTCAAGATCATGAAAGGCATAAATGAGCAATTAGAGTTATTCATCTAATTATAACACGAGCATAAGATAAAGGAGAGGAACACATCAAGCATGACATACTATTTAATTTAAGTCAAGCCATGACAAATATTCATCCATCAAGTTTACTTAATAGATTAAACTAGCAAGAACAAGTTAAAGTAATTAACTCATACATGCAAGTTTGGGACAGCAACATAGGAATCACGGTTTTAATCGTAACTGGAGTTATACTAATCTAACAAACATGATTCTTATATATTTGGAAAGCTAATTATGTTGTCTACAACTTTCTTAATACCAAGAAAAGATGATTTAATAGTTAAACCACTCGAATTAATGAGGAATGCATCTCTGTCCAAAAGGTGGACAGATTTGGCACCCCTTCTTAAAACAGCCATAACTCAAGATCTACAACTCCTAAAAATATGAATCAAGATAATCTGGAAAGATTATGAAAAGTTCTACAATTCATTCAATATTAGCAATTCATGATTCACATTTTAAATTAGTCAAAAAACACTTATAAACAGATCTGTCCAGGGAGATGGGGAGATTCAACTTCCAACTTAGAAAATGCTTATCTCCTAGACTAATAGAGATATGGCCACCAAAATTTAACACAAGCTAGATAATAATATTTTCTCCAACTTTGGTATTCACCATACCAACAGAAAACATCATTCAATACATGATAAAATTTATTTACTAAACACTATGCATGCAGCCAAAACAGTGAACTAGGACATTTGTTATTTTTATAAATCACAAACTACTTAACAAACAGTCATGAAACTTTAACCAACTATCATTCATCATATAAGGAATACACCATGATTATTTTATAATTTTTGGAGCACTCCTTAATTGCAACAAATATTTAATTCACACAATCAAGCTTCTAAACGCAGCAGCACAAAAGCATTTTTAGAGCAATTCATTCAAACTGAAACATAGCATGCAATTGATCTATCATGTAGAGAATTTAACAAGGATTCCAAAAAGTCTTAAATTGCGTCCATGCGATTTTTCTACGATTTATCACGGATTTTCAAAGATCGCTGCAGAAAAGGGGATTGATTTCGGGATTCACATATGCATCAGACACCCTGCACTTTCATGAAACAAACAAAGGATATATCCGCAAAACACTGAGTCATAAAACATTTGCATAAAAATCCACAAAAAGGCACATCAGGTTCCTAAACTTTTGTTTAGTGTGTCATCTGGGTCCAAACCCCATCTCCCACTTCTACAACATTGATGTGGAGTGCCAGCATGGAAGCATGGATGTTTCCACGGACGTGCAAGCGATTCAAAGTTAGGGGGGGGGGGGGGGGGTCTTTGTGAGGTTTTAACTTTCAGAATAGTTGAAATTTTGCCACAACACCTTGGATAAATTGTGTGAATTGGCAGTTTCTCAATTTACTTTTTAGGGGGGAGCTATTAAGGATGCATGGCATGATAAAATTTGGCAAGCTTTTGTTGTTTTCTTGGCGGTACAAACAGTGAGGATGGCATGACTGCAGATTTTTATATACCAGTGAAGTTCCAACTCTGTTTCATTTGTTTCCCTACAAACTTTAGGTATGTTCTACTAATATTTTGTTGCAGCAATATATATAAGTTTGGTGTTAATAGTTCACACTTTTATCACTCTAGGGTCTGAGAACAGTAGTTGGATATCATTTATTCATGGTCTAATTGGCTACAGTTGTAAAAAAACTGCAAATATTTGCATGTGACACTAAATACCATCATTCTTTGTTGGTTTGCCTGTTCTTTTCTTGTTGCCCTTGTTGACCAACCTAAAATTCTCTAGGTGCTCCCTGATAAGGTCAACCATTTTGTGTTGCTTTATTCCAAGCCATCTTATATGTGCGCCAACTGTAGTGTGCTAATGGTGTTGTCTTGCAATGTATCTTGAATATGTTGAACAGAACCTTATGATGGTGCATGTCTAATCTTGATATAATTTTATATTCAATCATGCAAATTGTTGGAACCTATAGAATTATCTTCCCTGTCATAGTTGTTTTCATATTGCCCTGTCATAGTGTTTGTTTTTAGCAATAAACTACAGACAGTGTGTCTTTAAACAGTTGATTGCATCTGACATATTCTCAGATCTTCTTTTTAAAAATTTCTGGTACTATTTTGATCATGCCTTTCCAGATAGATGTGGTTAACAATACCTGCAACAATGTGTAGGGATCAATTGTGTTTGCCAAGACATCTCACATCTAAGCAACCTGCAACAATGGAGTGGGAGTAGGAATTGATGGTCTTATGCTCTGAAGTTGGATTGGACAAGTAAACATGATGATATGGTGTAAGGAGGAGCAATTTACCTTTGGATGATCAGATTTTATTATGATGGTGGAAGGACAAGTATTTTATTATGATGATGGTGGAAGGATACATTTATGTTTATATTATTATTTATATTATTATAGATTTTTTTTTCGTTGCAACGCACAAGAGCATTTACGAGCATTTACCTAGTACCCTATAAATCTGGAAATACCCAATTGTTGTAGTGAAATATTACACTGTCTACTTGTAGTTTGTGCTATTTTTCCACTACTGAAACATGTTACTTGTGGAGTTTTTTGCAGATCACATAAATATTGGTGAAGGTTGTTGATGTGCTTCGTAGCAGCGAGGCGGTTGCTGTGGTTTGAGTTAGAGGCTCATAATAAAGCGAGGATATAGGTGATGACAATGTTGTGCAGCTAGGCCCTTGAGTGTTGCATAGATGTTAAGTCTTGTAATGCAAAATTTAAAAAGATTGTTAAATAATGAGTTACCTGTACACTCTTTTATGATTTTAGCTATAATTGGAATGTTGTGTAATCTTAATGATTGAGTTAATGATTAATATATGTGTGAGTGTAACTTCTTTTGTTGTGGTTTTCTGCTATGGACAATGAATATTTATTAAACAACAAATGCTACTAGCGATGCAATACCAGGTGCTATATGTGTCAATATGATATATGGTAACGGAATAATTCCGTGGCAATAACAGGTGAACTTTTGCAACGAAAAATAATGTGAGGCAACCTTATAGAATTGTCGCGGTGGATAGTCGTGGCAATAGTATATAACTCTTACAACCAACAAAAGCTCGTGGCAAAAAGGTATTATTGCCATGCCATACCAGTCGTGGCAGTACTATATAACTCTAGCAACGAATAAAAGCTTGTGGCAAATGGTATTATTGCCACGTAATGATAGTCGTGGCAATAACATACAACTCTTGCAACAAATGAAATTGCATGGAAAATGATACTTTTGCAACATCATAACGTTCGTGGCAATAACACTTGATGCAACAAATTTTTGGTGTGGCAAAATTTCTTTAATGCCACGCTATCCATCGTTGCATGTATCATGTCTTGCTACGCATGTGGGCGTGGCATGAGCTTATATTGCCACAACAATGAAAGTTGCAAAAATTGTCTATTGCCACCCTTGGCAATGAATGACTATGGTTGCAAGAAACTTTACCAGGAGCAACGTGAATCTAACATCGGTTGCAATACCTTTTTGCAACGTAACTTTTTGCAACGACTGGCAACGAACGCAATTCGGTTGTAACATGTAGCTTTTGCAACCAAATTAGACCTATTGCAAAGTTTTCTTGTCGTTGCTTAAGGATTAAAATTTAGTAGTGTAGAGAGAGAATTACCAAGAATCCTCTTGACAGATCTGGAAACCAATCGAAGATTGACTCCTTCTAGTTCTAATTCTATGTAGCTATGCTAAACTAGAGATCTAGTTGATGTGGTGGCTCTAGGGCTTGATTAGGGACCTCTCCTCTTGAGATGAATAATGAATTAGGTCAGAGGGGCTCTTGGGGGTTTCCTTTCTCAGGGTCAGGGGGTCTTCCTTATATAGCCTCCTCAAATGAACATCAACCGTCGGATCAAACCGATCTTAATGGAGGGCTTAGATGCAACCTCGAAGGCGGGGGAGAGAGGGTCCACCAGGCAGACCCTGAATGAGCCTTGCCCTAGGGCGGGCGCCCTGCCCCTGGGCCCGCTGTTGACACTTCTTAGCGTCGCACCACAAATAGAGATAAATCCCTATCCCCGGTATGGCGCCAAAAATCCTTATGGATATTTCTTATGACTATTGGATAAATCCGCAAGCGTAGAGATTATACCGCTATAGCACTTCACCTAGGAGTATTCCAAGGTATCGTAATTTATTTTATCCCAAGGGAAAGCTGAGCTAGAAATGATAATTATAGACAGATCTTAGAGAGTACCTCAACTTAGTATCGACTAGTATAGGGGGGGGGGTAAATGATAAATGTGATAGGAAGGGGATTGATGAATGAAAGAGCCTAGGTAAATGATACTTAGAACGGACTAGACAGATTAGCTAGGTGGGAGGACAACGAGAGAGTACAAGGGACTCCTAAGCAATTCACTGTACTTTAATATACTTAGCTAATTAACTAGACTAAACACTATAGTTTGCCTCCTCAATACAAGTATGCTAGGCGAGGGGATAGATCAGTAGGAGGACAAAACTCCTACCGGACCGTGCCCTCCTGTTGTCTTGAAGCCCTACCTTTTAATAACTTATCTGACATGCGTGGTGGAATACTAAGGCTAGATAGAGCTGTCACCTTCTATTAGCATCCACGAACAATCCACGCAATAAGCGGTAATCAAGGATAAGCTAATATATAAGCACCACGCTTACACACAACTTATTAATTTGACTACAATCAATAATCAAAGCACCCTATGACAGGCAATGATCGCATATAGGAAAGGTCACAAGGATCACAGGCTATAAATGTAAAGGCTATTAAAAAGCAAAAGCATATAACAATACTATATCTAGTATAGTAATGCTCAAAGTAAATACTAAGTAAAGTAAAGGGATAGGATAATATATTGATAAAGATAAAGTCTTACAAAGAAGAAAAGATACAAGAGCTATACTAGACTTCCCAGAAGACAACTCCGGAAATCCCGAGCAAGCTCGACTCAACTCTAACTCCCACTCTAGACTAACTACTAGAACAATTCTAAGGAATAGAGCTTGTAGGATTCTTTACCATGTGTAGAGAGGGGGGGGGTATGGCCCTCTATTTATAGTAGAGGAGTGGAGTAGGGGCTACTCCATCACCACATCAGCGATCCAGGGCCTCCCATCCTCCACCATTGGATCAAACAGCCTTTGCAACCGTCATTGGATGAATGGTGGTGATCCAACATGTGGGGAAGGAGTATGGCGGTTGGGAGGAGCCAACCGACCTAGGGGGGTGGTCGGCCGACCCCCCCTATGGCCAGTGGGCCCCCCTCTACCCTCCAGGGTGTGGCCCCACTGGTCAGGGACTACTTGAAGGCCAGGTGGGCCCTTTGGATGGTCGGCCGACCCCCCCTGGGGGTCACTGGCCCACCTCCTGCTCCCTAGTGCTGGTCCCACCTGTCATTGAGGTTATTTGCTGGTTCTGAGGTGGTTGTCACGTTTATCTCCTTGGTGTGGGCCCATAGATCCTTGTGCTTTGCTTGTGAGCCGTTGAGAGAAAGCACAGAGTGATCCAATGGATGGATTTCACTCTAGAGTGCCTCTCTTGGATCATGGCTGAGGGGGAGAGCCAGGTGGGCCCATAGGGTGGTCGGCCGACCCCCTATGTGGGTCCCACTGGCTCTCACTTGCTTCATTTCTTCATCCCTGCACTCAAACACTCATGTACATGTGGAAGTAGTTATTTGATAAACTATGTTCATGATGTCTTTGTTTTATCCCTGATCCAGATGTTGGTGGCACAATTTTAAGTATAGAAAAGTTAATCATAACTTGTGCCAACACCCGCTGGCCCTCTCGCTTCTTCCTACACCTTCTTGACCCTTCTAGAGTATTCTTGTTTCTGCGGATAATGATTATCTCTATGTAATGCTGACATGAGGGCCTTTCCTCCATATTTCTTAATATCTCCCTGCAGAAATAGACATTCACCAAAACTCATGGAATTCTATCAGTATAAATCCTATTTCTAGGTATTGGTTTCAATTAGATCCTTATCCTTATTTAGTTGACGGATGTATTTGGTGCTTAAGGACCGTCAACAGTCACCTTCACCTGCCACCGTAGGATCCAACCGACCTCAGAACCGCCTTAGGATGGATGGTGATGATTTCCAGCATGTGGGGAATGAGTGAGGCGGTTGAGGGAGTTGGAACCGCCATAGGGGCGGTCAGCCGATGTTGACACTTCTAACGTCATTACCAAAAGTAGAAAGATTTCTATTTCTGATAACAGCGCCAAAAATGCTTGTTGACATCTCTTATGCCACTTAAGCCGAGTTGTCATCCCCAGCATGGCAGAGAGATGCGGTATTAAAATATGCATTTGCTCTTCTAATAAATTATAAATATAAATGTGTATCTGCAAGCGCACAAATTATACTGAAGTAGCATTTTAACCAGGAGTATTCCAAGTATCGTTATTTATATTTTTACCACTGGGAAGGGATACTAAGGAATAAATGAGGAAAGAGTAATGAGTATCACTTCATGTGTAATGGAGAGTTTTCATCTATCTCTCTCAATACAGGATAATATGTTACATAAGATATAGATAATGAATGAATAATGACAAAAGATAAATACTGATCAACATATATATTAGCCACATAAGATAATGATAAGCACCTCAACAGATATTCTAGCAAAACATTAGCATGGAATTAGGACAAACTACAAAGATATTTCCTAAGTCATTCTTAACTATACAGTCTAGCATACTATGATTAGTGCAATTACACTGGGCAATCATGGCGAGATAAGAGATATTCATGTGTAGTGAGTATTACTAAGGAAGATGAGAAACATAGCAATCACTTCCCCGTAATAGTACTTCTCTGCCTGCCCTACAAACGGGAGGAGGACTACAAAGGACTCAACAGGACTGTCACTCCCGCGATCTACCTCTCAATCCGGAATGTAGGGTACAATCGCAGATAAATACGGTCTAGGCACCACGCCTACACAATATCTATCATTTACCCATAGTACTGATGGATAAACGCTATACAATCCTAAACATGGATATGATTCAGATCTAACTAAGCCAAGCATATAATCATAATAAACTAAGAACATAATCGAATAGAGTAAAGTCATAAACAATATAATGAAGTAGAGCAAAGTCATATTCATAATATGGAAGAACAAATGATGAACAATGAAGAATTAGGGAGAGAATTACCAAGAATCCTCTTGACAGATCTGGAAACCAATCGAAGATTGACTCCTTCTAGTTCTAATCCTATATAGCTATTCTAAACTAGAGATCTAGTTGATGTGGTGGCTCTAAGGCTTGATCAGGGACCTCTCCTCCTGAGATGGATCTTGAATAATGAATTAGGGTTTTAGGGGGGCTCTCTCCTTAGGGTTAGGGGCCTTTCTTATATAGCCTCCTCAAATGAACGTCGACTGTCGGATCAAACTGACCTTAATGGAGGGCTTAGATGCAACCTCAAAGGCGGTGGAGAGGGGGTCCACAAGGCAGACCCTAAATGGTCCTTGCCCTAGGGTGGCCGCCCCAGGGGGTAGGGCGGGCGCCCTGCCCCTGGGCCCGCTCGGCCTCTCGTTTCTTCTCGCGCCTTCTTGACCCTTCTAGAGTATTCTTTTTTGTGCGGATGATAATTATCTCTATGTAATGCTTACATGTGGGCCTTTCCTCCATATTTCCTGATATCCCTCCGCAGAAATAGACATTCACCAAAACTCATGGCATTCTATCAGTATAAATCCTATTTCTAGATATTAGTTTTATTTAGATCCTTTTCCTTGTTTAGTTGACGGTTGAATTTGGTACTTAAGGACCGTCAACAAACTCCCCCAAGCTTACCTTTTGCTCGTCCCTGAGCAAAGATAGACTCAGTGATGGATCAGGAGTTGCTACAATGCTTTCACGCCTTACAGGTACACATGCTTTCAAATAAGATCTCGTCTCCGGGTTAGATCAACTATTAAGACTTCAAACTTACTCATTTTACCTTCCACCATGGGGCTTGTAACCGTCACCTTTTTCTTGGGTAGTTCAAAGATAGAACGGTCTAGTCAAGCGCCATGTATCTAGTTCTTTGATCAACTATAACTCCAGAGTTTTTGCAGATTTTTCAAAATAAAACTCAGAGATTCCTTGCATGACTCTCTCAAAATCGCTCCTTTGTGGTATTTCTGGATCCTTACCAAGGCATTGATGGTGTATGCCTTTCTCTCACATATGTGGTATTTGTGGTATAAGGCATTGTGGTATTGCCTTCTCTCTCTCACCCTACTTCCAATAAGACTAATATCTGGAGCTCATAGGTGGGAGATAGCATATACATACTTACAAGACATATGTTGCATAGTCAAACCACGGATCCAAAGGAACATGTCAATAAGTCAAATCAAGATGTGTATGTGTGGCGAATGAATGGTATAGATGATGATGGTGGTAATGATGATGATAGTGGTAGTGATGATGGTAATGGTAGTGATGATGATAACAGGGGTGAAAGTCTAATTCTACTTTTGCTCCCTTTGATGGATTTTTCTAGTATTTGGAACCTTTGAAGGAATGAGATGCTTGATATATAATAATTTTTTTTTCAGGTGGGTATCCTGTACCCTAATTCTACTGTCAGAAACTTGCCCATTTTTACCTCTCTTCTCACTTTTTTATTTTCCGAGGTTGGCAGACACTTGCCCTTTTTATTTCCTCGTCTCTCTCTCTCTCTCTCTTTTTTGTTTTTTTAATGCACTCATCCTTGTAGAGCTGTAAAGAAAAAGTGGCTGGAGCATTTACTTCACAGGAAAAAACAGGAATAGGAGAATATATATTTGCTTCGATTCTCTCCCGAATTCGGAGTAGAATGTTTTTAGGTGGATCTGGAGATGGAAATGGATGTCTATGTATGCGTACTTCTCGGATAGAAGAAGCGTATGTGGGTGGAGTGTATGTGAATGCATACTTCTGAGGTGGAAGCAACATGTATGGATGTATGTGAATCTTGATTCAGACCGCACGACTAGTTCCCGAGGGTCACACAGCTTGACCACACTCAATGCTCATAAGCAGTATGTAAATATGTGGTTTCCTAATCTAGTAAGCATGTATATATGGCTATGGTAGGAATTTAAACTTTCGTCATACAGGAACTCATGATGCAGCATTTTTAAAGTTTTCAAAAGATAAAATTCTCCAGAATTCTAGTATCTCTGGGAACAGATAAATAGCAACTCAGACCTTCCCATATCATATCTGTCAACGACTTAGACTTTAGATCAGGTATCCTCCCCACAAGTTCAGGTTTAGAGCAAATTTCAAATCATAATAGTTATGCCTAAACTTGAGAGAGAGTTCAAATTTGAAAACTAGGTACTTGAAAGGTATTACGGTAGAGCAACTATTCATCATTTCCATATTAAGAGTTTATTACTGGGATTCATTTTAGCATAGCTATTTTATTTTATTCTCTCCTATTATTTATCAGCAAACTTATAACTTAGCAAAGACACACACACACACACACACACACACACACACACACATATATATATATATATATATATATATAAACGGGAAAATATTTATTGGGTTTTCTATTATGCATCTTTTTTTATATATTTAGTAGAGTATAGATATCATAAAGACTAATAGGTAGAAATACTTAGCTGAGTACGGGGGTGCTCTCCCCCAAGCTGGATTTTGACGTAATTTCTTCTGATGTAGTTTGTAGGTAGCTGAGGTGTTCTTGTCTTGTCAGAACTCTGACAGTGGATGGGATGTCCTCTGGTTGCTGTTCTTCTTTAATCCTTGAATTCTGTGAAAGCTCAAATAGACAACAAAGCTTGTGGAACTGATTAAGTGTTAGTATAAATCTCTAGCCTAGATCATGTCGAGCTTCCTCTAATGAATGTTATTATTTAGTAGGATCATAAACTCATTATTTTTATATTTTTATTTTATAAGACAAAAACTTATTTATTTTATTTTTATGCCACCACAGCGAGTACACTTATGGGTTTTATGCCACGAGTCTATTCGCATGGGGCTTAATGGTTTTAAACATTTTTATTTTCTTTTTAAGATAGAGTAAACATGAGTAAATAATTGAGGGAAAAGGGATAACTACCAAGTGTTACCTCTTAGCACGACGTTCGGTGGTTTAAGTCCTCTGAACAGGACTCCTTGCGTCCTTAGTTGTCCTTGGGCTTGTTGGACGGCGTGGCTGGTGCCTCCGGCTGTGCTTCTTCTTCTACTATAGTTTCTTTTTCTCTCCACACTTGTGTTGGTGTGGTAGCTTCCCTAGGACAAGCTCTCTTTCCTGGATACTTATTAAAATTGAAAGGACATACCTTTATTTCTTCCCATGATTATCCGCTCTCGTGCCTATGGTAGTTGTAGAATGATCTTTCATTTCCCAACCTTAGAGTTGGTGGTGTGTTTGGCCTAGAGACTGGAGTTGCATATATTGACTCTTCTTCTTCAGGGTATCTCTCTTCATATCTTGATACTTCTCCTTTATAGTTTGCCCATCCATCCTTGGTGTTCTGCTTCTTCTGGTTGTGGTAGAGACGTCTTCTTCTCATTCTATTCTGCTTAGATTCTTCAACAATGTAGTTAGCATTAAAGTAATGGCGTACCTTCTCAAAGGGGAAGTGTAAGTGCACTTCTCCTGTCCCAATGTAGATGATAGCTTTGGTGGTGCTTAGGAATGACCTTCCAAGGATGATAGGTGGATCATAATCATCTTCTCCCATATCAATGACTAGCGAGTCTGTAGGGATGAAGTGGTCATCAATCTGGATGGGGACATCTTTTGCTATGCCTTCGACGATGCGACATGTCTGATCTGCCATCTGGAGTTGGGTGTATGTTGGATTTAGAGGCATTGTGCCGTACAAAAACTCATAGGTCAACTTGGCCATAATGTTGACGCCTGATCCGGTGTCACAGATTGCTTTCTGGAATGAGCATCTATTGATTGTGCATTCAATGGTTGGGACACCTGGGTCGTCTTTCTTGATCAAATGAGGGGACTTGATTTGGTGATCTTGATTGTTGTGGAGTGTCGTGACCATCTTCGTTGGTTCTGTTTGTACTTGCTTCTTCTTCTGGTTCTTGTTCTGCTTGTTCTGCATGTTGTTGGAAAAAAATATGATGCACTTTTATACAACTAGAATGATGCCACCAACCTCAGGATCAAGGATAAACAAACACATCATGAGCATATTTTATCAAATAACCAGTTCCACATGTCCATGAGTGTTTAAGTGCAGGAATGAATAAATGGAGCAAAGGAGAGCCAGTGGGGCCCACATAGGGGGTCGCCCGACCACCCTATGGGCCCACCTGCTCTCCCCTCTCGGCCATGATCCAAGAGAGGCACTCTATAGTGATTTCCAACCCTTGGATCACTCTGTGTTACCTCTCAACGGCTCACATGCATAGCACATAGATCCATGAACCCACACCAAGGAGATAAATGTGACAATCACCTCAGAACCAACATCCAACATCTATGACAAGTGGGACCAGCACCTGGGAGACTGAGGTGGGCCAGAGCCCCAAGGGGGGGGGGGTCGACCGACCCTCATCTAGGTCCACCAGGCCCTCATTTGGTCCCTGACCAGTGGGACCACTTCCAGAAGGCCAGAGGAGGGCCCATCTGCCATAGGGGTGGTTGGCTGACCACCCCCTTGGTCGGTTTGGGTGCTTCCAACCACCTTACCTATTCCCACATGTTGAAGATCACCACCATCCACCAAAGGACGGTTCAAGGGTCGGTTGGATCCAAGGATGGAGGATTGAAGGCCTTGGATCGCTGATGTGGCGCCGGAGTAGACCCTACTCCACCCCCACTATAAATAGAGGGTCACACACCCCTCTTCATTCATGGTGAATAAGCCTACAAGCTCTATTCCTTAGATTGTTCTAGGAGTTAGTCTAGAGTGGGAGTTAGAGTTGAGTCGAGCTGCGCTCGGGATTTCTGGAGTTGTCTTTTGGAAAGTCTGGTATAGCTCTTGTATCTTTCCTTCTTTGTAAGACTTTATCTTATTCAATATATATCTTTCTCTTTACTTTACTTAGTATTTACTTTGAGCATTACTATACTAGATATACTCTTGTTATATGCTTTTGTTCTTTAATAGCCTTTACATCAATAGTCTCTGATCCTTGTGACCTTTCCTGTATGCGATCATTGCCTGTCATAGGGTGCTTTGATTATAGATCGTAGTCAAAGTAGTAAGTTGTGTGTAAGCGTGGTGCTTATACATCATCTTATCCTTGGTTATCGCTTGCTGCACGGATTGTTTGTGGTAGCTAGCAAGAAGTGACAACCTTGTCTAGTTGTTGTATTCCACCACGTGTTCTTAGGCAAGTTCTTAAAAGGTAAGGCCCCCATAAGAAGAGGGCGTGGTCCGGTAGGAGTTTTGTCCTCTTACTGATCTATCCCGTCGCCTAGCATACTTGTATTGAGTAGACAAACTATAGTGTTTAGACTAGTTAATTAGCTAAGTGTATTGAAGTAGAGTGAAGTACATAGGAGTCCCTATACTCTCTCGTTGTCCTCCCAACTAGCTATTCTACCTAGTCCGTTATAAGTATCTTTTACCTTGGCTTATTCATTCATCAACCCTTCCTATCACATATATCGTTTACCCCCCTATACTAGTTGGTACTAAGTTGAGGTGCTCTCTAGGATCTCCATCCAATTATCATTTCTAGCCCAACTTTCTGTTGGGAAAATATAAATTATGATACCTTGGAATACTCTTAGGTGAAGTGCTACAACGGTATAATCTGTGCGCTTGCGGATTTATCCAATAGTCATAAGAAATACCAATAAGAATTTCTGGCGCCGTTGTCGGGGAAAGCTTAGCTAAGAAATTTTAATTAGATTGAATCCAGAGCTTCTCATTTAACTTAGTTATCAATTAGTTATAGGGGCTTACCCTTGTCTGTGTCTTCCTTTCTTGTGAAGCCAGACAGTTTATGAGCGGTTTCCAACTGCCGGGAAACTACCTAGAAGATCCCGAGCAGCTGTTGAGGAGGATTAGACGTCATCAAGTTCCCCCTCAGAGGTTCATCTCGCCCCTAAATCCGTTCGAGGAAGGAGGCTCTACACCACCACTCAAGGAAGCTATGGCCCAGAAGGCGATCTCTGACTTCTCGGCTCCGTCCGCTACTCACGTAGCTGAGGGTCCCGAGGTCAACTTCGGGGATGCCACCTTCGAGCTGAAGCCAGCCTTGATCCACATGGTGCAAGCCAATCCGGCCCCATGAGGATGCCAATGCTCATCTCCAGCACTTCATGGAGTTATGTGGCACGTTTACTATCAAAGGAGTGGCGTCTGACGCCATTCGCCTTCATCTTTTCACATTCTCGTTATTGGGAAAGGTGAAGCAATGGTTCTACACCCACAAAGAAGAAGCCACTACATGGGAAAGGTGTGCTAACGCAGTCCTCAAGAAGTTCTTCCCGACGGGCAAAACCAATGCTCTTCATGGAAAGATCTTAAGCTTCCAACAACAATCTGACGAGATGATTCCCGAAGCATGGGAGCGTCTCCAGGAGTACATTCGTGCCTGTCCTCATCATGGGATAGACGATTGGCTCCTGATTCAAGGATTCTACCACGGGCTATCTAGCATGGCCCATAGTCACCTTGATGCTGCCGCTGGAGGGGCATTCCTCCAACACACAGTGAGGAATGCCAAGGACCTCATCGAGAAAATGGTGATCAACCAAGGATGGGGTGAGGAACGTCTCCAGCCAAAGAAGAGAGGTATGCACACCGTCAGTGAAGTGGACATACTCTCTACCAAGATGGGCCTCTTAATGAATAAAATAGAAGAAGGTTCCAAAAAGGAACGAGAGGCCATCTATCCCATCGCCGCCGCACAAGCTATTGAAGCCGATCCATGGTGCGAGGTGTGCGGAGGAACTGATCACTCGGGCAACAATTGCCTCGAGACATCGAAGGAGGACGTGAACTTCATCATCAGCAACAACAACAACAACAACAACAACAACAACAACAACAACAACGGGTATCGGCCCCAACAAAAAGGAAGCTGGAATTCATGCCCCTTCTACCAAGGTAATGGAGGTAATAGTAATTACAATAATTATAATTCTTACAATAACCAGCCTTCATTAAAAGATCTTGTTCTTGGGCAATCAAAGATTAATGATGGAATAAATAAAAAAATGATTGCCACTGATAAAATTCTTGAAAATTTTGGTGAGAAAATGGATAGCTTCACAACTGCCATGAAAAATCAATTGAGCTTTAATAAAATGCTAGAAACCCAATTAGCTCAATTAGCAGCAGCTATGCCATCTATGGAACAAGGTAAGATTCCTGGGAAACCAGAGGATTCAATTGAGCATGTGAATATGGTCACAACGAGGTTCGGTAAGCCTCCACTTCACTCCTATTAGGGCTATCTTCTCGATCCTCCTTTCATCATGAAGAAGGAAAATCCAGACCATCCGACGATCAAATGCTCAATCGGACAACAGACCTTCCACACCGCCTTCTGCGACCTTGGATTAGGTGTCAACACCATGTCCAAGGTAACTTATGATAACTTGTTAGGAGGACCTTTGATCCCTACATGTGTTCGCTTGCAGATGGCAGATCAAACATAAGGATTCCCGAGGGACTTGTGAGGGATATCTTGGTGAACATCCAAGATGAATATATCCCCAGAGATTTCATCATCCTGGACATGGGAGCTAACATGGAAGTCCCTGTCATCTTGGGAAGGCCCTTCCTCAACACCACCAACGCGGTCATCTACGTTGGATCGGGCCAAATCCACTTCCAGTTCCCAAGTCACAAGGTAAAATGTGCTTTCAATGGTTATAAACTTAACAAACAGGTAAAAGCACAACCACCAAGAATAAGAGTTCGAGCTCCGCACCAAAAGAAGCAGTACCCGGAGGCCAAAATTAATGAACTCAAGAAGGACGAACCCGCCAATCCAAGGCAGGTTTGGAAAGCAATGGAGGTGCACACACCACGGTCTCCATCTCTGGAGCCATCAAGTGCACCCGAGGAATGAACAAGAAGGAGAGTCCTACTCCGAAGACTTAAAATCAAGGAGCCTTCGCCGAAAGGTAAGTCGGTAGTTATCTTTTATTTCCCTTCTTACATTTAGTTTAGTTCTTTAATTTCTTTCATACTTAAAATCTAGAAAAATAAAGTTTAGATGAAATAAAATCTTGAGATTAGCTTAAACACTAAAATTGACAAAAGGTAGGATCATAGGGTGGTCGGCCGACCACCCATATGCACCCTATCTTGGCTAGTTTAACTATGGAATACTTTGGGATCTTATAAAAGAAAAAGAAAAAAAACGGCCGACCGCCCTAGGTGCCCCATGATCATCCCTCTTTCTTCCCCACCATCCTTTGTCCAAGCATCTCATGATTTGAGTAGTGAGACTTTCAAAAATCAGATTTATCTTTAGGGGACATCTCTTTTGTCTTGTCATGCTTTAAAGTACATCAATCACTTTTGGATAAAGCATGACACATCCTTGTCTCCCACTACTCCTTGTCCAAAGTGGGGAATCATGACACCTATCACTTTCACTTTGTCATGCTTTGAAAAAGAAAACACATCAATCACCTTTCATCAAAGCATTACATACCTTTGTCCCCCACTACTCTTTGCTTAAAGAGGAGAATCTTGACCACTTTAACTCAACTTTTGATCACATCACATGACATCTTTTCACCTTTCACCAAGCACTAGAAAAAGCATGAGTGGAATCCCCACTTTAGGGGTATGGCTGACCACCTTTGGTCACCTCCCTCTCTCTCTTTTGCTTTGTGTAAGGCATCTTCCAAAGCTTGTGATCATGGCACCCAAGGGCATGCCCAAGGGGGGGGGGTCGACCGACCACCCCATGGTGCCCGCTTGGTGCCATTCCTTTCCCCTATAAAACCCCATTCAAGGAGAGCTCATTCCCTCACACCTCAACCAGAATTCAGTTCTAGCTCAAGCCTCTCCTTGCCTTGCTCTCTCCTCTCTTCATTCAAGTGAAGTTCTTAGCTCTCAAGAGAAGTAGTGTTGCTCTCACTAGTCCACAAGAAGATCTATTGTCTTCATCAAGCTTCTCTTAACTCAAGCCTATCCCCCCAAGACAAACTAGGAAACTCTCTCCACACACAACCTTGTCCTAGTCTTGCCTCTTCCTTTCTAAAGATGAAGAACCCATTGACATCCGCATTCAAGAAAATGAAGCAAGCTATAAGTGGGAGCTCATCTCGTCGCTGCCACCAATCCAACGATACTTCCCAAGGAAGAAGAAGGGGAGGTTCTGCCCGATACACTTGGGAAAACGTCCAAACCGAAGAACACCCTCAGGAGGAGGAAGAAGTGCCGACAGAGGTACCTCATATCGGGGCATTCATGGTGCCCCCAATGAGTACCTATGATCAACAAAGTGGTCTTTGGTTCGACCAACTAGAGTACCAAAGATATCTCTCTCTTCGGGATCGATCTTTTGAGCACAAAAGGATATTGGATCCGAATCTTCTCTCCAACGCAGGTATGACCACCGAATTTGACACTATATTTTCCGCTATTGGTTGGTCTGGCTTTTGGCAAGTAGAAGAGTTTGGAATTGATTTGCTCACCATAGAATTCCTATGCTCTCTCCAAGTCTCTAATGTTGGATTTTCTTTTCACATGTTTAATCAAAGCCATAGTCTAACTTGGAGTCATCTAAATACTGCTCTTGGATTTGAAAACTCATGCTTGATAGATTTAGACCTTGCCATGCGTAGGTTTAACAAGAGGAAATTTTGGTTCTCTATCTCTGCTCTAAAAGATTACTCAAATCCTAAACCTGAGGAAATTCATAATCCAACTCTTCGTTTCATGCACCTTTGGATGAATATGACTTTGTTTCCTAGAAGTGATGCTAGCTTGATAAGTGACATGGAATTAAAATTGCTTTATGCCATGGTAAACAAAATTCAAATCTCTCCTGTAAAATGCTTAGTGGAATTTTGACAAAATTCAATTGAGAGTAATGAATCTATTCAATTCACATCTTCAATTACTTGTCTTGCCGAATCCATGAATCTGCTTAATGGCATTCAACCCTTTGTGTACATCTCTGCTCCTATAGCTGTGATCTCAGAAGAATATCTTGCAACTACTCAATGTTAAAAAGAGATGCCATTGGCAAACTTAAAATGATTTACAGTGGTCATACAATTGAGGTGCCTCTTCCAAATAGGCAACTTCAGTTGTATAGGACTTGTAAACTAACCCTTGATTTAGATCAAGGAATTGGACAAAGAGATTTTGCAGGTTCAGACAGGAGAGCTCAGGAGGGGCTATACTTTGTTCATCTTGAGAAAGGTGGTCCTTCCCAAGGGCCTATTGACGAGGAGGAAGATGATGCATCTTCCATGCACACTTCCAGTGGCATGCCTCCTCGACCATCATGAGCACGTGCATCCTTCTCGTCCACACGAGAAAGGGAGCATCATGAATTGCTGCAACAATTCGATCATCTCACCAATACCTTTGGTGAGCTGCATGTCGAGCACGGTGAGACAACACGCATAGTCCAGCAAACTGCCGAAGATATCCAAGCAATGCAAGAAGAACAACATCGACATTGGGACTCGTGGCGGCAACTACATCCATATCTGCCGCATTATTGAGCAAAGGATAAGCTTGGGGGAGGTTACCTCCCCCACTAAGGTAAGTTTTTAATTTCAACATTTATATTCATGCACTTTCTTGCTTATCTTTGCTTTCCATTTAAAAAAAAATCTGCATATGATAAAAATAAAAAGACTTTCTCTAATCCACTCTTACATATTCCATGAAAATTAATATCTCCTATGGAAATTATGAATAGTTGCTCTGCTAAATGTCTCTCTAGTACTTAGTCTACAAATTAGTATTTTCTAAGTATGGATTACTTGGCTTAAAAGAAACCATCATGAACCTCAAACTTTTGTGGGTTGCAAATGCCGTAACTAAGTCTAAGTTGTTGTGAGACATGATATGACAAGATAAGAGCTGCTATAATATTGTTCTAAGCAAGAATGACTATTAGAGTTTTATTTATTAAACTAATAAAACACTTTTTGTTCCTCAATGGTGAAAATTCCTACCAAAGCCATACATGCTTTTTCATGATATAAGCTTTCTACATAAGCTGCTTACTTTGTGTTGAGTTTTTGTGACCCTTGTTGAGATACTTATCATGCTCCCAAGATCAAGATCACGTACACACCACATATACATGCTGCTTCTACACTGGAAGTACGCAGAAACATGCCTTACATTTCCACATAGTTCATACTCCATGATCTAAGTAGAAAAACTCTCTCTCTAGTTTGTTGCTAGTAAATGAGACATAGACTATGCAAAAATTATGAAAAATTCAAGGGCATTCTAAAGTCCCAATTTTATGAGCATTCCAAATCTCTCTCTTGAAAAAAAATTGATGAGCATCTTCAAAGCTCATAGAAAAATTAAAAAGATAGCTATGTCTCAAAATAATAAGTTAGGAAAGAGAGATCATCCAAATATAGGAGTATTGATCATTTGCCATGTTTCCACACACTTGCACATCTTGATCTAAGAGTATGACACTTCTCTCCTCGGATCCAGAATTTGACTTTACAACATATGCAAGGTAAGTTTGCTACATCTTTGATCCCTACCTATAGCTCCACATAAGCTTTAGAGATAGGATGAAAGAAGGCAAACACTATACATGCCTTAGTGAGGAATCCACATGTCCATGAGTGTTTAAGTGCAGGAATAAATAAATGGAGCAAAGGAGAGCCAGTGGGGCCCACATAGGGGGTCGGCCGACCACCCTATGGGTCCACCTGCTCTCCCCTCTCGGCCATGATCCAAGGAGGCACTCTAGAGTGATTTCCAACCCTTGGATCACTCTGTGTTTCCTCTCAATGGCTCACATGCATAGCACATGGATCTATGGGCCCATACCAAGGAGATAAACGTGACAATCACCTCAGAACCAACATCCAACATCTATGACAAGGGGAACCAGCACCTGGGAGACCGAGGTGGGCCAGAGCCTCCAAGGGGGGGGGGGTCGGTCGACCCTCATCTGGGCCCACCAGGCCCCCATTTGGTCCCTGACCAGTGGGACCACCTCCAGAAGGCCAGAGGAGGGCCCACCTGCCATAGGGGTGGTCGGCCAACCACCCCCTTGGTCGGTTTGGGTGCTGCCAACTGCCTTACCTATTCCCACATGCTGAAGATCACCACCATCCACTCAAGGATGGTTCAAGGGTCGGTTGGATCCAAGGGTGGAGGATTGAAGACCCTAGATTGCTGATGTGGCGCCGGAGTAGCCCCTACTCCACCCCCACTATAAATATAGGGTCACACCCCCCTCTTCATTCATGGTGAAGAAGTCTACAAGCTCTATTCCTTAGATTGTTCTAGGAGTTAGTCTAGAGTGGGAGTTAGAGTTGAGTCGAGTTGCGCTCGGGATTTCCGGAGTTGTCTTCTGGAAAGTCTGGTATAGCTTTTGTATCTTTCATTCTTTGTAAGACTTTATCTTATTCAATATATATCTTTCTCGTTACTTTACTTAGTATTTACTTTGAGCATTACTATACTAGATATAGTCTTGTTATATGCTTTTGCTCTTTAATAACCTTTACATCAATTGTCTGTGATCCTTGTGACCTTTCCTGTATGCGATCATTGCCTGTCATAGGCTGCTTTGATTATAGATCGTAGTCAAAGTAGTAAGTTGTGTGTAAGCGTGGTGCTTATACATCATCTTATCCTTGGTTATCGCTTCCTGCACGGATTGTTTGCGGTAGCTAGCAAGAGATGACAGCCTTGTCTAGTCGTTGTATTCCACCACGTGTTCTTAGGCAAGTTCTTTAAAGGTAAGCCCCCCGTAAGAAGAGGGCGCGGTCCGGTAGGAGTTTTGCCTCCTACTGATCTATCCCCTCGCCTAGCATACTTGTACTGAGGAGACAAACTATAGTGTTTAGACTAGTTAATTGGCTAAGTGTATTGAAGTAGAGTGAAGTACATAGGAGTCCCTATACTCTCTCGTTGTCCTCCCACCTAGCTATTCTACCTAGTCCGTTCTAAGTATCTTTTACCTTGGCTTATTCATTCATCAACCCTTCCTATCACATATATCGTTTACCCCCCTATACTAGTTGGTACTAAGTTGAGGTGCTCTCTAGGATCTCTATCCAATTATCATTTCTAGCCCAACTTTCTCTTGGGAAAATATAAATTATGATACCTTGGAATACTCTTAGGTGAAGTGCTACAACGGTATAATCTGTGCGCTTGCGGATTTATCCAATAGTCATAAGAAATACCAACACTTATTCCTCCTATTGGTCCTCTTTCTTGACTCGTGTTGGGGTTGTTCAGGAGATTGTAGGTGTAACACCCTCGGTGTTAATCATAGGCTAAGAAGTGATTAAGCCTAATTATATCGGATCAACCGATAATCAGAGACTATAGTTCATACTTCGGGAATATATGATAAGGTAATTATCTTATGTGCCTTATCTATATTTCTATCTATATGGATTATTGGAGAAGTTTCGTGAACTTTGGAATTAAAACGTCACATGAAATGACGACTTTTATAATTAACCGGTTTACTTTATAAATCGGATATAATTATATGAGCTCAACCATGTCTCACGACCTTGCCCGAAATACTCCAGTTGAACTCTACAACAAAAGTCGTGAAAGGTTCGTGTTGCCCAGAAACAGAGAAAATGCCCGGAAAATATTCCGAGCCCTGATTCGAGCGCAGCCATTGACGATTTTGACCGTCATTGACCGACATTTTGGGGATCTCGCATGTCGACGCGACTTGAAGAAAAGTTGTAGATCGGGTCGAGACGAACAAACTTCGTTCAAAAATCAATACCCGAATCAGCTCCGAAAATAGAGAAAACAAGGTCCGAAAATCAGTTGGAATTCGGAAATTCGGTTCCCGGTTTCCGCGGGGTTTTCTTTTGGAATTAATATCGCAAAAAGTAATCTGAATCTGCCCGCGATGGTAAAAGGGAAGTTGTTCTATTCGACGAGTCCTTCGCAACGGCGCCTTCGGATTCGCGACAAGACGAGCGGTTTGAAAAGCGAGAAGTCGCGACGTCAGTAGCAGTTTCGTAAATATTTTCAGTTGGACAGTGTCAATTAATGAAATTGATGGGGAAAGCAGGGAATAAAATGTCAGTCTCCTCTCTTCCCTCGGCATTTTTCCGCCAAGAGCCGGTCTCCCCAGCGCCTCCCTCTCCACCCGCTCTCCCTCCCGCTCTCTCCCATGGCCGGCAGCAGGCCATTGCTGCCCTGCCTCCTCCCTCGCCCTTACTCCTCCTCCCTGCCGAGCCAGGTCAGAGGGCAGAGCCCCCTGCGGCCGTCCGACGCTGCGCACGGGCAGGCCCCCGCGGCGCGTCGTCCCTGCAAGCCGAGCCCGCGGCTCCAGCTCGCCGTGCAGCGGCGCTGCAGCTGCTGCTCGCCTCTGGCGGCTGCTGGCAGCAGCACGGCACGACGCCCCTCCTCCTCCTGCCTTGTGCCGCCCGGCCCTGCCGCCGGTCGCCCCTGGCAAGGCCCTGTGCTGCTGCGCAGTGTGCCCCCGCTGCCGCTGTCGCCGCCCTGCTGCCCTCGCTGTTGTGCGGTGGTGCGGCTGCGCCCTCCCCGCCGGCCACCACAGCAGCCACGACGACCGCCGCCGATCCCCCGCCGTCGTCCCTCGGTTCCGCCGTCGTCCCTCGGTTCCGCCGTCGTGCCATCGTTCTCTGTCCAGAGTAAGAAGAAGACCCGACCTGTAAATCGAAGCTCTTTGTTGGGTTTATTTGCAAATATTTCTGTGACTTAGTCGTTTACATATATGGGTTTATTTATTTACTTGCTATTTGCAGGGTTCTGAATGGAAAAGCTAATTTCCGAAATTAATTCATTATCTGTGCAGCAACTTTGAAAATCCATATAAAATTGTAGAAAAATCGCATGGATGCGATTTAGGACTTTTTGGAATCGTTATGAAATTCTCTACGCAATAGATCGATTGTCTGTTAGGTTTCAGTTTGTTTTAATTGCGATAAAAATAAATTAGTACTGCTGTTTCTAGAAGCTTAAGTGTGTAGATTAAATATTTGTTGCTATTAAGGAATGATCCAAAAATCATGAAATAATTATGGTGTATTACTTATATGATGAATGATGTTTGGTTAAATTTTCATGGTTGTTTGTAAAGTGGTTTGTGAGTTATGAAAATAACAAATGTGAACTATTGCTGTTTTGGCTGCATGCATAGTGTTTATGAAATAAATTTTATCATGTATTAAATTGTGTTTTCTGTTGATATGGTGGATACCAAAGTTGTAGATAATATTATTATATAGATGGTGTTAAAGTTTGGTGGTCACATCTCTATTAGTTTGAGAGATATGCATTTTCTAAGTTGGAAGTTGAATCTGCCCATCTCCCTGGACAAATCTGTTTATAAGTGCTTTTAGACTAAATTAAATTGTGAATCATGAATTTCTGTTGTGGAATGAATTGTAGAACTTTTCTTAATATTTCCATATTGTCTTGATTCATATTTTTAGGATGTTTAGATCTTGAGTTATGACTGTTTTAAGAAGGGGTACTAAATCTGTCCCCGTTTTGGACAGAGATGTCTTCTTCAATTAATTCAAGTTGCTTAACTATTAAATCATTCTTGCATGTTTAAAAGAAAGTTGTAGACAATTTAATTAGTGTTCCAAATATGTAAGAATCATGTTTATTAGATTAGCATAACTCCAGTTATGATTAAAACCGTGACTGTATGTTACTGCCCCGAACTTGCATGTGTAAGTTAAATGCTTTAGCTTGTTCTTGCTAATTTAATCTATTAAGTAAACTTGCTGGCTAAATACTTGTCATGGTTTGACTTGAATTTAATAGTATATTATGCTTGATGTTCTTTTGTCTTCTATGTTAAGCTTTTGTGATAATTAGCTTAATAGTTCTAAGTGGCTCGATGTTATGTTAATGTGCTTCTACCTCCTATGTTATGCTCAAGTGATAACTAGTTGAATAACCTTAAGTGTGTATGTATGTATTGCATGAACTTGTGCTTGTGTTGAATGCGTGTATTTCTATCTTGTGTTACCATTTCCTCGCATTCATGCACATGCATCGGCATTTCATTTAGGTACGATAAGTACATACGTGAAGGACATGACACTTGGAGCTAACCCGAAGGCGATGTTGATGGACGAAGTTCAAAGAAGGAAGTGTCTTCGAAGGTTCTTGCCAAGCGATTGACCTCTAATGAACACTGACCTAGTGTTGGTCCCAGGCAAGCCCCGGTGCATTTTAAACCGTATCTTATGATATTAATTTACTATGTTACACTATGTTGTTGCATTAAGTATAGGAGTTGGGTGAACCTAATTGTTGCATATTACCCTCCTTGCTTTTGATATCCGTATATCCTTCTTAACCTGGTAGCATAGTAAAGATAGATGCTTAGCCCTTCTAATTAAATATGACTTCCTCGGTAACACAAGTCACGTATTGCTCTACGTGGCAAAGCCGGGGTATGAAAGATATCGTGGAGTGGAAAGGCATCCGAGAAGGCTGATAAATTGTTTGTACGTCTGATACTGGCAACATCTAGGTGGGCTGTGCACCCTAGGCCCGTATTTTGCGTAAGTGTCTGCCTTTTTGGCGGGCCGATCGGGTGGTGTCCCCCTTGTCATGTTGAACGCATGCCTCAACCCTTAGCTGGCAAGATAACTCGTTCGAGCCGCGAAACCTACCTACTGGCCGAACCAAGAACGAAGCTAACCGCAAGACAGTGTGGGTTGGCAAGGACGCGGAGAGTAAGTCCAATGGCCGGCTAACTGATCCTTAGCCAGAGCGCCCTGGGTGCCGGTCGGTCCTCGGGCTTGTTCGTGGGGGTTATGAATCGATCTTGGTTTGAAAGGTAGACTAGGCGACTGCACGCCCTAACGTACAGGGGCTGTGAGGTTTGGGTGAGGAATAAACCCTCCAGCTGGATAGGAATTCGATTCGAATCGCGGTCTCTCCCCATTAGTGAGGACTTGACAATTGCTACACTGGCATGGGAACAAGTAATCTACTTGAACAGTTATGATGAAAATGATATGATGGACCAGAAGGGTGAACTTGTTATTCTTGCTTGTTAATCAAGTGTATTGCTTAGTACAGGTGCTAATCTAGTTGTCAGGTAACGATTAGTATAACATGGCAGAACTTCAATCAAGTACTTACATGTTAAATTAATGTTTTTATGCAAAAGAGAGTACAAGCTAGTCCACTATAAAGCCTTGCATAATCCTTGGTGTTATTTATTTTTGGTTTATGATGGGTAAGTCTAGCTGAGTACATTCAAGTACTTAGGGTTTATCCCATCTTGTTGCAGGTGAAGAGCTCATGCTGCTGAAGGTGTGACTAACCACCGGTGGGCATGGTGATTCTATATTATCTCTTCTCTCTATGCTGTTGTTGGAGGATGATACTAAAGCTAGCAATGTATTTCAACTTATCTTATTACAATTATTTCAAAGCTATGTTGTTGTACTAAAAGGATTTGAACCCAGACTTGTATTATTATTTGTAAACTCAAATGTGATTTTATTCCACTGTAAACTCTGAGCTTAATGATTTTGTATTTACTTAATCTAGCGATTTGGGTGTGATGTTGATTAACCGAGGTCATTCGTGACACTCGGCGGACTACTGGGATTATGAAAACCTAAGGACGAAGGTTGTCGCATTGGCGATGATTTTTGGATTTGAGTTTTTGTAATTTGGGCGGTTCTGTTACAGCTGGCATCAGAGCATAGATTAAGGATAATACTGTCATTAACTCGGCTTTTAAAACAATGTTTTTTTTCAAAATCCTATTTTGGCTAAAACTTTAGCTATAGGCAAGTTTGTCGAAACTAATTTGCAAAATTATGCTAGCGACATCCTCCAGTTAAGCCCAACTTAGGACTCTAGGTGGCTTATTTAAGTACTAACTTGGGGAATTGCATCATATTTCTATTTACCTGTCCATACAGGTTGGAATAGTATGGGGGCAATTCACTTGAATGGTGTTGTATGGATCAAGTTTGCCGCTACATCTAAGGTAAGGTGAGTTGTGAGAGCATGATCGGATACACTGCCGATCTAGGGGAATGCTTATATGATGCTAGACGATAATCATATTTTACATATGATTATAAGAAGGCATCCTTGTGTGGGTGTTGCCGTCTGTTGAGACGATGCCGTCATTAGGATGAGGAACGGGTGCATATACTGCTTACGTGTATACGGGGTGTACACCTAAGGGAGTATTAGATTTTAATTTCAGCAATGCATGATATTCATATTGTTGGGATGGGCTAAAATGAATTCTTCTGCAGGTACACTAACCACGAATACGTATGAACTAGTTAACGACTAGCTATATATCGAGAGTGCGTGTTATACCACTGACATAGAACGTGATTGACGCCTAAGGCTGACAATCTTGTGAGGACGAATAGGACGAGCATGCATAATCATAATTGTTGCATCATGCGTGGATATGCTCCTCTCATCCTTGCTTCTATTGATAAGTAATGTGTGATCAAGGTGATGTGCTAGTTTCTTGATAAGCAATAAAGAAATGTGCCTTGGACCATGTTGCTTGGATAGCCTTGTTAGGTTATGCCTTGTAACATCTCCTTGCTTGTATAAATAAATAATGCTTACCCATGAGCTAGGGATGTCCAACTTGGGTTAAACCATTTTGGTTAGCATGTATTGAAACACTCTACTTAATGCAACTATAAAACTTGCTATTAATTATCATTTTGTATGTTGCATGATTAATTGATATATGCCTTACTAAGTTAAATAATAAAAGTTGTTGTATGCAAATGTTTTGCATATATCGACTTTTAACCTGGGTAGGTGCTTTCGAAACATTAAATTAAACTTGAAGCTAGAATGTACCATAATACATGCTTTAGCATTGATTAAGCTTTGCCACATAATGTAACAACCAATCCTTTAAACATGTTGTGTAAGTGCCTTACTAAGACAGTTATGCTTTAACCTATGTCAACATTAATCTCAGGCCAAGTTAAAAATGAGAATTATATGTATCACATAGATGTAAAATAAATTGCCATAACTTCCTAGTAACATGCTTACTAAGGTTTAGTAAATTGGTGCACATGTTTAAAATCATGAGTGTTTGTAGTAAACTTTTAATGAAATGCTTACGTTGTTTTTTAAATCATCTAGAAACTTGTTATGTGCTCAGGAATAACAATTATCAATTCTATCTTGCTAAATTTGTAAATTGATAAATGCCTGTAAACACTTGAAGTAAAGCTAGTCAATAACTTTGCTAGCATGATTAGGGTGTATCTCAACTTTGGTCCTTTTAATAGGAATGTTGATTTCTATTAAATATAGTCCGTTCATCCTTTCATGTTAAAGCAACGTAGTAACTAAAGTAAGTTTAATATGTTCATATAATTTTCTTGTATGGAACATCTCATCTTAACTATGTTACTATGTAATGCATGACTAAAAACAAGTTTGCTAAATGTAAGTCAAAACTTGTCTTCTCCACCTGAGAAGAGTTATACACCTGCTTGGTAAAAGAATCTAAATGATAGAACATAGAACATGTAATCACCTTGCTTGCATAATTATGTGTGTTCGTAGGTATAGCCGAATGCTTGTATGTGTGAAGAATTGTGCTTGCTAATGGTTGCTTAGACTAAATTGAGTGATTCTCCCCATGCTTGCTTAAGGTCACGATGTATGTGTGGTTGTGTTGTTACCTAGTTGGTACAATAGTTGTCACCTCTCGTGTCCTCGGTGAGCATATGAGTGTCGAATAGGCCTTATCTTGGATCAGCTCTCAAGTGGTGCTAATCTCATTATTACCGTCTCCAATCAAGTTCTCTCTCTTAGAAGCCGAAACCGGTAGACGCGCTTGTTAGCCTTTGATTGTTGTGTGACTATGCTTTGTTGTGTCTTAGACTAAAGCTTAGTTTCCCTTAGGTGCTGCTTGTGAAAATGTTGTGCTCCCGTGTGTGAAGGCCTAATCTCTGTCAGATCGCTCTGTGCCAGATCATCTTCAGTGCAACGTTGAACCTTATCGACCTGATTTTGGAATCTTTTCCTAGCAGATCATATCATGGCCCTATCAACTGAGTCCTTGATCCTTGTATCAACTCCATCCCTGGAATCTCACTGGTTGATCTCCAACTTTCCCAATCTTTGGACGTTGATCTATCTCGATCTCCTGTTGCTGCTCAACAAGATCAAATCTCATGGTGATCTTTTGTCTAGTGTTCTCCTTGGTAAATACACGTTGTACGTAGATTCGAAGTAAGAACCTGACGCTCTTTTGTCTGCATGTGACAATCCTTGTTCTCACATGCCTTGTCTTTACCTTGGAACAACCATTGTTAACTCCTAACCTTGTGACTACCTTCGCTTGCTAATCCTTGTTTGTGTGGTGCTTGTTTTTGCAAACCACGTTGAGTCACTGGAAATTTCTCATTTTGTGTAAGTTTGGTAATGGTGTTATGATGAGCATTATATGGTGCCATGACAAAACCGAGAGCCTCCTGTGGGCGCGCACACAAGGTTGTTGCTCGGCACGCACTGGTATCATGAGTGGTTAGTCCTAATCCATTGCGAAAGTTACACTAGTGTGATATTTCTCGTGCGCTTCTCCTTGCTTATCTTCCAAATCTTATCCGAAAATCTATATCTTGGACATATAAGTTAGACTCCTTTTTGAAGATGCAAAGAGGATAACCTTTGAAGAACAGGTCACATACATAAACATTAAGAGACTACAAGAAGTGGTAGACAAGTGACTTCTTGATTGTTCCTAGGATGACCTCGGTCATCTAACGAGCAATTCATGTATCCTCCCTGTTGGATAAAAAGGACACATACCACATAAAGTTGGAATAAGTGTCAGTTGGACAAGATTTTCCTAGAATTGTTATGTTCATCTTGTGCTTATGATCTTTGGATTCAAGTTCTTGATCTTCTTATATAAGGTGATCATACAGCTCGAATCAACCTTCTCCGATATGACTCCTTGTTTGCTAAGTTTGATGGCATATGCTAGCATACAACAGTATCTCTGGAAGTGTTGACTCCTACAATAGTCAAAACCTTAGAGCTTTTTATTGTTTAGAGACAACTGAATAGATACCCTTGGGAATGTTAATTTCTTGTTAATTAACAACTCCTTGGTAGCTATGAAGGCTATGTCTCATAAAACAAGGTGGCACAAAGACAACAATGCTTGTCGGCAATACAAGCATTGCTCCCTTCTCCAAGCCATATGTTATCAAGTCAGTTTCCACCTTGCATGACCACACAGATACTACCAGGTGTTGTGTCAGCTAAGCCAAGAGCAAGTGACAGCATGTTCCTAGTGTTAGTTAGCATCAATGGATATCAAATGCTACCACAAGGAATTGCTCAGAATCCTATAGTATGAAGCACAAAAGGACATTCAAAAGAGGTACTTTGCTTTTGTGGGATTGTTCTTTCGTGTAGGGTATGCATTATTCCCTACAGAGATAACCCACAAAACAAGTAATTGTGCATTACTATGGTACCTCAATAAACAGTCAGTTGGTGTCGGTGTTATGACCCAGGGGGTCAAGACCACCGGCTAGTAAATTTGTATATTGCGTGCTCCCTCTCCCAGACGTGATGCGAGAAGAACACAAGATTTATCCTGGTTCGGGCACGGAAGGCCCTACGTCCAGCGGGGGAGGATGGATTGTATTATCTCGCACCGAAGTGCTCGTACAGGGGGGGGTACAAGCTGGCTTACACGGGGGTGCTCAAGATGGGCTGAGGCCTAGGACTAGCAGGGCTACCCTAGGTGGTCGGTTGATTGCTTGAGAGATCGATCAAGCAATCGGGTGTGGTGTGTGCCACTTGGCTCTCGGTGTACGCGGGTTAGAGTTGATACGAATGTGTGTGCCGATATCCGTCCCCCTTCTTCTATCCCGGCGTCCCCTTTTATAGATCAAGGGGAGGTACGGGAGTACAGAGTCCTAAACCGCGGCGGCATGGGAGGCGTGTACGTGGCGCCATGCTGGCGAAGGGACGTCGATTGTTGTAGTGGCGTGGCCTTCTCGTCCTTCCGATGCTCCAGGGCATGGTGATGGCAGACTGGACGCTGCCGAACGTCATGGCGCAGTGCGGTCGGCCTTCTGTAGACGGGTGCGAGTCCCACAGCTGAAGCAGGACAGAGCGGATAGGACGAGTCCCATGCCGGAGTGGTTGGAGACGATGGTCGAGGCCCCTGGTCGACGGGGGGGGGGGGTCGAGGCCAGCGTGACCCTGTCGTATCCCTGAAGACATGGTCGAGGGCTGCCCTATTCATGGCTCGAGGGGGTGGCTCTGGATTCTGTACCTGCAACGTGGCTACAGCGGTCGCACGGTCAACGGAGGTCCAGGGCATGGGCGGTGAGCTGATGGATTTGACCGCGGTAGTGGGCGCCCATGGCGTTAGGCGGGGCAGGTAGGCGCATTGGATTCCCTTTAACCCATACTGAGAGCAGGTAAGTCGGTCGAGTTTCTTCTCAGGGGTCGTTCGTTCGACCCCCTGTCCGTCATTCGTGGGGCCGAGGTGGAGGGGTCGTTCGTTCGACCCCTGTCCGTCAATCGGGGTCGAGGCAGAGGCGGAGGGGTCGTTCATTCGACCCCTGTCCGTAAGTCAAGGTAGGGGCGGGGGGTCGTTCGTTCGACCCCTGTCCGTCTGTTTCTCCAGTAATGGGCCGGCCCACGACTGGTCGCCGTTGCCGGTGAGGGAAGCCTTCGCGTGATGGGCCTTCCTCCATTGACTTGAACGGCTGATCGGATCCTGCCTTAAAAATGGTTGCTATGTTGAGCGTTAGTTTATCGCAGGTTTAGGGTACCCCTTACCTTTGTACCCGACAGTAGGCTCCGAGCCTCTATGCGGATAAGAAGAATCCGCATAGGGGCTTTTGCCATTGATCTGCAGAGTTAGTAAAAGGTTCGATTCTCCGCGGGGTGCGCGCGAGCGCACCCCGTGGGGGTAGCCCCCGAGGCCCTAGAGGAGTGATTAAGAACTCCTCTGGGGGCTTTGACGCGTGTTCTATCGAGGGGAGTTAGGATTATCTGGAGTCAGCACCCTATCGAGCGGTCGATTCTGTTCGCCAGGCTACGAGCGTTTCACTTCCTGAAAAAGGGGTGCTCGAGGGTGGCTGTCGAAACCCTTCCGAGGGCCAGCCTTCGCTCCCTCGAGTGTTAAACTGGAGTCATAGTGCCTTATCGAGGGGTCAACTTTGTCTGCCAGGCTACGAGTGTTTTTGACCCTCTTTCATCGAGGGATGCCGTGCGTAGTCTAGCCCTCGAGCCTCGTGTGGCTAGGCTTCACTACCTCCTAGCGTCCTTCCCACGGATCCTTGCGCTCGGATTGTGGGGCGAAGAGCATTATGCTATCCTCGTTAGGACGAGCTCCGAAGTCCTCTTTGAGCCTTCGTAAGGATGAACCTCGAAGTCCTCTGCGAGCTGGTAACGGATATAAATTCAAATGAAATCCAAGTGAGAACTCGTGCCCCCTTCGACAGGGGTCGATAGAATCCCTGAGGCGTTCTCATTCAAGCAACACCACGTGGATTACCTAGGTGCCAACTCTGTTCGATGAGAGTCAGTGGCCTGATGCCTCCCGTCAAGGGATCCTTGGGTATTCCATGGTTATGCCTTAGATATGTCCCGGGGGGCCTCAAGAGTTCGTTCTCAAGCTAGGGGCTCGCGCCGGCCCCTCCTAGGTCATCCCTAACTCGCGTACTCGAGGGCGGCTGTGAACCTCGTTCGTGGGGCCAGCCTTCGCCCCCTCAAGATTTGGGGGTGGACCGGAGTCCGTAACCCTGGGTCCTCCTTGACCTCAGGTACTCGAGGGCGGCTGTCGAACCCTGTGCAAGGGCCAGCCTTTGCTCCCTTGAGATTTTGACGGACGGGTCGATGTCTGTTGCTTACCTCCGAAGACGATGTCCTGTCCTGTGGAATATAAGGGGGTGGAAAATTGGTATATTAAATGTGGGGACATACCTGTCTTTTTGTTGGGTCCGCCCGTGGGGCTTGCGCCGGCCCCTCCTGGATTATTCCCGACTCGAGTACTGGAGGGTGGCTGTCGAACCCCATTCGAGGGCCAGCCTTCGCTCCCTCGAGATTTGGGGGTGGACCGGAGTCCATAACCCTGGGTCATCTCTGACCTCAGGTACTCGAGGGCGGCTGTCGAACCCTGTTCGAGGGCCAGCCTTCGTGCCCTCAAGATTTGAGGTGGACCGGAATCCGGAACCGTGGGTCCTCTCAGACTTCAGGTACTCGAGGGCGGCTGTCGAACCCTGTTCGAGGGCCAGCCTTCGCCCCCTCGAGATTTCGACGGACGGGTCGATGTCCGTTGCTTACCTCCGAAAGTAACGCCCACTGTTGCACGTTGTCCGCCGTTGGCACGCCTTTTTAGGAGATGTCCGTTCGACTGCGGCCGTAGCAGGCATAGGGTGCGGCGAGGCGTGCGGCGCGGAATACGAGGAGGCGGTAGGTGAGCGCATTAAAAGCAGAGACTTACTTGCCTTTTCATCGGATCCGTCCGTTGGGCTTCCGGTTATAAATACTGGGGGTGGGGGTCTGGCTTCCGCACGCTTGCCATTGCCTTCCCTTTCTTCTTCCTCTCGCCGTTGCCTTCGTCGCCCACCGAGCCGGATCTCTGCGTGTGCAAGAGTAAGGAGAGGAGAGATCAGCAACATACCTTCCACCCCCGCATCCGAGCACGACCGCTTCCTTGCTCCCATGGCCACCTACAGCTTGCGCGGCCCTGACGCCTGGCTTCCGTCGTCGGCGACCGTGGCGCGCTTGGGAGACTTGGTGGAGAGCAGCCTTCTCCGACCCATCACCTCCGTGGACCGGCCGGAGTGGATAGTGCCGCCGAGGGAGGATGCTGAGCCCAACCCGCCGGAGGGTTACGTGGTTAGCTTCGAAGCTTTCCACCGAGTGGGGCTCGGATCCCCCCCAACCGTCTTCTGCGCGGGATCCTCCACCACTACGGCGTGGAGCTCCAACACCTCTCCCCCAACGGCATTTTCCACGCGGCGGTATTCATTGCCATGTGCGAAGGTTACCTGGGATGGAGCCACATTGGGAGCTGTGGCTCCATCTGTTTGAGGCGAGCCTGTTCCATGCCTCGGCCAGGAGCGGCAGCCGCAGGATGGTCAGGGCAGGCTGCTGTAGCATCTCCCTCAAGAGGGCGGACAACTAGATCCCGGCGAAGCTCACGTCGAGCCACTCCGGATGGCACTCTGGGTGGTTCCACCTGAGGAACGACGACGGTCTGTTTCCCGCCTACACCAGGAGGATGATCGGCTTGAGGCCCGACCACTGGAGGTACGACGTCGAGCAGAAGAAGCAGAAGCGCCTCGACCATCTGCTTGGCGCGGTCTCCAGTCTGAAGAAGGCGGGACTTACGGCAGCGATCGTCGCGTCGGCCTTCCACCAGCGGCGAGTCATGCTGCTGATGGCTCGCCCGCGATGCCTCGACGAGATGCGCCCGGGGGTGGATCTCACGGGGTGTCGCCTCGTGGAGGACGAGCTACCCCTCGAGAGGGTGGTCTGCCGAGTACGCGCCTCCTTCGCCGGCGCGTTCGAGGTGGGGGGCGTCGCTGGCGTCCCCATGATGCCAGACCAGGGCCACGTCCAGCTGGTACAACACCCCTTTTCTCTATTAATGCCCCCTTGTCTATCTTGTTTTTCTCCTTTGCCTGCGTTCTAACCACACCTCACGTTCCTCAGGGGAACGTCTTTTACCGGGAGTCGCTACCGCTGGTGAAGGAGGGGCGGCACAACTCCCAGGCGAGACGCTTGCTGGCCGAGCAGGACAAGAAGGCCAAGGACAAGGCCAAGAGGGAGAAGGGCAAAAAGGCCCGAGAGAAGCAGGAGCGCGAACAACGCCGGGCACGGCAGAGGCGGGCCAACCTTCCCGAGGAGGAGTCCCCCTCGGAGGAGGATGAGGATGAGGGGTCGAGCGGCGATGAGGTTGTTGGAGATATAGCATAGTGGTGTAGGGTTGTGACTATGATTTTGGTCCTGACGGGTATTGTTCTTACGCAGGAGGAGCCGGAGCAAGAGGAGGAGGCCGAGCCGTAGCGAGGGCTCGAGGAAGAAAGGGCGGTGCCCAGGCATCAGGGGGCCGCCGCCGGTACTGGAGGAGGAGAGGGGTCGACGTCGAGGTCGACCCCAACCGTCAGAATTGAGTCGCGGGGTGAGCGCCTAGTGGCTCTTCAAGGTGAAGCGTTGCGGCGGACGCGTAGCCATTCGTTGCGGTCCCCGTCGAGGGGCCGGTTGAGCACGCCCCCGGTGCCCACTCGGTCGAGCGCATGGGCGTCAAGCCCGTCGACCCAGGAGGAGACCACGGCGGTGGCGGCGAGGACGCCATTGGCTCCTGCCAAGGAGACAGCGCCGGGGGCGGCCTCGACCCCTGCCGTGGCCAGCGCTGGCGGGAGGGGTGGCTCCCGACGTGCCTCGCAGAAGCCCCCGAGCGGCTCGAGGTCCACTGGTCGGACCCCCATGACTCCGCTGGGGTAAGTCGCTTCCCTGCCGATCCCAAGTACTTTTCGTTGGTTATGACTTGTGCTTACCGTCGCGTATGAGTTCCTTTTTTCAAGGTGAAGCGCTTGTCGGAGGACGTGACCTTCACCCCGGCACAGAGGCTGAAGGCGGAGGCCGCGGCCCAGATGACCGTTGGGGCCAGTCCTGCCTCCTTGTCCCCTTCGACCCCCGCCCCAGGTGCGGCGTGGGCGGCCAAGGCGCGGGAGGCGTTAGGGAGCGGCCAGGCGCTGGCCGCTGCAGAGCGAACTCAAGCGGGGGAAGGGTCGGAGGGGGGCGCGCCCGCAGCCTCGGAAGGCGCGGAGCTGGCGTCGACGACGGTCATGGCTGAGGGGGTCGAGCCCCCAGCCGTTGTAGAGGTGGACGTGGTCGACTTGACCTCCGTCGGCGAGGGAGAGACGCCGAAGCACCTGGCGCCGAGGCAGTGGCCCGAGAACCTCGCGTCGTGGGAGGCGCGTCTGCGGGGCGAGCATGAGGGTGCGGTTCCTGCCGCACCGGAGGTGCCTCTGTCGGTGGAGACCCTCATCGAGGGGGCCTCGGAGCCGCTCCCTGAGCCTGCCCAGGAGGGAGGACGGGCCGAGGAGGTCGAGGCGACGCCCGCGGCGGAGATGACGGCCCCCTGGCCGGAGCCGGAGGGGGCTGTCGTGGCGCTGCAAGGAAGCGGCGCGGCGGACGTGACAATGTCCGAGGCGGCTGCTCAGCCTGTTGTCAAGGTCGGGCAGTCGTCTTCTGGAGGTGCTCCGCCCCTAACTTAGTTGACATAGAGGGAGGGGACCACAGTGAGCCTGCGACATCAGGTACTAACGTGTGTTCTCTTCCCGCACAGGGTTATTCTCACGGCGGGGACTTCTTCCGCCTAGAGGCGATGGCCTGGAGGAGCCGGTGGCGGCTCTGCAGGATGGCTCCGAGGCCAGGAGTGCCCAGCTCGAGGGGGCGGCTCCCTTCCCTACTCTGGCGGAGCGGGTGATGCTCCACGGGGGTGACCTCGAGATGCGTCAGGTCCTCATGCGGGAGGTCAAGGAGAGGGTTGACCGCGGCAACAAGTTCTGGGGGCAGGAGCCCCTCGAGCTGGCCGACCCGCAAGACCCAGGGCGCACCCTCCTCAAGCTCGATGATCAAGCCGAGTTCGGGGAGTGGGAGCACCTGGAGGAGTTCTGGGCGTGGCTCGCCCATGTGGTACGAGTGTCGGCGGAGGTCGCATCCGCCGATTTGTTCCGGGGGATGGAAGTAAGTTTCGTCCTTTCCCCCTCGATTTACCTTGGTTATTTTGCTGCTCTTTTCTGATGACCTTCCTTTTTATCCCTGGTAGATGTTGAGGGCGAGGTCGTACAACAAGTCCCAGTTCATCCTCCGGGTGCAGGAGCAGTGGAGCCAGCTCCCCATCCTCCGCGCCTCGCTAGATAAGGTGGAGGCCGAGGCCACCCAGGCGAAGGTCGAGGCGGCCACCGCGCAGGAGGGGGCCAAGGCCGCTCAGGAGGAGGCCTCCCGGGCACAGTCGAGGCCTGAGGCTGCCTTCAAGGAGGTTGCCAAGGTCGGGCAGCAGCGGGACGCTGCCCAGGAGGCCCAACGTAAGGTGGAGGAGGACTCCACCCAGTTGAGGGAGGAACTGGCTCGAGCAGCGGAGCATGTCCAGCAGCTCGAGGCGGACCTGAAGCAGGAGGCTGCCGACCGCTCCTCCCTCGAGGGGTGGGTCTAGGAGCTCCAGGCGGATTTTGACGCAGTCTCCCGCGACCGCGTCGCTCTGGGGGAGGTGGTGGCTAACCAGAAGAGGGCCCTCGATGGTACGGGCAAGATCATCGAGGACCTCCAGGCTAAAACAGCGACCAAGCTGCAGAGCTCGTCGACGTCCACCACCAACTTCGGAGGGCCGAGCAGGACCACGTCACCCTGGAAGCACACGCCAAGGGTGAGTGTTTTATTAAGCTTGCCTGTTTTTCGACCCTTCCTCTGCTTTTTTGGTTTTGACGGAGTCCTCTATTTGTCTTGGCAGAACTCGAAGGGGATAAGGCTCGAGCCCACGAGGATCTGACCAGTCTCCAGAACATCCTCGGGGCGGAGGCGAGCCTGAACGAAAGGCTCGAGGGCGCTATCTCCGCCTTCTGCGACGACATGGGGGTCGAGCCGGAGCCGACGGTCGAAGGCGGTGCGCGAGGAGACTCCCTGCTGCGCCGCTTCTACTCCATGACCCGTGAAGTGACGGAACAGGTCCGTGCTTCCCTTCACATAGGCGTGAAGCGGGCGCTCGCAGTCGTCCGCTCGGGCTACATCTACGACCTCGACGTCGTCGCCAGCGGCTTCATCGTCGACCCGGGGCTGTCCGATGAAGCCAATGTGGCGAGATGCCACGAGCTGATCGAGGCCGCAGAGGTGCCGTGAGGCGAGCTGGCAAAGCTCTTCGAGCCTGAAGTGCTCCCCTCGGGGAATGGAGATGGCGACGAGTAGTCGAGGCCTACGTGCCGAATCATGACAAGAAGGTCCATTTAATAGTTTAGCTTTTGTGACAATATGATGTCGGGCCCCTGGGGGCTTCTTAATTTTGATGCATTTTATTCAAGATGCATCTGGGTGTTTTTATTTCTCGAGTTGTCTCTGTTTCTCTTTGCCTGAGTGGTTGCTTGTGGACTAAGTATTCGATGCACGCTCATATCCCTCGAAGGGGGGAGAGAGTGGGGGTACCATAGCCCTGAGGCGTAGGAGAGTCCTCGACTCGACGGCCCTCGACCCTTAGGGAGTTCGAGGCATTTTTTACTTAGCCGTGAAGCGTACTCGGGGTGAAGGTCGAGAGAGAAGGCCGAGTTTCAAAAAAACGTTCGGGTTTTTAGAGGACTTAGGGGGGGTCCCCCCTGTCAGCCCCCGAAGGAGGCTTGACTTTGCAGGAGCAGAGTCGAGGCTACCTCAGAGTTATGAACGAATGTGAAATGTATTTCAAGAATATTTTATTCATTCATAATGCGATAAATGTACATAATGCGGAAAATGTACGAGGCCTCGAGGCCTTAGGGGTAGAAGCGACGTAGTTGTTCGATGTTCCATGCGTTGGTGAGGATCTCGCCCTTGTCGTTCTTCAGCTTGTAAGTCCCTGGCTTTAGCACCTCTGCCACGATGAAGGGTCCTTCCCAAGGTGGCGTCAGCTTGTGACGCCCTTTGTTGCTTTGTCGACGGCGCAACACGAGGTCGCCGACTTCGAGGTCCCTTTTGCATACGTGCTTGTTGTGGTAGCGCCGCAGCATCTGCTGGTACCTTGCTGAGTTGAAGAGGGCCGCGTCCCGGGCTTCCTCGAGCTGGTCGAGGGAGTCCTCTTGGGCTGCTGCGTTGGCTTGCTCGCTATAGGCCTTTAGTCGAGGGGACCCATACTCGAGGTCAGTGGGGACGACGGCCTCGGACCCATAGACCAAGAAGAACAGGGAGAACCCTGTGGCTCGACTTGGCGTCGTTCTAAGGCTCCATAGGACAGAGGGCAGCTCATCGACCCATCTCTTGCCGTGTTTGTTTAGCCGGTCGAAGATCCTTGGCTTGAGGCCCTGCAAAACCATACCATTGGCGCGCTCGACCTGGCCGTTAGTTCGAGGGTGGGCGACTGCAGACCAGTTCACCCTGATGTGGTGATGGTCACAGAAGTCCAGGAACTTTTGGCTGGTGAACTGCGTGCCGTTGTCGGTGATGATGACGTTGGGGACCCCGAAGCGGTGGATGATGTCTGTGAAGAACAACACGGCTTGTCGAGATTGAATGTTGGCGATGGGTCGAGCCTCGATCCATTTCGAGAACTTGTCTACGGCCACGAGGAGGTGGGTGTGGCCACCTTTTGTTTTCTTCAGGGGGCCGACCATGTCGAGCCCCCATACTGCGAATGGCCAATTTATGGGTATCATCTGAAGAGCTTGGGCGGGTAGGTGGATCTGCCTGGCGTAGAATTGGCATCCCTTGCAAGATCGAACAAGTTTGGTAGCGTCGGTGATGGCTGTCGGCCAGTAGAAGCCTTGTCGAAAGGCGCGTCCTACCAGCGTTCTTGGTTCCCCGTGGTGGCAGCAGGCCCCCGAGTGTAGGTCCTTCAGTAGTGCCCTCCCCTCCTCGAGGGTGAGGCAACGCTGAACTATACCGGTAGGGCTGCGTCAATACAGCTCGCGGCCATCCCCATACAAGACGTAGGTTTTGGCGCATCGGGCTATGCGAAGGGCTTCGGTGCGGTCCTTGGGGAGCTCGCCCCATATTAGATACTCGAGGTAGGGTGTGCGCCAGTCCGTCGAAGGGGTTGGTGTTGCGGCCGTTCTGTCGATATCCATGACTTCTTCCCCGTTTGAGGAGGGATCGGTAGAGGGCGGTGGATTGACCCCTCACTCGAGGGCAGGAGCCCCCTAGCCTAGGTCGACGGACGGTTTGTGAAGGTCCCTCGAGAAGACGTCGGGAGGAATCGTGCCTCAGGTGGACGCGATTTTGGCTAGCTCGTCAGTAGCTTCGTTGTACCGGCGGGCGTTGTGGTTGAGCTCGAGGCCGTAGAATTTGTCCTCGAGCCTTCGGACCTCCTTGCAGTAGGCTTCGATCTTGGGGTCGTGGCAGCTCGAATCTTTCATCACTTGGTCGATTACCAACTGCGAGTCCCCCCGAACGTCGAGGCGTCGGACCCCGAGCTCGATGGCGATGGGCAGACCGTTGACGAGGGCCTCGTACTCGGCTATGTTGTTGGAGGCGAGGAAGTGGAGGCGGATGACGTAGCGCATGTGGACCCCTGAGGGTGATATGAATAGCAATCCGGCACCTGCCCCCGTCTTCATCAACGATCCGTCGAAGTACAGGGCCCAGAGCTCGGTCTAAACTTGCGCCGGGGGTAGTTGGGTGTCGGTCCATTCTGCAATGAAATTTGCCAATACCTGAGACTTGATGGCCTTTCGAGGGGCGTAGGAGAGAGTTTCCCCCATGAGCTCGACCGACCACTTGGCGATTCTTCCAGATGCCTCCCGGTTCGGGATTATCTCCCCGAGGGGGAAAGATGAGACCACAGTAACCGGGTGGCCCAGGAAATAGTGCTGGAGCTTGTGGCGAGTGAGGACGATGGCATACAACAGCTTCTGGATGTGGGGGTATCTCGTCTTAGTCTCGGAAAGTACCTCGCTCATGAAGTAGACATGCCTCTGAACCGGCAGGGCATGTCCCTCTTCTGCCCTCTCGACTACTATGGCAGCGCTGACTACCTGGGTAGTTGCTGTGACATAGAGCAAGAGGGGCTCGACTGGGCTTGGGGGCACCAAGATAGGTGGCGAGGTGAGCAAGGCTTTGAGTTTGGAGAGCGACTCCTCGGCCTCGACGGTCCATGTGAAGTGTTTTGTTTTCTTAAGGAGGCGATAAAGGGGGAGGGCTTTTTCCCCGAGCCGTGAGATGAACCGGCTGAGGGGAGCGAGGCACCTGTGACCCTTTGTACGTCCTTAAGATCTTTGATCGGGCCCATCCTGGTGATTGCGGTTACCTTTTCTGGGTTGGCCTCGATCCCGCGTTGGGAAACTATGTACCCTAGGAGCATACCTCGAGGGACCCCGAAGACACACTTCTCTAGGTTCAGCTTTATGTGATTTGCCCTGAGGCACCCGAACATGATCTCAAGGTCTCCGGCTAGGTTCTCGACTTTTTTGGATTTGACCACGATATCATCGACGTAGGCCTCGACGGTCGGCCCTATGTGTTTTCCAAAGACATGGAGCATGCAATGTTGATATGTGGCCCTGGCGTTTCGCAAACCGAAGGGCATAGTGAGGTAGCAAAACATGCCAAAGGGGGTGATGAAGGAAGTCGCGAGCTGATCGGACTCCTTCATCTTTATTTGGTGATAGCCAAAATACGCATCAAGGAAGCAGAGAGTTTCACATCCCGCAGTGGAATCTATTATTTGATCAATACGTGGTAATGGAAAAGGAAACTTGGGACATGCTTTATTTAAACTAGTGTAGTCTACGCACATCCTATCCTTTCCATTCTTTTTCTTGACAAGTACGGGATTTGCTAACCACTCGGGATGATGTACCTCCTTGATGAATCCGGCCTTCAAAAGCTTGTCGACCTCCTCCCCGATGATTCTGCGCTTCTCCTCATCGAAGCGGCGCAACCGTTGCTTCACCGGTTTGGATCCGGCCCGGATGTCCAAGGAGTGCTTGGCGACATCCCTCGGAATGCCCGGCATATCCGAGGGACTCCACGCAAACACGTCAGCATTCGCGCGGAGAAAGTCGACGAGCACGACTTCCTATTTGGGCTCGAGGGTGGTGCTGATCGTGAGCGCCTTCCCATCCGCATGGCCGAGGTCGAGCAGGATGGTCTTGGTGTCCTCTGCAGGCTTGAAGTTGCCGGCGTGCCGCTTGGGGTCGGGGATCTCCTTGGAGAAGTTGTCGAGGGCCGCGAGGATGGCTGACTCCTCGACTGCCTCGGCGTTTTCCACGCACTCGATGTCGTAGTCGTAAGCGTGCTCGTAGGAGGTGTCGACGGTGATGACTCCCTTAGGCCCCGACATCTTTAGCTTGAGGTAGGTGTAGTTCGGGATCGCCATGAACTTGGCGTATCCCGGTCGACCGATGATGGCGTGGTAGGTACCGTGGAATGCGACCACCTCGAAGGTCAGATTTTCCTTACGGAAGTTCGAGGGGGTACCGAAGCAGACGGGTAGCTTGACGTGGCCGATCGGGAGCGCCTTCTTTCCTGGGACGATCCCGTGGAATCCTCCCGCACTGGGCAGGAGCATGGTCTTTGGGATCCCCAGGAGGTCGAGGGTCTCGGCGTAGATGATGTTGAGGCTGCTTCCCCCATCCATGAGTACCTTGGAAAGGTGGGTGTTGAGTATGATAGGGTCGACGACGAGTGGGTAGACCCCTGTGTTGGGGACGTGCTCGGGATGGTCGTCCTGATCAAACGTGATCGGCACGTGTGACCAGTCGAGGTACCGAGGAGCTTGAGCTCGAACAGAGAAGACCTCTCGACGCTCACTCTTGCGCTGACACGTGCTGAGCCGGGTCGAGGGTCCCCCGAAAATCATGAAACAGTCGAGGATCTCGGGGAAGCCCCCATTCTTGCCATTGCCCTCGTCTTGTGGGTCCTCCTTCTTGTCATCTTTCTTGAGGCCGAGGGAGCAGAAGTGCTTCTTGAGCATACGACAGTCCTCGAGGCTGTGTTTGGCCGGTCCCTTGTGATAGGGGCAGGGCTCTTTTAGCATTTTGTCGAAGATGCCCCCCTCGAGAGGGGGATCTCGAGGCTTCTTCTTGTCTGTCGCAACGACAAGATCGTAGGGCTCGATGTCGCGTCGACCCGGCTGGTTCTTCTTCTTCTTCTTCTTCTTCTTGTTATTGTTCTTCTTGGGCCCATTATTCGATCCCCCAGGCTCGTCCGCCTTGGCCTTCCCTTTGCTCGGAGATGCATAGAAGAACGTGCCAACGACTTCCTCGCCAGCTGCATAGTTGGCGACGATGTCCATAAGCTCGTTGGCGGTCTTGGGGGTGTTCCGTCCCAATTCCCGCACCAGCTCCTTGCAGGTTGTCCCGGCGACGAACACCGTGATGACGTCGTGGTCGGAGATGTGGGTGAGCTCAGTACGTTGCTTGGAGAACCGTCGGGTGAAGTCACGGAGGGTTTCCCCTGGCTTCTGGTTGCAACTGCGGAGATCCCAGGAGTTTCCTGGCCGTACGTAGGTGCCCTTGATGTTCCCCTCGAAGATCCTGACCAGGTCGGGCCAGCCATAGATAAAGTCCGGGGGGAGCTCCTCGAGCCACCTTCGAGTGGTGTCGGAGAGGAAGAGCGGGAGTTGCCGAATGATGACGTGGTCGCTGTCGGCTCCTCCTAGCTTACATGCTAGCCTGAAATCAGCGAGCCAGAGCTCCGGCTTGGTTTTGCCGTTGTACTTGACCAGGCTGGTGGACGGACGAAAACAAACAGGCAAGGCAGTTTGCCGGATTGCCTTGCTGAAGACTCGTGGCCCTGGTGGTTCCGGGGATTGATGTGGATCCTCGTCGCTGTCGTAGCGCCCACCTCGATGAGCACTATAACCTCGAGCCTCCGCGTCACCGTGTCGGCGTCATTTGTTGTCGTTGATGTCGTATCGTGTGTCTCGCGGTTGTCGATCGTCGAGGATGCGGTCTCGAACTGGTTGTCGCTCCGCTCCGCCTTGGGGCGCCTTGTCTTGGTGGACAGATACCTCTTGATCCTGTCGAGGGGGCACGTCCCGCCGCTCGGAAGCAGCTCCTCTGTGCCTTGAGGCCGAGCTCTCCGCTTGCTGTACGGCCGCAGTTTGGAGAAGCCCCTGGATTTCATTCCTGATGCGTCGCGCCTGGGGCGTCGATGGTGCCGGCATGTCACGGAGCAGCATCGCGGCTGCCACGACATTCTAGCTAGCGCGGTTGTAGACGTGGCGCTCATTCGCCCCTTTGTTGACGATCTGTCGATGGACATCCCGAGCCCGCTCGCGAGCTCCTCCATCCTGTGGCCGCCCGCGATCTCGCTCGAGGGCGTGCTCGAGCTGCTGGAGTCGTAGACGCTCCTCCTCGAGCTTGGCGAGCAGCTCTCGGACTTGCGCGATCTAGACGTCCTGAGGTGGATCGGCTTTGTTAGGACTCGGGGGGTCGGCGTTTTGTGTCGGGGTAGCGTTGCCCCCTCCTCCTTCATCCGTGGCCGCGGCGTCGTTGATGTCGTCCTGGGAGTCAACCTGACCATCGAGGTGGAAACATTCCCGGGTGGGATCGTAATCCTCATCGGGGGAGTCCGAGTCAGGGTAGCCGTGGTAGAAGTTGGGGAAAGATCCCCAGCATTCCTCCTCCAGCCATTGCCATACCGTCCCCCAGGTCTGACACCCTAGGGCCGGGGCTCGTCGTGACTCCGGGCGCTCGTCCAGTGGAGGGGTGGTGACGAGGTTGATCGTCGTACGTAGCAGGTTCCCTGGGGAGCCGTAACGTGCCTGCATCTGCGAGCCTACAAAAGCAGAATAGAGTCTGGCGCTGTTGTAGAGCCTATGTGGAAACAGGTTGTGCGGTGGCGCGGCCGAGTATGTCGGAGAAGCCACGGGGACCCTCTGAGATGACGGTATGGCAGAGCCAAAGTCAGGCTCAGCGAGGTACCCACCCCGACCCGCAAGCATGGGTCAAACAGGCTCCCGAAGGGAGGAACTATGTCACCAGCTGAGGCCGGGGAGACGGCATCCGGCGTCTCGGGATCCGTGTGGTGAAGGGTGCGGCGGCGTCGTTCGCGCCTCCTCCTGGTCGCAGGCGACATGCGCGAGTGGTGGGACCATCGTCTGGTCCTCCTTGGCCCCGGAGTACCAGAGCTGCTGCTATCCATGCCACAAGCGGAGAGTAGAACCATGTCATGGCCGTGGCCCGTGGACATGAACTCTAGGCTCCCGAACCGGATGATGGTGGCGAATGGAAGTGACGGGATCGTGGAATCCATCTGGGAGAGTAGGTCAGAGTTGATCGACACGCAAAGCCCCCTACCTGGCGCGCCAACTGTCGGTGTTATGACCTAGGGGGTCAAGACCATCGGCTAGTAAATTTGTATATTGCATGCTCCCTCTCCCAGACGTGATGCAAGAAGAACACAAGATTTATCCTGGTTCAGGCACGGAAGGCCCTACGTCTAGCAGGGGAGGATGGATTGTATTATCTTGCACCGAAGTGCTCGTACAGGGGGGGGGGTACAAGCTGGCTTACACGGGGGTGCTCAAGATGGGCTGAGGCCTAGGACTAGCAGGGCTACCCTAGGTGGTCGGTTGATTGCTTGAGAGATCGATCAAGCAATCGGGTGTGGTGTGTGCCACTTGGCTCTCGCTGTACGCGGGTTAGAGTTGATACGAATGTGTGTGCCAATATCCGTCCCCCTTCTTCTATCTCGGCGTCCCCTTTTATAGATCAAGGGGAGGTACGGGAGTACAAAGTCCTAAACCGCAGCGACATGGGAGGCGTGTCCGTGGAGCCATGCTGGCGAAGGGACGTCGATTGCTGTAGTGGCGTGGCCTTCTCGTCCTTACGATGCTCCAGGGCATGGTGATGGCAGACTGGACGTTGCCGAACGTCATGGCACAGTGCGGTCAGCCTTCTGTAGACGGGTGTGAGTCCCACAGCTGAAGCGGGACAGAGCGGATAGGACGGGTCCCATGCCGGAGTGGTTGGAGACGATGGTCGAGGCCCCTGGTCGAGGGGGGGGGGTCGAGGCCAGCGTGACCCTGTCGTATCCCTGAAGACACGGTCGAGGGCTACCCTGTTCATGTCTCGAGGGGGTGCCTCTGGATTCCGTACCTACAACGTGGCTACAGCGGTCGCACTGTCAACGGAGGTCCAGGGCATGGGCGGTGAGCTGATGGATTTGACCGCGGTAGTGGGCGCCCATGGCGTTAGGCGGGGGCAGGTAGGCGCATTGGATCCCCTTTAACCCATACCGGGAGCAGGTAAGTCGGTCGAGCTTCCTTCTCAGGGGTCGTTCGTTCGACCCCCTGTCCGTCATTCGAGGGGCCGAGGCGGAGGGGTCGTTTGTTTGACCCCTGTCCGTCAATCGGGGTCGAGGCGGAGGCGGAGGGGTCGTTCGTTCGACCCCTGTCCGTAAGTCGAGGTAGGGGCGGGGGGTCGTTCGTTCGACCCCTGTCCGTCTGTTTTTCCAGTAATGGGCCGGCCCACGACTGGTCGCCGTTGCCGGTGAGGAAAGCCTTCGCGTGATGGGCCTTCCTCCATTGACTTGAACGGCTGATCGGATCCTGCCTTAAAAATGGTTGCTATGTTGAGCGTTAGTTTATCGCAGGTTTAGGGTACCCCTTACCTTTGTACCCGACAGTTGGTACATCAAAAAAAAGGTTAAGGCTGTTCCCCTATGAAGTATGTAAGGAAAAACACATAACCTCTCCCCTCCGCAAGAGAAATCTACTACAACCGGAAGAGTCTGAAGGTGCTGTACACACCACAATGTGTGAAGCAAAGAAATCTATTAGGATTTCATGACACTAATTATGTTGCCTCTGAGCAGTTGGTTAGAGGTGTGAACATGATTAGTTTGCCAAACTCAATGAGCTCCTTTCTCGCTTAGGGTACTTCAATATCTTAAGTTGGATTGAGCTGAGTTGAGTGAAGCCTGAAAATGACACATGTCTTGTCGGTTAGTTGCTATAGTTTTCAACACAGAAAAGCTTTAATGGATGTTATTTGGATAACCAGATAGTTTCCGTTGGAGATGAATTTTGGTTAAGTAATCAGAGTACTTTTGTACTTGTGTACCTACCAAATTCATGAACCATCAGGAAATAATTTTGGATGTTGGAAACTAAGAATGAAGATATGCTAGGTCTATGAGGTTTCCCTGAGGATTGCAATCCTTCCTCCTTTTTGAGGAATGTGTTGTCTTTGGATAAGTCTTTGGATACCCTCTTAAAGGCTAGTTATACCCTTTTGTGACATGCTATTACCTTCGCATATCAATAGTAGTTGATCAGTGAAGATGTTGTACAATTCAATCTGTGCAATGGCAAGTCACAAACAATTTGAAAAGTGGCAAACAACATACTTTGGAGTTGTTCATTGACATTGAGTCTTCCTTTCAATGTCAAAAGGAGTCCAACAATACTACTTTGCTATAGTGCAATTCAAACCAAGGTACTTTACAGCTACATCATGTAGGGAAGTGATCTACCTACTTGATGGTGTACAGTATCCTGAGTTTGTTGAAGGTTTGCATCTTGGTTATTTTCGCGACCCTGTTAGCACCTTCTCAGTAATCAAAGTGCGCAACGAAAGCATGGTGGATTTCCACTATAACTTGTTTTGGTGCCTTCCGGGTGTTTTACCCAAGTGGTTGCATCAAATTCAACCTTGTCAGCAGAGACATTGAGCCGACAGAGTCAGCTATCACATTCGCTACTCTCTCAACAGACTCAGATAATTCAGTATGGTCATCAGAGACAGAGAACTACACCCATGGAACATTATGTAGCTTTCTATCAGTTGACTTCTGAGGAAAAAAAATCGGACAAGATACGCCTAACATGAACATTCTTTGTTAGTTAGTCGATTCCTCGTGGTCCCACAAAGGATGATCACCTGTTCAGGAAATCATCTCTTATGGAAAGTACACTCCAGATGCTCCATCTGTGGATTGCTTTTTGGAGTTATGGATAGGCAAGAAGCCATCAAAATGAAACAAAAGCTGCAAGTTAATGCAAGTTTCACATGGCTATGCTATAGTGGCTAGAAGAAAGGATACTTCTGAGTGATCGTTATGCTCTAAACCGCATACGATAACTAGAGAGTGAAGTATTTTTCTATGTTTGGGTTCCTCCCAAAGTAACAATGCTTTATGGGAATCAAGGACGGAAATTCTTCAAACAAAAACTTCCTATAAATAGCAAGTATCAAGAAGTGGTCGACTAGATTCGCCGCTTGGATGCTCGAAGCTATATAGCCAAGTGCTATCACTGGTATTGGAAGATATGTGACGTGTTTCTCTTCCCTGGAAAGTCTTTCGTTCTAAATCTCGGGACGAGATTCTTTTTAAGGGGGGAAGGGCTGTAACACCCTCGGTGTTAATCATAGGCTAAGAAATGATTAAGCCTAATTATATCAGATCAACTGATAATCAGAGACTATAGTTCATACTTCGGGAATATATGATAAGGTAATTATCTTATGTGCCTTATCTCTATTTCTATCTATATGGATTATTGGAGAAGTTTTGTGAACTTTGGAATTAAAATGTCACATGAAATGACGACTTTTATAATTAACCGGTTTACTTTATAAAGCGGATATAATTATACGAGCTCAACCAAGTCTCACGACCTTGCCCGAAATACTCCAGTTGACACTACAACAAAAGTCGTGAAAGGTTCGTGTTGCCCGGAAACAGAGAAAATGCCCGGAAAATATTCCGAGCCCTGATTCGAGCGCAACCGTTGACGATTTTGACCATCGTTGACCGACATTTTGGGGATCTCGCATGTCAACGCGACTTGAAGAAAAGTTGTAGATCTGGTCGAGACGAACAAACTTCTTTCAAAAATCGAGACCCGAATCAGCTCTGAAAATAGAGAAAACAAGGTCCGAAGATCAGTTGGAATTCGGAAATTCGGTTCCCGTTTCCGCAGGGTTTTCTTTCGGAATTAATATCGCAAAAAGTAATCCGAATCTGCCCGCGATGGTAAAAGGGAAGTTGTTCTATTCGAGGAGACCTTCGCAACGGTGCCTTCGGATTCGCGACCAGACGAGCGGTTTGAAAAGCGAGAAGTCGCGACGTCAGTAGCAGTTTCGTAAATATTTCCAGTTGGCTAGTTTCAATTAATGAAATTGGTGGGGAAGGCAGGGAATAAAATGCCGGTCTCCTCTCTTCCCTTGGAATTTTTCCGCCGAGAGCCGGTCTCCCTAGCGCCTCCCTCTCCACCCGCTCTCCCTCCCGCTCTCTCCCATGGCTGGCAGGAGGCCATTGCTGCCCTGCCTCCTCCCTCGCCATTGCTCCTCCTCCCTGTCGAGCTAGGTCAGAGGACAGAGCCCCCTATGGCCGCCCAACGCCGCGCATGAGCAGACCCCCGCGGCGCGTCGCCCCTGCAAGCTGAGCCCGCGGTGCAGTGGCGCTGCAGCCGCTGCTCGCCTTCGGCGGCTGCAGGCAGCAGCACGGCACGACGCCCTCCCTCCTCCTGCCTTGTGCCGCCCGGCCCTGCCGCCGGTCACCCCTGGCCAGGCCCTGCGCTGCAGCGCAGCGTGCCCCCACTGTCGTTGCCGCAACTCTGCTGCCCTCGCTTCTGTGCGGTGGTGTGGCTGCGCCCTCCCCACCGGCCACCACAGTAGCCACGACGACCGCCGCCGATCCCCCGCCGTCGTCCCTCGGTTCCGCCGTCGTCGCCATCGTTCTCTGTCCAGAGGAAGAAGAAGACCCGATCTGTAAATCAAAGCTCTTTGTTGGGTTTATTTGCAAATATTTCTGTGACTGAGTGGTTTACGTATATGGGTTTATTTATTTACTTGCTATTTGCAGGGTTCTGAATGCAAAAGTTAATTCTCGAAATTAATTCATTATCTCTGCAGCAACTTTGAAAATCTATATAAAATTGTAGAAAAATCACATAGATGCGATTTAGGAATTTTTGGAATCGTTATGAAATTCTCTACGCACTAGATCGATTGCCTGTTCGGTTTCCGTTTGTTTTAATTGCGAGAAAAATGAATTAGTACTGCTGTTTCTAGAAGCTTAAGTGTGTAGATTAAATATTTGTTGCTATTAAGGATTGATCCAAAAATCATGAAATAATTATGATGTATTTATTATATGATGAATGATGTTTGGTTAAATTTTCATGGCTGTTTGTTAAGTGGTTTGTAAGTTATGAAAATAATAAATGTGAACTATTAATGTTTTGGCTGCATTCATAGTGTTTAGGAAATAAATTTTATCATGTATTAAATTGTGTTTTCTGTTGATATGGTGAATACTAAAGTTGTAGATAATATTATTATCTAGCTTGTGTTAAAGTTTGGTGGCCATATCCCTATTAGTTTGAGAGATGCATTTTCTAAGTTGGAAGTTGAATCTGCCCATCTCACTGGACAGATCTGTTTATAAGTGCTTTTAGACTAAATTAAAATATGAATCATGAATTTCTGTTGTGGAATGAATTATAGAACTTTTATTAAGCTTTTCAGATTGCCTTTGTTCATATTTTTAAGATGTTTAGATCTTGAGTTATGATTGTTTTAAGAAGGGGTACCAAATCTGTCCATGTTTTGAACAGAGATGTCTTCTTCAATTAATTCAAGTTGCTTAACTATTAAATCATCCTTGCATGTTTAAAAGGAAGTTGTAGACAACTAAATTAGTGTTTCAAATATGTAAGAATCATGTTTATTGGATTAGCATAACTCCAGTTATGATTAAAACCGTGACTGTGTGTTGCTGCCCCGAACTTGCATGTGTAAGTTAAATGCTTTAACTTGTTCTTGCTAATTTAATCTATTAAGTAAACTTGCTGGGTAAATACTTGTCATGGTTTGACTAGAATTTAATAGTATATTATGCTTGATGTTCTTTTGTCTTCTATGTTAAGTTTGGGTGATAATTAGCTTAATAGTTCTAAGTGGCTCGATGTTATGTTAATGTGCTTCTACGTCCTATGTAATGATCAAGTGATAACTCTTTGAATAACCTTAAGTGTGTATGTATGTATTGCAGGAACTTGTGCTTCTGTTGAATGTGTGTAATTCTATCTTGTGTTACCATTTCCTCGTATTCATGCGCATGCATCGGCATTTCATTTAGGTACGATAAGTACATACGTGAAGGACGTGACGCTTGGAGCTAACCCGAAGACGGTGTTGATGGACGAAGTTCAAAGAAGGAAGTGTCTTCGAAGGTGCTCGCGTAGCGATTGACCTCTAACCAACACTGACCTAGTGTTGTTTACTTGCTATTTGCAGGGTTCTGAATGCAAAAGTTAATTCCCGAAATTAATTCATTATCTGTGCAGCAACTTTGAAAATCCATATAAAATTGTAGAAAAATCTCATGGATGCGATTTAGGAATTTTTGGAATCTTTATGAAATTCTCTACGCACTAGATTGATTTCCTGTTAGGTTTCCGTTTGTTTTAATTACGAGAAAAATGAATTAGTACTGCTGTTTCTAGAAGCTTAAGTGTGTAGATTAAATATTTGTTGCTATTAAGGATTGATCCAAAAATCATGAAATAATTATGGTGTATTTCTTATATGATGAATGATGTTTGGTTAAATTTTCATGGCTGTTTGTTAAGTGGTTTGTGAGTTATGAAAATAACAAATGTGAACTATTGCTGTTTTGGCTGCATGCATAGTGTTTAGGAAATAACTTTTATCATGTATTAAATAGTGTTTTCTATTGATATATTGAATACCAAAGTTGTATATAATATTATTATCTATCTTGTGTTAAAGTTTGGTGTCCATATCTCTATTAGTTGTAGAGATATGCATTTTCTAAGTTGGAAGTTGAATCTGCCCATCTCCCTGGACAGATCTGTTTATAAGTGCTTTTAGACTACATTAAAATATGAATCATGAATTGCTGTTGTGGAATGAATTGTAGAACTTTTCTTAGGTTTTCCAGATTGCCTTTATTCATATTTTTTGGATGTTTAGATCTTGAGTTATGACTGTTTTAAGAAGGGGTACCAAATCTGTCCATGTTTTGGACAGAGATATCTTCTTCAATTAATTCAAGTTGCTTAACTATTAAATCATCCTTGCATGTTTAAAAGGAAGTTGTAGACAACTTAATTAGTGTTCCAAATATGTAAGAATCATGTTTATTGGATCAGCATAACTCCATTTATGATTTAAACCGTGACTGTGTGTTGTTGCCCCGAACTTGCATGTGTAAGTTAAATGTTTTAACTTGTTCTTGCTAATTTAATCTATTAAGTAAACTTGCTGGATAAATACTTGTCATGGTTTGACTTGAATTTAATATTATATTATGCTTGATGTGCTTTTGTCTTCTATGTTAAGATTGGGTGATAATTAGCTTAATAGTTCTAAGTGGCTCGATGTTATGTTAATGTGCTTCTACGTCCTATGTTATGATCAAGTGATAACTAGTTGAATAACCTTAAATGTGTATGTATGTATTGTAGGAACTTGTACTTGTGTTGAATGCGTGTAATTCTATCTTGTGTTACCATTTCCTCGCATTCATGCACCTGCATCGGCATTTCATTTAGGTACGATAAGTACATACGTGAAGGACGTGACGCTTGGAGCTAACCCGAAGGCGGTGTTGATGGATGAAGTTCGAAGAAGGAAGTGTCTTCGAAGGTGCTTGCCTTGCGATTGATCTCTAATGAACACTAACCTAGTGTTGGTCCTAGGCAAGCCCCGGTGCATTTTAAACCATATCTTATGATATTAATTTATTATCTTACACTATGTTGTTGCATTAAGTATAGGAGTTGGGTGAACCTATGTTGGTATTTCTTATGACTATTGGATAAATCCGCAAGCGCATAAATTATACCGATGTAGCACTTTACCGGGAGTATTCCAGGTATTGTATTTTCCTCAGGGAACGATATTGATCTAACTAGGATTAAAGATATGTCCTATGATGGATCTAGAGAGACTATGATAACTGGGTTGAGAGGTTTGATATAGCAAAGATATCTAACAAGGTATAGCTGGTTATACTGGCTTTATCAACCCTTCTCTTGCAGGAGGCGATGGGATATATCAGTAAGAGATATAACTCCGACCGGACCGCGCCATCATGTTGTATTGAGGCCCTAACTTTTAAGAACTTATCTGACACGCGTGGCGGAATACAAAGGCTAGATAGAGCTGTCAATTTCTACTAGCATCCACGAACAATCCACGCGATAAGCGGTTTACAAAGGTAAGATCTAGTCTAGACACCACGTCTACACTATTCTTACTACTTTTAACCCTACGTTAAGCCTAAAGCACTCTACTCAGAGCAAAGCAATGAACAAGCAGGAAAAGGTGTATAACAGCTAACCTAGACTTAGAATATTAAATACTGTAAAGAACTCAGAAGAAGTCACTTACAAGAGCTGAACTTACAAGAGACTCGCATCCGCCGAGGAAGAACTCAGGAGAAGATTCCCGACAGGCCCGGGGCTTTCTCCAGAAGACCTTCCTCACTCTCCTCCAACTAGCATAGCACTACTAGAGAGCTCCGCTAAGAGACTAAGGAGTAGTGTTTCTCCAATGAGGCATGAGTTGAGAGTGAAGGCCTAGGGGGTATTTATAGCTAGAGGTGGAGTAGGGGCTACTCCGGTGCCACGTCAGCGATCCGCGCCACCTCCATCAGCCACCGTTGGATCCAACCGACTTCAGAACCGCCTAAGGATCAATGGTGCTGATTTCCATCATGTGGGGAGTAGGTAAGTCGGTTGGGGAGGTGAAACCGCCATATGGTGGTTCGGCCGAACCACAACATGGCCTGTGGGCCCTCCTGGACCTTCTAGAAGATGGCCCATTGATCAAGGGCTAAGTGGGGGCCTGGTGGGCCCCACCTATGGTTCGGCCGAACCACATGTGGGGTCTGTGGGCCACCTCTGCCTCCTGGATACTGGTCCCACCTATCATTTGCCTTGGATGTTGGTTCTGAGTTGAGTTGTCACGTTAATCTTCTTGATGTGGGCCCATGGATCCTCGTGATGTGAATCTGGACCGTTGGTAAGAGATACACTTGGATCCAAGGGGTATAGAGTGATCGAGAGGGTGGATCTTGGATCATGGGGGCTTGGGATGCCAAGTGGCCCCACAAGGTGGTCGGCCGACCCCCCCTGTGTGGGCCCACTAGCCCCAAATGTCCCCTTTTGTCATTATCTGCATCAAATAGTCATGGGACATGTGGAACTAGTTATTTAGCACAATATGTTTAGGTTATGCTTGCTTTCCTTGGAATATGAGGATGTTGACGGTATTTTGATGGTGACAAGATAGCTCTTAATTACCGTCAACAACCTAATTGTTGCATATTACCCTCCTTGCTTTTGATATCCGTATATCCTTGTAAACCTGGTAGCATAGTAAAGATAGATGCTTAACCCTGCTAATTAAATATGACTTCCTCGGTAACACAAGTCACATATTACTCTATGTGGCGAAGCCGGGGTATGAAAGATATCGTGGAGTGGAAAGGCAACCGGGAAGGCTGATAAATTGTCCGTACGTCTAATACTGGCAACATCTAGGTGGGCTGTGCGCCCTAGGCCGGTATTTTGCGTATGTGTCTGCCTTTTTGGCGGGCCGATCGGGTGGTGTCCCTCTTGTCATGTTGAACGCATGCCTCAACCCTTAGCTGGCAAGATAACTCGTTCGAGCCACGAAACCTACCTACTGGCCGAACCAAGAACGAAGGTAACCGCAAGCCGGTGCGGGTTGGCGAGGACGTGGAGAGTAAGTCCAATGGCCGGCTAACTGATCCTTAGCTAGAGCGCCCTGGGTGCCGGTCGGTCCTCGGGCTTGTTCGTTTGGGCTATGAATCGATCTTGGTTTGAAAGGTAGACTAGGCGACTGCCGCGCCCTGACGTACAGGGGCTGCGAGGTTTGGGTGAGGAATAAACCCTCCAGCTGGATAGGAATTCGATTCGAATCGCGGTCTCTCCCCGTTAGTGAGGACTTGACAATTGCTACACTGGCATGGGAACAAGTGATCTACTTGAACAGTTATGAGGAAAATGATATGATGGACCCGTAGGGTGAACTGGTTATTCTTGCTTGTTAATCAAGTGTATTGCTTAGTACAGGTGCTAATCTAGTTGTCAGGTAACGATTACTATAACATGGCAAAACTCCAATCAAGTACTTACATGTTAAATTAATGCTTTTATGCAAAAGAGAGTACAAGCTAGTCCACTATAAAGCCTTGCATAATCCTTGGTGTCATTTATTTTTGGTTTATGACGGGTAAGTCTAGCTGAGTACATTCGAGTACTCAGGGTTTATCCCACCTTGTTGCAGGTGAAGAGCTCATGCTGCTAAAGGTGTGGCTAACCACTGGTGGGCATGGTGATTCTATATTATCTCTTCTGTGTATGCTGTTGTTGGAGGATGATACTAAAGCTAGCAATGTATTTCAACTTATCTTATTACAATTATTTCAAAGCTATGTTGTTGTACTAAAAGGATTTGAACCCAGACTTGTGATTTTATTCCGCTGCAAAATCTGAGCTTAATGATTTTGTATTTACTTAATCTAGTGATCTGGGTGTGACGTTGATTAACCGAGGTCATTCGTGACACTCGGCGGACTACCGGGATTATGAAAACCTAAGGACGAAGGTTGTCGCGTTGGCGATGATTTTTGGACTTGAGTTTTTGTAATTTGGGCGGTTCTGTTACAGTAGGGTCTTGTTTTTTAAGGTAAATGTCTCCTTCTTCCCTTTGATGAAGAAACTGATCTTGGCAGTGCTAGTGTAGATGACAGCTCCAGCAGTGTTCAAGAGTGGCCTCAATATTCTAAGTAACTTCTTCTGAGTTCTTTATAGTAATTAGTATTCTAAGTCTAGGTTAGCTGTTATACACCTTTTCCTGCTTGTTCATCACTTTGCTCTGAGTAAAGTGCTTTAATCTTAGGCCAAGGTTAAAGTAGTAAGAAATAGTGTAGACGTGGTGTCTAGGCTAGATCTTACCTTTGTAAACCGTTTATCGCGTGGATTGTTCGTGGATGCTAGTAGAAAGTTACATCTCTATCTAGCCTTTGTATTCCACCACGCGTGTCAGATAAGTTCTTAAAAGGTAGGGTTTCAATACAACTTGACGGCGCAGTCCGGTAGGAGTTTTGTCCTCCTACTGATCTATCCCGTCACCTCCTGCAAGAGAAGGGCTGATAAAGCCAGTATAACCAGCTATACCTTGTTAGTCTACTTTTCTATATCGAACCTCTCTACCCAGTTATCATAGTCTCCCTTGATCCATCATAGGACATACCCGCATTCCTAGTTAGATCACTACTCGTTCCTTGTGGATACGATACCTGGAATACTCCTGGTGAAAGCTACCTTGACAACCGTGCGCTTGCGGTTCTTTTCCGTTTGCCACCTTTGGTGTCAACAAGCTTTCTGGTACCGTTGTCGGGGAACGGTAGCTATTTTAACTAGTATCTTTTGATCCTATTTTTACCTTTGTTTGATTTTACCTTTCATACGACATACACATATGGATCAAACACCCCTTATTGAATACGGTGCTCCAAAGGGCGCTAGCTTGGAGTCACCTAAATCATCTCAGGCCGTTCTGACCGTTCGTTATGAGCTTCGCCCGAGCCTCATAGTGATGGTTCAGGAAAAACCGTTTTCTGGGGATGAAGAAGAAAAGCCCTATACTCATATACGTGACTTTGAACAACTCTGTTCATGTGTCCACATACAAGGGATGAGGCCAGGTACCCTTAGGTGGAAGCTATTTCCGTTCTCTTTACCGGGAATAGCCAAACGATGGTACACTCGCCATGTAGATGACGCAAAAGGAGATTGGGAAAGATTGATGCCTAAATTCTGTTTATCCTTCTTCCCTATCCCCTGTGTCATTCGTCTTCGAAAAGAGATCATCAACTTCTCACAAAAAGAGAAGGAATCTCTAGGTGATGCATGAGCCCGTCTGTTAGATCTAGTATCTTCAGGCCCTGATCTTGCTATAACCGAGCCTACAATGTTACAACATTTTTATGGCGGTCTTAGCAGAGAATCTGCACAACTCCTTGATATATCTTCTGGTGGAGCCTTCCTGTGTTTACCCGTTAGTGCAGGGAAGAGTCTTCTTACGAAGATTCTTGATAACACCCCCTATACTAATGTATATTATGAAGGACCTTCAGAAGAACAAAAACCACCCCCAGAACAGAAACATCATCGATAGCTGAAACTCTTCCTTCTACACCTCAAGATCCTGCTATCGACCCTGAACCACCAAGGGAAGAAGAAATTCATCCCTTGGAATTCCCCCTTGATATCGAGGCCAATTTGTTTTCTGATTTTGGAAATGCCTTGAGTCAATCTGTGCAAAAGAAGTCATCCGCTCGAAAAGCTCTGAACCTCGACTTCTCTAATCTCATAGAGAAAGCCTATCATCAAGAAACGGTTCAAGAGCTAGCTTTGATCATGTGCAATGAGTGGTTACAAGAGGCCGAATCTTCATTCGAGCCAATTCGAATTCTTTCTTCCTCTACAACCATTCCATGTCAAATCAATAGAGCAAGGTTAGACTCCCTCTACAATCCTGCCGTAGGAGTCAACATTATGTCTAAGTCCTTAGCTAATGCTCTCCTAGGCAGAGTAAATCTAACTCCAACCAATAAGTTCTTGAAGCTTTCTTCAGGACAATTGATTGAGAGTTGTGGTATTGCACAGACCATACCTACGCTAATTAACAAAGTCAATATCCTCTTGAATTTCTTCGTATTTGATATAGAGGAATTTGACTTGTTAATTGGACACCCACTCCTGAGATTCCTTGATGGATCTCTTGATGGGAGTCTTAAGGGTCATCTTGGGAGTAGCATCAAGCTCTCGATTCCGCTAACCAACTCCACAAACACCATGATAGAATCGCTCCCAGAATCAGACCCCATAGAGGATGTGATGGTTGCATCTCTTTTACAATCATCTCATCTTGATCTAGAAGAAGAAGCTGAAGATTTCATCCAGGAAGAAGACGATCTAGACGAACCCATAGATCTAGAGAAATCTGAACCCCCATCTAAGCCCTCTATAGAGCTTAAAAACCCTTCCAGCTGGCTTAAAGTATGCCTTATCTAGAGAAATCCGAACCCCCATCTAAGCCCTCTATAGAGCTTAAAACCCTTCCAGCTGGCTTAAAGTATGCCTTTCTAAATAATGATCGTGAGGCCCCTGTGTATAGAACAAGTGGATTCCTCAACGAACCATCACAGGTTGGAGAATGTGTATAGATTACCGAAAACTTAACAAGGCTACAAAGAAAGATCACTTCCCGCTACCCTTCATTGATGAGATGTTGGAGCGGCTTGCAAAGCATTCTTTCTTTTTTTTCCTTGATGGTTATTCGGAATATCATCAAATACCAATCCACCCCGATGATCAAAGTAAGACTACGTTCACATGCCCCTATGGAACATATGCATACAGGCGAATGTCATTCGGCCTATGCAATGCTCCTGCCTCTTTTCAGAGGTGCATGATGTCCATTTTCTCTGATATGATCGAAGAAATCATGGAAGTTTTCATGGATGACTTCTCTGTCTATGGAAAGACTTTCGATGATTGTCTTGAGAATCTGGATAGAGTCTTACAAAGATGCGAAGAAAAGCACTTAGTCCTAAACTGGGAGAAATGCCACTTCATGGTTCGCTAAGGCATAGTGTTAGGACAAAGAGTGTCCGAACATGGGATAGAAGTGGATAGAGCTAAAATAGAAGTCATAGAATAGCTTCCACCTCCCACGAATGTCAAGGGAATTCGTAGCTTCCTTGGCCACGCAGGCTTCTATAGGCGGTTTATCAAAGACTTCTCTCAAATATCCCAACCTTTAACAAATCTTCTAGCTAAGGATGCACCCTTTGACTTCACTGATGAGTGCCTAGATGCTTTCTACATTCTCAAGAAGGCACTCATCTCAGCTCCAATCATTCAACCCCCTGATTGGACGCTTCTCTTTGAAATAATGTGTGATACTAGTGATTATGCTGTCGGTGCGGTATTAGGCCAAACCAAAGATAAGAAGCATCACGCTATTTCATATGCTAGCAAAACCTTAACAGGGCCACAGCTAAACTATGCAACAACTGAAAAAGAGCTGTTGGCTGTGGTATTTGCTATAGACAAGTTTAGATCTTACTTAGTTAGATCCAACGGTGGCTGATGAAGGTGACGCGGATCGCTGACATGGCACCGGAGTAGCCCCTACTCTACCTCTAGCTATAAATAGACCCCTAGAGCCCCCTTCTCATTCATGCCTCATTGGAGAAACACTACTCCTTAGTCTCTTAGCGGAGCTCTCTAGTAGTAGTGCTATGCTGGTTGGAGGAGAGTGAAGGAAATCTTCTGGAGAAAGCCCTGGGCCTGTCGGGAATCTTCTTCGGAGCTCCTCCTCAGCGGATGAGAGTCTCTTGTAAGTTTAGCACTTGTAAGTGACTTCTTCCGAGTTCTTTATAGTATTCAGTATTCTAAGGCTAGGTTAGCTGTTATACACCTTTTCCTGCTTGTTCATCGCTTTGCTCTGAGTAAAGTGCTTTAATCTTAGGCCAAGGTTAAAGTAGTAAGAAATAGTGTAGACGTGGTGTCTAGGCTAGATCTTACCTTTGTAAACCGCTTATCGCGTGGATTGTTCATGGATGCTAGTAGAAAGTGACAACTCTATCTAGCCTTTGTATTCCACCACGCGTGTCAGATAAGTTCTTAAACGGTAGGGCTTCAATACAGCTTGACGACACAGTCCGGTAGGAGTTTTGTCCTCCTACCGATCTATCCCGTCGCCTCCTGCAAGAGAAGGGCTGATAAAGCCAATATAACCAGCTATACCTTGTTAGTCTACTTTTCTATATCGAACCTCTCTACCGAGTTATCATAGTCTCCCTTGATCTATCATAGGACATACCCGCATTCCTAGTTAGATCACTACTCGTTCCCTGTGGATACGATACCTGGAATACTCCTGGTGAAAGCTACCTTGACAACCGTACGCTTGCAGTTATTTTCCATTTGCCACCTTTGGTGTCAACAGTTAGCTGAGATTCAATCATTTTATTAAAGCTAATTTGATTCTTGATGGCAATAGAAAATTATCCATTCTATTATTTATAGTTTCTAGTATTTTTTAATTGGATGCTAATTTCTTAGACATGTTATCCATTAACTTTCCTTGATTAGCTACTAACTCTCTCAAAGGTGGAAAATTAGGATTATTATAAGAATTGTTACCTTGATAATTACCTGAGTAGTTACCTGAGTAGTTAGGCCTTTGTTGTTGTTGATTCCAACCTTGATTTTGCTGAGGATGGTTGTAGTAGTTGTTGTTGTTGATGTAGTTCACGTCCTTTTGCCATTCTAGACAATGGTTGCCTGAGTGTCCAGTGTCTCCACACTCTTCACATGTCATGTGAGAGTCATAAATGTGCATAACTTCTTTCTTTTCTTCAGCTTTCTCATCGAGCCTCTTCATGAGTAGCTCTAGCTTTGCAGACAACATATCTACCTCTTTGACCTGGTGCATACCTCCACTTTTCTTACGATTTTGAGTTCTTTCTTCAGTCCAACCTTGGTTGGATGCCATCTTCTCCACAAGAGATGTGGCTTGTGGTATTGTAAGTGATAGGAACGCTCCTCCGGCAGCAGCATCCATGGTTTCACGTGTGCTGTTGCTGAGCCCATGATAAAAAGTCTGCATAAGTAGCCAATTTTCCATGCCATGATGGGGACATTCTAGGATGTAGTCTTGGAAGCGCTCCCATGCTTCTGGAACAGACTCGTCATGTTGTTGCTGAAAACTTGAAATCTTCCCATGGAGAGCATTGGTCTTACCCATGGGAAAGAACTTTGCTAGAAAATTGGTGGAACAAAGTGCCCACGTAATATTCTTCTCCTTGGTTGCATAGAACCACTTCTTCGCTCTTCCCAAGAGTGAGAATGGGAAAAGGCGAAGTAGTATGGTGTCTATGGGGTATCCTTGATAGTGAATGTGCTGCAAATCTCCAGGAAGTGTTAGAGATGAGCACTAGCGTCTTCATGTGCATTCCCACAGAACTGGCTTGATTGCACCATGTTGATGAGCGCAGGCTTGAGCTCAAATGACCGATCAATGTTTGCAGCAGGTCCAGTGCAGATGTTGTCCGTGGTGGGGGCTGAGAACTCACAGATTGACTTGTCTGCCATGGCTTCGAACTCTGGTGTCAAGTCTCGAACGATGCTTTAATGATCTTCTTTATTGGGTGAAGCTTCAAGCTAAGATGTTAATGATGATGATGATTCTGTTACTTTCTTGAGCTTGGCTTTTGTCGTTCTGAATAATGCTTCGGAATTTTCAACAAAATTGTCTGGAAGATCAAACCTATTCATACATTACCCTGCATAAAGATGATAGGAAAATTAGGCAAAGATCAAGGGTAAGGCTGTATGAGTAGAGAATTGATGTTTTCTCAATCACATTAGTGATGCAAATGATAACTCATTTATTCCTTTTGAAAGCTAATCAACCTTCCCCGGCAACGGCGCCAAAAATGCTTGTTGACACTTCTAACGTCCTTACCAAAAGTAGAAAGATTTCTATTTCTCATAACAGCGCCAAAAATGCTTGTTGACATCTCTTATGCCACTTAAGCCGAGTTGTCATCCCCAGCATGGCAGAGAGATGCGGTATTGAAATATGCATTTTCTCTTCTAATAAATAATAAATATAAATGTGTATCTGCAAGTGCACAGATTATATCGAAGTAGCATTTTTACTAGGAGTATTCTAGGTATTGTTATTTATATTTTTACCACTGGGAAGGGATACTAAGGAATAAATGAGGAATGAGTAATGAGTATCACTGCATGTGTAATGGAGAGTTTTCATCTATCTCTCTCAATACAGGATAAGGTGTCACATAAGATATAGATAATGAATGAATAGTGACAAAAGATAAATACTGATCAGAATATATATTTGCCACATAAGATAATGATAAGCACCTCAATTGATATTCTAGCAAGACATTAGCATGGAATTAGGACGAACTACAAAGATATTTCCTAAGTCATTCTTAACTATACAGTCTAGTATATTATGATTAGTGCAATTATACTTGGCAATCATGGCGAGATAAGAGATATTCATGTGTAGTGAGTATTACTAAGGAAGATGAGAAACATAGCAATCATTTCCCCGTAATAGTACTACTCTGCCTGCCCTATAAACGGGAGGACTACAAAGGACTCAACAGGACTGTCACTCCCGTGATCTACCTCTCGATCCGGAATATAGGGTACAATCGTAGATAAATACGGTCTAGGCACCACGCCTACACAATATCTATCATTTACCCATAGTACTGATGGATAAATGCTATACGATCCTAAACATGGATATGATTCAAATCTAACTAATCCAAGCATATAGTTATAATAAACTAAGAACAATATAATTAAGAACATAATCGAATAGAGTAAAGTCATAAACAATATAATGAAGTAGAGCAAAGTCATATTCATAATATGGAAGAACAAATGATGAACAATGAAGAATTAGGGAGAGAATTACCAAGAATCCTCTTGACAGATCTGGAAACCAATCGAAGATTGACTCCTAGTTCTAATCCTATATAGCTATGCTAAACTAGAGATCTAGTTGATGTGGTGGCTCTAGGGCTTGATCAGGGACCTCTCCTCCTGAGATGGATCTTGAATAATGAATTAGGGTTTCAGGGGGCCTCTCTCCTCAGGGTTAGGGGGGCTTATATAGCCTTCTCAAATGAATGTCAGTCGTCGGATCAAACCGACCTTAATGGAGGGCTTAGATGCAACCTCAAGGGCGGTGGAGAGGGGTCCACAAGGCAGACCCTGAATGGGCCTTGCCCTAGGGCGGCCGCCCCAGGGGGTAGGGCGGGTGCCCTGCCCCTGGGCCCGCTCGACCTCTCGTTTCTTCCCGCGCCTTCTTGACCCTTCTAGAGTATTCTTTTTCATGCGGATGATAATTATCTTTATGTAATGCTTACATGTGGGCCTTTCCTCCATATTTCCTGATATCCCCCTACAGAAATAGACATTCACCAAAACTCGTGGAATTCTGTCAGTATAAATCCTATTTCTAGATATTAGATTCATTTAGATCCTTTTCCTTGTTTAGTTGACGGTTGAATTTGGTACTTAAGGACCGTCAACTGCCGCCCCCTATAGGGGTCTATGGCCTACCTCTGCCTTCTGGATGCTGGTCCCACCTGTCATATGCGTTGGGTGTTTGTTCTGAGTTGATTGTGACGCTAATCTCCTTGATGTGGGCCCATGGATTCTCGTGATGTAAATCTGAACCATTGGGAGGAAACACACTTGGATACAAGGGGTAGAAAGTGCTTTTGGAGAGAGTTACTTGGATCATGGGGGCTTGGGAGGCCTAGTGGCCCATAGTGAGGTCGGCCGACCCCCTAAGTGGGCCCACTGGCTCCCAAAAGTCCCCATTTGTCATTATCTACACTCAAATAGTCAAGGGACATGTGGAACTAGTTATTGGGTAAAATATGTTCATGTTATGCTTGTCTTTCTTCGAATATGAGGATGTTGACGGTATTTTTGTCGACGAAATATGCATCGCAGTCTACCTAGGGGGTACCCTACGGTAGTAGATTGTAGGCGAAGGTGTGGTAACGGCGATCAAGCGTAACACAGAGAGCGTAGACATGGTGATTTAGACAGGTTCAGGCCGGCAAATCGCCGTAATACCCTATGTCTTGTGTTTTGGTGGTTGGATTGATATGAGCACTAGGTTACACGAGGTGTAGACTAGATCTAAGAGGTTATGAGGGATCGTTTTCGAGGGGTCCCTGCTCGCCTTATATGTCCGGAGAGCAGGGTTACAGTTTCCATATCCTAACAAATAACAATATGTCGGTGTTTAGAAACTACCAACGAGTAAATTTGTACACGTGTTGGGTTCTGAATCGTGAGACAAAGAGACAAGAGGTTTATACTGGTTCAGGCAAGAAATCCCTACTTCCAGTGTGGAGCTGCTCGTGTTCCTTATCTCTGCTTGGAGGGGGTTTATAAGCTGGGTCGAGAGAGGGAGTATGAGTCCCAAGTCTATGAATGTTTTTCGGTGAGTGAGTGTGTGTTGACACCTCTTAAGTATCAATTCTAAGTGTCAACTAAGCAGAAGAAAGGATATATTTGCAACACACTACCCAGATATAGGGTTTTAACTAATAGAATTCCATGAGTTTTGGTGTTTATCTGTTTCTACAGGGAGACAACTGCAAAAGAGCAAAATAGGCCCACATGTAAGGATTACATAGACACATAACACCTTCGCGTAGAGAGTAGGGTAATGATCTTTAGCGTAAACGTGGTGTTTGGGCTAGGATACTCATAGATATCCCCTATCTAGCCGGATCTGTGGTAGTAGCTCGGAAAGTGACAATTCCGTTGATACCTTTGGAACCCACAATCCTGTTAGAAGGACCGATAGGGTTTCATAGGCCGCATGTTAAGCATCCTCTGAGGTGTCTCTTCTCACGACGGTTCTCCCCAATAGAATAATAGATCATATCTTATATAGACTAGAATGAGACTACAGTTGAGATCTTCTCTAATAGCTTATATCACGATCACCTTGTTTGTAGCCTAAGGGTTACTAGCATAGATTTGGTTAGTTAGATGCACCCTTTCTCCCTGCGGAAAAACAAATAACGATACTCTGGACTATCTCCCGGGTGAAGTGCTCATCGGTATCCGTGCGCTTGCGGATTACTTCCTAGTGATTTCTGTGTCTGCGTTAACAAATATCAACAAGCATTTCTAGCGCCATTGCCGGGGAGAAAGACGGTTTGCTGAGATAACCTTGAATCTTGCTATTTTCCTGTACCTATACTTTTATCTTTTCTTATCTTTTTCAAATTTCTTTATTTCTTACCTTTTCTATCCTTATGGAAAATCTAAATTCCACACCTATCTATCAATTTTCTGCACCCACGGAGACCGACCTATTACCATGGGAGTCATCACAACCTATCCAAACACCCGAGTTTAGGTTGAGTCCGTGGTTGATTGCAATGATTCAAAGCCTATCCTTTTCAGGAAAGGAAGACGAAAACCCTTACCTTCATATTTGAGATTTTGAGCAAACTTGAAACTGTCTTCGCATAGAGGGCATATCCGATAAAACCTTACATTGGAAGCTTTTTTCTTTTTCTTTAAAAGGAAGAGCTAAACAATGATATAATCAGAAGGTAAGCCAACAACAAGGAGATTGGGGAGTTTTGCGCTCCAACTTCTATTTAGATTTCTACCCCATCACCCAAATCGTCGACCTTAGAATCAAGGTTCTAACCTTCGAACAAGAAGAGAACGAATCTTTGGCTTACTCCTGGAAACGTTTTCTTGAGCTTTTAGAATCTGGTCCACACCTTAACATCGAAGGCCCTGTTGTTCTTCAACACTTTTATAAAGGTCTTCGTAAAAAGGATAGAGTTGCTAAACACCACATCTGGAGGTTCTTTCTTACATATACCATCCATAGAAGCAAAATCAACTTTATATAGAATCCTAGATGCTGAGTTGGGTAATACCCTCCATGAAGAAACTCACGAAGCTGAAAACAATACCTTGCCAGATCCACCATCTTTTTCAACTATCCCAAGTTCTGAGCCTAAAATGGAAGAAATTCCACCACCTGATTGCATATTGGATATAGATCCTGATCTTTTCACTGATTTCGGAAACATTTCAACCTACCCTTCTATTTCAAAACCCCGAGATCATCACCTTAGCAACCACATATATAAAATGCCAGATAGAGGCATTTTAAGAGAGCTTGTATCAATCATAAGTAGCGAATGGTTAGAAGAATCAGAGCTTTCCTCTGATGTGATCCGTCTGGATTCACCTTCTATTCCAATACGCTGTACTTTCAATTCATATCATTTTGATGCTCTCTATAATCCTATTGAGGGGATCAATATCATGTCTAGATCACTTGCGCATGAATTATTGAGCAATGTGACTTTGACCCCAACAACAAAATTCATGAAGAATCTTGACGGACATATAGTCCCCAGTCTTGGAATTTTACATGTCTTACCAATTATGGCAGATGGTGCCATGGTTCGTTTGAACTTTTATATCTTTGATACATGGGACCACGACCTATTGATAGGACAACCTTTTAGAAGACTTCTTTATGAAGGACAAAACGGGAAACTACACATTTCCTTTGGAAAGAGTTTTCAAATCCCGATGACAATCTCTCGTTCTTTGAACAGCAAAGCTGAATCATATCTTTTACCTGATCCTATGGAGGAAGTAAAAACTGCTTCTCTAGAGCTTTTTGATAAACCAGATTTAGAAGACGATGCTCCTTTCTTCATACAAGAAGAAGCTGACCCTTCTAAACCTGAACCCTTAGACGAGTTTGCAGAAACACCCAGACCTCCTGTAGAGCTTAAACCTCTACCACCCGATCTTACTTATGCTTTCCTCAATAATGATCCAAAGTCTCCTATAATCACAAGTGATAAACTCACTCAAGAGCAAACTCTGCGCTTGATGGCTGTTCTAGAAAGACATCGTTCAGCCTTTGGCTACTCACTCCAAGATCTCACTGGAATCAGTCCTATCATTTGCACTCATCGCATTCCAACAGATCCTTCTGTTTCACCTTCTCAAGAGCCCCAACGAAGAATCAATAACGCGATGAGAGAGGTAGTTAAGAAAGAAGTTTTAAAGCTGCTGCATGCAGGGATTATATATCCCGTGCTGCATAGTGAGTGGGTAAGTCCTGTGCAAGTTGTGCCTAAGAAGGGAGGCATGACTGTTGTCACAAATGAAAAGAATGAGCTGATTCCTCAACGCACCGTCACAGGATGGCGGATGTGTATAGATTATAGAAAGCTGAATAAAGCTACAAAAAAGGATCACTTTCCTTTACCTTTTATAGATGAGATGTTAGAGCGGTTAGCCAACCACTCTTTCTTCTGTTTCTTAGATGGATATTCAGGGTATCACCAAATCCCGATCCATCCAGATGACCAAAGCAAAACAACCTTTACATGTCCATATGGAACTTATGCTTATCGTAGAATGTCTTTTGGGCTATGTAATGCTCCACCTTCTTTTCAAAGATGCATGATGTCTATATTTTCTGACATGATTGAAGATATTATGGAAGTTTTCATGGATGATTTCTCTGTTTATAGAAAAACTTTCGATAGTTGTCTTGAAAATTTAGATAGGGTTTTGCAAAGATGTGAAGAAAAGCATTTAGTCCTTAATTGGGAGAAATGTCATTTTATGGTCAAAGAAGGAATAGTGCTAGGACACCTAATCTCTAAAAGAGGCATTGAGGTAGACAAAGCTAAAATTGAAGTAATTGAACAGTTACCTCCGCCTGTAAATGTGAAAGGTATAAGAAGCTTCCTTGGTCATGCTGGTTTTCATTTATTGCTAGACCATTAACTCTTTTGCTAGCCAAGGATGCTCCTTTCATATTTGATAATGCTTGTTTAAAAGCTTTTGAATTGTTAAAGATAGCACTCATCTCTACACCAATCATTCAACCCCCTGATTGGTCTTTACCTTTTGAAATTATGTGTGATGCTAGTGACTATGTTGTGGGGGAAGTTTTGGGACAAACTAAGGATAAGAAGCATCATGCAATAGCTTATGCTAGTAAAACTTTGACAGGACCTCAACTTAATTATGCAACCACAGAAAAAGAGCTCCTGGCTATTGTTTTTGCTATAGACAAATTTAGATCTTATTTAGTAGGAGCCAAAGTAATTGTTTATTCTGATCATGCTGCTCTGAAATATCTGCTCACTAAAAAAGATGCTAAACCTCGCTTAATAAGATGGATTTTGCTGCTCCAAGAATTTGACGTAGAAATTAAAGATAGAAAAGGAGTAGACAATCCTGTTGCAGATCACTTGTCTAGAATGTATTTTAAGAATCCGCAGGAACTACCCATTGATGATTCACTCCGGGACGACATGCTCTACAGGATCAACAGATCCGACCCCTGGTATGCAGATATTGTTAATTTCATGGTTTCAGGGTATGTACCACCAGGAGGGAACAAAAGAAAGCTTATTCAAGAGAGTCGTTCACACATATGGGATGAGCCATACCTCTTCCGAGTATGCTCTGACGGTTTACTCAGGAGATGTGTGACTATTGAAGAAGGAATGAAGATCATTGAGAGATGCCAATCATCACCATATGGAGGTCATTATGGAGCATTCCACACACATGCAAAAATTTGGCAGTGTGGATTCTATTGGCCAACAATGTATGAAGACACTAAAGAATTTATCAGAAGATGCGGGCCATGTCAAAGACACGGCAATATAAATTCAAGGGATGCCATGCCACTCACCAGCAATCTGCAGATAGAGCTCTTTGATGTTTGGGGAATCGACTATATGGGACCATTTCCCCCATCAAAGAAGTGTGAGTATATCTTGGTGGCAGTCGACTATGTCTCTAAGTGGGTGGAAGCATTACCTTGCAAACATGCAGACAACGTAAATTCAAAGAGGATGTTTGAAGAGACCATATTCCCAAGATTTGGAGTCCCCAGACTAGTGATAAGTGATCGAGGATCACATTTCATCGACAAACATTTTGAGAAGTATCTAGCAAGTCATGGGATCCACCACAACATCGCTACACCTTATCATCCTCAGACAAGTGGCCAAGCAGAGACCTCAAACAAACAAATCAAGAATATTCTTCAGAAGACAGTGAATGAGATGAGAACAGCGTGGAAGGACAAGTTACCCGATGCACTCTGGGCATACCGGACTGAATACAAAACCCCAATTGGAATGTCTCCATCTCAACTCGTATATGGGAAGACTTGTCACCTACCTGTTGAACTAGAGTTCAAAGCACACTGGGCTATAAAAAGATGGAATATGGACTTTGAGGCTGCTAGAGAGAATCGACAAATGCAACTATCAGAGCTAGAGGAGTGGAGAGAAAAAGCATATCACAATCAAAGATCTACAAAGAAAGAGTCAAACGATGGCATGACAAGAAGATCAAGAAGAAAGAGTTCACACCCGGAGATAAGGTATTACTTTTTAATTCTAGGGTAAAGCTCTTCGGACACGGAAAGCTACGGAGCAAATGGGAAGGACCATATAAGGTAATCAATTCATCATCCCGTGGAGCAATCACACTTCAAAATGATGAAGGTACGTTATTCAAGGTAAATGGTCAACGTCTTAAAATATTTCTAGAACCTAATGAAAAATTAGAAGAAATAGACGTAATTAATTTCTACCTTTTAAGTGATTTGGCCCAACCACTTTAATTTTACATTTCTTGGCCATGCATATGTTTTTCGGGGTATAGAATCTTTTAGAAATGAGTACGCAGAAGAGGCCTAGCAGAGGAGAGAAGGCCAGGGCGGGCGCCCCACTCCTATAACCTCTCGCCACCGCCTTTCGCTCACCCGAACCTTCTAGTCTCCCTTATCCGATAAACCTTACAGAACACTTATCCAACCTTTTTTCCGCGAGATTTACTCCGCAGATGTTTCTAGAGGCCGTTTTCCACCCCTATATAAACAACCCCCTGACGTCAGCCATCATCATCATTCAATCTTTCCCTTAGCTCTCGCTTAGAAGCCAGCTAGCTCTCTTTGCTCCCATGGCCAGCAACCGCAACACCGAGAGGAGGATGGTCCCCTACGGATCCAACCTCGACAAGCTCCCGAAGGAAGATCCAGATGCCAAGGCCTTAGTGGTCGTCCACGATGAGCTCCCTCTTGCCACCATTCCGCCAAAGCAGCAGCACCACAGCAGATCCTTTTACGCCCAACCTGTCCTCCCAGCACCGCCGCAACCGCTCCTGCTAAAAGGACCGAAAGAAGATCCCATCATCAAGGTACCTGCCGGCACCAAGGTTCTTCCTCCAAGACCCAAGGAGAGGGTCATAGGAGTGAAGACCCATCTAAATGGAGAGCTCAACCACATCAAGTACACAACCGAGGAGGAATGTCCCTACTTCGAGGGAATCCGGGCTCCTAAAGTCAAGTTCGTGCCACCGAAGGACGTCCCGAAGCACTCCCTCAATTCCTTCGAGTCATCTCCCAAGTGCCGCAAAACCGTAGCTGACCTAGAGAAAGACTTCCATGCTAGAGATGATACGATCATCAATATCCAAACCACTCTAAGCTTTCCCTCTAGGCAGATCACAAACTTGAACACCACTACAGGAAACCTTAGGAGCGACGTAGATGAGCTTAACAAGAAGATGAAGTATTTAGAACGTCGCTAGATTCTTTAGTTAGTTTTGAGACATGATTAGATCCATTAGCTAGTATTAGTTCGATTCATTTCCCTTGTAATACATGTCTCAGAATAAATAATAAATAAAGAGCATTTCTATTATTTTTTGTATCTTGCTTGTCTCCACTTTGTATTCAAAAGAAAACAGGAAACAAGTATGGGGGAGACCCCGATGACAAGACGAACAGATTCAACCGCAAAGATCAAATATTTCGGAAACAAACAGAGTAACAACCGCACTTGGCGAAGCAGAGGCCGAGGGCCACCCCAGTAGGGCGCCCGCCCTACTACCCAGGGCGCCCGCCCTGGGCAGGGCACCCCCTTCTCTGTCCTTCGACCACACTCAGGTTTGCACCCTGCACATTACATATTTTCATACACATCTCCAAAATTTAATTCGTGCAGTTAGTTTCCATAAATAAATGCTTTAAACATGATAAAATGCTAAAATGTTTACTTAAAAATATCTTTATGAAATAGACACACTACATGAAGTTTCCTGGAATCTTGCTATTGTTGAGAATTTATTTAGAGACTCCATGTTACTTAAGTCGTTGTGGAATATAAGATGGTAGAATAAGAGAACTTAATTCTTGATAATCTCTGTCACTTGGAGAATTTCTTTTAAAATAAATAACTACCATCCCTTATATGCTTTACACTTACCAATCAAAAGCCAAAAGGCTACTTGCTTTGTATTGAGTTTGTTTGAATCATGTGGATCCTTGTTAGAATTTTATCGTACTCCCAAGGTCAAGGCTTCATTCATACTTTACAAACACAAAAGATTCACTCTTCCGAAGTAGTATTGCATTAGAGGAATGGACTATGCAAAAGTATTTTAAATTCGAGGAAATAAAAATGGGCAAAAAGTCCGACAACCTCGTAGGAGAATTAGGGGTACATCAGTACCCACTCAAAAAAACAACATATATAATGATAGCCCAGGTCTCCTCTAATAGCAATACACCAGTAAGAGTTAACACAATAATAAAACTTGACCAACAAGTCTTGATCTAAGAGTATGGCATTATTCTCCTCGGATCCTGGTTTGAGTAGGCAATACATGCAAGGTAAGTATTCCACGTTTACCTATACTTTTTGAGATTCATTTATGAGTGATCTGAGCACCAAGGAAAAAGTAAGCTAAACATGCAAAAACTCCAAGTGACAAGATTGATAGATTAAGGGTCTCTATTTCTAGCTACTTTATTCCTCAATTGCTCATAGTGATATGATGACTCTACTAAACTCCCGCAGTACAGGTATAAAAGGAATCTTTCTATTATTGATGTCTCAACCTTAAGCTTATGTTTTAACCATACTTTTCTCGAGGATGAGTAAAAGCCTAAGTATGGGGGAGCTTGTTGACACCTCTTAAGTATCAATTCTAAGTGTCAAATAAGCAGAAGAAAGGATATATTTGCAACACACTACCTAGATATAGGGTTTTAACTGACAGAATTCCACGAGTTTTGGTGTTTATCTGTTTCTGTAGGGAGACAACTGCAAAAGAGCAAAATAAGCCCACATGTAAGGATTACATAGACACATAACACCTCCGCACGAAAAAGAATAATCTAGAAGGGTCAAGAAGGCTCGGGAAGAAACCAGAGGCCAAATGGGCCCAAGGGCAGGGCACCTGCCCTAACCCCTCGGGCGGCCGGCCTAAGTCAGGCTCCAATGGGCCTCTGCCTTGTGGGGCCACTCTCCACCGCCTTTGAGGTTACATCTACACCATCCATTAAGGTCGGTTTGATCCGACGACTGACAATCATTTGAGGGGGCTATATAAGGAGGACCCCTGCCCCCTGGCTAAAGGCAATCCATAATCCATTATTCATTTGCATATTTTCCAGAGAGGATTCGCCAGAGAAGATACCTCACGGGTCTATTCTCTAGGGCTTAGCATACATGTGAGGTTAGAGTTTACTCTTCTAGATTGAGAGAGTTAGAGTGGAGGTGTGGATTGGAGGAAGCCCGGCTTGTCGGTGTCTCCTCTCCAGTTGTATCGACGGGATCAAGACTCCTAACCCGAGGCTTGCTCCTAGGATTTCTTCGGTAATTCGACTTCTAAATCTAGTAAGTTCCCTGTTTATTATTCTTTGGTTTGTGAGTTTACTTTATTCTCTTCGCGTAGAGAATAGGGTAATCATCTTTAGCGTAAACGTGGTGTTTGGGCTAGGATACTCATAGATATCCCCTATCTAGCCGGATCTGTGGTAGTAGCTTGGAAAGTGACAATTCCGTGATACCTTTGGAACCCACTATCCCGTTAGAAGGACCGATAGGGTTTCATAGGCCGCGTGTTAAGCATCCTCTGAGGTGTCTCTTCTCACGACGGTTCTCCCCAATAGAATAATAGATCATATCTTATATAGACTAGAATGAGACTATAGTTGCGATCTTCTCTAATTGCTTATATCACGATCACCTTGTTTGTAGCCTAAGGGTTACTAGCATAGATTTGGTTAGTCAGATGCACCCTTTCTCCCTGCGGAAAAAAAAGATACTCTGGACTATCTCCCAGGTGAAGTGCCCACCGGTATCCGTGCGCTTGCGGATTATTTCCTAGTGATTTCTCTATCTGCGTTAACAAATATCAACAGTGTGCTATCTGCTGGCTGTGTTCTTTGATGTCCGGCGTCGTCCCCCCTGCTCTCCTTTTATAGTCATAAGGAGCCCAGGGGAGTGCGTGTGTTGAGAAGGATCTACTTGGGAGGCTGCACCTTATCCTTGTCTTCCTCAGGAAGGATGTTGGACACTCATAATACTATATTCCTATTGTCCTTGTACATGGCCGGAGGAAGGGTGTCGTGTCGGCCCTTCATTGCACCGCCAGAGAATACAAGGGGGGTCCGATTGAGCCCGTTATAGGATAGAGGCATGGGCGGGCCGTTGTACCATTGGCGGGTACACCGTTGTACCTTTTCCCAATTCTTTATGTATACGGCAGATTCCTTCGCTCCCGGCCAATGGACTTCGTTACTCCGGGGACCCCCCGTACCCGACGTACCTCCATTCGGAGAGTTCATGTAGGGGGGCCTGGGGGTGTGAGAGACCGACATCGCTCCGTGAGAGGCGTGATTTCCACCCGTCCATGGGTCCTATTCCATCCCGTCCCCGATTGGGGAGCTCGACATGTCTCCGTTCAGGTAGGAGCCAGGGTGTTATTCTAAGCCCCGGATTATACGAGATGTACGATCCCTCGTGGTTCTGTACCTCCGTTCTTATCTTGTCGAGAGTGCACCGTCAGTGGCTAAGCGTTGGCGGCTGCCTCCTTCTGGACAAGGGTAAACAGGTCATTTCTCTAGCTCCGTCATCCTTCACGTCTTCTACAGGTTGCGGAGCTGCCTCACTTTCAGCGTCGGGCGAGGCGGAGTCACATCTGCCTGAGGCACGTCTGCCCACCTGGACTGGTTGGGTCGCGAGACCCGCGCCTCTCCCTTCGTTGGCCTGTGACGACTTGGCCTTGATGGTCCTCTCATCTTTTCTTAGATGATGATCGATAGGTCTTTAGTTGTTAATTGTTTTTGAAAGTTTACCGTTAAATTAGGTATCCGACAGTAGCCCCCGAGCCTTAGGAAGAGTTCCTAATTACCTTGCTGAGGCTTTATATACCTTTATTTGTTTTATCCTTCACCGAGAGGGTGCGCTCGAGCGCACCCGCCGGGTGTAGCCCCCGAGCCTGGGTGAGAGTGTGACTTTCGCGCAGGCTTTGATTTGTCATCTTCGTCTTGGTGCTTTGATAGAAGGTGGCGGATACGCTTTGATTACTTCTCTCCACAATCTTCTGATGGCGTGTGCGAACTGGGCTGGATCAATTTTGGTTTTCGTCCTGACAATCTGCTGCTGCCACTGATGGCACTGTTTAGTCATGATGCCGCGTGCCTCAAAACTTGTCTGCCTCTTGTTTGCTGCCATGTAATATACTTCCCTGTTCTCGATGCCTCGACTCGTCCGTCGTGACTAGATGCAACAAAGTGGTTGTCACGCCTTCCTGCGCATCCATTAACGAGCTCTCTGCGTACCGTGATTTTCTGTGGTGTGAAGCCGCCGAGTGTATGTCGATATACGGCCTCCTTGTTGTCGTCTCCATTTGGTCGGGCCATATGGATCAGTTTGTGCTTGAATCAGTGTTGGAGCCGCGGAAGTGCTCTATCAGCGACCGGGATGCAGTCGCGACAGGCATAAGGGTTAGGGCGACTCACGCCGCACCCTAGCCTTGTGGCGTTTGTCGGTGCTCCGCGTGTCACGCCCCTCAGCGTGCGACGTATCAGCCGACTCGCTGTGACAAGAGTTGTCGCAGCGCTCCTTGCAAGTTGAAAATGGGAATGGTGGGCCCCGACATGATACGGAGTGATCCTGGTTTTTGCTGACTCCATTCCCTGGCCTATTTAAAGTGGCGCAATGAGTGAACTGATTCGTTCCATCTTGCTTCTCCGTTTCCACTCTCCATTTAAGCTCTCAAATGCTTAGGTTGCTGCTTGTTGAGCTATGGACCATGGCAAGCGCCCCATGGAGGGTGGTTTCGTCGAGGGAAGAGTGTCCGATCCTCGGAGCCTTCGTCGTCGGATGACCGAGGCGGGATGGTACTCGTATCGTGCCACCCCTTATGTCCTTTTCCTGTTACTGTTCGGGTATTAACTGATTTTTTGCGCTTTTGATCAGGAGGCCTTATCCATCCCACAACGCCCTTCTCCCTCGTGGCTTCGAGATATGGGCGGCGCCTTTCGACGTGCTTACGCTGGCCTATCTGGTGTTCCGTGCGAGTCCAGGGGGCGTCCTTCGTCTAGCTGTAGTCTTGGCATCGCCGGGACCTGTGCCTACGCCTCCCGTGCACAGGTTCCAGAGTCTGCTAGAGGAACTGCTTAGTCGCCCATTGCAGAACCTTCATCGGGTTCAGGACACGAAGCTGCTTTATCGGATGCTCGAAGGTTTTCGCTAGAGCCTGTTAGGGTCCATTCAGGCGGGCTACTATCTCCGCGATCAGCTAGCTGAGGCTGACAGACGCGTTGTGGGTAAGCTTTGTCGCTCTTTTTCTAAGTATGTTGTGTTATGACCTGTTTGTGATGCATCGTGTTGTTTCCTTTTCGCAGCGCTGGAGAAGGATCTGCAGGCGCTCCACTCTGCTACGAACGATGTCACTGGCTTTCTCCGTGCGCCGGGGAGCACCGTGGTTGAGCGTCTTTAGGCTGCTCCTATGCGCGTCCGTAATGTCGTCGCGTGTGCCGTCTTCCACGGTGCTGGGGTCACGTTTGCCATGGTCGAGGTCCGTTCTAGGACGGACATGGTGGACGCCGCCGGGTTCCCACACGGGCAGAGCGTCGACCAGTATGTCCATCTCATCGAGCGGCTTTCTGACACTGCAGAGACCGTCGTTGACGTCGTGCCAGCCGAGGAGATCTTGGCGGAGGAGCCAAGGGCTGAGGCCCCATGATCCTTAGTTCTCCGTAGAGTTGGATGTGTCACGCTGGTCGACGTGCTTTACTTTACTTGCATGGACTGGGCCTGCTGAGCCCCTCTTTAAGCTTCTGTAATCGTCGTCGAGGTCGCACACAGCTCCCTTGGGGGTGGGTTCCCTCCCGTCGCACATAAAACATTCTCGTGGGGGAGGCCTCGCTGACCTCGGGGGTAACGTGCTCAGTCCCCGTACTGTCAGTGCCGGAGAGAGCCAGGTCTTCCTCGGTTAGGAGGTCATAAAATGAATCGATGGTTCCCATGAACTCGTCGTCAGGGGTGCCGGTCATCTTTAGAGCGATGAGACGCTCGAGGACAGAAGCGGCGCTGACAAGGCCAAACGGGTATGTTACAGGGACACCTTCTTCCAGTGGCGTGCCTCCCTCGATCTAGATGGCGGTGTCAATGTAAGAGAGCGCTTGTCTCTGTACCCGGTTTGGAGAAGGTCGCGGCGCCCTACGTCCCTCAGCGTGCTGACGCGGTCTGCGCCTACGGAGGAGCGGGTGGTCGCTGCCCTCGGAGGAATGTTCATTTGAGGCGTAGTATGTCTTTCGCATTGCGGCGGGCTTTCTCCCTGCGTTGGGGCTAGAGAGGGGGTTGTCGACGCATCCCTAGGCGTCCTGGTGGACCCTTTCCGTCGAGGTGACGACCTTGATGCACCTATCACCTGGCGGCGTTTCGTCGCCGTCGGAGCTAGGGTCTGAGTCCAGGAGGTAGTCGTACTGGGAGTGCACGAAACGTAACACGACATGCTCGGCCGCGTAATTGGTTTCGTGGTCATCGTCGTTAGAGTCCCCCATGCCGCTCATGAACGCTTCGAGCGGGTGGAGTTCTCTAACGTCGTTCCGGGGGTTTCTTCCCCAAGTCCGGTAAGGTTGGCTCTAGGGCCTCGTGGCCCCAGGGCCTCAGCTGGTGCATCCCTGCGGGGGGTAGGGTGGTCCTCGTCCGATCGTGTCAGGGCATCAACGACTTGGTCCGGTGAAGATAGCATGCGGGTGACGGTCCTGTCCGGGGAGCAAGCGAACTCCTGGCTCCCAAAGCGGATGAAGGAGAGCCCAGGGTTGCCGGAGTTGAGGGAGGCCATTCTAAACCACTAAGGCATCGCGACACACGATGCCCCCTACCTGGCGCGCCAACTGTCGGTGTTTAGAGACTACCAATGAGTAAATTTCTACACGTGTCGGGTTCCGAATGGTGAGACAAAGAGAAAAGAGGTTTATACTAGTTCGGGCAAGAAATCCCTATGTCCAGTATGGAGCTGCTCGTGTGTTGACACCAAAGGTGGCAAACGGAAAACAACCGTAAGTGTACGGTTGTCAAGGTAGCTTTCACCAGGAGTATTACAGATATCGTATCCACAGGGAACGAGTAGTGATCTAAATAGGAATGCGGGTATGTCCTATGATGGATCAAGGGAGACTATGATAACTGGGTAGAGAGGTTCGATATAGAAAAGTAGACTAACAAGGTATAGCTGGTTATATTGGCTTTATCAACCCTTCTCTTGCAGGAGGCGACGGGATAGATCAGTAGGAGGACAAAACTCCTACCGGACCGTGCCGTCAAGCTATATTAAAGCTCTACCGTTTAAGAACTTATCTGACATGAGTGGTGGAATACAAAGGCTAGATAGAGCTGTCACTTTCTACTAGCATCCACGAACAATCCACGCGATAAGCGGTTTACAAAGGTAAGATCTAGCCTAGACACCACGTCTACACTATTTCTTACTACTTTAACCTTGGCCTAAGATTAAAGCACTTTACTCAGAGCAAAGCGATGAACAAGCAAGAAAAGGTGTATAACCGCTAACCCAGACTTAGAATACTGAATACTATAAAGAACTCGGAAGAAGTCACTTACAAGTGATAAACTTACAAGAAACCTGCATCCGCTGAGGAAGAGCTCCGGGGAAGATTCCCGACAGGCCTGGGGCTTTCTCCAGAAGACTTCCTTCACTCTCCTCCAACCAGCATAGCACTACTAGAGAGCTCCGCTAAGAGACTAAGGAGTAGTGTTTCTCCAATGAGGTATGAATGAGAAGGGAGCTCTAGGGGTCTATTTATTGCTAGAGGTAGAGTAGGGGCTACTCCGATGCCACGTCAGCCATCCGCGTCACCTTCATCAGCCACCGTTGAATCTAACCGACTTCAGAATTGCCTAAGGATCAAAGGTGTTGATTTCAACCATGTGGGGAGTGAGTGAGGTGGTTGAGGGGGGTGAAACCGCCCTATAGTGGTTCGGCCGAACCACCTTGCTACCATATGGGCCCTCTGCACCTTCTAGATGGTGGCCCACTGGTCAGGGACCAAGTGGTGGCCAGGTGGGGCCCATCTTGGGGTCGGTCGAACCCCATGTGGGTCCTTTGGCCCACCTCTGCTCTCTGGGTACTGGTCCCACCTGTCATTTACCTTGGATGTTGATTCTGAGTTGAGTTGTCACGTTAAACTCTTTGATGTGGGCCCATGGATCCTTGTGATGTGAATCTAGACCATTGAGAGGATATACACTTGGATCCAAGGGTAGAGAGTGTTCCAAAGGGAGGATCTTGGATCATGGGAGCTTGGGATGCCAAGTGGCCCCACAAGGTGGTCGGCCGACACCCTGCGTGGGCCCACTGGCTCCCAAATGTCCCCTTTTGTCATTCCTGCATCAAATATTCATGGGACATGTGGAACTAGTTATTTGGCACAAATATGGTCAGGTTATGCTTGCTTTCCTTGGAGAATGAGGATGTTGACAGTATTTTGATGGTAACAAGATAGCTCTTAATTACCGTCAACAAGATCCCCCATACTTACCTCTTTGCTCGTCCTCGAGTAATGGTTAAAACGTAACAAGTCTATGCTATTCAAAGTATAAAGCAAGCATAAAGATTCACTCAAGACATTTTGTCATAATAATGGGATATGTGGTACTGGCTAACATATATCCTTGAGGAGTTGAGAAATGGAACAGTTCTCAAGGCAAAGTCATCTTCCCATTTCACATCTTAGTACTTGGAGTTTTTTGATAAATTTTTCAAAAGAAATCTCGTAAGTCATCTTACTCCTCATATAGTACTCTAAGTCACTCAAAGTGTATGTCTCCTTACCAAGGCATAAAGAGGTTGCCTTCTTTGTATCTCCCTATTTCTAAAAGGCTTATTTGGAGCTTAGGTAGGGATGAACAGTATAGCAAACTTGCATCACTTATATTGTAAAGTCAAAACAAGGATCCAAGGAGAAGAATGTCATAATCCTAGATCAAGATGTGCATGTGTGTGAAAAAATGGTATATGGCTAACATGTACTCCTTAACTATGTATATGATCTCTCTATCTTAAGATAACTTGAGATATGGCTATCATCATCATTTTTTTAGAACAAAGCGCTTTGCTCATCATGATAGCCATATCTCTTTTGAGGAATTTTGAGAGAGATCATAACATTTATTTCTAGAGTATTTATTGGACGAACATGGATAATGAAAATGAAAGGCATATTTTTGCGTACTTTCAGTGTAGAAGCAGTGACAAGTATGTGGCTTGTACATGATCTTGATCTTTGAACTATGACATAATTCTCAACAAGGGTCACATGGTTTGACCAAACTCAAAGTAAAAGCAAGAAGCATATGAGGAAGGTTTTGAACTTGTATAAACGTTTATGGCTTTGGTAGGATTTTTCTTACTATAGAGGAGTAGTGACATTATGGTTTTATGACATTTTCAAAAATTAATCTCGAAGAACATAAATAGAAATGGTATGAATCATGAGCCGAGACTATATCACATTGAATAACAACTTAGTCCATATGATCTTCCTATCAAAGTATTTTCCCACTAGCATAAGCAAAAAGCAAGAATTTATCTTTAGGATGCTTTTGCCCTTTAAACATCATAGATCATGTCACTTTTCAAAATTTTAATTTCGGAAGCGATCTCTTGTTTTATTCAATATCAAAAGGAAATTAAACTAAGTGATAAATTTCATAAAGGAATTATATTTAATTTTATCTTTATTATTGAAGGAGAAAATGAGTAAATAAATATAAAAACATAGAGGAAAAAGGGAGAGACGTCACAAACCAGTCAGGATAGGTGTTTGACGTCGAGGGGACTCTGGCTGGTGGGTCCAGGCCCTAGAAGTACGGTCGGCCAAACGCTCCTTGGAGCCGTTTTGTCACTTCGAATTCTAAATTTTGATCCCTTACCTCTGAATGTTGATGTTCTCCGAATTTTCTGAATTTTGGCCTTTAACGTGGTTCGGCCGATCCAAGAAAGTGGCCATTTGGGTCCAAATTTTTTTCTGGTACGTGCTATGGATGTGTTCAGCATGATTCAGTGATCATTTTGGTGTTTTGACAAGTTGGAGTCTCGACCGAGCTCCCCCATACTTGTTTCGGAGCATGCTGAATTCAGTGATAGAGAAACGTCAAATGCAAGGGTTCTGCTGGGCAAAATACCAGCAGAACCGAATATTTTATTCAATTCAAACTTGTTTCTATGCACACATTACATTGTTGAAAAGGGAAATGCATGAAACAAACTAGAAATTAAACCTAAGTGCCTATCTTATTGGTGGAATTAGTAATCTATGGAGAGGGAGGGGCAAAGAGATCCTCTCTCTCGATGGCTTGGGCAAGACGCTTGATCTTCACATTGGTGCTAATGCGAAGGGCCTTAAAATTATCCTCAAGATCAAGGTGTGCCATCCTCTCCTCTGCTACACGCTCTGCTAACTTGGTGTTATTTTCTCTAAGCCTAGCGACTATGCGCAGCAGTTTCTCTATGTCACTCTCTTCCTCTTCATCTTTGAATTGTCCAGGAGGGCCAGAGATTGATGGCGGATTGCTAGTCCGCTGAACGGACTTGCGAGACTCCTCCATCTCTAGTGATCTGCGCACCCCCTCCCTCCGCTCCTCGAAGATGAGAGGGGGAACGAGCACCTTGTCTCTTCTCGGTCCACCATTGGCCCTCTGGAGGCGCATCCATGGCGGTGTTGACGGCGAGTAGGAGTGGGTGTACGCGGTGCTTGTGTCGCCATCGGTGGAGGAGGAGATGGGGGTCTTCTTCACCCCTATCTGGCCGGTGGTCGGCCTTTTGGGCGTCACAGGCCGCGCAACGGGCTTGTTGAGGTTGCGACGCGAAAACATAGATCGAGCGATGGTCCGCATCCGCTCCGAGCTCCACTGCTCGGTCGGCCGACCCCCCCTAGGGGAGTTCCGCTGCGCCGGCGGTGGTGCCATGGCCAGGGGAGTGACGTCGAGCACCTCGATGGCCATGGCGTTGACATTGATGTCTTCTTGAGCCTTGGATGGGCTTTTGTCGAAAGGAACGAGCGGACCCTTGCCATTGCGTGGTGGAGCCATTGGTGGTGATCAAGGGGGTGCAAAAGGTGATGGTAGTGCTGCTAGTTGTGAAAGAGAGCAAGGTGGAAGGAGGAAGGAGAAGGAGGGGGGGTTAAGAAGAAGAGAAACAACGTTCAGGGCCTTCGTTTTCGCTCGGATCGCGATGGAAACCGAGGGAGAACGTTGGCCCGACGCTCCTGTGCAGTGAGGAGTTCGAACTAGTTCAAAACATGTTTGGCCGAACGCTTTTTAAAAGTTTTTGAACGATCGAGCCAGGTTTTGAACTTGTTCGGGTCAGGTGAGTTAGCTCATGAAGTTTTAGGCCGTTTGGCCCAAAAGCTGGTTTGGCCGAACCACATTAGTGGCCAAAAGGGCCGAGGGTTCACGAGGGGGAGTTAAGGCTAATTCTAGGGTCATTCTTGGAATTTGAACAAACAGTTAAAACATGTAGATTTTAGTTCTAATTTGGATTAAGAACAAAATCTAGCATATCAATTTCATGTTTAGAAATTTGATGCTCATAGAAAATTTTGAGACGTTGGCCATTTACCTTAAAGGTGTTGTCGTCGTTGTCGTGGAGTGTGATTGCTCCATGAGTCGTGGTGTTGACGATGAGGTACGGCCCTTCCCATTTGCTTCTAAGCTTTCCATGACCAAAGAGCTTGAATCTTGAGTTGAACAATAAAACCTTGTCCCCTGGCTTGAATTCCTTGACCTTGATTCTCTTGTCATGCCATTTCTTGGTTCTCTCCTTGTATATCCTGGCATTGTGATATGCTTTCTCTCTCCATTCTTCTAGTTCGGAGATTTGCATCTTCCTAAACTTTCCAGCAGCTGGCAGATCCATGTTCCATTTCTTGATTGCCCAATGTGCTTTGAACTCCAGTTCCACAGGCAAATGGCATGTCTTCCCATATACAAGTTGGTATGGTGTCATACCAATTGGAGTCTTTGATGTGGGCCCATGGATCCTTGTGATGTGAATCTGGACCATTGAGAGGATATACACTTGGATCCAAGGGTAGAGAGTGTTCCAAAGGGTGGATCTTGGATCATGGGAGCTTGGGATGCCAAGTGGCCCCACAAGGTGGTCGGCCGACCCCCTGTGTGGGCCCACTAGCTCTCAAATGTCCCCTTTTGTCATTCCTGCATCAAATATTCATGGGACATGTGGAACTAGTTATTTGGCACAAATATGGTCAGGTTATGCTTGCTTTCCTCGGAGAATGAGGATGTTGATGGTATTTTAATGGTAACAAGATAGCTCTTAATTACCATCAACATCGTGTTCCTTATCTCTGCTTGGAGGGGTTTTACAAGCTGGGTCGAGAGAGGGAGTACGAGTCCCAAGTCTCTGAATGTTTTTCGGTGAGTGAGTGTGCTATCTGTTGGCTGTGTTCTTCGATGTCCTGCGTCGTCCCCCCTGCTCTCCTTTTATAGTCATAAGGAGCCCAGGGGAGTTACAAGCGTGTGCTGAGAAGGATCTACCCGGGAGGCTGCACCTTATCCTTGTCTTCCTCAGGAAGGATGTTGGACACTCATAATACTATATTCCTATTGTCCTTGTACTTGGTCGGATGAAGGCTATCGTGTCGGCCCTTCGTTGCACCGTCGGAGAATACGGGGGGGGGGTCTGGTTGAGCCTGTTGTAGGATAGAGGCATGGGCGTCCGTTGTACCGTTGGCGAGTACACCGTTGTACCTTTTGCCAATTCTTTATGTATACGACAGATTCCTTCGCCCCCAGCCAATGGACTTCGTTACTCCGGGGACCCCCTGTACCCGACGTACCTCCGTTTGGAGAGTTCATGTAGGGACCCGGGGGTGTGAGAGACTGACGCCGCTCCATGAGAGGCGTGATTTCCACCCGTCCATGGGTCTTGTTCCGTCCCTTCCCCGATTGGGGAGCTCGACATGTCTCCGTTCGGGTAGGAGTCAGGGTGTTATTCTGAGCCCCGGATTACACGGGATGTACAATCCCTCGTGGTTCTGTACCTCCGTTCTTATCTTGTGGAAAGTGCACCGTCAGCGGCTAAGGGTTGGCAGCTGCCTCTTTCTGGACAAGGATAAACGGGTCATTTCTCTACCTCCATCATCCTTCACGTCTCCTGCGGGTTGCGGAGCTGCCTCGCTTTCAGCGTCGGGCGAGGCAGAGTCACGTCTGCCCATGGCACATCTGCCCACCTGGTCTGGTTGGGTCGCGAGCGCCGCGCCTCTCCCTTCGTGGGCCTACGATGACTTGGCCTTGATGGTCCTCTCATCTTTTCTCAAATGACAATCGATAGGTCTTTAGTTGTTATGTTTTTTGAAAGTTTACCGTTAAATTAGGTATCCGACACAATCGGTCCCTTAAGGTAAGGGATCCGAGTCTATCTACTAGGATCCTCCTTGGCGAGCAAGGCTTCTTTGGAGTCCTTGGCGAGCACGACAGGCTGGTCGCATGCCGCAAGGCCTCGTGGGCTGGGCTGTCCTCTGGTCGGCGGGCCCATAAGGTCCCTGGGGATATGCCGAGGTAATATCCCCAACAAGTCCCCGAGCACATTATATCCTTCAGGTGAGCCCGCAGCATTATCCTTGAAGGTGTGCGGTCGGTCGCCATCATGCAGAGTCGTCATTGCGGAGCCCCGACCAGGTTGGCTGGTCGCGATACTACCTGGTGAAGCCTCCCAACCATATCGGGCTGGTCGAGGGCATTGTAGTTTGGTGTGCGAGCAGGTCACCTTGTTGGATGTTGTGGCTGCTTATCGGAAGGATGTGACGTGCTGAAGAAGAAAAACTTTTGAAAAGCCCTTCCGTGGTGATGTGTGCCCACTTAGTCCCCGAGCTTGGTATTAGGTGAAGTATGCACGTGGTGCCAAGATTTATAAAAGATAAGAAGATACATAAATAATTGGAAGTAAAAGACTGAAGCATGAGTTTTGTAAAAAATGACTGCGAATGCCCGCAGTCCCCGAGCCTGATGTAAGAAACTTGGAGGTTCTTGTATCAGGATTATGGATTGAAAACTGAAACATAAGTTTGTAAAAAATGAATGCGAATACCCAAGTCCCCGAGCCTGATGTAAGGAGCTGGAAGGTCCTTGCGTCGGAGTCATACTGCTTTGTTCATAGTCCCCGAGTTTCAGTCCTCGAGTATTGTGTTACCTCATGCCGCCGCTCCCTGAGCCGCGGCGGCAGTCCCCGAGCCTTGCACGGTGTAGTCTTGGACGAAGTCCCCGAGCCTGGTCGGTTTTGCGATTGGGCGACTGAGTCGTTGTTGCAGTCGACGAAGTCCCCGAGTACTACTGTACAAGAGGCCTTGCGGGACTTGCCGATTGGTCTACTGTGGCCGTGTTACTGTAGCTGCAGAAAAGAAATTATAACAAGACTGTACACCTAGTCCCCGAGACTATGGTGTTATTGATATTTAGGAAATGAATATCCGTAAATTTTGGAGGTTGATTGAAAATGCATATGAAATGGAAAGGTAAGTAAAGAAGGAAGTTAGTGGGACGAATTAACCGCGTGGTAAGCGGCCCAAGTCGCGGCGCATAAGGGGGGTCGTCGTGGCAGTTCTATATTTGGTCGTTGCGGTTTCCCAAAAACCTTGGGGTGCCAAGAGACGCGTCGCTTGGTATAAAGGGGGAAGTTGGCGGCGGCGGTGGTTTCCATTCTATTATTGTGGTGAGACTCTTCGACTTTCGCCATAATTTTCCTAGCATTTCTTTGGTTCCTTTTTGTCGTAGTGCCTGACTGCTCTGCTCACTGGTCATGGCGCCGAAGAATGGTGTCCGCCGTAGTTCTGTGAGGCTATCCGCGGAGATGGCTGCAGCGACGAGGTTGTCGTTAGTGGTTATGGGAGCTTCGGTGGTACTTCCCCCAAATGTTAGGGTTGAGGAGATGGTGTTGCCGCCTTAGGCAAAGCACTGGACACGGAGCACAATGAAGGAAGATGATATTAATGCCCTTGTGTTCGGTGGTCTCCTCCCGGATAGGGAGCTCAGTGGGTGGCGGTCGGCGTTTGGTGAGTTGTTTCCGACGCCGAATACGGGTGAGCTTGTTGTGTTCGAGCCATTCTTTCTATGTGGCTTTGGATTTCCTGTCCATTGGTTCCTTCGTGGTTTACTGCGGTATTATGATATCTCAATCTGCAACCTGAATCCAACTCGATTGTGCATATTGCCACTTTTATTCACATGTGTGAGGCATACATTGGGATCTATCCTCATTTTGACCTGTTCCGATACTTCTTTCGTCTGAAACTGAATGGGACTGGGTCGTCCGACGTTATTAGCTCTGTATATCTTCAACTCAGGGATGGTATGTCCAGTGAGTACATCTCAATGCCACTGCATTCCATGTTTGCTGGACACAAGTCGAGGTGGTTTTATGTCCACCAGGAGGAGCCTTGTGCGCCATGTGATCCCGCGATGGTGCCCAAGGTCCTGGCGACTTGGTCGGAGCCGCCATCCTAGGCTAGTTTGGTTAAGGTGAAGTTGCTGTTGGGGCTGCTCGATCGCCGTACTCTAGATGGCGTGCGGGTAGCGTGCAACTTTATCGCCAGGCGTTGTCAGCCTTGCAAGGAGAGGGAACATCCCGCGTTTGAGTATGCTGGTAGGAGCGACAGTACTCGGGAGGCACCTGAAGAGATCGAATCGGTTGTTGCTGACAAGCGACTGCATTATATCTTCGATGTTGCGAAGCGTTCTGCACCAGGTCACACTAGGAAGGATTTTTCTCTTCGTCGTCCTCCTCCTCAGGTTTTGACGTTTTCTGGCTTTGTCTTGTGTATTTTGGTGCTCTCCATTTTAATATCCGCCTTGGATATGTAGATTCGTGGTGTGAGTCATGCTATGTATTTTGCCTTGTCACCAGCCCTTGGTGTGCTTCCTGAATTTTGCTTTCCTCCAGCGCCCGCTGCAGGTGGTGATGCTGTGGGGTCAGGTGGTTCTGATCGTTCTGGTGAATCCCTATCTAATCCGACGATCCGGGGGTGCGATGCTTCGTTTGGTGATGAAGATGCCCCGCTTGGCGCGTATTCTGAACTGAGGAACTTGGGTGTGGCTGGTTCTTCGAGGTTGCCCAAGGTGAACAGAGGTTCCCGGCAGAAGTCGTCCATCAGGTGAGTGATTCTTTTCGTTTGCTTATTTTGGATGGTTTGTGGTATGTGATATGGTGGTGTCTGATGAAGCTAAGTCATCGTGTAGCGTTGCGCCGGAGGCCGTTGATGATGATCTGGTCGGAGAGAAGGCGACTTTTGGTCAGAGTCCTGGGCTGCAGATCATGCTGGCGGTGATTTGGGTTCTTTGGGGGACCCTAGGGTCGTTGTAGGGGGGTCCAGCGACGATGATGTGCCGCTGTCGTTTGGTTCTGGTTTGAGCAAGAGGCGGAGAAGGGAAGTTATTGTTGATGATGACTCTAGCAAACCGTCTCCTTCCAGAGAGGGTGTTTTTGCTGATGACGGAGACTCGGATGGCGCCGGGGATGTGCTGGGTCGTGTGAAGGTGGGTGTCAGGCCCTTTTTTCGTTAGTTGTGCGTCGAGCGATTTTCTGGCTGATTGACAGGTCGCCGTCTTTTAGGCATTGTTGAAGACAAATCGGGAGCGCAAGCGTCAGGTTCTGTCCCTAGAGGCATCTTTGGTGGCGGCTCACGTGTGTATGCGCGATCTGGAGGGAGCTCTTTTGGAGAAGGAACGTGACAACTCCGGACTCCGCGAGTAGTTGGCGAAGGCACAGAGGGGTTGGTTTTGACGCCTTTCATGATCGCTTGAGTTGTTGTCCTAGCTTGCTATGGTGTTTGATGTCTTTTGGTTGTTTGTAGAGCTAGAGGCCGTGGGCGCTGCTTGGCGCGGTCATTTTTGGAGCTTGGTGAAGGAGGTTGGACCGGTGATGGCCTGTGTCGATAATGTTGATTTTATTCACGTTCCTCCGTCGGGGGAGGCCATAGCTGGAGTGCTATCGAGGGCGCGGGCCTTCCTGGATCGTTTTAAGTCGTTTGTGACATTAGCAGTGTAGGAGACGCTTGCTTATGGTTTTGCTCTATTCTGGTCGCATTATCTGCGTGTTGATCTTCAGAGAGTACGGAGTGGGTATGTAGCTGGTACTTCCGAGGCGGAGATATCCTGTTTGGCGGCGAAGGCTGGTGTAGCTGCTGGGGATCTTTTGTCTGATATGGAGTTTTCGCTATGATGTAGCCGCCGTTTGTATGTGATACATGGATTGTGCGGACCTGTAAGTGAAATGTGTCAAAGCTTTATTTATCGAGGCGGTGAGCTTTTATTTCACTTGTATGTCCTTTCGTGCCAGCTGAGTCGTGAGCTGTAGCAATGAATCGTTCGGCCTTGGGTGTCAAATGGTCCATATCGTAGGGCTAGCGCCACTTCACGCGTAGGATACATAAGGACTCCCAAGGAGGCATGCTGCTGGCAACCCGCGGCGCAGAGGGCGAGCAGCTCATGCACGCTTAGGGAAATGCCAGGGACAGGGCCTTTTTCCGAGAGGCTCGATCGTGGCATGACCAGGGCCTGTGGAGACCATTCCTGCAGACACTGGGCGAAAAGTCATGCTGCTTGTAGAGTCGTCGACCGTACCGTGGTCGTATACAGGTTCTGGGCACATAACCTCATGGCTCCCGACCCGAGTGGTATCGCCCGGCTTCTGGGGAAATACTACTTGGGAGGCCTGTCGATTTAATCATAGCGCTTAAGGTAGCTACTTCTATTCGCTGTGGTTAATCGGTAGGCCAGCTTCGGGTGCATTCTGGTTATGGCTAGGCTATTTTTAGAAACGCCTTATCGCGTTTTGGAGAGGTCGTCGAACACTGTGGGAGTGTTTTGGAGAGGTCATCGAACGCCATATGCGTTTTTGTAGAGGTCATCGAACGTCGTGGGAGTGTTTTGTAGAATTCGCCTGGGTGAAGAAGGTGTATGGGGGGAATGTCGGACCTTTATTGATACGGGTGAAGTACATAATACAAGTTTTTTAGGCGTGGAAGGGCGTAAGGTGCTCTATGCTCCAAGTTGGGGACATCGATGCATTCCTGGTCTGTGAGACGATAAGATCCTAGTCGGGTGACTTCTTTGACGACGTAGGGGCCTTCCCAGTGTGAAGAAAGCTTGTGCATGCCTTTGGGCTTGAGCTTCCTCTTGAGGACGAGTTCTCCTGTGGTGAACGATCTGAGGTGTACATTGCGGTTGTAGTATCGACGGACGCCTTCCAGATATTTGGCTGTTCGTATGCATGAGGTTAACCTCCTCTTCAAGGCAGTCGAGGTCGTCGATCCGAGCCTGGTCGGATGTTTCTTCGTCGTTGTGCTCCACGCGCGGGGAGCCGAATGCGATGTCGGCTGGGATTACAGCTTCGAAGCCGAAGACCATGAAGTACGGGGAAACACCGGTGTTGCGACTCGGTTGGGTACGTAGTCTCCATAATACCGCGGGTAATTCATGTAGCCAGTGACCTAGGTTCTTTTCTTCCCCCTGGTATAACTGTTTCTTGAGTGCTTCTAGTATCATTCCGTTGGCGCGCTCGGCCTGCCCGTTTGCTCTGGGGTGGGCGACGAAGACATATTTGACCAACATTCCATTATCTTCGCAAAAGTCCTAGAAGTGGTTCCCGGTAAAGTTTGACCCCAGGTTAGTGATGATTGAATTTGGTACGCCGAACCGGTGTATGCTTTGGTGATCGGCTTGACCTCGATCCACTTGGAGAATTTGTCGACGGCTATGTAGATCCACTTGAAGTTTGCCGGCGCTGGTCGGAAAGGACCAAGCATGTCGAGCCCCCAACAGGCGAAGGGCCAGAAGGTTGGTATTGCTTGGAGTTCTTGGGCGGGATGGTGAGATTGCTTTGCGAAGAATTAGCACCCCTTGCAGGTTCGCACCATTTGCTCCGCGTCAGCGACTGCTGTGGGTCAATAGAATCCTGCTCAAAAGGCTTTTCATACTAGCATTTTTGCGGCAGCATGATTTCCACATGTGCCGGTGTGGATATCTTGCAGGATTGCAGCGCCGTCTTCCTTGGAGACACATTTTTTGTAGTGCTTCGAATCTGGAGTTCTTCCTCATCAGCGCGCCGTCGATGAGAACGTAGTTGTGAGCTCAGCGGGTCAATCGTTCAGCATCTGTCTCGTCTGATGGCACCAGGTTGTTGGAGAGGTACTGAATGAATTCATCTCGCCAGTCAACTGGTCGGCTGGCGGTCGCGACGACTAGCATGTTAGCTTTAGGTGGCAGTGCGCCATCTGGCAGAGCTTCTTGTTTGTCGGCGATTGATGGTTTAAGCAGATCTTGGACGAAGACTCCTGTCGGGACGGGGGATCGCGCCGATCCTAGCTTGGACATTTCATCTGCTGCTTGGTTTTGCTCACGTGGGACCTGGTAATATTCGATCCTGAAGAAATTTCCTTCTAACTTTCGGATGACGGTGCAATAGGCGTCCATCTTTTCGTTGGAGCAGTTCCACTCTTTGTTGAGCTGGTTGATCACTAGGGCTGAGTCATCATTGACAATGATGTGCTTTATGCCGAGTTCATTGGCGATGCGGAGCCCATGTAGTGCTGCCTCGTATTTGGCGACGTTGTTCGATGCCGGTAATAGTAGTCACAGGGCATAGCGAATCTTATCTCTGGACGGTGATATGAATAGGAGACCGACGCCTGCTCCATGAATAGACAGGAGCAGCAGTCGAAGAATAGGGTCCAATGTTCCAGGGCCTCGGTGGTTATTGGGACCTGGATGTTGGTCCATTCGGCGATGAAATCGATGAGTGCTTGTGATTTGATCGTATGTCGCCCTTGGAATGCGATGTTGAAGGTTCCGAGCTCGACCGCCCATTTAACTATCCACCCGGTGGCATCTTTGTTCCGTAAGATGTCGCCTAGCGGAAACTCTGTAACGATTGTCACCTTCGTTTGTCGTTGAAAATAGTGTTGAAGCTTGCGTGCGATGATAAGGACCGCGTATAATAGCTTTTGCACTTGGGGATATCTTGTTTTTGACTCGTTGAGCACTTCGCTTGAGAAGTAGCATGGTCGCTGGACCGGGTATGCGCGTCCGCTTTCCTCACATTCGACCACCATGACGGTGCTGACGACCCAGTTGGTAGCGGCGATGTAAAGTAGCATCGGTTCTTCTTCCTTTGGTGCAACGAGGATGGGAGGTTCAGTGAGGTATTTCTTTAGGTTAGCGAATGCTCGATCTGCCTCGTCGTTCCATGCGAACTTTTGTCCACCCTTTAGGAGCCCAAAGAATGGGAGGCCTTTCTCGCCGAGGCGGGAGATGAAGCGGTTCAGGGTGGCCATGGACCTAGTGAGTTTTTGTACGTCTTTGACATTGGAGGGAGGCTTCATTTGAAGAACCGTGGCGGTTTTTTCCGAATTGGCACGGATTCCGGACTTACTGATGATGTTGCCCAGTAGGTTTCCTGATGATGCCCCAAAAATGCATTTCTTTGGGTTTAACTTCCATCTGAACTCGTTGAGGGCCTTGAAGGTTGCCTCTATGTTGGCGACAAGCGTTTCCACGCGGTGTGTTTTTATGACTACATCGTCTACGTAGGCCTCAACCTTCCCGGGATGAGTTTCTTCAAGCATTCTTGTATAGCACGTTGGTATGTGGCGCCGACATTTTTTAGTCCGAAGGACATTGTTGTGTAGCAGTAGGCACCGAAAGGAGTTATGAACGATGTCTTTATCTGATCTTCTGCCTTCAACGTTATTTGGTCATAGCCGGAGTAGCAATCGAGGAAGGAGAGGAGTTCGCATCCCGCGGTGGAGTCAACGACGTCGATACGCGGGAGGGGGAACGGGTCGGGAGGGCAGTGCTTGTTGAGACTCGGATAGTCGACACACATTCTCCATTCATTATTCTTTTTCCTTACAAGTACCAGATTGGCAAGCCATTCGGGGTGATTTACTTCCTTAATGAACCCTACAGCTAGGAGCCGGGTTATCTCAGCTTTAATAGCCTCCTTGCGGTCTGGTGCGAACCTTCTAAGCTTCTGGCGAGTTGGCTTGGCACCTTCGTCCACGTTTAACGAGTGCTCAGCACGGTCGCAGGGGACCCTGGCATGTCCGCTGGTTTCCAAGCGAAGATGTCGATGTTGCGCCGTAGGAAGCTGGCGAGCGCGCTTTCTTGTTCAGGGTTGAGGTCGGCACCGATTATGACGGTCTTCTCGGGGTCGTCGTCGACTAGTGCCACCGTCTTTGTTTCTCTAGATTTCTTCGAAGCGCGTGTGGTCGGGGGTTCCGCGATGTTGAAGTCCTTTGCTCGGGGCTTGGGTTCTTCGGACAAGAAGATCTGAGTATCGCGCTGGTGCTCCCGCCTGGTCGCATCCTCGATTGCCTCTTGCCCACATTCGTAGGAGATCTAAAGATCGGAGTGAGGCTGATGACTCCTTGTGACGTCGGCATCTTGATCACCAAGTAGCTATAGTGTGGTATCGCCATGAGCTTCGAGAGCACGGGTCGCCCGAGAATGGCGTCGTACGTGGCGTCAACGTCGGCGACCACGAAGTTGATAAGTTCTTCGCGGACTAGACGATTAGACCCGAATCACACTGGGAGGGTGATCTGTCCAGACGGTTTCGATCTTTCACCGGGGATTACACCATGGAAGGAGAAATTTGCCGGGTAGATACTGCTTTCCCGGAACTCTAGTCGTCGGAGCGTTCTTGGGAAGATGATGTTGAGGGAACTGCCCCCATCGACGAGTATTTTCTTGAAGAAACCGATTAAGACGGCCGCGCTGACAACCAGGGGGAAATGACTAGGGTAGTCATGGTGTATCTGGTGGTCGTATCTAGAGAAATCGATTTGGCACTTCGTCCAATCTGGGAGAGAGACATGCATGCTGTTGCAGTTAGTAAAAGCTCGGCGGCGCTTACTGTTACCGCTCGGGTGCCCGCCGAATATGGGGAAGATGCGTGTGGCCCTCGTGAAGCTGATGTCCGGAGTCTCCATCTTGTCTTCTTTCGACTTGTCATTGTTTGGTCACATTGTGTCTGCCTTATCTTGGATGGCTTCTTTGAGGGCAATACTGTAACACCCGGTTTTAAGACCAAAACCAGATGTACCCTATATGTGAGCCCAGGAAGTCCAATATCACATATAGCCACAGAACAAGGTAATATCAAAAGACAATACCTAAAATATATAACATATAAGGTTAAAGGATAACCTTAAAGCAGCAAACAGCGGAACGATAACTCTGATCTTCGGGTGAAGACTCCAAGTCCACAGGGACCAACTGACTGGTTGATCACAAGCCTATCTCTTCCAGCTCTTGCAATCTGGTACCCATCCGAGATTTTTAAAGGTGATGATAGCAAGCGTCAGCTCACCATGCTCAGCACGTATAACAGGGGGTTCATGAGGCTCAAAAAAAGGATAGACACGGGTTTAACTGCGTCAGCTTTTAAGTAAGTCATAATTTTAGCATTTGAGTAGCATCAAGTTCTTTATAAGCCCAAATAACCACTTGATCAAGGTAACAAGATATAATGCTTATATGAATAAATAACAATAACTTATGATTAATAACAACCGATGAGCTATGACATAAGGACATCACACAGTAAGGAGCCCAAGCCGCTCATAACCGTAATCAGGGCTGTCATGATAGTTTACACTCTGCAGAGGTCGTACATCTTTACCCACAAGTCATGATTTACCCTTTCACCCGAGGTGATCAGCCTCTTAACCCACTTCCAAGGTAGGTCGGCAGGGTTCACTATGAGACCTTTCGTAGGTTCCACTAATAAGTAGCAACCCGCTCCAAGTTTCCTCAATGAAAAGCTGGGACTCCCCTCCTAGGGGTCACCGCAGTGCCACCCCGTAGGCAGGCCAAGCCCCAACAAGTCAGAGCCCCTCTTGCGCCCTTTCGGGTAAGCTGCTACGAACTAGTAAAGGTCTAGTACTGAGTCAAGCTAGAGCCATATAGCTTATGGTAGCACTGTTTTCCTGGGGGAATCCACTTACAGAGATATCCCTATGAGTGAGAACACAGGTGTGAGTTCCTGATGTTCCACCTATAGTCCACGTTGCTAAAAACTCATCTTTTACTATAATTGCATATATCATTAGTCAAGTTAAAAGATCATGGTCATTCTTTTAAGAGCACTAGCTTTGATCTACCCAATGCAAACCCTCAAAGGTAGCAAGGTACAGGACATCAAAACTAGGTAATCCTTAAGGGTAACAAGGTGGACACATGCATATGAATTTAGTAATTAAGGTGAATAGGACAACAAGGAAGATCCCATTCTATACTTTCCTGAAACTCAGATCCTTCTTCAAAGATCAACTCCTTCAAAGATTACTTCTTCAAAAGATCTTCTGAAACATCACTCCTTCTTGATCACCAACGTAACACTCACCGATTGGACAAGACCACATACACCACTCAAACACCTGATCAAACATACATATCATACATACATGTTTATTTAGAACAATACACCAATCAATGAAAAGCATTAAAATAAAACTACGCATTGCTACGATCACAAAGACGCGAAGAACACGCTAAACGATGCTATGGTGATCAAGCTACGACTAACGAAAGATCGACTTTTGAAAAGAGAACTGAGAGCTTTATTAGTTTTAGCTATATAAAAGGATGAATAAGGTACTTCAGAGAAATACCTAAGTTGAATTAAGTCAAACTTACATTTATATTATAAAACTTAAATTGAAAACTAAACTAGAACTATTCATATTTTATTTAAAAAGCATATTGCATAGTCTTTAATCAAGTTATGAATTAACCATGAAATTAAAGAACTATTAACATAGATTTTAAAGACACTGCTGCGTAGATAACATCGATACGAAACCAACGCAACTTGTTTGGATGAAAACGGATTTAAAACGCAGTTTTTATAAGCATTTGAAAATGGATGGCATAGATGTAAATACTGAAATTTTCATTATTTTCAAAAGAAACAAAACCCGAACTGAAATACGCTTTTCAGAAGAGAAAGCATATACCGGGAAGGCGCCTGGGGACTGCGGTGGGGACCGGTGGAGTGCCACGAGGCGCAGCAGGGTTGGCCGGGTCCACGGCTCGCCTGTGGACCGCGCGGGGGGGTGGGGGGGGGTTTCTGGTCCACGGTGGACCGAGGAGGATACCCCTTCAGGGTTCTAATCCTGGCCGTCAAAGGCCGGATGGATGGCACAGGGAGGGGTGCAGGCACTGGGACGCCGGGACGGCGCCGCGTCGCGATGGAGCGCCATGGGAGCCGGCTTTGGCTCGCCGAGGAGCGGCCGGAGAGCGCTGCCGAGCTCGGCTATCCGCGCGAATCGCACCGGGGCGTCGCGATCGGTGCTGCGAGGAAGGCCACGCGGTCGGCGACGGCGACGTGGCCATGGGGCAGTCCGGCCATGGCGGAAGCCATGGTGGCGCTCACAGGTCAGCGGCGAGCGACCGGACAGGCGCTGCGGTGGTTCCTCGACGAAGGCGAGTATCCGGGGAGGTCGCGGGTGCGGTGGCGAGCGCTTCCAACGAGGTGGTGAGGGCGGCGAGGCTGTGGAACGTCTCGGCCGCTGAGGTGCCATGTTCATGGCGCGCGGAGCTCTCTGAGTAGTGCGTGTGTGGCGTTGCGGGGGTCGAGAGGTGAGGGTGATGGGTCGGGGAGGGAGCGGCGGCGGAGGCGAGCATGGCCACGGCTTCGGCGTAGCCGGTGGGGCTCACCAGGTAGGGGAAGACGACGACGGGCAGCTCTAGTGCGGTGGCATTTCGGCGAGGTGGAAGGGGGAAGAGGGGGGGCATGGCTTTTATAGGTTCGGGGAGGTGCGGTGAGGGGCGCGGGTGCGCCGGGGTGGTGGAGTGGCCTTGATGGCCATTCATGGTGGGGCGGTTACGCGAGGGGAGGAGAACGGCGGCGGAGGCCATTTCCGATTTGGCCGGACGTAGGGGAAGAGGTGCGGGGTCACTGCCAGGCGGGGCCGGGCAGTCAGCGGCTGGGGGGAACGCGAGCGGGCGGGCTGCGCTGTGCGGGCGAGCTGGGCCGAGGCCCAAGCGGGTGGGTGCGGGGAAGGCTGAGCAGGCCTGGGCAGGCTGCGAGGTCGGCTCACGTGAGAGGGAGAGAGGGGGCGGGGGGGAACTGGGCTGAGCAGGCCGGCTTGCGCAAGCAGGCCAAAAGGGAGAAAAGGGGAGGGAGAGAAGAAGGGGTTTCCCCTTTTTAAAACCTTTTCCTTTTTATGTTTCTTTTCTTTCTTTTCCTTTGAAGACCATTTTGCAAAACAATTTTCAAATATCTTTTTGAAAGAGCTTTTGAATCCTTTTGAAATCTTTTGAATTATAAACAAAACCACACATACAATTTAAACTATATGCAGAGGCATGAGTGTACAAACATGTTGCTAGCTCTAATAAATTTTAATTCGGTAAAAAGTTTTTAATTTCCTACATTTTTATGACCACAAAAATGCATAATTAAATCATTTTACCTCTATTTTCCAGAAAGCAAAATTTTGGGTGTTACAGATAGACTCCCGCATGGCGTGCTTCCCTTGTTCATGGAGGGGGCAGGGTCCGTCGAGGACCTCCTTGTAATTGTTGCTACGTCGGCGCTTCCGCCCAGAGCTGGGGCTAGCAAGATCGGACGCCAAGCGACGCCGTGGGGCTTCCAAAGTGATCTTCTTACGCATGAACGACGCAAGAGGGCGGAGTCGGCGACAAGCGGCGTCGATGAGGTCGAGGCAGTCGGTGAGGTCTTCATCGATCTGGTCGACAACACTCACCGATTCGCTAGGAGCGACGCGATCTGGAGCCCTTTGAGTCATCTTGGTGGTTAAACCTTTGGCTGGAGGAGGGTTCAGCAAGAGGAGTTGCGCGGGTTTCGCGGTTTCCGAGACGGAGACGGTGCCATGAATAGTCCAAACCATAGATCTGATCTGGAGGGTGGCGCCGCTCGCTGGGATGACCATGGATCCAGGAAAGGTAACCGCTTGATGATCCATGGAGTCGATGCACACACCCCCTACCTGGCGCACCAACTGTCGATGAAATATGTGTCGCAATCTACCTAGGGGGTACCCTACGGTAGTAGATTGTAGGCGGATATGTGGTGATGGCGATCAAGCGTAACACAGAGAGCATAGACACAGTGATTTAGACAGGTTCAGGCCGGCAAATCGCCGTAATACCCTATGTCCTGTGTTTTGATGGCTAGATTGATATGAGCATTAGGTTACACGAGGTGTAGAGTAGATCTAAGAGGTTATGAGGGATTGTTTTCGAGGTGGTCCCTGCTCGCCTTATATGGCCGGAGAGCAGGGTTATAGTTTCCATATCCTAACAGATTACCATCGGTCCCTTAAGGTAAGGGATCCGAGTTTATCTACTAGGATCCTGCTTGGCAAACAAGGCTTCTTCGGAGTCCTTGGCAAGCACGACGGGCTGGTCGCATGTCGCAAGGCCTCGTGGGTTGGGCCGTCCTCTGGTCGGCGGGCCCATAAGGTCCTTGGGGATATGACGAGGTAATATCCCCAACAATTTTGGTAGTGACAAAATAGCTAATTCTTACCATCAACAAGATCCCCCATACTTACCTCTTTGCTCGTCCTCGAGTAAAGGATAGAAGTTAACATAACTATGCTATTCAAAGTATAAAGCAGACATAAAGACTCATTCAAGACATTCTGTCATACAAGTGGGATATGTGGTATTGGCTAACATATATCCTTGAGAAGTTGAGAAATGGAACAACTCTCAAGGCAAAGTCATCTTCCCAAATCTTATTTTAGTACTTGGAGTTTTTGATAAATTTTTCAAAAGAAAAGCTCATAAGTCAACTTACTCCTCATATAGCACTCTAGATCGCTCAAGGTGTATGATTCCTCACCAAGGCATAGAGAGGTTGCCTTCTTTGTGTTTTCGTACTTCTAAATGGCTTATGTGGAGCTTTGGTAGGGATAAACAATGTAGCAAACTTGCATCACTTATATTGTAAAGCCATAACAAGGATCCAAGGAGAAGAATGTAATAATTCTAGATCAAGATGTGCATGTGTATGGAGAAATGGTAGATGACTAACATGTACTCCTTAACTATGTATATGATCCCTCTATCTTTAGGATAAACTTGAGACATGGCTATCTCTCTCTTTTTTTAGAATAAAGACTTTGCTCAACATCATTTTTCATTTATGATAGCCATATCTCTTCTTGAAGAATTTAGAGAGAGATCATAACATTTATTTCTAGAGTGTTTATTGGATAAACATGGAACATATAGATGGACAGACATGTTTTTGCGTAATTCCAGTGTAGAAGCAGCAGAAATATATGGCGTGTACGTGATCTTGATCTTTGAACTATGAAAAAATTCTCAACAAGGTTCACAATGTTTGACTAAACTCAAAGCAATTACAAGAAGCATATGAGGAAGGTTTTGAACATGTATAAACATTTATGGCTTTGGTAGGAATTTTCTCACTATAGAGGAGTAGTGACATTATGGTTTTATGACATTTTCGAAAATTAATCACCAAGAACCTTAAATAGATAGGGTGTGAATCATGAGCCAAGACTATATTAAATTAATCAACCACTTAGTCAATATGATCTTTCTATCAAAGTATTTTCCCACTAGCATAAGAAAAAAGCAAGAATTCCTCTTTATGACGCTTTTGCCCTTTTAAACGTCATATATCATGTCATTTTTCAAAATTTTAAATTTAGATGCGATCTTCTTGTTTTATTCAATACTATAAGGGGAATAAACTAAGTGATGAATTTTATGAAGAAATTATTTTTATTTCATTTTTATTAAAAGAGAAAACGAGTAAACAAATGAAAAGCGTAAAGGAAAAGGGGAGAGACGTGGCAAACCAGTCAGGATTGATGTTGAGGCTGAGTGGATGCTGGCTGGTGGGCCTGAGGCCTATAGGTACGGTCGGCCGACCGCACCCCGGGTCCATTTGGCCACTTCGGTATCTGCATTAGGATTCCTTACCTCTGAATGTTGATCTTCTCTGTCAGTTCTGAATTTTGGCCTATAAGGTGCATCGACCGATGCACAAAAGTGGCCGTTGAGGTCCAATTTTTTGTGGAACGTGTCATGACCGTGCACCTCATGGTTCCTGTTGGCATAAGTTATGATTAACTTTTCTATACTTAAAATTGTGCCACCAACCTCTGGATCAGTGATAAAACAAACACATCATGAACATAGTTTATCAAATAACTAGCTCCACATGTACATGAGTGTTTGAGTGTAGGGATGAAGAAATGAAGCAAGTGAGAGCCAGTGGGACCCACATAGGGGGTCGGCCGACCACCCTATGGGCCCACCTGGCTCTCCCCCTCGGCCATGATCCAAGAGAGGCACTCTAGAGTGCAATGCATCCATTGGATCACTCTATGCTTTCTCTCAACGGCTCATAAGCAAAGCACAAGGATTCATGGGCCCACACAAAGGAGATTAACGTGACAACCACCACAGAACCAACATTCAACATCCATGACAAGTGGGACCAGCACCTGGGAGACCGAGGTGGGCCAGACACCCGAAGGGGGGGGGTCGGCCGAACCACCTTTGGGCCCACCAGGCCCCCACTTGATCCCTGATCAGTGGGGCCACCTTCAGGAGGACAGAGGAGGTCCCACTGGCCATAGGGGGTTCGGCCGAACCACCCCTAGGTCGGTTGGCCTCCCTCCAACCGCCATATGCAAGGACACATGGTGGAAATCCACACCACATACCCAAGGATAGTTCCAAGGTCGGTTAATCCAAGGGTGGAAGATTGAAGCCCCCTAGATCGATGACGTGGCGATGGAGTAGCCCCTACTCCACCTCCCACTATAAATAGAGGGTCACTTCCCCCTCTCTAGACATGGTGAAGAATCCTACAAGCTCCATTCCTTAGAATTTTTCTAGTAGATAGTCTAGAGTGGGAGTTAGAGTTGAGTCGAGCTTGCTCGGGATTTCCGGAGTTTTCTTCTAGGAAGTCTGGTATAGCTCTTGTATCTTTTCTTCTTTGTAAGACTTTATCTTTATCAATATATTATCCTTTCCCTTTACTTTACTTAGTATTTACTTTGAGCATTACTATACTAGATATAGTATTGTTATATGCTTTTGCTCTTTAATAGCCTCTACATTTATAGTATGTAATCCTTGTGACCTTTCCTGTATGGAATCATTGCCTGTCATAGGGTGCTTTGATTATTGATCGTAGTCAAAGTAATAAGTTGTGTGTAAGCGTGGTGCTTATATATTAGCTTATCCTTGATTACCACTTATTGCGTGGATTGTTCGTGGATGCTAGTAGAAGGTGGCAGCTCTATCTAGCCTTAGTATTCCACCACGCGTGTCAGATAAGTTATTAAAAGGTAGGGCTTCAAGACAACAGGAGGGCGCGGTCCGGTAGGAGTTTTGTCCTCCTACTGATCGATCCCCTCGCCTAGCATACTTGTATTGAGGAGGCAACATATAGTGTTTAGTCTAGTTAATTAGCTAAGTATATTAAAGTAGAGTGAATTGCTTAGGAGTCCCTTGTACTCTCTCGTTGTCCTCCCACCTAGCTAATCTGTCTAGTCCGTTCTAAGTATCATTTACCTAGGCTCTTTCATTCATCAATCCCCTTCCTATCACATTTATCATTTACCCCCTATACTAGTCGATACTAAGTTGAGGTACTCTCTAGGATCTCTCTCTAATTATCATTTCTAGCTCAGCTTTCCCTTGGGATAAAATAAATTACAATACCTTGGAATACTCCTAGGTGAAGTGCTACAGCGGTATAATCTGTGCGCTTGCGGATTTATCCAATAGTCATAAGAAATACCCATAAGCATTTCTGGCGCCGTACCGGGGATAGGGATTTATCTCTATTTTTGGTGCGACGCTAAGAAGTGCCAACAGTTCCATGGCCGAACTGGTGTTTTGACATGTTGGGGTTTCGACCGACCTCCCCCATACTTGTTTTGGAGCATACTGTAATCCAGTGACAAAGATAGATCAAATGTAGGGGTTCTGCTGGGGTAAAACAACAGCAGAACCAAAATTTTATTCAATTCAAATCTTTTTAGGCACAAGTTACACTAATGAAGGGAAATGATTGAAAATAAATCTAAGTGCCTAACTTATTAAAGAAACTAGCGATCTATGGATAAGGAGGGGCAGCTAGATCCTCTCTCTTAATTGCCTGAGCCAAGCGCTTGATCTTCGCACTAGTACTAATGCAAAGATCATTGAAACTGTACATCTCCTAAATCCAAGCGTGCCATTCTTTCTTCTGCTGCCCTCTCTACTAGCTTTGTGTTACTTTCCCTAAGCCTAGCGACTATGTGCAGCAGCTTCTCCATGTCGCTCTCTTCATCTTCCTCCTGGAATTGGCCTGGAGGGCCGAAGATGGATGGCGGGTTGCTGGTTCACCGGACCGACTTGCAGGAGGCCTCTGATTCGAGGGAGTTGCATGTCTCCCTCCGTTCCTCAGAAGTGAGAGGAGGGACAAGCACCTTGCCTATCCCCGGTCCACCATGAGCCCTTTGAAGGAACATCCATGGAGGTGTCGACGGCGAGTACGAGTTGGTGTAGCCCGTTCTCGTGTCGCCTTCAGTGGTGGAGACGATGGCCCCCAATTGGCCGGTGGTCGGCCTTTTGGGGGTCACTGGATGCGCCGCCGGCTTGTTCAGGTTGCGGCAAGGGGACATTGATCGGGCGATGTCCCGCATCCTCTCTGAGCTCCAGGTGCCGGTTGGCCGACCCCCTAGGGGTACTCGGCTGGGCAAGCGGCGACACCATGGCGAGTGGAGTGACATCGAGGATCTCGACGGCCATGGCGTCGGTGTTGATGGGGTCTTGGACCTTGGAAGGGCTTCCATCAAAAGGAATGAGAGGAATTTTTCCATTGTTTCTTGGTGGAGCGATGGTGAGGATCAAGGTGGGTGTGAAGTGATGCAAGGAGTGGTGCTGGTGCTGCTGGTTGTGAAGAAGAGCAAGGTAGGACGAGGAAGAAGAAGGAGAGGGGGTTAAGAAGATGAATTCCAATGTTCAGCACCTTCGTTCTCGCTCGGATCGCGATGAAACCGAAGGCGAACGTTTGCCCAATGTTCATGTGCAACGGGCACTTTGAACGGGTTCGAACCACGGTCGGCCAACCGCTTTTTGAAAGGTATGGTCCGACCGAGCCAGGTTTTGAACTCCCTCGGGTCAGGTGAGTCAGGTCGTGAAACCTCGGGCTGAAAGGCCTAAACAAGCGGTCGGTCGACCGCCTATGGAGGCCAAACAGGCTGAACTTTTTAGAGGGGGAGTCAAGGCTAAATCTAGGCTAAGTCTAAGGTCAAACATGAAATTTGAAAAAAGTTAAAACATGTAGATTTTAGTTCTAATTTGGATTAAGAACAAAATCTATCATATCAATTTCTTGTTCAGGAGTTTCATGCTCATGGAAAACTTTAAGACGTTGGCCATTTACCTTAAAGATTTTGCCATCGTCGTCCTAGAGTGTGATTGCTCCATGAGTCGCGGCATTGACGACGAGGTATGGACCTTCCCATTTGCTTTTCAATTTCCCCTGACCGAAGAGCTTGAACCTTGAGTTGAATAGCAGGACCTTGTCTCCTGGATTGAACTCTTTGATTTTGATTCTCTTGTCATGCCATCTTTTGGTTCTCTCCTTGTATATTCTGACATTGTGGTATGCTTTCTCTCTCCACTCTCCTAATTCAGAGATTTGCATTCTCCTGAATTTCCCAGCAACTGGCAGATCCATATTCCATTTTTGAATGCCCAATGTGCCATGAACACCAATTCAATAGGAAAATGGCATGTCTTTCCGTATACAAGTTGGTATGGTGTCATACCAATGGATGTCTTGTATGCGGTCCTATATGCCCATAGTGCCTCTGGTAGCTTGTGCTTCCAAGCTGTACCCATCTCATCCATGGTCTTCTGCAGGATATTCTTGATTTGTTTGTTGGATGTTTTTGCTTGACCACTTGTTTGAGGATGGTATGGAGTTGCAACATTGTGTCGGATCCCTTGATCAGTGAGGAACTTGTGGAAGACTTTATCAATGAAGTGAGATCCCCCGTCACTTATGACTAACTTTGGGGTTCCAAATCTGTGGAATATCACTTCATGGAACATTCTCTTTGAATTGGCTGCATCTGCTTTGCGGTAGGCTATTGCTTCTACCCATTTGGACACATAGTCCACCGCTACTAAGATGTACTCACACCCTTTTGACGGAGGAAAGGGCCCCATATAGTCGATGCCCCATACATCAAAGAGTTCGACTTCTAGGTTGTTGGTGAGTGTCAGGCATCTCGGGCATTGATGTTCCCGTGCTTCTAGCACCTTGCACATTTTCTGACATAATCTTGGGTATCCTTGTACATGGTTGGCCAATAGAAACCACTCTGTCAAATCTTAGCATGAGTTCTGAATGCTCCATAGTGTCCTCCATATTCTGCTCCATGGCATCTTTCCATGATCTTGATCGCCTCCTCCATAGGTACGCACCTTCTTAGCAATCCATCATTGCATACTCTATAGAGGTATGGCTCATCCCAGAGATGTACTCGACTCTCCTGAACTAATTTCTTCATATCTGCCCCTGGTGGGACATGGCCTACAATCATAAAGTTGACTATTGTCGGATACCTGAGAATAGGGTACCCTAACACCGCGCTTCGCGAAAATAAAAATCATCCCCGGGGCTCTTCCGACTCACCCGAGCCAGGGTAACGTCTGCCCCAAACTAGCTAAGACAACGACACTTCCATGGAGGACCTTCCGCCTCGTCTGAGCTAGGGTGACGTCATCCGTGACGCCATCTACCCTCGGGGGCTTTTCTGCCCAAAACTGGCTAAGGCAACAACATTCCCTCGGAGGATCTTTCGCCCCATCCAAGCTAGGGTGACGTCATCTACCCTCGGGGGCTCTTCTGGCTTGGCCGAGCTAGGGTGATGCCATCTGTGATGCCATCTACCCTCGGGAGCTCCTCCGCCTCGTCCGAGCCAGGGTGACGTCATCCGTGACAACACCCACCCTCGGAGGCTCCACTGACCCATTGTGCACTTTAATCCATAGTCAAAAGGTCCATAGTACCGGTTCGTCCTCGGGGAAGGGGGTAAAAGGAGTGGGCCGTCATGCCTACCCCTGTTGAATCCTTGCAGTACAAGCTCCAGTACCAACCAGACCATTGATTGACATTCGCCATCCCTCTGAGGGGCGGCTGAACAGGGATTAGGGCACACCTGTCCCCATACGACGGAACGCGGGGGTGCCCAGCCCTGTTTTCCCATCCTCCGCCCATGCCCAAATATGGCAACCGGGACGTCACCGATTACAAGGCGCGTGACTACAGTTGTACCAAGGACAAACAAGACCCAAGCGGCGTGTCAACAGACGCAGTCTTCCCCGGAAAGAAGGCGAACAGGAGCCAGAAAAGATGGTCAATGCAATCCACAATGATCAAGATCACCAACTCAAGTCCCCTCATTTGATCAAGAAAGACGACCCAGGTGTCTCAACCATTGAATGCACAATCAACAGATGCTCCTTCCAGAAAGCAGTCTGCGACAGCGGATCGGGCGTCAACATTATGGCCAAATTGACCTACGAGTTTTTGTATGACACAATGCCTCTACACCCAACATACACCCAACACCAAATGGCAGATCAAACATGTCCCCATCCAAATTGATGACCACTTCATCCTTAAAGACTTCCTAGTCATTGATATGGGAGAAGATGATTATGATCCACCTATCATCCTTGGAAGACCGTTCCTAAGCACCACCAAAGCTATCATCTACATTGGGACAGGAGAAGTGCACCTACACTTCACCTCTGAGAAGGTACGTCGTTACTTTAATGCTAACTATATTATTGAAGAATCTAAGTAGAATAGAACGAGAAGAAGATATCGCTACCGCAACCAGAAGAAGCAGATGACCAAGGACGGATGGGCAAACTACGAAGGAGAAGTATCAAGATATGAAGAGAGATACCCTAAAGAAGAAGAGCCAATATACTCAACTCCACTCTCTAGGCCAAACACACCACCAAGGTTAGGAAATGAAAGGTCACTCTATGACTACCACAGGCACGAGAGCGAAGAATCATGGGAAGAAATAAAGGTACGTCCCCTCAATTTTAATAAATATCAAGAAGAGAGGGTTTGTCCTAAGGAGGCCAAAACACCGACACGAGTGTGGAAAGAAAAAGAAATCATAGCAGAAGAAGAAGCACAGCCATAGGCACCAGCTACGTCGTCCAACGAGCTGCAGGACAACTAAGGACGTAAGGAGTCCTGTTCAGAGGAGTTAAACCACCGAACGTCGTGCCAAGAGGTAAAACTTGGTAGTTATCCCTTTTCCCTTAATTAGTTACTTTCCCTAAATAGTTAATCATGTTTACTCTATCTTAAAAAGAAAAATAAAATGTTTAAAACTGTTAAGCCCCATGTGAATAGACTCGTGGCATAAAACCCATGAATATATTTGCTGTGGTGGCATAAAAATAGCGAGTTTTATGATCCTGCTAAACAATAACATCCATTAGAGGAAGCTCGGAAGAATTCAGGCTAGAGATTTATGACTAACACTTAATCAGTTTCTCAAGCTTTGTTGTCTATTTGAGCTTCACATAATTTAAGGATCAAAGGAGAACAGCAACCAGAGGACATCCTACCCGCTATCAGAGTACTCTGACAAGACAAGGACACCTCTGCTACCTGTCAGTTACATCAGAAGAAATTACGTCAAAATCTAGCTTGGTGGAGAGCACCCCCATACTTAGCTATGTATTTCTACCTATCAGTATTTATATCTATTCTCTACTAAAATCAAAAAATGCATAATCATAAAAACCCAATAAATATTTTTCCCGCTTATATATATGTCTTTGCTAAGTTTATAAGTTTGCTAATAAATATTAGGAGAGAATAAGATAAAGTAGCTATACTAAAATAAACCCCAATGATAAACTGTAACACCCTCGGTGTTAATCACGAGCTAAGAAGTGATTAAGCCGAAATATATCGGATCAAACGATAATCGGAGACTATAGTTCATATATGGGAATATATGATAAGGTATTTATTCTAGATGCCTCATCTCTATTTCCATCTATATGAACCTTTGGAAAAATTTCGTAAACTTTGTAATCAAAAGTCACCCGGAATAAGGATTCACATAATTATCGGATTTACCTTGTGAAGTGAAAATAATTATATGAGTCAACTGAGTCTCACGACCATGCCCAGAATACTCCAGGTGAACTCCACAACAAAAGTCGTGAAAGGTTCGTGTTGGCTGGAAATACACAAAATATCCGGAAAAATATTCCGAACCCCAGTCCGAGCGCAACCGACGACGTTTTTGACTGGCGTGGACCGACAATTTGGAGATCTCGCATGTCGACGCGCATTGAACAAAAGTTGTAGATCGGATCGAGACGGACAAACTTCGTTCAAACCTCGAGACCTGAATCAGAGCCGAAAATGGTGAAACAGATGACCGAAGATTGTCGGAATGCCAGTTTTTTGTACCCGCGACGTTTTCTTCAGAAATTAATAATTCGCAAACCGTTTGGAGGTTGACTGTGGTTCTTGAAGAAAATTGATCTTTTCGACGAGATCTTCGCAACGGTATACTCGGACGAACATTGCAGTCAGCAGTTTTGAATCGGGGAAAAAGGAAACACAAGGCAGTGGCAATTTCGTAACTAATGAGAATTTTTAGTGTGGGGACAGGAAGGAAATAAAAGGGGAGGGGCCTCCACCAGCACCCTCACGCCACCCTCTCTCCCTCTCTTTTATCTCTGCCGACCAGCAAAGCAGGAGCTGCTGCTCCTCAGTTCTTCCTCCTCCTCCCTCTCTCTTCCCTCCCCTAGGGTTTCAGCAGGAGCTGGAGCTCCCATGGCTGCTGCTCCCTCTCTCTCCCTCCTCCGCCTTGCAGCTCGGCCCGTTGCTCCAGCACTCTGCCTGGCCAAGCCCTGCAGCTCGCCCCCACCCTGGTCGCCCTGCAGCTGCGTGCTGCTCATCTGCAGAGGCCGCCGCGAGCTGCCGCCGCTACTGCTCTGCTGGAGGACCAGCGTCCCCTCCCTCGGGTGCTGCTGCTTGGGGGAGAGCAAGCAGCCGGCCACCACTCTTCCGACGGCCAGCACCTCCACGTAGACCACGACGACCTCCCCTTGCATCCCCTCCTTGGTGAAGAACGCAGCAAGGATTGCAAGAACAGGACCCCCCTTCATCTCCTTTTAGTTTTTCAGTTTTTTAGATTATGCAGCCCTTTGAAAATTTGTGTTAAATCAAAGAAAAATCGTATGGATGTGTGGTAGGACTTTTTGGAATCCTTGTGAAGTTATCTATGCAGTACATCTATTAGTTGGTATGAATTATGTTGAATGATTTTCTGTAAAGATTGTTTTGCTCAGTTAGGTCTAGAATGTGAATTGAGTAATTTATATATTTGATGCCAGTAAGGAGTGCTCCAAAAATTGTGCAATAATTATGGTGTATTCCTAGTGCTATGAAAAGTCTATGGTTGAAATTTCATGGCTAGATGTTGAATGGTTTGAGATTTATGAAGATAACAAATGTGATATTCATTGTTTTGGACTGCATACCTGAACTCTGAAGATTAAAGTTTTTCATGTATAAAATGTTGTTTTCTGTTGGTTTGGTGAATACCAAAGTTATAGATAATAATATGAGTAAGCTTGTGTTAAAATTTCATGGCCATATATTTAGCAGTTTGAGAGATATGGATTTAGCAAATTCATGTTTGAAAACTGTCAATCTCTGGACAGATCTGAATGTTTGAGTTATTTGACCAAGTTAAACTTGGAATCATGTCTTGGGATGGTGGAAACATTTGTAGTATATTTCATAAGCTTTCTAGAATATCCAAATACATATTTTTAGGAGCTCTAGATTGTGAGTTATGGCTGTTTGAAGTAGACAGAGATGCACTCTTTGTAGACAGAATCTTCCCCTTGTGGACAGAGATGCACTCTTTGTTTATTTCAAGTTTGTTAAGCTTTAAATCATGTTAATATCGTTATAAGAAACTTGTAAATAACTTGAGTAACTTTCCAAAGAATCAAGAACCCTATGTCTTGGATAAGTGGAACTTCATTTATGCTTCTTCGAACTTCAGTTTAGTTGTATGTTTAATTTTGTCTCACTCATTTGTGGGCTGCATGTGCATTGTTTGTTAAGCAATCTTTTGCATGGTATTATTGTGGTTTTCTATGGTTGTTATGTATATCAAGTTGAGAATCATATTCTAAGCTTTCTAAAATGTCTAGAACCATCTTTATATCACTTCTAGAACTCAAGTTATGAATATTTCAAGTTATATGTTAAATCTGTCCAAAGTATGGACAGAGTTGCTCTCTTATGCTTGTTTAACCTTGTTATTTATAGAATAATCTTGTGATGGTGATAACCATGTTTTAGATAATTTACTAATCTTTCTATTAAGTTAAGATTCATACTCTTTGGATGTTGGTAACTCAAGTTATGCATTCTAGATGTAATGTTGCTATTTTGTCCTAGTTAGAGCAGATCTGAAACATTGGCATGTTTGACTTGTTTAACCTTTGAACTGGCTTTTGGTGGTATTAACTATAGTGTATATAATTTCAATACCTTTACTGAATGTCTAAGATCATCTCTTTTGGATGCTTATATCTCCTCTTATGATTGAAACCGTGACTGTGGCTTTGTTGTCCCAAATTTGCATGTATGAGTTAATTACTGTAACTTGTCTTGCTAGCTGCATATATTAAATGAACTTGATGGATGAATACTTGTCATGGGTTGACTTGATTTTAATATTAGATCATGCTTGAAGTGCTTTTTATCTTCTATGTTAAGCTTGGATGATGTCTAGCTAAACAGTTCTAAGTGACTAGGTATGTCATGTAATGTGCTCCTATCTCCTAAGTTATGATCTAGTTATAGTTGATAATTAAATCTAAGTACCTATGTATGTCATGTATGATCTTGTATTTATCTTGATTGGTTAACTAAATAGCTCTTGTGCTTATCTTGATTTCATACAATGGCTTGATTGAGTTAGTAAATATGTTACACTTGATATGCTTGCTATCCTCTTGTGATATGTTCGAGTGATAACTAGTCTAATAATTCCGAGTGCTTATATATGTGTGTGGCATAGTCTTGTTCTTGTGTTGGATACATGTATATATATGTCTTGTGTTTCCTTTCATCGCATTCATACACTTGTATCTCATTTAGGTACGCTAGGTACACTACGTGGAGATGTGATGGTTGGAGCCAAATCCGAAGATGGTGTTGACGGATGAATCCGAAGGACAGGACAACCAAGAGTACAAGCGTGGATCCGCAGAGCTCGCCAAGCGAGTGTCATCTAACCATCGCTAACTTGTGTCGGTTCCCAAGGAAAGCCTCGGAGCATCATATACCTCCTCCCTCCCTTTTTAAAGTATTCACTTACAAATATCAACCTTGTTTGTGCATTAAGTTAGTAGGAGTTGAATAAAACCCTTTACTGCATTACCTTGTCCACTAAAAGAAACTTGTAGGCCCAGGATCGAAACAAATGCTTAGCCATGCTTAGACCGGTAGAGTGGGTGGTCTACTATCCCCTACGATGATAGGTTGATACTGGTCACGGTTGGCTATATTTGCTATCGTGGAAAATAACCATGTGGAAGTAATAAATCGAGACCAGGCGGACAAGGTGTATGTGAGCCACTTGACTTGGAGGTCTTGTGAGCGGGTTCTCTCCGCCTATGTCGTTAGGCACTGGACCGTGGTTGGACATCTGCCGAGATTGAACGCATGCCTCCTTCATAGCTGGCCGAATAACTCGTTTCGACCGCGAAGCCTAACTCTGTACGTTCGGGCCGGAATCCCCTCCTAGTTGGGTCATGAAGACCGCAAGCGGCATACTAGTCGTGGGCAGGAGACCTGAGCTACCTAGCCGGGACCGTGGGCAGGATCTACTTGAGCAACCTGGCTATCCGTGAGTCGCTACTCATGCCTGTAATTGGGGGCCCGCGGCTACCCGAACTATATTGAAGGTGACCCGTCAAAGTCAACCCGACGGGGAAGACTTGGGTGTGATTGAGGAATAAACCTCCAGCTGGATAGGAATTCGATTCGAATCGCGGTCTCTCCCCGTCAGTGAGAAACTTGAAAGATCTTCCTCCCACTGTAGAAACTTGAACCCTAATAAGTAACCAAAAGATGGTTATATGGTTTTCATGCCAAATTGGATATGGTTACTATTGTGATGCTTTAATTAATTGATTGCTCTAGATCAGGTGCAAATCTAGACTTGGTAAGCTTCACTAATCTTGATGCTGAAATATTGACTAAAATATTGAAAGATAGGACTCAAGGTAGTAATGCTCTTTTATGCAAAAATTATGCTATCCTGTCAACTCCACCATATGAGCCTTGCATATCCTTGGGAGTCTTTTATTTATCACCTGTCGGGTAAGTCTAGCTGAGTACATTCGAGTACTCAGGGTTTATCCCACCCTGTTGCAGGTGAAGGGCTCGATGATTCTATAGTTACTTCTTATCTATATGCTGTTATTGGAGGATGTCACTTTAAGCTAGCAATGTATTCAACTTATGTTACTATAATCATTTCAAAGCTATGTTGTTTCTTTAAACAGTTTTTGAACTCAGACTTGTATTATTATTCTTGAGCTTATTTGTAATATTATTTCCTCTACAAAACTTTGTGTAAGTGATTGGTGCTTACTTAATCTAACTATCCCGGTTGGTTTGTCCATTTACCGAGGTCGACTCGGCGGACTACCGAACTGGTATAAGTCAGAGTATGTGCGTGTCAACGTGTTAAATGGGGACAGTCGTGTTTGATCTTATATTAGTTGGGCAGTTCCGTGATAGCTAGTATCAGAGCAAGATTAAGTATAATACTATCATTTACATGGCTTTTAAAACAAGGTTTTGTTTTCAACATGCTATTTTGAACTAAAACTTTAGCTATAGGCAAGTTTGTCAAAACTACATTGAAAAACTATGCTAGCGACAACCTCCAGTTAAGCCTAACTTAGGATCATTAGGTGGCTTATTTAAGTACTGACTTGGGGGATTGCATCATATTTCTATTTACCTGTCCATACAGGTTGGAATAGTATGGGGGCCATTCACTTGAATGGTGTTGCATGGATCAATTTTGCCGCTACGCCTAAGGTAAGGTGAGTTGTGAGAGTATGATCGGATACACTGCCGATCTAGGGGAATGCTTATACGATGACTAGACCATAATCATGTTTTACACAAGATTATGAGAAGCCATCCATGTGTGGGTGTTGCCGTATGTTGAGACGATGCCATCATTAGGATGAAGAACTGGCTACAGGTGCTTCATATGTATACTCAGGGGTGTACGTATGAGAGTATTGGATTTAATTTCAGCAATGCATGATAATCATACTGTTGGGATGGGCTGAAATGAAATCTTCTGCAGGCACACTAACCACGAATACGTATGAACTAGTTAACGACTAGCTATATATCAAGAGTGTGTGTTATGCCACCGATATAGAATGTGATTGTAGCCTGAGGCTGACAATCTTGTGAGGACGAATAGGACGAGCATATATCATAATGTTTGTTGCATCATGTATGATTGTGCTTCTCTCATCCTTGCTTCTAATGATAAGAAATCTGTGATCAAGGTGTTGTGCTAGCTTTCTTGTTAAGAAACTAGATAAGGGTGCCTTAATCCTTGTTGTTTGAATAGCCTTGCTAGAATGTGCTATGTGATGTTACAATTGCTTGTGTTAAGAAATAATTTTAGATCTATAAATGTTTTTAACATGAGCTAGAGATATCCAAATTTAGTGAAACTATTTTGGTTAGTTGTGTCTTGCAACACCCTACCTAAAGCAACTATAAAACTTATTGTTGAATATTGTGTTCTATGTTGCATGGTTTGTTCTATGTTAGAGTGCTTTTCTGAGTAAGATAGTAAAAGCTTGCTGTGTAAAAATGTTTTGCATACAATGTCTTTTATCCTTGCTAGGTACTCTCTTAACTTTGAAAATTTCAAACTTGACGTTAACCTGATAAATGATACATGGTTTAATTTCTGTAAAGATCGTCGTATCATGCTTCAGTTAATACTTTTAAACCTGCTATGTAAGTGTCTTACTAGATAGTTGTGTTTTAACCTATGACAGCATTTAGTCTCATGTAAGAATAAATAATTGAATATGAGAACTATATGTATCACGTGGGTGTAAAATAAATTTCCATAGCTTACTAGTAACATGCTTGCTAAGGTTTAGTAGTTTGATACACATGTTTAAAATCATGAGCTTTTATAGCGAACTTTTAGTGGATGCTTAACCTGCTTTAATCATCTAGAAGTTTTTTGTACAATATAAAGAGTAGTTATCAATTTTATCTTGCTAATGAGCAAATTGATGAGTACATGTCAACTAGTGTAAGGCTGCTCCATAACCCTTCTAGCATGTTTAGGGTGCATCTTACTTTCAGCATTTAAGTAGAAGTGCATGTTTCTATTTGAATGCAGTTCACCCATCCTTTTCATGTTATCCATGTAGTAGCTGCACTAAGCTTGTTATGTTCATATATTTTTGTTGATGTATATCCTGTAGATGTAAACATACTACCATGTGATGCATGACTAAAAACAAGTTTGTTAGATCTAAGTTAAAACTTGTTCCCTCTACTACTGCATAGATATGCATCTACATGGTAAAAGAAATTAAGTGTTGGAGCATAGAACATCTTACCATCATGTTTTGCATGTTCCTGTATTGACATGTTGGTATAGCAGAATGTTTGTTATGTATGAAGTTTTGTGCTTAGTAACCGTGCTTAATCTAGTGTGATTAAAATTCTCAAATGCTTGCTTGTGCTCATGATGTATGTGTTGTTATGTTGTTACCTCGTTGGTACCATAGTTGTAACCTCTCGTGTCCTCGGTGAGCATTCAAGTGTCGAATAGTTTTATCCCAAATCAGCTCTCAAGTTCTTTGAATCACCTGGCTATCAGCTCCAATCGTGTTCTCTCTCTTAGAAGCCGGAACCAGTAGACGTGGTTGTTAGCCTTTGAGTTGGTTGTGTAACTATACTTTGGTTTGTCTCATAAACTAAAGTTTAGTTCCCTTGAGTGCTTGCTTATGTTGTGAATGTTATGCTCTTGTGTGTAAACGTCCTAAACCAATAACCCTTATTGGACCTCCTTGTTCCTTATCTTATGGGTGATCAAGTGCAACATCTATCTATATCCATCTGGTTTGGAACCTTTTTCTCACAAGATCATATCGTGCTTTTTCCGACTGAGTCCCTAATCAGTATATCGGCTTTGTCCCTTGAGTCTTTCTTGTTGTCTCTAACTTTATCAAACTCTCGGGATGTTGATCTATTTTGATCCCATCCCGCTCCTTGGCAAGAACAGATCTCATCAGCATCTATGTGTGGTAATCTCCTTGGTAAACACAAGTTGTACGTGGACTTAAATCAATAATCTTCCACCCATCCTTGTGTGCACTTGAAAATCCTTGTTTCTCATGTGCCATGTTGTTGACAACCGTTTTTTGGCACGTGTCAATATGATCTAAGGATTGTGCGATCGGCAAAAGGGTAGTTGTCATTCCTTATCGGCATCGGAATATTACCGGTTAGATTGCCGATAAAGGCAAGAATGTTGCTGATGAAGACAGGGACTTGTTGCCGATGGAGGCAGGAAGACACTGTTGATGAAGGCAAAGAGATGACCAATGAGAGTAAAGAGGATGTTGCCGATGAAGGCAGAAAGAACATTGCCGATGAAGGCAGAAAGAACATTGCCGATGATAACTGAAGCTCATTACCAATGTGATGAAGACAACAATATTGCTGATGGAGGCAAGACGTCTTCGCATCCGATGAATCTTATGATGCATTATGCTACGTCTGGTCCAAGTATGCAATTGCCATCAGAAGAGCTTCAGGTGGAGATACCTAAAATGCCTCTAATGCCACCATCGGCAAGTTCTTTACCGATGCAGCAGGGTCCTGCAAATACGAGTCAGCCTATGGTTGTGGCAAATCCTCAAGCTGGAGTACCAAGGCCTCAAGGTAGTCTAATTATTGATTGCTCCAGAATACACGAGCAACACGCTCCAGTTAGCTATCAGCCATCGGTGAATTATATGCCGATGACTTACAATCCCGGTTGACTGCACCACCAATTCAGCATCAGGTGGTACAACCCAGGTATCAATACTTGGCAAACTCTCAAGGTGGAGCATCGGTACAACACCCGATGAATGTAATTCCACAGCATAATCCAGTGAGTGTGCAAAGCTACCCATCGGCCAATCAGCCGATGCATAATGTTCAGATGACTGGTACTGCGCATGCACCAATTACTTCAAGCGCTTTGCCACCAAGACCCGAAGGGGCGTATCAGCCGGCTCCGCCGGTCAACATCCAACCAATGAGTTGGCAAGAACAGGATGCATACTAGGCCGATAAGATTGCCGAAGTGATGAAGGAACAATTCGGCATTAAACCCAAGGTTAACACATACTCTTATCGGACGCCATACCCTCCGGGATACGATTTAATCCCTCTTCCAAATCGATACAAGGTGCCGGATTTCACCAAGTTCTCTGGACAAGATGACACGTCAACGATGGAGCTCATCAACCGCTTCATTATCCAGTGTGGAGAAGCTGCCAGCAGAGAAGAGCTAAGGGTGAGATTGTTCTCATCATCATTGTCTGGATCGACGTTCACGAGGTTCATTTCACTACCTCCGAACTCTATAATCACATGGGCCGATCTAGAAAAGCAATTTCACAAGTATTTCTTCGCGGGCGTGCATGAAAAGAAGCTTACCGATTTGGTCAAGTTGAGGCAGCGTAATGATGAATCGGTGGAAAGCTTTGTCCAGAGGCTGTGAGACCTGAAGAACAAGTGTTACAACTTGGTACTTGATGATCGGCAATTGGCGGATTTGGCTTTCCAGGGGTTGTTACCGCACATCAGGGACAAATACGCATCGCAAGAGTTTGAAAGCTTGAGCCATCTTGTGCAAAGGGTTGCCGATCAAGACACCAAGGTTTTCAAACCTAGAGAAAATTGGGATAGAGAGGTGTCTTTAACTAAGAAAACGGAAGATTCTGAGTCAGATGAGGAGCTAAGTATCGGCTCTGCTGAATGGGTAAAACATAAGAAGCCGATATCTTGTTTGTTTGGCCAGAAAGAAGCTGAGAGGTTCACATTTGATATCACCAAGGCTGATAGGATGTTTGATCATTGCTTCAAGAAGGGCGGATTAAGCTGGCGCCTAACCAGGTAATTCCATCGGCCGAAGAGCTTAGAAGGATCAGGTATTGCAAGTGGCACAATGCAACTTCGCACAATACCAATGATTGCAAAGTCTTTAGGCAGCAGTTGCAGTTAGAAATTGAGTCTGGGCGAATTAAGTTTGAGAATTCCAAAGCCCAGAAGCCGATGAAGATTGACCAGCACCCGTTTCCAAATAACATGGTGGAAACTAGTGGAATGACTAAAGTGCTGACATCGGAAGCTGCCAAGAAAAGTGCATCGGTAGATCCTAAACATTAGATAGTCGTGCATGAAGTGAAGGAAAGAGGGTTTGCCGATGACAGAAAGGGCAAGAGAGTTGCCGATGAGGGCAGCAGCGCCAAGAGACATAAGCATACGCCGTATGGCGTTGTAATCACGCACAGGCGGCCATGGCAAGATTATAGGCGATCCCAGGAGGAGCAACATCGGCAACAGGAGGAAGAGAGGCGCCAAGAGTGGCATCGGCATAAAAATCATTGGAGTTGCCCCTTCTTTGTTCATTGCTGGGAAGAAGGCATCAAGCTACCCACTGCCGATAATTGCCCTGAATGCAATGGGTACTACCCTGCCGATCGGTCAGAAAAGAAACCCCGTTTTGACGATCGGGCATCAAGTTATGGTAGGCCGATCAGAGAAAAGGAGTCAGTGCATGATCGGCTGGGGGGCAAGGTCAGCGTGCATGATAGACTTGGCAAGCATGGCTATTATTTCCAAGGAACCAAGGGGAGCTTGAAGGGATGGCCAATGCAAGAGTGCCCGATGAAGAAATATTCTGCAGGGATCCAAACATAAGGAGTGGTGCAAATACAAGCAATGAGAAACAGTATCAGCCTGTTTAGAAAACTAAGCTTCCTCAATGGTGCCCCAAGGGTCTTACAAAGACTCAAAGAAGGAGGATGCAGCGCGAACGCCAAGAAGATTTGTGTCACGATGAAAATCCTTCCAAAGGGGAATTTTCAGACAAGTGATGGAGGCCAAAGTGCAAAGATGGGAATCCATCGGCAGATGTCAATATGTTATCGATGGCATAACTAGGGTCGATGGCCTTGGGCATTTTGTCCTGGGAGCAGTGATTGATGAGCCCTGGCATTTCGACTGTTACAGCTGGGGGGCATCGACAGGCTGAGCATGAAGAGTTTGTGCACATGGAACAACTGCCGATGAGTTTGTTGGCTACAAAAGGAAATGTTCTATACAAGTCGAAGGATTGTCAGAGTGGCTCTGCAATGCTTACGTGCAATAGTCAAGGAAGTGGTGCAGGTATTTTAGAGGAGATGCAGTAGAAGAAATTTCGGTGCATAAGATATCTTATACTCCGAAATTGGGGGGCATGTGTTGACACCGTTTTTTGGCACGTGTCAATATGATCTAAGGATTGTGCCGATCGGCAAAAGGGTAGTTGTCGTTCCTTATCGGCATCGGAATATTACTGGTCAGATTGCCGATAAAGGCAACAATGTTGCTGATGAAGACAGGGACTTATTGCCGATGGAGGCAGGAAGACACTGTTGATGAAGGCAAAGAGATGGCCGATGAGAGTAGAGAGGATGTTGCCGATGAAGGCAGAAAGAACATTGCCGATGAAGGTAGAAAGAACATTGCCGATGATAACTGAAGCTCATTACTGATGTGATGAAGAAAGCAATATTGTTGATGGAGGCAAGACGTTGCCGATGAAGGCAAGGAAGCATTGCGGATGAGAGCCAAAGGCTGTTGCTGATAGAGGGAATATTGCTAATAAAGACGGAAAACTACCAATGAATGGTAGATGCTGCCGACGGAAGTAGGATGACGTGGCTGGCGTCAGCAGAGAGCTGCCGGTGGCAGTAGGAGAAGGTTGCAGATTGGAAGAAATCTACTGATGGAAGGTTTCGTCGAAGAAGATAGATAAGGAAACTGGTGTTATTATACCAGTATTGTGATAGGAGTTTGAGTCCGACTCTTGTACGAGTCATTTTATTTCCTTAATAATAGAAGAGTCTGTTTAGGAAAAGATTATTATTATTTGGGTCCGACTCCTGCGCGAGTCAGTTATTTCCCTAAGAATAGAGTGTTTGTTTAGGAAGGTATGGGTCGTATCCATGTACAACTCCTCATACGGGAGTATAAATATGTGCCCAAGGGCCACGTAAAAATGGATTCAATCCAATCAATACAAATCAATTACTTTTTTATCTACTTTACCAGTAATTTACCTTTACCGCATTAGGTTTAATTATCTACGAGTTCTTCAAGTTTCGATTGGCTGCATCTCATCGACCTCCGTCAACCCTTGCAAGTTCCGCGTTTGAGCAACCTGAGCCTTAACGTCCGGGCGCATCGCTGTCGTCTCGTTCAGCTCTACTCTAGTTATCCTGATCAAGTTTGAGCCTTGACATTCGGTCGCATCGCCGTTGTCTCGTTCAGATCTTGTTCTAGTTGTCGTCCTTGTCGATTAACTGGTCAAATCGACTGGCACACCTTTGGACATCAAATTCGGGTATAAGCCCGAGGTGTTCGTAGATCCTGACGCTTTTTGTGTCAACACATGTCTTTACCTTGGGATCTCCTTGTTAACTCTAAACCTTGTAACTAGCTTTACATGCTATTCCTCCCTTGCATAGTTCTTGCTCCTATGCAATCCAATTTGCTTCACATGGGATTTCTTGTTGGTGTATGTTTTGGTGGTGGGTTACGACGAGCATTCTATGGTGCCGTGACGAAACCGAGAGCCTCCTGTGGCTGCAGACACAAGGTTGTGTTGCTCGGAACGCGCTGGTATCGTGAATGGTTAGTCATAATCCATTGCAAAAGATACACTGGTGTGATATCTTCTTGTGTGTTTCTCCTTGGTTATCTTCCCATATCGTATCGGAACATCTCTACATCAGACCAAATGCAAATAGAGCTTCCTTTTGAAGATGCAAATGGATCTCCTTATGAAGTCACCTTGAGGATAACCTTTGAAGGAGAGGTCACAGACATAAACATCAAGAGACTACAAGGAGTGGCATACAGAGGAAAATACCTGACCATGTCCTTAAGTGAGGATATCCATAGGTTGAACAATGCTTATAACCCATGTTGGATCGAAAGGACACACACCACTTAAACTTGGATAAGTGTTAGTTGGACTAGACTTTCCTAAGAAACATTAGGTGCTAGATTAAGTCATCTAGTTCTTATGATCTTTTTGGATCTAAGATCTCAATCTTCATGCAAGATGGTTCCACAGTCAGAATCAACCATCTTAGATGGAAACCCTTGTCTCATGATGTTGTTGGTGTTTGTCAGTGAATAGCTATGTGTACTAAAGTCACTTGCTATAAGAGTTGAAGCCTTGGAGCTTTTTAGCGTTGAGAGACAATAGGTTAGTTACAAATGAGAATGTTAATCTCCAGTGAATTAACAACTCCTTGGTAGCTATAAAGGCTATGTATCATAGAACAATGTTACACAAAGAAGCAACAATGTCAGTCAGCAATATGAGTGTTGTTGTCTCCTCTAGATTGTGTGTTGTCTGTCAAGTCAATTCTATCCTAGACAATCACACAGATGTTACAAGTTGTTGTATCAGCTAAGTCAAAAGCCAGTGGAAAGTATGTTCCTAGTATCAGTCAGCATACTTATGTGTCAAGTGCTGCAAGAAGAGAAAGTACTTAGGACTCTTTGGTATGAAGCACTTGAGCATATCCACAATTGGTACCTTGCCCCTACAACAATGTTCCTCCATTTGGACTATGCTTGGTGCCCTACAAAACACCTCCCAAGTGCAGTTCTGGTGCATCATCATGTTGTGCATGAGTCAACGGTTATAGGTGTTTTCTAGGAAACATGTAAGGGAATATCTTATCCTTTCCCTTAACAAAGAGATGCTACCACAATATGAAGAGTTAAGTAGTGCAGAATACACCACAACGTGTGAAGCAAGAAAAGAAAGATCAGAAGTCTATGCAGATTTCAGGATGCTACACATGTTGTCTTTAAGCTATCGATTAGAGGTTTAAACATGGTTAGCTTGTCAAAACTCTATAAGCTCTTTTCTTGCTTAGGATACTTCAATGTCTTAAGTGGGTTGAGACTTAGATGAGTAAAGCTTCATTTATGATAGATGTCTTGCCAGTTGGTTGCTACCATTTCTGTATAGAACAGTTTTGGAAGGTGTTTGTTGGGATTGTTGAACAGTGTTGTTGGAACTAAATTTTGGTCAGTAGTCAAAGGACTCTTGGACTGATGTACCCACCAAAATTCATGCACTTTAGAGGAGAAATCTCTAGAGTTGTGAACTTAGAACCAGGATATAGAGAATCTGAAATTTCTTTATTGACTATTGTTCTCCCTCCTTTTACAAGGATTTGTTGCAGTATGACAGGTTTAGCACCGTGGTCAATGTGTGACTTTGGTTAAATCCTTTGAGTGGTCTCTAGAAGACCCTGTGTACCCTGTGGTACCCTGTCGTTGCTTCCTCATAGCAATGATGTCTGATTAGTCAAGATCTTCTATAAATCAACCGGTGCTTCTACGAGATTAAAACAATTTGGAAAGTGTCCAACAACAGATTTTGGAAGTTGTTCATTGACATGAGAAAGGAAGATTCAACGTCAGAAGTAGTCCAACAAAACCGGTGTTCTACAGTACCATGTAACCCGACTTATAGTACAACTGCATCATGTAGGGAAGTAATCCTCCTACTTGATGCAGGTTGTTCTTCAGTTTGGTGAAGGTTTGCAACTTTTGTTGTCCTCCAAGCCTCATTAGTATCCTTCTTGATAATTGTTGGGTATTTTAGACGCACACAGAAGAATCCACAAGCACACGGATACCGTTGTAGCTTTCACCCGGGAAGGGTTTTAAATATCGAATCCACAAGGAAACGGGAGAATCAACTACGCTCTAACTTAACCAGGAAAGATAAGTGGGTGAAAATAAAGTATATGGTAAGAACAAGATAAGGTGAAAACAAGGTTAAAGGTAACGGAGAAAAATCTAATGTAGGGGCGATAATAGGAGAATAGAGAGGATAACTGGGGCTTCTCTACTTCTGATCTCAAGGAGATATATCTATATCTGGGGACGTACCACGTGAAAAGAGACACCACAGAGGATGCTTAACCACAGGTATGCCAGTCCTGTGAGTCAAACAAACGCGATGTGCAACGGAACTGTCACTTCCGCGCTACACCCACGGGTCCGGAATGTAGGAGACATTCACAAGTAATCTAGGTCTAAGCACCACACTTACACCTATACTACTCCTCTAACCTATAGGGTCCTATAGATTAAAGTACTCGAAAGAGTTGCAAACCAGAAGCATAGTAATTACTCAATGAAATAAGAAGTAGATTACTAGAGTGATCTCAGGAGCAAGCTTGATTAGGGCTTGATCATGTCGAAGTACAACCGGAGGAGGCACCGACAGGCCGACATCTCCTCTAATCTTCCCTCGATCTCCATCTCTCTACTATCCAAATCTATTCTAGTTTAGAGAAGAGAGAATGTCCATTGGAGGGACACATATCATCTCCAAACCCTAGCTTTTGCTCTCTCTATGAATTATGATAATGGGGTCTCCCTCAGGGGGTCAGGGGCCTTGCTTATATAGCCTCCTCAAATGAACGTGGGTCGTTGGATCAAACCGACCTATATGAAGGTTTTAGATTCATCCTCAAAGGCGGTGGACGCGATCCGCAAACTTGAGCCTCATTGGCTGCTGGCTCAGGGCGGGCGCCCTGATTTCGGGCCCGATCCGTCTCCCGTTCGTTCTCGTGTCTTCTGGTACCTTCTAGAGTATAGAAAAGTGTGCGGTTGATAATTATCTCTATGTAAACATGACATGTGGGCCTTTCCTTGGTATTTCATGATAACCCCCTGTAGAAACAGGCATTCACCAAAACTTGTGGAATTTCATTAGTAACCCTATATCTAGATGGCAATTGCATATGGATCCTTTTTGATGTTTAGTTGATGGTTAAAATTGGTACTTAAGGACCGTCAACAACTCCCCCAAGCTTACCTTTTGCTCGTCCCTGAGCAAAGATTAACTCAATGATGGATCAGGAGTTGCTACAATGCTTTCATGCCTTAAAGGTACACATGCGTTCAAACAAGAATTCTCCTCTGGATTAGAGTAACTATTCTGACTTTCAAACTTACCCATATTACCTTTAACCATGGGGCTTATAGCCATCACTTGGGTCTTGAGTAATTGAAATGTAGAATGATCAAGCCAAGCACTATGTCTCAAGCTCTTCACTTTACCTTCATCCTGGAGTTTTGTAAAGTTTTCAAAATAAAACTCAAAGTCTCTTTTGTATGACCCTCTCAAGTCTCTCTATATGTGGTATTTGTGGATCCTCACCAAGGCAACAATGGTGTTATGCCTTCTCTCAGAATATTATTTGGAACAGGCAAAGTAACAATGTGCCTTCTCTCTCTCACCCTATAACTAATAGGCAATATATGGAGTTCATAGGTGGGGGAGAAACAACGCATACATACTTGCAAAGCATATATTGTAAAGTCAAACAATGGATCTAGAGAAATAGGTCATACAATCAAATCAATATGTGCATGTGTATGGGATATATGGTGGATGTATGAGGGTGGATATGTGGTGGATATATAATGGTGTATGATGGAAACCTGATTCTTCTCTGCTCCTTGAATATATATATATACATCTCTCTTCTTGGAACTTGGAATTTTTGAGAGAACTTGGGATTGATTCTTATTTTTTTAAGAGAGGCGAGCATCTAAGTACCCATTGTTTTGATAGGACACTTGTCCATGTTTTACTCTCTTTATTATTATTATTTTATTTTTTTGTCAACCCCAAGTCTCTTTCTATGATAACACTGTTGAGAGATGATAACAAGGAAATCTTTGGAGCAGTTATAACTGGGGTAATGAGATATATGGATAGGTGGAGAACTAGGATATTTTTGGTTACTTACTCCCAAGGTAGGAGTAGAGCATTTTTTCTGGTGGATCTGAATGACATATATGTGGATGCGTACCTCCAGGGTAGAAGTAGCATATATGAGTGGAGTGTACGTGATCTTGATTTTAAAAGCATGACAAGTCTCTAAGGGTCAACAAAGCTTGACAAAACTCAATGCAAATACAAGTAGTAAATATGATAGTGAATGTTTTCCTAATCTACCAGGCATGTATATATGGCTGTGGTAGGAATTCAAGCTCTCGTCATACAGAGACTCATCATGTAATATTTTCAATTTTTCAAAAGATAAATTCTCTAGAACTCTAGTATTGCTAGGAACAAGATAAACAGTAGCTCAACTTTCTTATATCTTACCTGTCAACTACCTAGACTTAGTTCCAGCATTTATAACCCACAAGTTTTAGGTTCAGAGCAAATCTTATGTCAAAACAGTTATATCCAAAAATTGGGAGAATTCAAGGTTGAAAACTAGGTACTTGAAAGGAATTACGGCAGAGCAACTATTCATCATTTCCATAGAGCTATTGCCAGAGTTCTTTATTATTAGCAGCTTCTAAAAACAAACTAAACACATCAAATATTATTACTAAATAGAAAACTCTCTTAAGGATAAAGTAGACAATGCTAAATCCATAAATATAAAAAGTATCTAAATTGTAACTCTTAAGGATGAAGTGTGAACCTTCATGTGCTCACATATTTTTTTTATTTGAATTAATTTATGCAACTAATAAAAGCGAACCTGAGAGGATAAGGATACTTACCTAGATACATGGGGGTGCTCTCCCCCAAGCTACATTTTGATGTAATTTCTTTTGATGTGGCTGGCAGGTAGCAGAGGTGTATTCGTCGGAGTGACTGTTGAGTCAACACTCTGACAACGGGTAGGGTGATCTCTGTCTACTAGCCTCTTTTGATCCTTGAATTCTGTGGAGCTTAAATAGACAACAAAGCTTGTGGAACTGATTAAGCGTTAGCCATAAATCTCTAGCTTTGGTCCTATCGAGCTTCCTCTAATAAATTTCATTTATTTAGCAAGATCATACAATTACTATTTTTATATTTTTATTATATGACGAAAACATATTTATTTTATTTTTTTCTGCCACCACAGCGAATATACCTATGGGTTTTAAGCCACAAGTCTACTCACATGAGGCTTTAGGTTTTATGATGCCATGCAACAAACAAATATTTACAATGCTAATGCAGAAAAGTAAATATGATAAAAGAAAATGATTATGCAAATGATGGAAAAAGAAATCTAATGTAGAAAAGATAAATATAGATAACTTACCGATCTTACCTCCCGACGAGGGTTCAGTGTTTTGAGTCCTCTGAACAAGACTTCTTACCGTGTTCATTCTTTAGGTGCATCATTTGATTCCAGGTGGAGACCTTAATAACTGCACCTCTTGATATGGTGTCACCCATGTTCTCCGTTTGCCCAGCAGTTCAAAGTGAAGCATTAAGTATGGAAGCTGGCAACATCTTGCTCAATGTGTATGTTCTCATAGATCCAGGTCCTTCACTTGGTTGAATTTGGGAGTTGGGAAACTCCTCCATGTTGCTCAAAATGTGTCCTGCTCATAGAGACAAGGCAGAGATCAAGTGCATGGGCCCTGTTGGTGGAAAACACCAACAAAACCAAAAGTCTATTCATTCTTCTCTAACCTTAAGCATAGTGAGCAAGATAAAGTTGATGGGTGATAAAAGTAGAAGATGAGCATGAGTATAGCGTTTAAAAACTTTTGTCAAATCAAATTGATCAACCTATGGAAGGATAATCTATCTGTGTATATATCTTTCTTTATGACTATCATCTTCTAAAGATTGGTTGTGCAACATTTTAGCTCATATGGTTAAGACAGTGAGATCAAGAAAGTTGTACTAGGAGAAAAGATTAAAGGAATAGACATGTTGAATTAATCGGGTTGGATTAATTAGATTTGTAACTCATACATGTTTGTCTCTTTATTTATGTGCATGCTAGAATCAAGGAGAAGCTTATAAAAGTGATAGTCACTTACCTTGAGATGTTACCTTGATTATTGAGTGATGGTACAGTATCACATTATGGAAGCTTTCCTTTATTAGTGGTTGTGCATCTTGTTCATGTTCTTTTGTCTCCTTGTTGCACTCCTTCACTGCCTTGAATTCCCATGATGTTCTTTCTCTTAAGGGGTCTTGGTGGAATTTTACCCAACCTCTTCCATGGAGTGAGTGCTTTTGATTATATCTTGTTGTGGCACTCTTCTTCTTGTTTCATGGATCATCCCTCTATGATGAATGAGCTATGTCTTTGTTGTGTACGTTGTTAAACTTCATGTGTCTCTCTTTCTATTATCTCTAGTGTGAGTTTATCTCAGGACTTCCCATTTTGATATTGAAAGTTTTTCCTACAGGGGTTAGTCCGACAAAATATGCCAATGTCTAAACAAGCAGTTTTCAATAACCAAACTAGACTCCATGTCTAATCAGATTAAGGAAGGCTATTTAACCAAAGCACCATGCTTAATTTAAAAGCCAATAGAAGCATGATCAGTACTTCCAAACTAACACTTACTAGGATAGACAAAGATAGCATGAAGGCATTAAAGAGATCTACTCATATGGAGAGAATGATTAATGTTTAACAAATTGAGCATGTCTTTAATAGGTAGGGACAACCAAGATAGCAATATGGAAAAGGATGTTTTTATGTAAGTTACTCCCCCAAGCTTGAATTTTGCAAAAATTCAAGTTTGGATGAATTTAATTCAATGTTGCATGATGATTGGTTGGACATACCTTGTGCTTGTTTTCCCTTCGATCTTTTTGCTCCAATCCTGAAAAGGTTAGTGACAATAATACCCGAAGGAATATTTTTACAATTATATTTCTATGCTCATTACACAAGGCATTGTTGCAAACAAGTGGGAACTCATGTTATAATCTGGCAAGTGCTTATTTTAGGACGCTAAGCTTGTCCTTGGGAAATCATCAAATTACTATTATGTTGGTGAAGTGGTTTCCCCTCCAACACCAACCTATGTGTACCTATATCAAGATCAACTCAACAAGATCTGCAATATTTATTATAGACATATGCATCGACAACCGCCCTTTTAAAGTTTTTATGAATAGAAAGGAAGAGGGGGTTGGAGATCTCGAATGTGGTGAGATTGTAGAGACCAACTGATTGGGGAGATGTTTTATATGAGCATGGAGTTAATGAAGTGGTTACGGGATAGATCCCATGCTCATTGATGTCATCTTCGTCTCCAATCTGAATGTTTGGAATTGGATTGGTCTCATCTAGGTTCTCTTCCATAGATGGATGAGTCTCATCTTCAAAGGGAGTTAAAGGCTCACCATTTGAAATTGAGCCAAGGTTGGAATCCATTAAGGCTTCTTCCTTTTCCATCCATTCTACACATTCGAATCATTGTCGTAGCATCTCTTGGTCATCCTTGTGGTCTTCATGACTCCTATGTTCTGGTTGTTTTGGTGAATTTCTAGGATCATCATGAGACTAGGAAAGAAGGGGATAGGAGGAATCTATGAGGTCAAGGATGGGTTTAGAGATGGGTTCATGTTTTGTGGATATAGTAGGGGAGAAGATAGAATTTTCTATATGGCTTAGCTCTCCTTCTATGGCACCACTTGACATGCCATCCTCGACTTCTTCATAGTAGAAACCAGGACACTCTTTAAGAGAACCCTTCTTGCAAGAATTTGAATTATCTCCGCTTGAAGGTCTCTTATGAAACTAGAAGTCTAAACCATTAGTATTTGGAAGATCCAAGGTTGGAATTTCTTCTTTCCTTGGAGAATTTTGGGGTATTGATGGTTTAGGATCGATAGCTAAATCTTGGAATTGGAATGGTTGTGATTTGGCTATCGAAACCTCCTCTTCTTGTCCAGGAACTGATTCCTTTTCTTTCTCAGGGATTGGCTTCTGAATGCTAGGGCAAGGAGTCTTTCCACTCATTAAATCAATCAAATTCCTTGCTTTACTAGCAGACAGGCAAAGGAAAGATCCTCCAGAGGCTGTATTAAGGGATTGCTTATCTTCCTTACTAAGGCCCATAAAAAAGTGTTGCGGAAGAATAGGTTCTGGAATACGAAGATTTGGGCCAGTGAGAGTAAGGTCAATAAAGCGATCCCATGATTCGTCGAGAGATTCTTCTTCTAGTTGTCTAAAAGTAATAATCTTATTCCGAAGATCAACCTCTTTGGTGATTGGAAAATATTTTCTAAGGAAATTATTGGATAGCACCTTCCAATCTCCTTGAACACTTCCTATGTTGAGTTTGTACCAATGTTTAGCTCTTCCCGTTAAGGAGTACGGAAAAAGCTTCCATTGAATGGTCTCATCGGACATACCTTCTATGCGAAGGAGGTCACAGACTCATCCAAACTCTTCTAGGTCACAGACTCGTCCAAGAAAGGTTGTTTTTGAAGAAATTCTATGTATTTCGGGCTTATCTCAAAACTAGATGTGATGATAGGCTTTGTAGATTCTAGTGGTTTGAGTTTTGTGCCCGTGAGTCTACCATATTGATAGATACGAATGTTATCCTCCATGATAGACAAGAGATCAATAAAAGGGTAAGAAGAAAGAATAGCAGAGATGAGGTGAAGAATAAAAGTAAAGGATAGAGGAAAAGGATAAAGATAAGGAAAGATAAAGATATATATATATATTTTTTTAGAAAATAAATGATTAAGCTAGTTCGTAATTAACTCAGCAACCGTTTCCCCGGCAACGGCGCCAGAAAGCTTGTTGGGTATTTTAGACGCACACAGAAGAATCCGCAAGCGCACGGATACCGTTGTAGCTTTCACCCGGGAAGGGTTTTAAATATCGAATCCACAGGGAAATGGGAGAATCAACTATGCTCTAACTTAACCAGGAAAGATAAGTGGGTGAAAATAAAGTATATGGTAAGAACAAGATAAGGTGAAAACAAGGTTAAAGGTAATGGAGAACAATCTAATGTAGGGGCGATAATAGGCGAATAGAGAGGATAACTGGGGCTTCTCTACTTCTGATCTCAAGGAGATATATCTACATCTGGGGATGTACCACGTGAAAAGAGACACCACAGAGGATGCTTAACCATAGGTATGCCAGTCCTGCGAGTCAAACAAACGGGATGTGGGATACAAGGGTAACAACGGAACTGTCACTTCCGCGCTACAGCCATGGGTCCGGAATGTAGCAGACATTCACAAGTAATCTAGGTCTAAGCACTATGCTTACACCTATACTACTCCTCTAAGCTATAGGGTTCTATAGATTAAAGTACTCGAAAGAGTTGCAAACCAGAAGCATAGTAATTACTTAATGAAATAAGAAGTAGATTACCAGAGTGATCTTAGGAGCAAGCTTGATTAGGGCTTGATCATGTCGAAGTACAACCGGAGGAGGCACTGACAGGCCGGCATCTCCTCTAATCTTCCCTCGCTCTCCATCTCTCTACTATCTAGATCTATTCTCGTTTAGAGAAGAGAGAATGTCCATTGGAGGGACACCTCTCATCTCCAAACCCTAGCTTTTGCTCTCTCAATGAATTATGATAATGGGGTCTCCCTCAGGGGTTCAGGGGCCTTGCTTATATAACCTCCTCAAATGAACGTGGGTCGTTGGATGAAACTGACCTATATGAAGGGTTTAGATTCATCCTCAAAGGCGGTGGAGCGCGATCCGCGAACTTGAGCCTGATTGGCTGCTAGCTCAGGGCGGGCGCCCTAGGGGTCAGGGCGGGCGCCCTGACTCCGGGCCCGATCCGTCTCCCGTTCGTTCTCGTGTCTTCTGGTACCTTCTAGAGTATAGAAAAGTGTGTGGTTGATAATTATCTCTATGTAAACATGACATGTGGGCCTTTCCTTGGTATTTCCTGATAACCCCCTGCAGAAACAGGCATCCACCAAAACTTGTGGAATTTCATTAGTAAACCCCCCTATATCTAGATGGAAATTACATATGGATCCTTTTTGATGTTTAGTTGACGATTAAAATTGGTACTTAAGGACCGTCAACAATAATGGATTCCGATGCTAACTTGTCTTCGTACTCTCTATGTGTTTTTACCCAAGAGGTTGCATCTTTTGGAACCCAGATAATTGTTGCCATTTGAATGTGATGATTCCCTTAATGGATGTTTAGCAGACATGCTAAGTTGACAGAGTCAGCTATCACATTCGCTACTCTCTCAACGGACTCAGATAATACAGTGTTGGCATCAGAGACAGAGAATTGCACACATGGAACCTTATGTAGCTTTCCATTGGTTGATATATAAGGAAATTGGACAAATGCGACTAACCTAGATGTCATTGGTTAGTTAATCGGTTCCACGTCATCTCGAAGGACGTTTGCTCAGTTAATCACCTCGTTCATAGGAAAAGTGGTACTCAAGCCGCTTCGTAGAAGACTGCTTTGTGAACTTTGTGATTAAGGTTTAACACTCAGAAGTTGCAGCATTAGTACAAAAGCCATATAAGTATGCTATAGTGTTGGAAGAAGAGATACTTACGAGTGGTCATATGCTCCAAATCGTTCTTGGTGTCTCAAGAACAGAGTATTGTACTATCTTGGATTCATCCCAAAGTAACAATGCTTCATGGAAGTCAATGAAAGAAATTCTTCAAACAAAAAATTCCTAAGAATAGTGAGTATCAGGAAATGGTCTTGACCAGAGTAGCCACTCTGACGCTCAAAGCTGAGTTACCAATGCTCTAGCTGACGTTGGAAAATAGATAACATGCTTCTCTCCCGTGAAAGTTCTTCGTTCTGAATCTCGGGACGAGATTCTTTTTAAGGGGGAAGGGCTGTAACACCCTCGGTGTTAATCACGAGCTAAGAAGTGATTACGCCAAAATATATCGGATCAAACGATAATCGGAGACTATAGTTCATATATGGGAATATATGATAAGGTATTTATTCTAGATGCCTCATCTCTATTTCCATCTATATGAACCTTTGGAATAGTTTCGTAAACTTTGGAATCAAAAGTCACCCGGAATAAGGATTCACATAATTAACGGATTTACCTTGTGAAGTGAAAATAATTATTTGAGTCAACTGAGTCTCACGACCATGCCCAGAAGACTCCAGGTGAACTCCACAACAAAAGTCGTGAAAGGTTCGTGTTGCCCGGAAACACAGAAAATATCCGGAAAAATATTTCGAACCCCAGTCCGAGGGCAACCGACGACGTTTTTGACCGGCGTGGACCGACAATGTGGAGATCTTGCATGTTGACGCGCATTGAACAAAAGTTGTAGATCGGATCAAAACCGACAAACCTCGTTCAAACATCGAGACCTGAATCAGAGCCGAAAATGGTGAAACAGATGACCGAAGATCGTCGGAATGCCAGTTTTCGGTACCCGCGAGGTTTTCTTCGGAAATCAATAATTCGCAAACCGTTTGGAGGTTGACTGTGGTTCTTGAAGCAAATTGATCTTTTCGATGAGATCTTCGCAACGGTATACTCGGACGAACATTCCAGTCAACAGTTTTGAATCGGGGAAAAAGGAAACACAAGGCAGTGGCAATTTCGTAACTAATGGGAATTTTTAGTGTGGAGACAGGAAGGAAATAAAAGGGAGGGGCCTCCACCAGCACCCTCATGCCACCCTCTCTCCCTCTCTTTTATCTCTGCCGACCAGCAGAGCAGGAGCTGCTGCTCCTCAGTTCTTCCTCCTCCTCCCTCTCTCTTCCCTCCCCTAGGGTTTCAGCAGGAGCTGGAGCTCCCATGGTTGCTGCTCCCTCTCTCTCCCTCCTCTGCCCTGCAGCTCGCCCCGCTGCTCCCGCACTCTGCCTGGCCGAGTGTTGACACTTCTTAGCGTCACACCACAAATAGAGATAAATCCCTATCCCTGGTACGGCGCTAGAAATGCTTATGGGTATTTCTTATGAATATTGGATAAATCTGCAAGCGCACAGATTATACCGCTGTAGCACTTCACCTAGGAGTATTCCAAGGTATCGTAATTTATTTTATACCAAGGGAAAGCTGAGCTAGAAATGATAATTAGAGAGAGATCCTAGAGAGTACCTCAACTTAGTATCGACTAGTAAAGGGGGGTAAATGATAAATGTGATAGGAAGGGGATTCATGAATGAAAGAGCCTAGGTAAATGATACTTAGAACGGACTAGACAGATTAGCTAGGTGGGAGGACAACGAGAGAGTACAAGGGACTCCTAAGCAATTCACTCTACTTTAATATACTTAGCTAATTAACTAGACTAAACACTATAGTTTGCCTCCTCAATACAAGTATGCTAGGCGAGGGGATAGATCAGTAGGAGGACAAAACTCCTACCGGACCGCGCCCTCCTGTTGTCTTGAAGCCCTACCTTTTAATAACTTATCTGACACGCGTGGTGGAATACTAAGGCTAGATAGAGCTGTCACCTTCTACTAGCATCCACGAACAATCCACGCAATAAGCGGTAATCAAGGATAAGCTAATATATAAGCACCACGCTTACACACAACTTATTACTTTGACTACGATCAATAATCAAAGCACCCTATAACAGGCAATGATCGCATACAGGAAAGGTCACAAGGATCACAGACTATAAATGTAAAGGCTATTAAAGAGCAAAAGCATATAACAATACTATATCTAGTATAGTAATGCTCAAAGTAAATACTAACTAAAGTAAAGGGAAAGGATAATATATTGATAAAGATAAAGTCTTACAAAAAAGAAAAGATACAAGAGCTATACCAGACTTCCCCGAAGACAACTCCGGAAATCCCAAGCAAGCTCGATTCAACTCTAACTCCCACTCTAGACTAACTACTAGAACAATTCTAAGGAATGGAGCTTGTAGTCTTCTTCACCATGTCTAGAGAGGGGGGTATGGCCCTCTATTTATAGTGGGGTTGGAGTAGGGGCTACTCCAGCGCCACGTCAGCGATCCGGGGCCTCCCATCCTCCACCATTGGATCAAACCACCTTTGCAACCGTCATTGGATGAATGGTGGTGATCCAACACGTGGGGAAGGAGTATGGCGGTTGGGAGGAGCCAACCGACCTAGGGGGTGGTCGGCCGACCCCCCCCTATGGCCAGTGGGGCCCCCTCTACCCTCCAGGGTGTGGCCCCACTGGTCAGGGACAGCGTGAAGGCCAGGTGGGCCCTTTGGATGGTCAGTCGACCCCCCTGGGGGTCACTGGCCCACCTCCTGCTCCCTAGTACTGGTCCCACCTGTCATTGAGGTTATTTGCTGGTTCTGAGGTGGTTTTCACGTTTATCTCCTTGGTGTGGGCCCATGGATCCTTGTGCTTTGCTTGTGAGCCGTTGAGAGAAAGCACAGAGTGATCCAATGTATGTATTTCACTCTAGAGTGCCTCTCTTGGATCATGGCCGAGGGGGAGAGCCAGGTGGGCCCATATGGTGGTCGACTGAAACTAACAAGGGATGAAAATCATTAGATATAAAACTAGAACATGCTGGTTGAGACCAGATAGTTCCATATATACTGCCCTGAAGCCACTTACGATGACATACAACTATAGAAGCTATCTGCCAACAGGTTTTATAGATCATTCGGCTAAAGCAAACGTAAAAGCACGTGAAAAGTTGATTGCCGAATATGCATGCATGGTAAAAGTATGTATGAACGAATCATAATTAGCTATAAATTAAAGCATAACCAAGCTCGGCAATTCAACCGAGTTGGGATCCATGATGAAGGAACAAGTAAGCTAACACGATCAAACTAATCTAAAGCCTGTATCTACCGCACGATACCTAGCCTTATCAAAGCTTAAGCGTAATTAACATGCATGAACCCGCAACACGTAGCAATCTAGGTTAACCTAATTCAGCTGTTATAAACGTAAGATCTATTTGTAGAGCCAAATCTACTAGATCTTGTCAAATCTAATAGAGCCAATAACTATCTCGCTTTTGCTAAGCATATCGAGCAAAAGCCTGCCGCACGGTATCTACTCGTAAACGAAACATAAGCGAAGACTTCTTGATTGTCAAGCAAAGATCCGCCGCACGATCATTGAAAAACAAACAAGACTACTTGCATCAACATCTAAATCCACCGCATGATTCTAGACATGATAGCAAGGTTGCCGGGACTTACGGAGGTCGACGGATCGATGATTCCTCTCGGAGAACTCGACGACACGACAAAGGACTCGAAGTTGGCACGGGGCCAGTTGTATTGAATTGGTTGTGAACAGTTTTTACAATGGCCAAGGGTTCATATTTATACCCTGGTCGTAACATGAGTCCTAAAAGGACACGTTACAAAATATTAAAGGAAAAACATGATATCTTTGACTTTAATTTCCTCTGGAGTCTTCATTGCCTTAATTGTCGCGGTCTTCGTCGCCCGATCAGTCCTTTGCTTGCCGTTTTTGTCGCTTCCCTAATGGAAAACCACCCTTTATCAGAATAGTCGTCCGCACGATCATTCGCCGAACCTTTGGAAATTAGCCGACCGCACGAACACTTGCCGAATGCTCCGAGACTAGCCGACTGCATAGATACTTGCCGAATGCTCCGAACACCCATCTCTGTAAATCTGCTATGCGCTGGCCCACCTATCATCCTCCTGAGCGCACTAAAATTCAGTGTTAACACATGCCCCCTCAATTTTGGGATAAAAGTCATTTTATTCTGAAATTGACCACAAGCTTCCCCTTTTCTTCTAGGTCAACACTGTTCAACACCACAGCCGCCGCTCAGAAAATTCGAGCCCCAGCACACCTTTGAATTTACTTCAACCCTTCAATGGTGACTGAGGATGAAATTCCAGAGGTAAATTTCATTCACCTTCACGTATTCGGCAATTCTTGATTGATTCCCCTGTTTCTTTCCCGATTCATTTGTTTTTCGATTCCGCTATCTGAAGGAATACAAGAACGACATTTTGATCCCCTATGTTGTGAATCCCGATTCCTACCTCCTTGCAGTTCTGCTTCTTGTTCACCTTTCTAGCTTTGATTTCTTCTCTCATTCATCAGGATAAGGGTCATCTCCACTAGCCAGAGCATCCCCTTCCCTTCGGCGATGGCAGCTCAACCGGGGACTCCATCATCCGGTACCTCCGGGTCCTCAGGCTCCTACCACTCCAATCCTTGGGATTTGGATTCGGGTGCCATGGACGTCCCCTACACCCATGCGGAGGCGGTCACCTTCAAAGGCGAAAGGGATGAGGCCCGAGGAGAGCTAGAGAAGACTTCCAAACAATACGACATCGACCAAGTCTAGTGCGAGAACCAGCGGAAGCAGTTCTGCGATGCCATCACCGGTTGTTAAAAATAAACCCATTCTATTTCTCCCTTCTCCGATTCATCTGTTCACCCTATTGGTGTTCTTCTATTCAGCGCTTTCTGCAGAGGTTGAGCACCTGAAGATTGCGGCGAACAAGATTGCCGATAAGGTGAACGCCCAAGGAGAAACCATCGAGGCACGCCTTGATGATGCGGACGGTCATATAGATCAGGCCGTCATCCAAGGCGTACACCATGGCGTAGCTCTGGGGCTGGCGGCCATGTCTACCCAGCGGCGTGAAGACCTCTCCTTCATGCCAGTTGGTTTCCTTGGCGGCGTGCTCCCAGAAGATGTCGAAGACATTGATGATCTTCTGGAGAGCTATGAGGACCATGCAACCGTCCTTGCTCAAGCTACAGATGCCCAATCTGTCCTCAACAAGCTATTTGAGGAGTAGTTTGTATATAGGGATCCTCTGTAAAAATCACTTATCGTGTGAAATACCACCTGTAATTTGAAGAACGCTTTCTGAATTGCATGACTTGTCTTCAGTCAATTGTGTTTATATTTTTTGCTCTAAAGGCGACACATACCGCGTCGGCTATTCACCAAGCTCTTGGAGTATTTTTTTCGACTAAAGATGATGCTTCTACATCGGCTATCTTGCGCATAAAACTCCTTAAGTTTTGTTTATGCACCAACCTCAACACTGGGATGAAATTTCTTAAGAAATCTTCCATTAATAGCTCTAGTGAACTCCTCTCCCAGTAGAGTTTTTAAGATATACGCATTGTCAGGTGCACACCTCACTATCCAAAAAGGTCCTTCCTAGTTCGGAGACCATTTGCCGAATGCTTTGTCTTTTGTCCCAATCGGCAGTATAGTTTTCCAATATAAATCTCCTTCTACGAATTTCTTCTCTTTGACCTTTTTGTTGTAATATCTGGCAACACGAAATTTGTTTCTCTCAATATTTTCCAATGCTTTCAGATGAACTAAATGCAAATCCTCTAACTCGTCCATCATCAGATTCTTATAATCTTGTTTCCTCAAATCATTTTGCAAGGTCAATCGCCTCGAATCTGACTGCAATTCCCACGGTAATACAACATGATGCCCATAAACCAACTCGTAGGGAGATGCTTGCGTAGACCCATGACAAGCCATTTGGTAAGCCCACAAAGCTTCATTAAGAACTGAATGCCACTTCTTTGGCTTCTCATCAGTCTTCTTCTGAATAATTTTGATCGTGATCTTGTTTGATGCTTCGGCTTGACCATTAGCCTATGCATAATAAGGAGAAGAATTGTATAACTTGATCCCCATTTCTTCAGCAAAATCACAAAATTTAGACGAAGTAAACTGAGTTCCCTGATCTGTTGTTATAGTCTGAGGAATCCCAAATCTGCGAATTATATGCTCCTTAACAAAATTGACCATGTTTTCTTATGTAACCTTCTTCAAAGGAATAGCTTCAACCCACTTTGTAAAATAATCTGTGGCTAACAGCACAAACTTATGTCCTTTGCTAGAAGGAGGATGAATTTGACCAATCAAATCTATTCCCCATCCTCTAAACGGCCAAGGCTTGATAATTGGGTTCATAGCTGTTGCTGGAGCCCTTTGAATATTACCAAATCTTTGACAATCCTGACACCTTTTGTAATATTCAAAACAATCTTCAAGCATGGTTGACAAAAAATAACCAATTCTCCTAATTATCCACTTCATCCGGTAAGCCGACTGATGTGCACCACACTCCTTCATGTACTTCATACATCAGCTTTCTGGCCTCTTCTTGACTCAAATACTTGAGGAGTACCCCATCTATGGATTTGTAGTACAACTGGTCATCAAGGAGCACAAACTTGAGAGCTTTATATCTGAGCTTTCGGGAAACCTTTTATGATGAATTTTTTAAGTAATCGGCAACCTCGTTTCTCTAGTCCTTAGCTACCTGATTCTCTTCCAAGGCATGAATCTCTTGGCCCTCTCGGTATCCCGAAGCAGTTTGAACCAGTTTATTTGCCTCTTCATTATGTCCCCTAGGGATATGATGCAAGGTTGCTACCTGGAAATTCTTCAAAAGATCTCGGCACTCTTCATAATATTCTCTTAATATATCATTCTTGCATTCATATTGGCCGAAATTTGGTACATGAGTAATACACGCACAGGCAAAGTTTCTCCATAGCCGAATACCTTGTCTCTGGATCTAGCAGCTTTCGACTAAGGTAAGCTATCACTCTTTCTTTTCCCTTGAACTCTTGCATGACGACCGATCCTATCGTTAGGTTATCGGCCGCCACGTATAATTTAAAAGGCTTATCAAGTTGTGGAGGTACCAACACGGGTGGCGCCTTCATGTATTCTTTAATCTCATCGAAAGCCTTCTGATGTACATCACCCCATACAAATTCTTGATCTGTTTTAAGCTTTAACAGTTGAGAGAAAAGCAAAACTCTTTCTGACAAATTAAATATGAATCTGCTTACAAAATTAATCTTGCCAAGTAGTGATTGCAACTTTGTGAGATTGGTTGGAGGGAAAACTTTGTCTATCGTTTCCATGATCTTCTTGCCGACCTCGATCCCTCCTTTATGGACCAGAAATCCTAAAAAGTCACCAGCTGAGACCCCAAAGGCACATTTATTCGGGTTCATCCTCAAGCCATGTTTCCTAGTGCACTCCAAGGTCTTTCTTAAATCGGCTAAATGTCCTTCATGATTTTGGACTTGACCACCACATCATTAATATAAATATCTACAATCTTGCCGATCAACTCATGGAAAATATAGTTCATGGCTCTTTGATAAGTTACACCGGCATTCTTCAACCCAAAAGTCATTACAATCCATTCAAACAAACCAATATGACCAGGGCATCTAAAGTCCGTCTTTGAAATATCCTCTATTGTCATAAAGATTTGGTTATAGCCGACATTACCATCCATAAAGCTGATGACTTCATATCCAGCTACTGGATCAACAAGCAAATCGGCAACCGGCATTGGGTAACCATCCATTGGAGTGGCTTTATTGAGATCTCTAAAGTCAATGCAGACCCTCATCTTTCCATTCTTCTTCTATACTGGAACTATGCTCGAAATCCACTCTACATACCTGCATGGCCGAATGAAATTTGCCTCTAACAATCTTTCAACTTCTTTTTTCACATCGGCCAGTCCCTCCTCTTTGAAAATCTTCCGAGGAGGTTGTTTGTAAGGACGATACCTGGGCTTAATCAGCATCTCTGTGTAATCCCAAGCAAAAAAATCCTTGAATTCTTTTAGAAGATCTATCAATTTTAATCTATACTCTGGGTCTAAATTTGCACTGATATACATCGGCCTTGGCTTAACATCATCACTAACATTTATTTCTTCTAGCTTATTGGCCGACATAAAGCCATGTCCCAGCTTTCCTTTGTTGCCATCGATTGGGTTCCCCATTAAAAATTGCTTTGAGAGCTGACTGCTTGGATCGGCTGTTGGTCCTTGTTGAATACGTTCACAGGACCTTCTTCCCATACTCTTCCAGATAAGCAATCAATGCCATCATACTCCCAGTAGGTAGGCTCCGTAGCAGGAACACTTACCGAATCATCAGCATGAACCACTTCGACATCATCCCCAATCCACTGAATGAGAATCTGATGCATGGTTGAAGGTATGTAGCAGTTAGCATGGATCCAATCTCTTTCTAAGAGAAAACTGTATACCCCCTTGCCGTCAATGACAAATAAAGTAGTAATCAAAGTTTTTGATCCAATCATCAACTCGACGTGCACAACCTCTCGGGTATCAGAAGGATTACCAGCAAAGTCCCTGAGCACCATGTCATTTTTCAACAGTTCCTCATTTGTCATCCCGAGCTTTCTAAAGGTGGTATAAGGCATAATATTGATGCCAGCGCCTCCATCAACAAACATCTTGGTCAGAGGCTTGTTGTTGACGTATCCTTTCAAGTAAAGCGGTTTCAAATGTCGATGCTTGGCCGGCTTGTCGAAAACTTCCCGCTGAGTCAGGACAAGCTGGACCATCAGATCTTGATATTCATTTTCATCGAAATCTGAATACACCTCCTCTTGTACGTCTTGGCTTTCGGGAGCCATGAATTCTGATGGAAGAAAGAAAGCCATGCATGTATCAACCGAATGGTCGTGCTCGTCGAGTTTTCTCTTAGGACTCCATATCTGTTTCTTCTCGGCGGCTGTTTGTGCCAGCTCCCTATTTCTCAAGAGTTGTACTCTTCTTTTCTGGCTCTTCCTTAGCCCTGGTGGGCACCATTGTCCCTTCTGCCATACATATTCACAATGCTTTTCCTCTTCAGCACTTTCCTCATAATGGACCCACTCCTGATCGGCAAACCTCTTGCCTAGCCGATTTTTAGAGGTGCCTATTTTTAAACGCCGATCGTCCTCAGTAAACCGTGTTCTAAGTCTTTCATGGACCGGACAGCGGTTGACCCGAGACTGCCTGTACCCTGAATATTGATCACTGCATTCGGGGCAATTGTTCTTAGTAGGCAGCTTCAGGCCTTCATTCCAACAATGTTTAAAGAATGAGCATCCCCAATGAGACTGCTCCTGCTCTCTCATGTACTCTTTCTCTCTCTGGTACATTTCTTCCTCGTACCTCTGATGTTCCTCCATGAATTCTTGCTCTTCGTAATACTTCTGCCTCTGATACTGCTCTCGCTCTCGTCGCCATTTGTTTAACAAAATCCGTGTTGTGACCCTGGGTTTGGAAGTTTCCCCTCTCTTGGTTCGGCTATTCTAGATCTGAGCCCGTTGCCGAAACTCTTTATTTTTAATTTGTCGATCAGGGTCAACAACACCAGCTTTTCTTGCTCTATCTGAAGTTAACATCTTCATCTTGCCCTTTTCTTTGGGGTCTTCTATGCCAACCATGTTCATAGAGAAAGACACTGTGTTCTGTGTAAAAGGATTAGCATCAATTTTCATCTTACCATCAAATTTCAAATGTCCTTCCTGAATGGCCTTCTGGATTCACACTCTGAACACTCAGCAATCATTGATGGAATGGGAATTAGTATTGTGGTAGCTGCAAAATTTCTTGTCTTTTACCCCTTCAGGGCGCAGCATGGGGTGCCCTTCCGGCAATTTGATGCGTCCCTCCTTTAACAACAACTTAAATAGCTCGTCTGACTTAGAGACATCAAAGTCATAAGTACTCTTCTACTGCCTCAACCATCGTTGACTAACCTGAGTTGGCTCGTTTGCCCAGACGAACTTGGCTGCGGCTATTTCATCTTCGTCGTCATACTCTGCAGCTTCTTCCAGGAAACTTTGATACATCTCATTGGCCCTTGAGCTTGATTATTCATCATTGCTAACCGGTTATCTCTCCTGAACCCTTGAGCTTGATTATTCATCATTGCTAACCGCTGCGACAACTGACCAAGGTCATCAAAGTCCATGCCGAACAACTTCTCCCTAACATTCGGCTGCATACCTGCTATCGCCATCCTTGGTAATTGATCATCTGGCAGATTCAGGGAGTAGCAGAGGTTTTTGGTCTCTCTGATCCTGTGGAGGCACACCTGTGGTGTTTCATTAGCCCTCTGCCTCAAGCTCATAAGATCAACTAGCTTCTTCTCATTAGTACCCGTAAAGAAATACGCATGGAACCTTTGCTCTAATTCTGCCCATGTACCAATAGAATTTGCCGCCAGAGATGTGAACCACGTGAAAGCTGGCCCTGTCGGAGACAATGGAAAATACCAAATCCTCCAAGCTTCATCGGTAGACGCCTCTCCAAGCTGCATCAAATATTGGCTGATGTGCTCTATGGTGCTAGTATCATCCTGACCAGAAAACTTAGTCAGATCTGTGGGAGCCTTCACCCTCGGAGGAAGTGCCACTCGGTTATACCACTCTGGATAAGGGGACTTGTACGCATAGGACTGGTTCTTTGGCTTTAAGCCAAACTGATTCTGCATCATGTCTGCCATCCTGTGCATGATAACATCAATATTTGAATTTGGAGCTCCATGTGCTTGCCCCTCAAAAGGCAACCCTGCTGAGTTTTTATACCTTGGATTTGGGAGAGCATCGATGGCACCATAATCCGCAAACTCTTGATATCCATCTCCATACATATTTTTCTGCAATATGTTTGCTGCTGGAGACACCTTGAAAGCCGATTGTGGAATGTTTCCCGATGTGCCGAACGCGAGCTGGCCATATGTCATGGGCGGTTGCTGTTTCTGGTGAGGAGTCATCCCACCTTGGTCCATGCCAGGCGCTCCGCTACTCTCAGCAGGTTTCTCCTGGTGCTTAGGCACATGGAACAATGTTGGTCCTTGCATTGGACCAGAAAACTCATCAAAGTACTTATCAGCAGACGGACCGAAAGTATTGACCTTGATCGCACGAAAGGTATTCAGGAAAGTCGTATGATGATTTCTCATCATCTCACTCATGGCCTTGTAAACCACTTCAGTCAGCTTCCGAGCATCTTCCTCTTCGATGTAATCCGTTTGATGTGGGAGGAGAGTTCAGGGAAGCGACTGCTTCTGAAAAACCTTGTTGCTTTTGTTCTTTGAAAAGGACAGCAGACACTTCTGTTGAAACTCATCACACGCTTGCTGAACCACGTTCCTCAGGTCTTCTGGCAACTCATCCATAGTCACGTCCAGAACCTGGCTATTGTCGATTTCGATCATCTTGAAATGTGGAGTCCCACCGAGCGTGCCAAAAAGATGTCGACACAAAATGTGACGTACTGTGCCTAACACACAGCAAGCCGGAAAGCGTGGCTTCAATCAGGTGCCCGGGTGTTTCGAAATCCGGAAACGTGCCAGTCAGTTTGACCTGAAACTAACAAGGGACGAAAATCATTAGATATAAAACTGGAACATGCTGGGTGAGACCAGACAGTTCCATATATACGGCCCTGAAGCCACTTACGGTGACATACAACTATAGAAGCTATCTGCCAAAAGGTTTTATAGATCATTCGGCTAAAGCAAACGTAAAGCACGTGAAAAGTTGATTGCCGAATATGCATGCATGGTAAAAGTACGTATGAACGAATCATAATTAGCTATAAATTAAAGCATAACCAAGCTCGGTAATTCAACCGAGTTGGAATCCATGATGAAGGAACAAGTAAGCTAACACGATCAAACTAATCTAAAGCCTGTATCTGCTGCACGATACCTAGCCTTATCAAATCTTAAGCGTAATTAACATGCCTGAACCCGCAACACGTAGCAATCTAGGTTAAACTAATTCGGCTGTTATAAACGTAAGATCTATTTGTAGAGATAACATGAATAACTATTAGAGCATAAATAGATCTATGACAAAGAATAAAGCCAAATTGTATCAATCTAGATTAGGCAAAAAGAGTGTTACAAATATATAAAATATCTAAAACATGCAACACGTGATAACTTAATGAATCTAATAGATCTTGCCAAATCTAATAGAGCCGATAACTATCTTGCTTTTGCTAAGCATATCGAGCAAACGCCTGCCACACGGTATCTACTCGTAAACGAAACATAAGCGAAGACTTCTTGATTGTCAAGCAAAGATCCACCGCACGATCATTGAAAAACAAACAAGACTACTTGCATCAACATCTAAATCCACCGCATGATACTAGACATGATAGCAAGGTTGCCGGGACTTACGGAGGTCGACGGATCGATGATTCCTCTCGGAGAACTTGACGAAACGACAAAGGACTCGAAATTGGCACGAGGCCGGTTGTATTGAATTAGTTGTGAACAGTTTTTACAATGGCCAAGGGTTCATATTTATACCTTGGTCGTAACATGAGTCCTAAAAGGACATGGTTACAAAATATTAAAGGAAAAACATGATATCTTTGACTTTAATTTCCTCTGGAGTCTTCATTGCCTTAATTGTCGCGGTCTTCGTCGCCCGATCGGTCCTTTGCTTGCCGTTTTTGTCGCTTCCCTAACGGAAAACCGCCCTTTATCAGAATAGCCGTCCGCACGATCATTTGCCGAACCTTTGGAAATTAGCCGACCACACAGACACTTGTCGAATGCTCCGAGACTAGCCGACTGCACAGATACTTGCCGAATGCTCGGAACACCCATCTCTGTAAATCTGCTGCGCGCTGGCCCACCTGTCATCCTCCTAAGCGCACTAAAATTCAGTGTTAACAGAGTGCTCCAAAAATTGTGCAATAATTATGGTGTATTCCTAGTGCTATGAAAAGTCTATGGTTGAAATTTCATGGCTAGATGTTGAATGGTTTGAGATTTATGAAGATAACAAATGTGATATTCATTGTTTTGGACTGCATACCTGAACTCTGAAGATTAAAAATTTTCATGTATAAAATGTTGTTTTCTGTTAGTTTGGTGAATACCAAAGTTGTAGATAATAATATGAGTAATCTTGTGTTAAAATTTTATGGCCATATATTTAGTAGTTTGAGAGATACGGATTTAGCAAGTTCATGTTTGAAAACTGTCAATCTCTGGACAGATCTGAATGTTTGAGTTATTTGACCAAGTTAAACTTGGAATCATGTCTTGGGATGGTGGAAACATTTGTAGTATATTTCATAAGCTTTCTAGAATGTCCAAATACATATTTTTAGGAGCTCTAGATTGTGAGTTATGGCTGTTTGAAGTAGACAGAGATGCACTCTTTGTAGACAGAATCTGCCCACTTGTGGACAGAGATGCACTCTTTGTTTATTTCAAGTTTGTTAAGCTTTAAATCATGTTAATATCGTTATAAGTAACTTTCCAAAGAATCAAGAACCCTATGTGTTGGATAAGTGGAACTTCATTTATGCTTCTTCGAACTTCAGTTTAGTTGTATGTTTAATTTTGTCTCACTCATTTGTGGGCTGCATGTGCATTGTTTGTTAAGCAATCTTTTGCATGGTATTATTGTGGTTTTCTATGGTTGTTATGTATATCAAGTTGAGCATCATATTTTAAGCTTTCTAAAATGTCTAGAACCATCTTTATATCACTTCTAAAACTCAAGTTATGAATATTTCAAGTTATATGTTAAATCTGTCCAAAGTATGGACAGAGTTGCTCTCTTATGCTTGTTTAACCTTGTTATTTATAGAATAATCTTGTGATGGTGATAACCATGTTTTAGATAATTTACTAATCTTTCTATTAAGTTAAGATTCATACTCTTTGGATGTTGGTAACTCAAGTTATGCATTCTAGATGTAATGTTCCTATTTTATCCTAGTTAGAGCAGATCTGAAACATTGGCACATTTGACTTGTTTAACCTTTGAACTGGCTTTTGGTGGTATTAACAACAGTGTAGATAATTTCAATACCTTTCCGGAATGTCTAATATCATCTCTTTTGGATGCTTATATCTCCGCTTATGATTGAAACCGTGACTGTGGTTTTGCTGTCCCAAATTTGCATGTATGAGTTAATTACTGTAACTTGTCTTGCTAGCTGCATATATTAAATGAACTTGATGGATGAATACTTGTCATGGGTTGACTTGATTTTAATATTAGATCATGCTTGAAGTGTTTTTTATCTTCTATGTTAAGCTCGGGTGATGTCTAGCTAAACAGTTCTAAGTGACTAGGTATGTCATGTAATGTGCTCCTATCTCCTAAGTTATGATCTAGTTATAGTTGATAATTAAATCTAAGTACCTATGTATGTCATGTATGATCTGGTATTTATCTTGATTGGTTAACTAAATAGCTCTTGTGCTTATCTTGATTTCATACAATGGCTTGATTGAGTTAGTAAATAATGTACACTTGATATGCTTGCTATCCTCTTGTGATATGTTCGAGTGATAACTAATCTAATAATTCAGAGTGCTTATATATGTGTGTGGCATAGTCTTGTGCTTGTGTTGGATACTTGTGGCATAGTCATCGCATTCATACACTTGCATCTTGCATCTCATTTAGGTACGCTAGGTACACTATGTGGAGATGTGATGGTTGGAGCCAAACTCGAAGACGGTGTTTGGTGGAGCCAACCAAAAAGATGGTGTTGATGGATGAATCCGAAGGACAGGACAACCAAGAGTACAAGCATGGATCCGCAGAGCTCGCCAAGCGAGTGTCATCTAACCATCACTGACTTGTGTCGGTTCCCAAGCCAAGCTCCGGAGCATCATATGCCTCCTCCCTCCCTTTTTAAAGTATTCACTTACAAATATCAACCTTGTTTGTGCATCAGTGAGGATTGTAACACCCCAAATTTTGCTTTTTAAGAAAATAGAGTTTAAATGATTTAATTGTGACTTTGTGTTCATGAAATATAGTAATTAAAAACTTTTATCAAATTAAAAGTTTCTTAGAGGTAGCAACGTGAATGTGCACTCATGCCTTTGCATATGGTTTATTGTATGTGTGAATTTGTTGCAAATTCAAAAGAAATTAAAAGGTCTCAAAAAAAACATTTTCAAATGTTGGATGGAAAATAGATTTTAAAATGTTTTGGAAGAAAAAGAAAAAGAGAAAAAAAAATAGGAAACCCTCCCCCTCTCCCCTTCTGGCCTGAGGGGCCCAAGCCATTTCTCCCCCCCCCCCCCAGCCTACCTAGTGTTCCCTCTCCCTTCCCGAGCTGGCCAAGCCCAGCAGGCCGGCCCGTTCCCCCACTGGCTTGGACGCGCCGACAGGTAGGCCCCACCTATCAGCTTCTCCTTCTACCTTCCCTTTCTTCCTCACTGATTCACCGCGCGCAGTCACCGCCCGCAATCAGAGGACGCCACCTTCCTTCCTTGCGTCGCCCTTCCATCTCCGAGTCGAGCACTCCGGGCTATAAATAGCCGAGACCCGCGCCCCTCCGCCTCCATTCCAAGCGCCCCAGAGACACCCCGCCGCCGCCGTAACCCTAGCGCCGCCCTGCTCGCCTTCAATTGCCGCAGCCGAGCCTTCCCGCCGCTCCAAAGCTCCCTCCGAGCTTCGAATCATGGTAAGGCAGTTTCCAGGGGCTCTAGTCCTACTCCTACCCATCCCTGTCCCTCTGTCCATGCCAACGGTAGCTTCGCCGCCTATCCCGAGCCGCCACGCCTTGTGGACAGCCCCTCTAAGTCCCTCTCGGCCTCAACCAATACCGCAATCGAGTTCTCCTCTCCCTCCTCTCTCTCCCGGTGTTTTCCTTTCGATCATTGGAGCTCGGAATCGTCGTGTCCATGTACACCGGCGAGCTCACGCCCCTCCGACCATGGCGCCGCCGTGGTAAAGCCCCGGCCCGGCGTCCTCGGCCCGCACCGCCCTCCGAGCCATCCGATCCCACGCGGATGGCCCAGATTAGATCCCCCGAAGGGGTACGCCTTCTGGTCCACCATGGACCGATGGACCGAGCCCCTGCGAGCGGTTCACTGCTGGTCTATGGTCCCGCCCAATCGCGTAGCGCCTCCTGCGTTTACGCTTTCCCTTCTGAAAAGCGTATTTCAGTTCAGATTTTGTTTTATTCGAAAATCAATTGAAAATCCCTAATTACAGATCTGCCACTCCTTTTCAAAAGCTTATAAAAGATGCATTTTAAATCTGTTTTCATCCATTTGAATTGCGTTAGATTCGTAGAGTTTTTATCTACATGTTAAAACCATAATCAATCTGTTTTGAAACTTCGAAAAATATTTGTTTATTAAATGGTTTTAAAGGTGTGTTTTAAATCCCTAAAACTGGTTTAAATCACATCTCCTTCGTTTTACATCTGTTTCGTCTCGTTCAACTTGCGTTGATCTCGTAAAAAATTAATCTTTAAATTAGTGACCTTTAATACCATGTTAATAGCGCTATAATTTTATGGTTAACTCCTAACTTGATTAATAACTATGCAACTTGTTTTATACATTAAATATCGATAGTTTCAATTCTCGTTTTCGAAAGACAAATACAAGTTTGACCTAATATAACCTAAGTATTTCGTTGAAACACTATATACATTCTTTTATATAGTTAAAACTAATAAAGCTCATAGTTCTCTTTTATAAAAGCAAATCTTTCGTTAGTTGTATCTTTCTAATCGTAGCTCAGATTAGTGTGTTCTTTGCGACTAATGTGATCGTAGAGACGCGTAGATTTCTTTTTAAATCTTTTTAATTGATTGGTGTATTGTTCTAAATATGTATATGTTTGTATTGTTTTTATGTTTGATCAGATGTTTGAGTGGTGTTTATGAACTTGTCCAATCGGTGAGTTTTACGCTGGAAATCAAGAAGAAGTTGGTTTTCTAGAAGATCTTTTGAAGACTAGAAATAGAAGAAAGGAGTTGAGTTTAAGGCAAGTATTATATGGGATCTTCCTTGATGTCCTATTCATGATGTTTTCAAATCAAATCATATGCATGTGTCTAATCTTGTTACCATATGGCTTACCTACAATTGTTACCTTGAACCTTCGATTCCTATGGGTTATCTTTGCATCTAGGTAGTTATTGCTAGCGCTCCATTAAATAAGCATGATCATTAATCTTGATTAATGACTATATGAAATGATAAAGTAAAACTTAACTTTTTAGCAACATGGATTTAGGATCCTATCTGTCAACAAAAGCTGGGACATACAATACAACCATGAGGGCTACATGGCTCTGGCTTTAGTTAGTATGAGGGTCACTCTCTCGCATGTGGCAGTTCACGAAAGTTGCCATTGACGCACGGTTGCGGGGTACGGCCGGAGTGGCTACCGCTGCGCGTGTGTACCATCGAGGGGTCCCCGTATACCCCTTGCCCGTGGATCCGTAGTGTTTGTTGTTTGTCAGCGAGCCCCTTTGAAAGACTTCATAGTGAACCCTGCTGACCTTCCTTGTAAGTGGGTTAAGAGGATTGCTACCTCGGGCGAAAGGGTAAATCACGACTCATGGGTAAAGATGTACAACCTCTGCAGAGTGTTAAAAATTGATATATCAGCCGTGCTCACGGACACGAGCGGCCCGGAAAACTCACAGAAACAATTTTTACATGTTGGTTATTACTTGTGAATCACTTTATCATGCTATTTGTATTATTCAGTCAATTGCTATATGATCATGTAGTTTAATTTGGGGCTTAAGCATAACATATGATATATCAATTGTAAAGCTTTGAATCAAATAAAAATGCTTATCGCAGTAAACCAGTGTCAACCTTTTTGAGCCTCATGAACCCCATATATACTTGTTGAGTACGATATGTACTTACACTTGTTTACTTTTCAATTTTTGGATAAAAATCCCGGATGGGTAGCAGATTGCAAGAGTCTCGAGCAGTTAGGCTTGTGATCAACCAGTCAGTTGGTCCCTGTGGAGTGGAGTCTTCGCCTGAAGATCGGAGTGTCTTTCCGTTGTTTGCTCTCTTAAGGTTATTTCTTTGGACTTATATGTTATGTATTTTAGTGTTGTCTTTTGATATCACCTTAATTTGTAGCTATATGTGAGATTTGACTTCCTGGGCTCACATATGGTGTATATCTGGTTTTGTTCTTAAAACCGGGTGTGACAAGGATCGAAACAAATGCTTAGCCATGCTTAGATCGGTAGAGTGGGTGGTCTACTATCCCCCATGATGATAGGTTGATACTGGTCACGGTTGGCTATATTTGATATCGTGGAAAATAACCATGTGGAAGTAATAAATCGAGACCAGGCGGACAAGGTGTATGTGAGCCACTTGACTTGGAGGTCTTGTGAGCGGGTTCTCTCCGCCTGTGTCGTTAGGCATCGGACCATGGTTGGACATCTGCTGAGATTGAACGCATGCCTCCTTCATAGCTAGCCGAATAACTCGTTTCGACCGCGAAGCCTAACTCTATACGTTCGGGCCGGAATCCCCTCCTAGTTGGGTCATGAAGACCGCGAGCGACATACTAGTCGTGGGCAGGAGACCTGAGCTACCTGGCCGGGATCGTGGGCAGGATCTACTTGAGAAACCTAGCTATCCGTGAGTCGCTACTCATGCCTATAATTGGGGGCCCGTGGCTACCCGAACTATATTGAAGGTGACCCGTCAAAGTCAACCCAACGGGGAAGACTTGGGTGTGATTGAGGAATAAACCTCCAGCTAGATAGGAATTCGATTCGAATCGCGGTCTCTCCCTGTCAGTGAGAAACTTGAAAGATCTTCCTCCCACTGTAGAAACTTGAACCCTAATAAGTAACCAAAATAAGTTTATATGGTTTTCATGCCAAACTGTATATGGTTACTATTGTGATTCTTTAATTAAGTGATTGCTCTAGATCAGGTGCAAATCTAGACTTGGTAAGCTTCACTAATCTTGATGCTGAAATATTGACTAAAATATTGAAAGATAGGACTCAAGGTAGTCATGCTCTTTTATGCAAAAATTATGCTATCCTGTCAACTCCACCATATGAGCCTTGCATATCCTTGGGAGTATTTTATTTATCTCCTATTGGGTAAGTCTAGCTGAGTACATTCGAGTACTCAGGGTTTATCCCACCCTGTTGCAGGCGAAGGGCTTCGTCCTGCTGAAGGAGTGGTTAACCATCAGTGGGCTCGGTGATTCTATAGTTACTTCTTATCTATATGGTGTTGTTGGAGGATGTCACTTTAAGCTAGCAATGTATTCAACTTATGTTACTATAATCATTTCAAAGCTATGTTGTTTCTTTAAACAGTTTTTGAACTCAGACTTGTATTATTATTCTTGAGCTTATTTGTAATATTATTTCCGCTACAAAACTCTATGTAAGTGATTGGTGTTTACTTAATCTAACGATCCCGGTTGGGTTGTTCATTTACCGAGGTCGACTCGGTGGACTACCGAACTGGTATAAGTGAGAGTATGTGTGTGTCAACGTGTTAAACGGGGACAGTCATGCTTGATCTTATATTAGTTGGGCGGTTCCGTGACATAAACTCTTAACACTGGTGATGATGAATAGTTGCTCTGTCGAATTCCTTTCAAGTACCTAGTTTTCACATTTGAACTCTCTCTCAAGTTTAGACATAACTTTATGATTTGGAATTTGCTCTAAACCTGAACTTGTGGGAAGAGTACCTGATCTAAAGTCTAAGTCGTTGAAGGATATGATATGGAAAGGTTTGAGTTGCTAGTTATCTGTTCCTAGAGATACTAGAATTCTGGAGAATTTTATCTTTTGAAAACCTTTAAAAATACTGCATGATGAGTTCCTATATGACGAGAGTTTAAATTCCTACCACAGCCATATATACATGCTTACTAGATTAAGGAACCACAAATACTACTTACGAGCATTGAGTGTGGTCAAGCTGTGTAGACCCTCAGGAGCTTGTCATGCGGTCTGAATCAAGATTCACGTACACTCCACCCATACACGCTTCTTCTATCCCAGAAGTACGCATCCACACACATCCACTCATTTTCATCTCCAGATCCACCCAAAAATATTCTGCTCCTAATTCGGGAGAGAATAGAAACAAATATATATTCTCCCATTCCTGTTTTTCCCTGTGAAATAAACACTCTAGTTACTTTTGCTTTATTGCTCAACAAGGATGAGTGCTTTTAAAAAAAAGAAAGACGAGGAACTAAAAAGGGGCAAGTGTCCGCCAACCTTGGAAAATAAAAAGTGCGAGAAGAGAGGTAAAAATGGACAAGTGTTCGCCAGTAGAATTAGGGGTACAAGATACCCACCTGAAAAAAATATATATAAATGATGAGCATCTCATTGCTTCAAAGGTTTCAAATACAAGAAAGGTATGTTCCATCAAAGGGAGCAAAAGTAGAATTAGACTTTCACCTCTGTTATCATCATCATTACCACCATCATCATCATATACCATTCATTCGCCACACATGCACATCTTGATTTGACTTATTGACTTGTTCCTCTGGATCCATAGTTTGACTATACAATAAATGTCTTGTAAGTATGTATACTCTATCCCCCACCTATAAGCTCCAGATATTAACAACCATATTAGAAGTAGGGTGAGAGGGAGAGAGATGTCACTATGCCACATCTTAAAAGGCATACACCATCAATGCCTTGGTGAGGATCCAGAAATACCACAAAGGAGAGATTTGAGAGTCATACAAGGAATCTCTGAGTTTTATTTTGAAAATCTACAAAAACTCCAGAGTTTAGTTGATCAAAGAGCAAGAGACATGGCGCTTGACTTGACCGTTCTATCTTTCCACTAATCAAGACGCAGGTGACGGTTACAAGCCCCATAGTGGAAGGTAAAATGAGTAAGTTTTAAGTCTTAATAGTTGATCTAACCCTGAGATGAGATCTTATTTGAAAGCATGTGTACTTTTAAGGCATGAAAGCATTGCAGCAACTCCTGATCCATCACTCAGTCTATCTTTGCTCAGGGACAAGCAAAAGGTAAGCTTGGGGGAGTTGTTGACGGTCCTTAAATACCAAATTCAACCATCAACTAAACAAGGAAAAGGATCTATATGAAATCAATAACTAGAAATAGGGTTTATACTAACAGAATTCCATGAGTTTTGGTGAATGTCTGTTTCTACAGGGGGTTATTAGGAAATATGGAGGAAAGGCCCACATGTAAGGATTACATAGAGATAATTATCATCTGTAGGAAAAAGAATAGTCTAGAAGGGTCAAGAAGGCGTGGGAAGAAACGAGAGGGCCAGCAGGCCCAGGGGCACGGCGCCCGACCTACCCCCTAGGGCGGTCACCCTAGGTCAAGAATATCTGTTGAGGTCCTTATCATTATCTTATGTGGCTATATATGTTGATCAGTATATTTATCTTTTGTCACTATTCATTCATTATCTATATTTTATGTGACACTTACCATGTATTGAGAGAGATAGATGGAAACTCTCCATTACACATACAGTGATACTCATTACTCATTTATTCCTTAGTATTCCCTTCCCAGTGGTAAAATATAAATAACGATACCTAGAATACTCCTGGTTAAAATGCTACATCGATATAATCTGTGTGCTTGCAGAAATACATTTATTTATTAGAAGAGCAATTGCATATTTGAATACCGCATCTCTCTGCCATGCTGGGGATGACAACTTGGCTTAAGTGGCATGAGAGGTGGTTAACTATTTTTGGCACCGTTATCAGGAATAGAAATTAATCTACTTTTGGTAACGACGTTAAGAGATGTCAACACCTGCTAACGCCCCAGTGTCATGGAATCAGTTCAAGTCAGCTTTCAGGGGAATTACATTCCACTAAGTTTGATGAAGATGAAGGCAGTCGAGTTTTTGAAGCTCACTCAAGGTACCAAGACCTTAACGGAGTACCTTCATGCTTTCAACAACCTGGCACGCTATGCTTCCCAGTTTGTTAACACCGATAAGAAGATCGATAGCTTCAAGAGAGGTCTGGGAACCAAGCATATGAAGACCCTTGCTAACTCAACTCGCACCAACTTCAATGAGTTCATCAGTGATGCGTTGACAAAAAGAGAACCAGAACAACTTGCACGCTGCAGCTAAAGGCCACAAGAGGGTGTTTGAAGGAAGCTCGTCTCAGCAGAGAGCCCCTTTTGTCAACCGTTCGACCTCTAGTGCTAGGAGCCAAGTTCAGGCCTCCGTAGAAGAAAGCTCCGGCAAAAGGTGACATCAGGGTTAGTATCGCAGGATGTACACCATTGGTCTTCCAAAGGGTAACCCAGGGCAATGCAGTTCTAGAAATCAGAGGGCTCCACCCAATAATGCGTCTTGCTACAATTGTCAATGTCCAGGGCATTTTGCTAAGGATTGCCCCCACCCAAAGAAGAATCAGGCATACCAGGGTCGTGTGCACTATACCACAGTGGAAGAAGTGCCACAGGGAGAACCCGTCACAGCTGGTATGTTTCTTGTAAACCAACATCCTGCAGTTGTGTTGTTTGACTTAGGATCTTCGCATTCCTTTGTGAGTAAATCTTTTACTGTTAAGCATGGCATGAGCATATCTCAGTTGGATGTGGGGTACTGTATATGTTTAGCAGGGGCTGACATATCCACTAAACATGCAGTCAAAGATGTGAGTATAGTAATACAAAAACATGAGTTTAAAACAGAGCTTATCATCCTCCCTGTCTTAGGTTTGGATGTGATCCTAGGCATGAGATGGATGCATCGGTATGGAGTAACCATCGACACAGGAAGTAGAACCCTCACCTTGAAAATGCTAGAAGAGTCATAAATCTTTCAAATATCTCTTCCCAGAAAGTTGGATCTTTGTGCTATGACTTGTGCTATCCAAGTTAGCGCCCTAAAGAATATCCCAATAGTGTGTGAGTTTCCAGATGTGTTTCCAGATGATCTTCCCTGTCTTCCACCAGATTGAGATGTCGAGTTTGCTATCGAGTTGGTACCCGGCATGACACCTATATCTCGTAGAATGCCACCTAATGAGCTAGCAGAGCTTAAAAAGCAGTTACAAGAGTTGTTGGATAAAGGTCTCATTCGACCTGGTTCATCACTGTGGGGTTGTCCAACACTATTTGTTAAAAAGAAGGATAAATCCCTATGGATGTGCGTGGATTATAAACCACTTAATGCTATAACGATCAAGAACAAATATCCTTTACCTCGTATTGATATTTTGTTCGATCAGTTATCCAAAGCTAAGGTGTTTTCTAAGATCGATTTGAGATTCGGGTATCACCAAATCAAGATCAGACCACAAGATGTACCTAAAACCGCTTTCTCAACGAGGTATGGGCTTTATGAGTACTTGGTTATGTCGTTTGGACTAACTAATGCTCCCGCCTACTTCATGTACCTTATGAACTCCGTCTTCATGCCTGAGCTGGATAAAATTGTGGTTGTGTTCATCGACGACATCTTAATCTACTCGGAGAGTGAAGCCGAGCATGCAGAACATCTACATGTAGTTCTTGCATGGCTAAGAGAACATAAGTTGTATGCCAAGTTTAGTAAGTTTGAGTTTTTGCTTGCTAAAGTACCTTTTCTTGGACATATCCTTTTTGCTGATGGAATATCTGTTGATCCAAGTAAAGTGCAAGAGGTTATGGATTGGAAAGCTCCAACCTCCATCACCGAGGTTCATAGTTTTTTTGGTCTAGCTGGATATTATCGTCATTTTATTCCAGACTTTTCCAAGATAGCTAAACCTATGACCAGCTTGTTGCAAAAAGATAAGAAGTTTGAATGGACTCTAGAATGTGAAGCGGCTTTTCTTACCTTAAGAACTCTACTTACTTCAGCACCTGTTTTGGTGCAACCAGACATAACAAAGCCTTTTGATGTGTATTGTGACGCCTCCGAGACTGGATTAGGATGTGTTCTTATGAAAGAAGGAAAAATAATAGCCTATGCTTCTAGACAGCTCATAAAACATGAAGCTAACTATCTAACGCATGATCTAGAGTTAGCAGCAATGGTACATGCTTTAAAGATATGGAGACATTACCTTCTTGGTAACGTATGGCATACATATACAGATCACAAGAGTCTCAAGTATATCTTTACTCAACCAGAGCTGAACATGAGACAACGAAGATGGTTAGAACTAATCAAGGATTACAATCTTGAGGTTCATTATCACCCAGGGAAAGCTAATGTAGTAGCTGATGCTTTGAGCAGGAAGTCACACTATCACCTTGTGCAACCCTTGCTTGAAGATGGGTTTAACTTGTTACATCCCTCAGTGCTATACAATCTCACAGTCAATTGTTCTCTTGAGAGTAAGATCATAGAAGGTCAGAAAACAGATGTGGGTGTGTTCCATATCAGAAGAAAGATGAAAGCAGAAGGCTCATAGTGTTTCAGGATTGATGAGAATAGAATCCTTTGGTTCTGAGATCGTCTTGTCGTGCCTGAAGATAAAGAGTTGAGAAACCAGATCTTAGAGGAAGCACAATCCTCTAAGCTATCTATACATCCAGGCAGTAGCAAGATGTATCATGATCTAAAGCAACGTTTTTGGTGGACAAAGATGAAGAAAGAAATTGCCGCGTTTGTGGCAAGATGTGATGTATGTTGTTGGGTGAAAGCGGTACATATGAAACCCGCTCAACTCTTACAACCTTTGTCAGTTCCAAGATGGAAATGGGAAGAATTTAGTATGAATTTCATCACAGGGCTTTCCCCTACTCAGAGAGGTCATGACTCAATATGGGTGATCGTGGATCGGCTAATGAAGTCAGTTCACTTCATACTGGTTCGCACCACTAATAGACCTTATGAATATGTAGAGATGTACATCGCTCACATAGTTCGTTTGCATGGTGTTCTAAGAACAATTGTGTTAGATAGAGGACCATAGTTCATAGCTCATTTTTTTGGGAGCATCTTCATAAGCAGCTTGGAACTAATCTAGTCTGTAGTTCTGCATATCATCCACAAACTTCAGGACAAACAGAAAGAGTTAACTAGATTCTCAAAGATCTCCTTAGAGCATGTGTGGTATCTTCTAAAGGATCTTGGGAGAGTTGGTTACCTTTGGCAGAATTCTCGTACAATAATAGCTATCAAGAGAGTATTCAGATGGTTCCTTTTGAAGCTTTGTATGGTACAAGGTGTCGGACACCTCTCAATTGGGTTGAACCAGGTGAAAGAGGATACCATGGAATTGACTTTGTACAAGAAGCCGAAGATAAAAGAGAATCATACAAGAGCATATGCGAGCAGCTCAGTCAAGACAGAAAAGTTATGCAGACAAGAGGAGAAGACCTCTTGAGTTCGAAGTGGGTGACTATGTGTACTTGAAAGTATCACCTATGAAGGGGGTACAAAGGTTTGGAGTTAAAAGAAAGCCATCTCCAACATATGTGGGATTGTACTGAATCATTGAGAGAAGCAGAAGAGTAGCTTATAAGCTGTTGTTACCACCTGAGATGAGAGCTATCTTCAATGTCTTTCATGTATCCCAGCTTAAGAAGTGTTTGAGAGCCCCAGAAGAACACGTGGAACCCGCAGGTCTGATGCTTCAGTCAGACTTGTCTTTCGAAGAAGAACCTGTCCACGTCATGGACACTAATGAAAGAGTAACTCGAAACAAAGTTATCAAGTTTTACAAAGTAATGTGGAACAATCAAAGTGAACAAGATGCTACATGGGAATGGGAAGACTACCTTAAGGAAGTCTACCCTGCTTTCTATGAAAAATGGTAAGCCTTACAAAGTTAAAGTTGCATTTTCATATCATTTCATGAGCATGAGCACAAGCATCATTGCATTTATGCATTCATAAGATCACATGAAATGATAAACCCTAGTGATCACCTTGTTCTTTATGCATGTATGTGTTAACCTACATCTAGCTTTGAGTGAGTTATGCTTGTATAACCAAGTGCTTGATGTTTTGATCACTAATAATCACCTACACATACTTAGGGATGCAAATGGAACCATGTTCATGTGTATGATCAAGTCAAATTAAGCTTGCTAGGGTTTAAGCTTCTATGTTGACCCTAGGAACCTTTTTCTTTGACTTAACTAATCAACATTGCTAATGACTTTGCATGACAGAGTGGGCTTAAGAAAAGTTGTAGAGAATTTCATAAGGAACAAACTTTGTTTAACCCTCAAGAGGTGATTTGGACCCTAACATACTCTAATTGGCCATTTAAGGCAGAACTGGGGGCTGTTTTGGATTCAAGAAATCGCCTAAGTCAAAAACTGACTTTCAGTTTGAAAGTACCCATGTTTGAATGCTTATAGTTTGAAATCTAGGCAGTTTCAACTGAAACAAGTTACATCGTAATTAGAGTTGGCACATAGCTCTATCTAATGGTGTAATTGTTTGAAGTTAGTTTGCAGTGATTAGAAGCTAATCACCTTCCACAACAGGTCGTCAATCACCCTGATCGGGTTTTTGAACGGGGGAGCAGAGCGCGCGCGCCGATCGGTGGCCGATCGAGCCAGACTGCTGGCGCCGCATGGCAGTCGTACACCGGCAGGAGGCCCGCGCCGTCTGCACCTTGGAAAGCCTCACACTCCAGCGTCCGACCACACTCATGCGTTGTGCCTCACTCTCTCCCTCTCCTCTCTGCTTCACACGAGAGCGCAGCAGCGCCATTTCCGAGCTGGTTGCCATCGCTGAGCTCCACCACACCACACACCGTCGCCTTGCCTACCAAAAGCCAGCCACAGCATTGCCTTGCTCTGCTCCACCTTTCGCACCGCTCAGTTGAGGCACAAACCGAATAGGTGAGCCAGAACATGCTTCGCCACGAGCGCCATGGCTGCGGGACCTCCGCCGCAAGCATCATCGCCGTGGCTAGCCAAATCTGGCGCCTCTCCCTCTCTTCTAAATCTCGTACGCGGTAGCCTAGAGGTCGTAGAAGCTCACTGTGGAGTCGGTTGAAGCTTTTAGGGTTAAGGTTAGCCGGAAGGGGATCTCCACCGCGTGCGAGCGGCTCGGCACCCGCAATGCCGGCGAGGTTCATGCTGGGTCACTCAGTGCCTCTCGAGTCCGTTGGAGTAGCATTAGGGTTAGCTGGTTGGCTCGTAGATAGTTGGTCGGAGTCGGTTGAAGTGATTACGCGTCACCGCCGCCGGATCGGTCGAGTCGCGCCGCCGTGATCTCACCACCATGCCGCTGTGCATGTGGCCAAGCTCATCGGAGGGTTCTCAAGGCTCCAATCTAGGCCAGATATCAGTATTTGCAGACTCTCAATGACAGTGGTTGACTCTGGCAGATACCTTGTGCTGTGTCAGTTGATCTTTCAGAAGATAGTGTGCTAGTGACTCTTCTCGTGCCCAGCAATGGCACGAACGAAGAATGCAGGTCCTGTCCCCGGTGGTGGTAGTGACCCTCCACCTCCACATCGTCCGACCACCGATCGGGGAAAGGGCAAGATGAAGCTGGTGTCAAAGAAGAGGAAGAGGCCATTGATGGATCCAGCATCAGTGGCAGCACTTGCAGTAGCAGAGGCAGCGGAGATTGCCGAGCACGGTGGACATCGCGCCAGTTTGAGGATAGACTCTTCTCCTTGCCGTGGAGCGCGTCATGAGTCCACCACTTAGGCAGAGACAGAGACAGAGCCCCCACGTCCACCGCTCAGGCTACTGAGGGTGAGCAGGGTGAGGCACCCGAGCAGACAGATGGCACAGGGCATTCTTCCATCCAGGAGCTAATGGCCAGATGTGTCACGTGCTCTCATGGATAGGAGCCTCCTCCTAGGCCCGATGGTCCATGGCACAACGACAGACCTCCTCCACGTCCTCGTCTCCCTGACCCAATGAGGTACCAGGTCAGAAGTCTTTCGGCGAAGCAAATCCAGGAGATGAGGTTTGCGGACTTTCAGACGTGGTTTCCCGGACAGAGGGATCCTCGTGCCGGTCATGACTTCTACACCATAGTGCACGAGGACTTCTACAGAGGTTACGTAGAGACGGATGCACCCATCCGTGCACACCGAGTGTGCCCGCTTCAGGCGATCATCAATGTTGGTAGTTGTTTTATATTTGTTAACGCAAACAAAGAAATCACTTGGAAGTAATCCGCAAGCGCACGGATACTGGTGAGCACTTCACGCAGGAGATTATCTAGAGTATCATAATTTATTTATCCACATAGAGAAAGGGTGCATCTGACTAACCAAATCTATGCTATTAACCCTTAGGCTACAAACAAGGTGATCTTGATATGAGCGATTAGAGAAGACTGCGACTGTAGTCTCGTTCTAGTCTATATAAGATATGAGTTATTATTCTATTGGGGAGAACCGTCGTGATAAGAGACACCTCAGAGAATGCTTACCACGTGGCCTATAAACCCTACCAGTCCTTCTAACGGGATTGTGGGTTCCAAAGGTATCTACAGAATTGTCACTTTCCGAACTACTACCACAGATCCGGCTAGACAGGGGATATTTATGAGTATCCTAGCCCAAACACCGCGTTTACGCTAGAGATGATTACCCTACTCTCTACGCGAAGAGAATAAAGTAAACTCACAAACCAAATAATAGTAAAATAGGGAACTAACTAGAATTAGAAGTCGAATTACCGAAGAAATCCTAGGAGCAAGCCTCGGGTTAGGAGACGTGATCCCATCGATACAAACTGAAGAAGAGACACCGACAGGTCGGGCTTCCTCCAATCCACACCTCCACTCTAACTCTCTCAATCTAGAGAGTAAACTCTAATCTCACTTGTATGCTAAGCCCTAGAGAGTAGATCCGTAAGGGATCCTCTCTGGCGAATCCTCTCTGGAAAATATGTAAATGAATAATGGATTGCTCTTTGCTAGGGGGCAGGGGTCCTCCTTATATAGCCCCCTCAAATGATCATCGATCGTCGGATCAAACCGACCTTAATGGAGTGTTTAGATTAAACCTCAAAGGCGGTGGAACCCTAATCCACGAGGTGGACTGTGATTGGCTCTCTGGCCAGGGCGGCCGCCCTAGGGGGAGGGCGCCCGCCCTACTCTGGTGACAGGTGGGCCCCTCCTTCCGTGGGGGTGGTTTTGGAGTCTTCTAGATTAGTATTTTTTGTACGGAGGTGTTATGTGTCTATGTAATACTTACTTGTGGGCCTCTTTTGCTCTTTTGAAGTTGTCTCCCTGCAGAAACAGATAAACACCAAAACTCGTGGAATTCTGTCAGTTAAAACCCTATGTCTAGGTGATGTGTTGCAAATATATCCTTTCTTCTTCTTAGTTGACACTTAGAATTGATACTTAAGAGGTGTCAACAGTAGTCCAGATATTGCACAACACCTTGAGTACCTTCAGGGACTTACTGGATTGATTGGTAGAGTGGGCAACTATCAGCAGGATTGGGTCAGGCAGTTCTATGCCTCCTTGTGGGTATCACCAGACCACAAGTTTATTCACTTTTCCTTCCAAGGGAAGGATGTCAGGCTATATGCAGAGAGGTTCAGAGAGATCTTTCACCTAGAGGCCTCAGAGACGAAGATCCACATCTTGTGCTACGGTGACCAGGAGGCACCACGTCGTCCTCACAAGGGAGATGTTTCGTCAGTGGACTTTGTTCGTCCTTGCTTTGTGTAGCCATTCGAAGAGGGGTCCAGTCGTCGCACTCGGGATCTCACAGTGATTGCCCATATCCTGAATGAGGTCATCTGGTGTACAATTCTTCCTAGAGTTGGACCCCACGAGACACTGATCAGGCTTCAGTTGTGGCTCCTCGCTCACATAGTCCGGATGGAGAAGTTTGACCTTTGGGATCTGATAGTCAGCGAGATGGAGGACATCATAGCACAAGGGTTCCGAGGTCACTGGCAGCTTCAGTATGGGCATTGGATTTGCTATCTCATGATCTACCGTGGCCAGTCAAAGATGCTCACTACCACTCTTCGGAACTCAGCCACCATCTTCCCGGACTACAACATGAGTCAGCTTGTGTCTCACAGTGGAAAAGGACATGGCCGACGTGCTCAGGGTCCGCATACATGCCAGACTGGTGTGGCACCTGAGTCTGAGGAGCACCAGGAGGCCACAGTTCAGAGCCTTGCAGAGATAGAGCTTGCAGAGTTAGATGCTTAGATAGATGCAGCTGCGGAAGACACTTACCGCAACGACCTACCTTTTGACAGCTCAGATGATGACTACAGGCCAGTTCCGGAGTACGTACCTAGGTCGCACAACCATGAGGCTGGTGGGTCTAGCTCCTCTCCTCCACCAGCTGCAGATTCTTCACATGCTACTCTGATAGTCATACTTACACAGATGCAGCAGAGTCAGCAGCGACAGACAGAGGAGCTCCTTCGTCAGACTGAGGAGTGTTGGTATTTCTTATGACTATTGGAAAGCGGAGCACTTCACCCAAGAGTATTCTAGGGTATCATAATTTATATTCTCCCAAGGGAAAGTGGAGCTAGAAATAATAATAAAGGAGAGATCCTAGAGATCACCTAAATTTAGTACCAACTAGTGCAAGGGGGTAATCGATATAATGATAGGAAGGTGATGATGTAACAAACCGGTAAAGATAAGCAAGAGATGACTAGTGAGTATAACTATGTGGGAGGACCACGAGAGAGCAAAAGGACTCCTGTGATTCCAACTCTACCTTTGTGGATTTAACTATGGCACTCAGTTGAGACAAACATCGATTCATTCCTCAATACAAGTATGCTAGGCGAGGGGATAGATCAGTAGGAGGACAAAACTCCTACCGGACCGCGTCCTCTTCTTATGGGGGGCCTTATCTTTTAAGAACTTGCCTAAGAACACGTGGTGGAATACAAAGACTAGACAAGCCTATCACTCTCTTGCTAGCTACCACAAACAATCCGTGCAACAACCGATAACCAAAGGCAATATTAAGTATAAGCACCACGCTTACATCTATTCTTACTACTCTAATCGTGTATACGACAACTAGAGTACCCTATGATAGGCGATGATCGCATACAGGAAAGGCCACAAGGATCTCAATCTAGTTTAGAACAATTAACTGACAAGATAAACCACAACAATACTATAACAAGTATAATATTGCACAAAGTAAAGACTAAGTAAAGTAAAGAAGGAATATTGCATTAAATAAGTAAAGTCTTACAAAAGGGAAAAGATACAAGAGCTTATACCAGATCCTCCAGGAAGACAACTCCGGAAAGCCCGAGCAAAGCTCAACTCAACTCTAACTCCCACACTAGAGAACACTACTAGACTAATCTCCACTTGAGAACAAGAGTGGCTTGTATGCATTACATCATGATTAGAGAGGGAGCTATAGGCCTCTATTTATAGTGGGGGGTGGAGTAGGGGCTACTCCACCGCCAAGTCATCGATCCAGGGGTCTTCAATCCTCCACCCTTGGATCCAACCGACTTAGAACCGCCTTGGATGAATGGTATGGATTTACAGCATGTGCTAGTTAGTAAGGCGGTTGGCAGGGTCAAACTGACCTAGGGGGGTGGTCGGCTGACCCCACTATGGCCAGTGGGCCATCCCTTAGTCTTCTGGATGTGACCCCACTGGTCAGGGACCAAGTGGGGGCCAGGTGGGCCCAGTGGGCGGTCGGTCGACCCCCCTTGGGGTCTCTGGCCCACCTCATCCTTCCAGGTGCTGGTCCCACTTGTCATTGGTGTTGGGTGTTTGTTCTGGGGTAGTTGTTGGGTTGATCTATTTGGTGTGGGCCCATGGATTCATGTGCTTTATTTGTGAGCCGTTGGGAGACAACACAGACTGATCCAAGGGTTGGAAATGACTCTGAGGTGCTTCTTCTGGATCATGGCCGAGGGGGAGACCTGGTGGGCCCACAGGGTGGTCGGCCGACCCCCTATGTGGGTCCCACTGAGTCTCCTTTGCTCCATTTCTTAAATCCTGCAACAAAATGCTCTTGGACATGTGGAACTTGTTATTTTATAAAATATGCTTATGCGATGATTGTTTTATCCTTGATCCTGAGGTTGTTGGCAGTGTTTTAGTTATATAAAAATGTATAATTCTTCGGGCCAACAAGATCCCCTAAGCTTAACCTTTGCTCGTCCTAAGAAAATAATCAAACTTAGCTCGATGGATCAGGAGTTGCTACTATGCCTCATATTTCAAAAGTACTAAATCTACAACAATCATACTTCTCTTTTGAATGGAAAAAATAGCAAAAAAGACTCACCCATATTACCTTAGTCCTTCGTGGGGCTTATAGCTTTATCCTTTGTCTTGGGAAGTTGAGAGATAGAACAACTTGACTTGAGCACTAAATTTCTTATTCTTTCACAAGTTTCATATCGTAGGTTTTTGCATTTTTTTGTAAAAGAAAACTTAGAGTTCCTCAAATGGCACTTCTCGAGTTGCTCATAAGGTGTATGATTCCTCACCAAGGCATATATCAAAGTTTGCCTTCTTTCATCCTATCTCTAAAAGCTTATGGGGAGTTATAGGTAGGGATCAAAGATGTGGCAAACTTACCTTGGATATATTGTAAAGTCAAATTCTGGATCCAAGGAGAGAAATGTCATAGTTTTAGATCAAGATGTGCAGGTGTCTGGAAACATGGTATCTTTTTTATTTTTCTATGAGCTTTGATTTTCTCATCATCATTTTTCTAAAATATGGTACCTTCATGTGCCCCTATTTTTTTTAATTTTGCATAGTCTATGTCTCATTTACTAGCAACATACTAGAGAGAGTTTTCCTATTAGAGCATGGAGTATGAACTATGTGGAAAATGAAAGGCATATTTCTGCGTACTTTCAGTGTAGAAGCAGTATATAAATATGTGGTGTGTACATGATCTTGATCTTGGGAGCAAGATAAATCTCTCAACAAGGGTCGCAAAACTTGACCAAACTCAACACAAAGCAAACAACTTATGTAGAAAGCTTATGTCATGTAAGAGCAGCATATATGGCTTTGGTAGGAATTTTCACCATTGAGGAACAAAAAGTGTTTTTATCATTTTAATAAATAAAACTCCGATAATCAGTCTTGCTTAGAACAATATTATAGCAGCTCTTATCTTGTCATATCATGTCTCACAACAACTTAGACTTAGTTATGACATTTGCAACCCACAAAAGATTGAGGTTCATGATGGTTTCTTTTAAGCCGAGTAATCCATACTTAGAGAAATATCAAGTTGTAAACTAAGTACTAGAGAAACAATTGATAGAGCAACTATTCATCATTTCCACACGAAAGATGGATATCCATGGAACAAATTTATTCTAAGGGAAATAAAACATAATTAATTGATGGAGAAATATTTTTGTTGTTTCTAACAATTTTCCAGCTTTTTATGAAAATGAAATGTAGAAATAAAATGCTGGAATTAAAATTACTAAATTTAAATTGCAATATTATAATGCTGAAAAGTAAAACTTACCTTGGTGGGGGAGGGAATCTCCCCCAAGCTTATTCTTTTCATGGTCCTGGTGGAGGGAATTGCGTTGCATGCATTCCTTGCTGGGCGCAGAACATAGCCCATTTCTGGGTGTTGTGTTCTCTCATTGCTTGGACCCGTTACTGATTTTTGACTGCGTTCTGATGGAGAATTCCATGCTCCACCCGTATCTTACCCACTTGATTAGTGAGTAGATCCACATCGTGACGGAAATCACGGTATTCTCTTTCCTGTGAAGAAGCAAAAGAGAAGCGTGCACTTTGGGTGTGTGATACTAATCTCTGAAATCCACTGCTTGAGCTAGAGAACTATGTGGAGCTAGTGGATTCATCTACGAACTCTGAACCTAGAGATGTGCCTTCTTCTTGTGCAGCGTATGCCATGTTGCGTGTCATCCGATGACCAGCAAAACTCCTACGCCCTTCTTGGGTGTCTGTATTAAGGGTTAGTTTTCTACACCTATACAGTTTAAGTCTTTCATAAGGGAGTGAAATTCTGATTATGGGATCACTATTCATATATATCACAGAATCATATGGCTCATGAGCTAGCATGTGACCTTGCACAAAATATCCCATGTCTAACACAGCTCTGGGTGCATCTAGGAAAAATTGATAGTTATGAAGCTGAGCCATGTTGCGCATGATTTTAGTGATCATGGATGTAAACTCAAAAGGTCCTTTTTTGCTACTGGCTGAGCACTAGTGATCTACCATGGCTCTAACAGGGGAAACAGGAATCTTATTTACCATGACAAAAAGTATTCTTGGCTCAACATTTGTTATAGTTCTTACATCATCTCTAGGAAACAAGGTTATTCCTATCCAACGATGCATGAAACGTAAAGTGGGATTATGAATATCACTTGTTCGTGGGTATCTAGCATTGTCTTTCCCAGAGGTTAGTTTCCAAAATTCGCGTCTATCATACCCCTGAGTAGCATGCTCAAGATTAATAGAACATTTCTCTTTACACCCAAGAACAAGACTAAATTCTTTCCATGTTAAAGTAAGTGGATGATTAAGCATCCGGAAAGAAAGCCTTTGTGCATTTGTATTAACCGTGCTTAGGAATTCTAGAGTTAAAAGTTTACTTCCTGGATCTCTAGAAATATCACAAAATTCACTGGTCCACCCTATAGCTCTAAAAACTTCATTAAACCTTGTGTCTAAACCCATTTTAGCTAAGAGGGTAGGATCAATTACCTTGGTGTGCTCGTAGTCACGTACCTTTAGAGTGTTGAATATGGCCATCTCATGAGGTGTGAGCTGGATGTCGGTTTCAGGATTAGTGACCCGCGATGATTGATCTCCCGAATTATCGGCCGGTTCGTAATGACCAGCACTATGATGTTCTTGCTCGTACTCACCATGGCTAGCACTACTGGCCATGATTTCGGTGGCGCTTGAACCATGCAGTGACTCGTGCCTTGAATAAATTGACATAATGTCTGTACCTTGCGATGAGCTACCTCCCTGGGAATTTTTGGAAGAACTCCCACTGATTGAGCTACGTGCCTTCTTGAGTGCTTTCTTGAGGGACTTCATCTTATCACTCTAACTAGCTCAAGTCATACCCATCTCTTGATTAGCGATGAAGCTTATTGGAGAGAGATGGCAAGGATTTTTAGCTCGTGAGCTTGCTGGTCGAGAGTGTGTGCTTGAAAGAGTTGCTCTGCTTGTGTACATATAGCAGAGAGGAGGGGGAGTGCCAGTGGCACTAGGGCCCGGTCGGCCGACCGCCCATATGCCCTCTGAGCGCTCTGCTTTGCAATGTAGTGGCATTCATGAAGATGATCAACATGGATGGGATTAGAGGGGTCTCCACTGCACCGGCCAACCACCCTATGGGTGCTCTGATGATGGTCCTTGCACCATGCCAATTTGAGTGGTAATGGGGGCAAGGAGATGACAGGAGCCATTTGGCCATGTCTGCTAATTAGCAAAAGATGCTCCATCTCTTGGCTTTGAGTGATTAGAGAAAAGGGATGAATGGCATGGTCATTTGTTTCCATGATCAAGAAGTTATGGGGTGATGGGAGAGTATGGCTCCTAGTGATTGGTGATACGCTTCTCATGATGAATGAGAATATATATGATTGTTTATAGAAGAGGTATGGTGATTGTGGGCCTCTGATATTTGGAAGAAATGAGTGGTGAATTGGATCGTAGTGATTAGTGAAATTCTCTTGCCAGGATGCCTCTCGTGGAGTATCCAAGGATGGCATGATTTTTGTGGTGTGTGAGTGGAAGGATGGTGGGAGGCAAGGAAATGATGGAAGGGTCATCATTTTGTCTGACTACCATGGGCTTTTGGCAGTATTTCTTTTCCTCTTTCTTGTATGGAATCTGAATATGAGAGAAAGAGAGAGAGGAAGGAGTCATGGCCAGGTCGGTCGATCACTATTTGTGGTCCTGACTGCTGACTCTGCACAGACTCATGCAAGGCATTTCGAGGCAAGGAAAGTAGAAGGAGGGGAGTCCATGGGCCCGGTCGGCCGACCCCACCCTTGCCTCTAAAGGCTCTGGCTTTGTGACACTAATCTACTTGCACTATTTAAAATACAAAGAAACTTTTATGGATGGCAAAGGATTCAAAGTTTTATGGGTTAAATTGATTTTCAAAGTTTATTATGATTAAGCATGATTATGTTTTGAGACTAATTAAAAGAGATGATTATGCAAAGAAGAGATTTTAAGAATTTAAGAGAAAGTGAAAGAGGAAACTTACCTTTCCGAGAAGCCGTGCTTTCAATTATTTGGAGTAGGGTCGTCCTCCTCACTTGCCCGAGGTTGTTGCTTCACTTTTGTTAGGTAAGTGTAATTAACGTAAGGATCAATTTCAAATACCTTGACTATGGAGCATTGCTCGATTTTTGGCTTGAAGTGGAATATCTCCTGGGTTCCATTGATGTTGAATTGAATTTCTCCAGCTCCTACATTGATATGTGCATTTGCGGTGCTGAGGAACGGCCTTCCTAGGATGAGTGGAGTCTTCTTGTCTACCTCCATATCCAACACCACGAAATCCACAGGGATGAAAAATTCTCGTATCTTGACGGAAATATTTTCAGCGATCCCCGCGGGGTAGCGAATTGATTGATCCGCTAGCTGCAAACACATTGGTGTAGGGGACAAAGTAGTATGAGTTAGTTTATCGAATACTACCTTTCGCATGATGCTAATGCTTGCTCCCAAGTCACAGAGTGCAGGCTCAAACTGCTGGGTCCCGATGGAGCAATCAATGGTAGGACACCCTGGGTCCTTCTTCTTTAATGGTAGCTGGTTGAGTATGGTTGTGCCACACTCCTCTGTTAACTTGATGACGTCGGTGGTGGGTAACGGCCTTTTGTTGTTGAGAATGTCCCGCAGATACTTGGCATAGGTTGGAACCTGCATTGCATCAAGTAGGGGAATATGGACATATAATTGACGTATTACCTCAACAAACATCCCAAATCGCTCATCTGAGGATTGTCTTCTTGGCTTGTTTGGGAATGGTAGTAGTATGTTTGTATCGTAGTACTCATGTGGGGCCGTTCTCCCATGGAACTTGACAGAGTCCTGGAGTGGTGCAAGTTCTCCTTCTTCTTCTTCATGTTGTTCTTCTGCTTCAACTTCTTTCTCTTTTCTTGTTGATTTCCCTGAAGTGTTAGGATGTGGTGGATCGCGAGCGGTCTTACCCCCTCTCGTGGTCACCGCATTTATACTAGAGACTTTTTTCGGAATTACCAAGATATGGGGTAGAATATATCAATTGAGATAGCTTTCTTTCTATCATGTTATTTAAATTCAATAGATTCTTTACAACAGAAGCAAAGTCATTCATTTTATTGTTTAAAGTTTCAAGGGTCTTATCATTAGTAGCTAGTTTATTGTTTATGCTTTCATTCATCCTAGCTTGACTTAAGACAAGATCTTTAAATGAAGGCTGATTAAATTTATTAAAGCTTTTACCATCATTACCTTGATAGAAGGGTCGTGGCTTCGATCCAGATTGCTGAGGTCAATTCTCATTATTGTTGATGAAGCTCATGCCTTCATTTGTTTCGGGGCAATTGTTTCCCGAATGATTTCCAACACATACCTCACACCATTGTTTTGCCTTGTTAGCCCGTGTGGAGGCATAGTGTTGGATGGCTTCTCTATCATTCTTGAAATTGGCTCGTTCTTCGAGTTTCTTCATCAAGAGATCCATCCTTGTGGAGAGTGCACTCACTTCATGAATAGTTTTCTGCACTCTTTTTCTAGACTGGGAGTCTTTCATCTTTCCACCATTGATTCGTCACCATATTTTCAATGAGATCTTTTGCTTGTGTGACGTTGAGTGAAGTGAATGCTCCTCTTGCGGCTGCATCAAGGTGACTACGGGCTATTCGTGTTAGCCCATAGTAGAAGCCTTGAATCAGGAGCCAATCTTGAATTCCATGATGAGGACATTCCTAAATGTACTCCTGGAGACGTTCCCATGCTTCGAGAATAGTCTCATCCGCTTGTTGCTGGAAGCTTGAAATTCTTCCACAAAGGGCGGTGGTTTTGCCCATCGGGAAGAACTTCTTGAGGAAGGCATTGGTAAACTTCTCCTAAGTGGCAACTTCCTCAGAATGAGCATAGAACCATTGCTTCACTTTCTCGAGTAATGAGAACGGGAAAAGGCAGAGACGAATGATATCTGATGCAACATTCTTAATGGAAATAGTGCCACTTACCTCCAAGAAGTGTTGGAGATGTGCATTAGCATCCTCATGGGACTTCCCGCGAAAAGGGTTGGCTTGCACTAGGCTGATCAAAGCTGGCTGCAGCTCGAAGGTAGCAACCCCTGTATTAATGTCTAGTCCTTGGGTCACGTGAGCGACTAAAGGAGCAGAGAAGTCAGAAATACCCTCTTGAGCCATAGCTTGCTTGATGAACGGAGTGGAACCTCCTTCCTTGAGTGGATCCGAGTTTGAGGTGAGCTTCCGAGGTGACACAAGACGATGTCTAGAGTTTCTTCGGAAACTCTTAGGATTTTCAAATGTGGTTGCTCGAAACTGGAATTCACTCATACAATGCCTTGCTTCACAATTAAGAAAGACAAAGGCAAGGGGTAAGCCCCTACAACTATTTGATAACTAATTTGATAGTAAACTCTAGATTCAATTCTATTAAAATTTCTAGGCTATGCTTTCCCCGGCAACGGCGCCAAAAATGCTTGTTGGTATTTCTTATGACTATTGGATAAATCCGCAAGCGCACAGATTATACAGTTGTAGCACTTCACCTAGGAGTATTCCGGGGTATCGTAAATTATATTCTCCCTAGGGAAAGCGGAGCTAGAAATAATAATAAAAGAGAGATCCTAGAGATCACCTCAATTTAGTACCAACTAGTGTAAGGGGGTAATCGATATAATGATAGGAAGGTGATGATGTAACAAACCGGTAAAGATGCCTAAGAACACGTGGTGGAATACAAAGACTAGACAAGGCTGTCACTCTCTTGCTAGCTACCACAAACAATCCATGCAACAAGTGATAACCAAAGGCAAGATTAAGTATAACCACCGCAGTTACACCTATTCTTACTACTCTAATCATGTATACGACAACTAGAGTACCCTATGACAGGCGATGATCGCATACAGGAAAGGCCACAAGGATCTCAATCTAGTTTATAACAATTAACTGACAAGATAAACCACAACAATACTATAACAAGTTTAATATTGCACAAAGTAAAGACTAAGTAAAGTAAAGAAGGAATATTGCATTAAATAAGTAAAGTCTTACAAAAGGGAAAAGATACAAGAGCTTATACCAGATCCTCCAGGAAGATAACTCTAGAAAGCCCGAGCAAAGCTCAACTCAACTCTAACTCCCACACTAGAGAACACTACTAGACTAATCTCCACTTGAGAACAAGAGTGGCTTGTATGGATTACATCATGAATAAAGAGGGAGGTATAGGCCTCTATTTATAGTGGGGGTGGAGTAGGGGCTACTCTAGAACCACGTCATCGATCCAGGGGGCTTCAATCCTCCACCCTTGGATCCAACCGACTTAGAACCGCCTTGGATGAATGGTATGGATTTCCAGCATGTGCTAGTTAGTATGGCGGTTGGCAGGGTCAAACCGACCTAGGGGGCTGGTAGGCCGACCCCCTATGGCCAGTGGGCCATCCCTTGGTCTTCTAGATGTGACCCCACTAGCCAGGGACCAAGTGTGGGCCAGGTGGGCCCAGTGGGCGGTCGGTCGACCCCCCCCCTTGGGGTCTCTGGCCCACCTCATCCTTCTAGGTGCTGGTCCCACTTGTCATTGGTGTTGGGTGTTTGTTCTGGGGTAGTTATCGTGTTGATCTCTTTGGTGTGGGCGAATGGATCCATGTGCTTTGTTTGTGAGCCGTTGGGAGAAAACACAGAGTGATCCAAGGGTTGGAAATCACTCTGAGGTGCTTCTTCTGGATCATGGCCGAGGGGGAGACCTGGTGGGCCCACTGGGTGGTCGGCCGACACCCTATGTGGGTCCCACTAAGTCTCCTTTGCTCCATTTCTTCAATCTTACAACAAAATGCTCATGGACATGTGGAACTTGTTATTTTATAAAATTTGCTTATGCGATGATTGTTTTATCCTAGATCCTGAGGTTGTTGGTAGTGTTTTAGTTATATAAAAATGTATCATTCTTGGTGCCAACAAGGAGCAGCGACGATAGTCTGAGGAGTAGCGTCGTGAGGCAGAGGAGGTTAGGAGACTCGCAGCTCAGCACCTCGCAGCCCAGGCAGAGTCTCAGTCCAGGCAGGATGAGTTGCAGCGTATGTTCTTAGCATATCGGATGCAGTAGGCCGAGATGCAGAGGATGCAGCCTTAGATCCTTGAAGAGACTTCTTAGTTCCAACTCCAGGCCATCTTTCACTCCCCAGCTACAGTTGCCCGGAGTCTCTCAGTAGCAGTTTACCTCCCAGCCTCAGCCTTCACCAGTTGTGGTGCCTACTCCAGCTTTACCATCCCGTGGACAGATTTACCGCTCCCAGAGAGTATCAGACGGGCTTCACACTGACCCAGGGGGCTACCATAGAGGAGGCAACTCGTGACCTCATGGCCTCCTACGGAGATATTACAGGCGAGGACTCAACAGTTGCAGCAGCTCAGCTTGACACTTAGCCTACAGAGGTCCCTCCTCCGGCAATGGGCACCCACCTTTCCTCAGTTGCCTCGTTGGAGATCAAAACGGACTGCTCAGCCCAGACAGTGACCACTCCTCCTCTTGTTGCCATCACTTCAGATGCTATGGCAGTTGCAGTAGAGGCTGTAGAGTCACCAGCACCCGCTTAGTTAGAGGGTCAGCCAGCCGAGATAGTGGCAACAGTTGCACTTGCGGAGCTTGCAGTGGCACCTTCTCCCCCACCTCATGTCTACACTCGCCGGGTTGTTGAGCCCGCACCTACCGAGGCAGGACCGTCTGAGAATCCAGCTCAGGATGCTACTCCTTCAGAGCCTCAGGGGGAGTTGGGAGAGTCAGTTGCTATAGAGTCTACCTCAGCTTTGCCTACTCAGACCGATTCGCAGACAGCTCCAGCTTCAGAGAGTCAGGCAGCAGAGGACAGTGACAATAGTCCAGACTACACACAGTTCGACCTTCGTCCTCGCGACTCGACTGCTCCACCTCCATTTGCTCCAGCCGCATAGATGTTTTTGGTGCTTGGCGCCAAAGGGGGAGAGAGGGTAGAGTAGTCGAGTATCAGAGATAGGGGGAGGGATTTGGATTTACTTGTGCGATTTACTTCCCCATACTCATGTATCATGTCTATGTTTTCTTGCACTTGTTTATTTGTGTGTGATGCTTGTGAGATACTTGTGTGACAAACTCTTATGCTATTCACTAGTATATCATATGAGTTGTCATTTGGTTTCATGATATGTCTCCATTCTATAATGATTGAGCTTCCGCGCCATTCTTTGATATCTTGATGGGAATATCATGAGGTACTCCGATTCTAGTTTATATTCATTGAGTACCATGTTTGTGGCTTGGCTAGGATGAGCAAGTATCATTCACTCTTATTCACTAACCCTTGCTCAATCCATCCAAGTCACTTGAAATCCTAACCATTCACTCTTATATCTTATACTTGAGGATTATTGTCGTCAATCACCAAAAAGGGGGAGATTGAAGAATCATGGCCCTATTGGTTTCGGTGATTAACGACAAAGAGAGATTATTATGGCTAATTGTGTGTTTTGGAAAGGCTATGCGTAGCTTAGCCATAGTGATCAACATGAATGGGCATCAATGGTTATCACTTAGCCCCCAAGATGGATATCGTTTCGGATTTCAAAGAGACATGATGAAGACCCTATAGTGTTAGACAAGTGCCATAAGGAGATGAAGGGCACTTAGCTTAGATAGGGCTTTGTTTGATCTTTGACCATACTATAAAGAGGGGTTGAGACTAGTAGCTTGACTTAGGAAAGCTTCATGACTTAGGTGTGGTGCACACTTGACTTCCTTAGCTCTAAGAAAGCCAATTGGTGACCATAAGATATCCTAGAACAACTTTCATACTCACCGCGACGAAAACCAAAGTTGGGAGAGGAGTTTTCTGGGCGTCGGACACTGAGGCCGAGGGTGCCAGACGCTGGCGCTGGACGCTGATGTAAGCACGTTGGAGCGTCCGTCGCCAACACAGAGAGCTCCAGAATCGTCAATTTTGCGACGGACGCGTGTGTCGCAAGGGCGTCGGACGCTGGCGAGCGTCCGGGAATATTTTCCCAGAAACCCGAGAGCAGCCAGTTGGTGCCAGACGCTGAGGTGCAGCGTCCGTCGCCAAGCAACAGAGCATCCATCGCCAACTTAAGTTGCCTGTTTTCTTTAGCCCGAGGCAGTTTGTGTGTGGGGCTATAAATAGCCCACCCCTTTCCTTCCCACCTTGCCTCTGCTCATTTTAGTTACTGAGATCCTTGAGAAGGTTGGGAAGAGAGCAAGAGCCCTAGAGAGAGAGTGATTCGCGAATCCATCCATCCTCTTCTCTAGTTCATCCAAGAGTTCAAGTGTGCATCCACTCTAGTTGTGAGGCTTGATTGAGTCAAGTGAAGATCAAGGCTTGTTACTCTTGGTGATCGACATCACCTAGACGGTCCGGTGGTGCTTCGGAGGAAGGTGATCACCGGAGGATTGTTGGCGACCCTTCTCCATCAACTTGTGATCGGTTGTGGGCGGTTCACCGAGCCGGACTGGCGAAGAACCAGCCCGTAGAGAGCACTCATCCGTTGTGCGGGATTGAGGGGGAGCAATACCTTGCGAGGTGCTCCAACGAGGGCTAGGGGGAGTGTCGACTCCTCGATACCCCGGCAAAACGTCGCTATGTCAAGAATCTCTTTCCCTAGCTCTTTACATTCTGCTCTTGTTCTTTCATTCATACTAGAATTGTGTAGGTTGTCTTTACATTCCTTGGCTTGCTACCGCTTTCTAGCTAGGACACACAATTGGTAGGCACTAGGGGTATTTGGCAATGCTAGGAGTTCATATTGCTTTAGAAATTTGAAATAAGCTCAATTCACCTCCCCCTCTTGGGCATCTTGATCCTTTCAGGCGCAAACCGAATAGGTGAGCCAGAACAAGCTTCGCCGCGAGCGCCACGGCTGCGGGACCTCCACCGCAGGCAACGCCACCGTGTCCAGCCAAATCCAGCGCCTCTCCCTCTCTTCTAACTCTCATATGCGGTATCCTAGAGGTCGTAGAAGCTCACCGTGGAGTCGGTTGAAGCTGTTAGGGTTAGGGTTAGCCAGAACGGGATCTCCACGGCGAGCGAGCGCTCGGCACCCACAACGCCGGCGAGGTTCACGCTGGGTCACTCAGCGCCTCTCAAGTCCATCGGAGTAGCATTAGGGTTAGCTGGTTGGCTCGTAGATAGTTGGCCGGAGTCGGTTGAAGCGATTACGCGTCACCGCCGCCGGAACGGTCGAGTTGCGCCACCGTGATCTCGCCACCGTGCCGCTGTGCATGTGGCCGAGTTCATCGAAGGGTTCTCAAGGCTGCAATCTAGGCCAGATTGAACCGGTAGGGTTCAGGGTAGGTGTCACAGCCGCTAGCTTGGTCGGTAGAAGCCTAAGCCGGTCAACGTAAGCACCGTAGCGCCGTCGTACCGCCATTGCCGCCGTTGAGCATGCTCTGGTGAGTTTGGGGTACAACCAGCTACATGGTTGTGTGCGGGTTGCGAAGGAGAGCACGTCTATAGGGTTAGTTGGGCCAGAAACCTCGCTGCTGGCGAAGGACCGTCGGTCGAGCACCTTCTGTGCTATCGGCTGTGGAGAAGAAACTAACCAGTGGGTCCCACACGTCATAGACTGGTTGTGTTGTTTTCTTATTTGTTTTTCAGTTTTGTTAGTGAGCTATCAAGTAGCTCGGATGATGGTGATGATGATTCATCCTACTACAACTCCAAGGGTGGAAAGAAGAAGAAGGAGAAGGATGATGGCAGCAGCAACAACAAGAAAAAGTACTCCGCCATCTCTTTCAACTATTCTTATTTGACTAACCGAGGCCGTAAGTCTTTTGTAAATGTTCCCACCGGCAAATTACCTCATTTCGATGGGACTAACTTTGCTAAGTGGAAGCATTTGATGAAGGCTTACCTTATTGGTCTTCACCCCGGCCTTTGGGAGATTGTTGTGAAGGGTGTGCAGGTACCGGAAGACCCCGAAGAGCCAACAAATGAAGAGATGATTGTTGTCCATCTCAATGCTCAAGCCACTAGCATCCTCCTTAGTGCTTTGGATGGAAATGAGTACAATAGAGTGATGAATGTGGATGTGGCCAAGTAAATTTGGGACACCATACACCTAGCTCGTGAAGGTGTGGATAAGGTGAGAAAGGAAAAGATTGATTTGATGATGGCCAAGCTCAATAGGTTTGTGATTGTGGAAGGTGAAGGGCCACAAGAGATGTTTGACCGGTTGATGACCATGGTCAGCAAGATTAGAGGATATGGTTGTGAGGAGCTTGATGATCACAAGGTGGTGAAAATCATGTTGGAAGCTTACTCACCAAGGAATGAGACCGTGGTGTTGGCACAAGTTATGATTAAATTTTCTATACTTAAAATTGTGCCACCAACCTCTGGATCAAGGATAAAACAAACACATCATGAGCATAGTTTATCAAATAACCAGTTCCACATGTCCATGAGTGTTTAAGTGTAGGGATGAAGAAATGCAGCAACTGAGAGCTAGTGGGACCCACATAGGGGGTCGGCCGACCACCCTATGGGCCCACCTGGCTCTCCCCCTCCGCCATGATCCAAGAGAGGCACTCTAGAGTGAAATCCATCCATTGGATCACTCTGTGCTTTCTCTCAACGGCTCACAAGCAAAGCACAAGGATCCATGGGCCCACACCAAGGAGATAAACGTGACAACCACCTCAGAACAAGCAAATAACCTCAATGACAAGTGGGACCAGCACTAGGGAGTAGGAGGTGGGCCAGTGAACCCCAGGGGGGGTCGGCCGACCATCCAAAGGGCCCACCTCGCCTTCAAGCAGTCCCTGACCAGTGGGGCCACACCTTGGAGGGTAGAGGGGGCCCACTAGCCATAGGGGGGTCGGTTGACCACCCCCTAGGTCGGTTGGCTCCTCCCAACCGCCATACTCCTTCCCCACGTGTTGGATCACCACCATTCATCCAATGACGGTTGCAAAGGTGGTTTGATCCAATGGTGGAGGATGGGAGGCCCTGGATCGCTGACATGGCGATGGAGTAGCCCCTACTCCACTCCTCTACTATAAATAGAGGGCCATACCCCCCTCTCTACACATGGTGAAGAAGACAACAAGCTCGATTCCTTAGAATTGTTCTAGTAGTTAGTCTAGAGTGGGAGTTAGAGTTGAGTCGAGCTTGCTCGGGATTTCCGGAGTTGTCTTCTGGGAAGTCTGGTATAGCTCTTGTATCTTTTCTTCTTTGTAAGACTTTATCTTTATCAATATATTATCCTTTCCCTTTACTTTAGTTAGTATTTACTTTGAGCATTACTATACTAGATATAGTATTGTTATATGCTTTTGCTCTTTAATAGCCTTCACATTTATAGTCTGTGATCCTTGTGACCTTTCCTGTATGCGATCATTGCCTGTTATAAGGTGCTTTGATTATTGATCATAGTCAAAGTAATAAGTTGTGTGTAAGCGTGGAGCTTATATATTAGCTTATCCTTGATTACCGCTTATTGCGTGGATTGTTCGTGGATGCTAGTAGAAGGTGACAGCTCTATCTAGCCTTAGTATTCCACCACGCGTGTCAGATAAGTTATTAAAAGGTAGGGCTTCAAGACAACAGGAGAGCGCGGTCCGGTAGGAGTTTTGTCCTCCTACTGATCTATCCCCTCTCCTAGCATACTTGTATTGAAGAGGCAAACTATAGTGTTTAGTCTAGTTAATTAGCTAAGTATATTAAAGTAGAGTGAATTGCTTAGGAGTCCCTTGTACTCTCTCGTTGTTCTCCCACCTAGCTAATCTGTCTAGTCCGTTCTAAGTATCATTTACCTAGGCTCTTTCATTCATCAATCCCCTTCCTATCACATTTATCATTTACCCCCCTATACTAGTCGATACTAAGTTGAGGTACTTTCTAGAATCTCTCTATAATTATCATTTCTAGCTCAGCTTTCCCTTGGGGTAAAATAAATTACGATACCTTAGAATACTCCTAGGTGAAGTGCTACAGCGGTATAATCTATGCGCTTGCGGATTTATCCAATAGTCATAAGAAATACCCATAAGCATTTCTGGCGTCGTACCGGGGATAGGGATTTATCTCTATTTGTGGTGTGACGCTAAGAAGTGTCAACACGTGGTCACCTTGATTAGAGACAAGAAGAAGTTTGAGCACTTCACTCCTAATGATGTGCTTGGAAGATTGTTGACCTTTGACATGCAAATAGAGGAAGCAAATGAAAGAAGAAAGCTTGGAGAGTTGCAATCAAAGCTTGATGGCATGAAGATCAAGGATGTGGCTCTCAAGTCAAGCAAGGCAACCAAGAAGAGCTTCCCATGCAAGAAGAGGGCAGCAAGCAAGCATCCACGAGCAAGCCCAAGAAAATGAAGGAAGTGCAACAAGAAGATGATTTCACTTCCTCCTCAAGTGATGATGAAGATGATGGGGCTAATTTTGAAGAGATCAAAGATATGGCCTTTTTCATCAAGAAGTACAACAAAGGCTTGAAGAAAAATGGGTACAAGTTTGTGAAAAGAAGATTCCCTAGCAAGAAGAAGAGAACTTGCTACAATTGTGGGAGCACCGAGCATTTTATTGCTAAGTGCCCAAATGAGAAGAAAGATGGCTTCCACAAGAAAGAGAGACAAGATAGAAAGTTTGAGAACAAGAGAAGGTTCAAGCAAGTGGGTAAGGCTGGCCTAACAAGTCAGCTCGGCTCGTTAGGGCTCGGCTCGTTCTGGCTCGTTAAGATAACGAGCCAGCTCGGCTCGGCTCGTTATCTTAGCGAGCCAGGAAGCCAGCTCGGCTCGGCTCGTTTACGAGCTCGAGCTGGCTCGTTAGGCTTGCGAGCCAGACGAAAAAAAATATTTTTTGAAATTTTGAGAATAATAATAATGTAAAATTTATTTATTCATGAGTCTTCAATCAAATAAAAATTAATATGTATCAATATATTATAGTAGTACACTATACATATATTATCCATACTTTATATCATATATAATGTATCCATAATTAGTTATTGATTATCCATACATTCATTTAAAAACAATAAAATCATATAATCTTAAATTTATAAAGTCAAAGTCTAATAATCATCTAATTTCAAAATATAAAACATGAAGTCTCATAAAACTAATAAAGTTTAAGGTTAACTTTAGCTCATTAGGCTCACGAGCTAGCTCAAGCCGGCTCACGAGCTAGCTCAAGCCGGCTCACGAGCTGGCTCATTAACTAAACGAGCTAAAGTGTTGGCTCAGCTCGTTGAAAAATATAAACGAGCCGAGCCGAGCCGAGCCAATAACGAGCCGAGTCGAGCGAGCTACCGAGCCACGAGCTTTTCGTCCAGCCTTACAAGTGGGTGAAGCCCACATCGGCCATGAGTGGGATTCATCACTAGAGAGCCAAAGTGATGAGGATGAGAAGCTTGCAACCATTGCTATTCAAGAGCCATCCTCTACACCGAACCTCTTCAACAACATGAGTGATGATGATGACTACTACTCCCCTCACATTTGCCTCATGGCAAAGGGTGAGAGGGTAAAATCAAAAGCCAAATCTCATCCTCCTTCTCATGATACTTCTAGTAGTGATATTAGTGACACCTCTTGTGATGAAGGTTCTAGTGATGAAGAAATTGATGAAATCATAAAGAACCTAAATCCTAAAATCACACTAAGCTAAAGGAGGAATTAGAGGGAATCCAAGTAGAGTTGGACAATAGAGAGAGTGACCTTGATGATCTTGAAAAAAATGTATATTGCCAACAAGAAAGCTCTTAAGGAAAAGAGAAGTGAGGTGAAATCCTTGCAAAAGGCCTTGGCCAAAGAGCAAGGACATCATGCTCTCACTGAGAAGGCAAATATTTCACTCCATGAAAAGTATTGTGTCTTGGATGAAAAGGACAAGGAAATGGAGTTGAAATATAACCTTCTTTGGGAGAGCAACCCACAACCCTCTACTTTAAAGGATACCTCTATTCCCCCCACTAGCCAAGGTTGTGGAAGATGTTTTGAAATTGATATAAATGCTTATTCCACTAACCTTGTCAATATGGAAGCAATGAAGAAGGAGATTGCTAGGCTCAATGCTTTGCTACGTGAAAATTGCAATGATGATAAGAAATCAGCAAGTGGCAAAGTTGATCAACCAAAGAAGCCACAATTCAAAGATGGAAGACATCCTTTCATCAAAGTTGGACTTGGCCTCACTCGGGGAGGCAGAAAGAATGGAAGAAAGTTTGTCAAAGGAATTGAATGTGTTCAGTTTGTGAGCAGTGGAAGAATAGGTACAGAGAGGCCTGCACAGCCAGTGGCACAAGGCTCACCCCGAGCAGCACATCCAACTAAGGTCAGCAGTGCTGCTGTGAAGGTCGGCAGTGCCGCTCCCCGTAGAAAAGGGAAGGCCACCTACGACTCCACTGCCCATAGCAAGCACACTAAAGAGGTGTATAAGGTGAAGAATGAGGTGCAGAAGCCAAAGGAAACTATCTGGGCCACCCCAAATAGATATTCATATCAATTAAGGGCTCAAGCATCGCGCTCAAGTTTGAAATCTTGCTTTGAGTTGAAGAACAACAGCAAGGGTGAAGTGATTGACAAGCACATTAGCAATGGAAAGAATATTTAAATTAATGCTTTCATTTGGGTTCCTAAGACTCTTGTTACTAACATGCAAGGCCCCAAGAATCTTTGGGGACCTAAATCAAGGAACTAAACCTGTTTTGTAGGCATACTCCTCCGGTAGATCAAGTTGGGTGCTTGATAGTGGATGTACAAATCATATGACCGGAGAAAGGAGTATGTTCAGTTCATATACCCCCTCAACCGATGCAAGTGAGAACATTGTCTTTGGAGACAACTCAAAGGGGGATGTGATTGGTCTTGGTAAAGTTGCTATAACTCTAGATCATTCTATCTCTAATGTTTTGCATGTTGATTCGTTGAGTTACAACTTGTTGTCCGTTTCACAACTTTGTGAGATTGTCTACAATTGTCTCTTTATAGATAAGGGTGTGGAAGTTCTTAAGAGGGAGGATTCCTCTATTGTCTTTACAGGTCGTTTGAAGGGCAAGCCTTACCAAGTTGATTTCAACAAAAGTAAGGCTAAGCTTGAGACTTGTTTAGTGGCAAAATCTAGCATGGGCTGGCTATGGCATCGCCGACTAGCCCATGTTGGGATGAGGAACTTGGCCAAACTCCTAAAGAATGAACATATCATTGGACTAACAAATGTTCATTTTCAGAAAGATAGGATATGTGGAGCTTGCCAAGCCGGAAAGCAAGTAGGTGTACCTCACCCACCAAAGAGCATCGTGACCACCACTCAACCATTAGAGTTGATTCATATGGATCTCTTTGGACCGGTTGCCTACATAAGTATCGGGGGTAACAAATATGGATTAGTAATTGTTGATGATTATTCCTGTTTCACTTGGGTGTTATTTGTTTATGATAAGTCTTAGGTACAAGACAAGGTGAAAACCTTTGTGAGAAGGGCTCAAAAGGAATTTGGTCTCCCAATCAAGAAAGTGAGAAATGATAATGGGACCGAGTTCAAGAACACCATGGTGGAAGAGTTTCTTGATGATGAGGGCATCAAACATGAGTTTTTAGTTCCTTACACCCCTCAACAAAATGGTGTAGTAGAGAGGAAGAATAGGACTCTCATTGATATGGCAAGGACAATGCTTGATGAATACAAGACTTCGGACATCTTTTGGTGTGAAGCAATCAACACCGCTTGTCATGCCATCAACCGTCTCTACCTACACAAGAAGCTTCAAAAGACATCATATGAACTCCTAACCGATAACAAACCAAAGGTGTCTTACTTTAGAGTTTTTGGGTGCAAAGTGTTCATTCTCAACAAAAGACCAAAAACCCTTAAGTTTGCACATAAAGTTGATATTGGCATACTACTTGGTTATGGATCAAATGAGCATGCCTATCGTGTTTTCAACCAAACCGTTGGTAGAGTTGAGATCATGATAGATGTGACATTTGATGAATCTAATGGCTCTCAAGTGGAGCAAGTTGATGCGAGTGTTGTAGGAAAGGAGGATCCACCATGTGAAGCAATCAAAGATCTGGCCATAGGAGAAATTAGGCCATTGGAAGAAGAAGATGTTGATCATGAGGAGCCTCAAAGTGTTGTTGCACAAGATTCCGCTGTGATACTCAACAACCAACAGCAACACACACCTGCTGCTGTTCAGCAGGTCGGCAGTGCCACCTGTAAGGTCGGCAGTGCCGCCCCCAGTGAACCAGCAGTAGGCAGTCTAGCAAGGACTCCATCACCTCAAGGGCTTAACCTAGAGCCTATCTTTGAACAAGAACAAGATGCTAGTACATCAGAAGATCAAGGAGGTGTTGAACACCCAAGACTACGCCAAAACATACAACAAGATCACCATGTTGACAACATTCTTGGAAGCATCCGCAAGGGGGTAACAACTCATTCTCATATAGCAAACTTTTGTCAATATTACTCGTTTATCTCCTCTTAGAACCCTTGAAAGTAGATCAAGCACTTGATGACCCGAATTGGATTATGGCAATGCAAGAAGAGCTAAACAACTTTGACAAGAATCAAGTGTGGACTTTGGTGGAAAGGCCCAAGACCAATGTGATAGGCACCAAATGGGTATTCGGCAACAAGCAATATGAGAATGGTGTGGTGACAAGGAACAAGGCAAGATTGGTGGCTCAAGGGTTCACTCAAGTAGAGGGCTTGGATTTTGAAGAAACATATGCACCGGTGGCAAGACTTGAAGCAATTCAGATGCTTCTAGCTTTTGCCGCCCATCATGACTTCAATTTATATCAAATGGATGTCAAGTGTGCATTTCTCAATGGCCCAATACAAGAGTTGGTTTATGTTGAGCAGCCACCCGGTTTTGAAGACCCCAAGTTCCCCAACCATGTCTTCAAACTCCAAAAGGCGCTCTATGGGCTTAAGCAAGCACCAAGAGCATGGTATGAATGCCTTAAGGAATTCCTGCTCAAGCTAGGCTTTGAAATAGGCAAATCTGATCCTACCCTCTTCACTTATGAGCTCAATAAAGATATCTTTGTGTGCCAAATATATGTCGATGACATAATATTTGGTAGTACTAATGTTTCATTTTGTTAAGAGTTTAGTAGGACTATGACTAAGAGGTTTGAGATGTCCATGATGGGTGAGCTCAAGTTCTTCCTTGGTTTTCAAATCAAGCAATTGAAGGAAGGAACTTTTCTATGTCAAGCCAAGTACACCTAAGATATGCTAAAGAAGTTTGACTTGGTGAATGCAAAGCCCATCAAAACTCCCATGCCAACCAATGGACATCTTGATCTTGATGTTGAAGGGAAAGCTGTGGACCTAAAGGTATATCGCTCCATGATCGGCTCTCTCCTTTACCTTTGTGCATCTAGGTCGGACATAATGCTTAGTGTGTGCATGTGTGCTAGATTTCAAGCTAACCCGAAAGAGTGCCACTTGATGGCGGTTAAGAGAATCTTGAGATATTTAGTACACACTCCTAACCTTGGCTTGTGGTATCCTAAGGGCTCCAAGTTCGATCAACTTGGCTATTCGGATTCCGATTATGCCGGTTGCAAGGTAGACCGAAAAAGCACTTCGGGGACGTGTCAATTCCTTGGACGGTCCCTAGTGTCTTGGGGTTCTAAAAAGAAAAATTATGTAGCCCTTTCCACCGCCGAGTCTGAGTATGTTGCAGCCGGTGCTTGTTGTGCTCAACTACTTTGGATGAGTGTTGGTATTTCTTATGACTATTGGATAAATCCGCAAGCGCACATATTATACCATTGTAGCACTTCACCCAGGAGTATTCCGGGGTATCATAATTTATATTCTCCCAAGGGAAAGCGGAGCTAGAAATAATAATAAAAGAGAGATCCTAGAGATCAACTCAATTCAGTACCAACTAGTGCAAGGGGGTAATCGATATGGTGATAGGAAGGTGATGATGTAACAAACCGGTAAAGATAAGTAAGAGATGACTAGTGAGTATAGCTATGTGGGAGGACAATGAGAGAGCAAAAGGACTCCTGTGATTCCAACTCTACCTTTGTGGATTTAACTATGACACTCAGCTGAGACAAACATCGATTGATTCCTCAATACAGGTATGCTAGGCGAGGGGATAGATCAGTAGGAGGACAAAACTCCTACCGGACTGTGCCCTCTTCTTACGGGGGCCTTATCTTTTAAGAACTTGCCTAAGAACACATGGTGGAATACAACTACTAGACAAGGCTGTCACCTCTTGCTAGCTACCACAAACAATCCGTGCAATAAGCGATAACCAAAGGTAAGATTAACTATAAGAACCATGCTTACACCTATTCTTACTACTCTAATCGTGTATACGACAACTAGAGCACCTTATGACAGGCGATGATCGCATATAGGAAAGGCCACAAGGATCTCAATCTAGTTTCTAACAACTAATTGACAAGATAAATCACAACAATACTATAGCAAGTATAATATTGCACTAAGTAACGACTAAGTAAAGTAAAGAAGGAATATTGCATTAAATAAGTAAAGTCTTACAAAAGGGAAACGATACAAGAGCTTATACCAGATCCTCCGGGAAGACAATTCCGGAAAGCCCGAGCAAAGCTCAACTCAACTCTAACTCCCACACTAGAGAACACCACGAGACTAATCTCCACTTGAGAACAAGAGTGGCTTGTATGGATTACATCATGATTAGAGAGGGAGGTCTTGGCCTCTATTTATAGTGGGGGTGGAGTAGGGGCTACTCCAGCACCACGTCATCGATCCAGGGAGCTTCAATCCTCCTCCCTTGGATCAAACCATTATAGAACCTCTGAGGATGGATGGTTTAGATTTGCAACATGTGATTGATAGTATGGCGGTTGAAAGGGGTCCAACCGACCTAGGGGGTGATCGGTCGATCCCCCCTATGGCCAGTGGGCCATCCCCTGGCCTTATGGGCATGACCCCACTGGTCAGGGACCGAATGGGGGCCAGGTGGGTGTGACACCCTATGTCAAGACTGCATTAGGATCATCATTATCCCTAAGCATAAGCATTGCATTGCATTCATGTTTTGCATATGGCATCATTTCATATGTATGTTTTGTGTATTTATGGAATTAGAATTGAAAAGGAGTTATATGCTCTTGCTTTAGTTAAGCTTGATTAATTAAGTTTAGTTCTCCTATTAAAAGTTAAAGTAATTCTTTTCCCACTTAAACTGGTTTAAATAAACTTTAAAACTACAACCTTGAAAATAAGAGTTTTCAGGAAATATGACCTACATGATAAATGTGGGGAATATTATTTTGAACAACTTTGGTTTATATTTCAAATCTTAGTTTTGATTTTTTAAAATAGTTTGGAATCAATTTCAGTTTGAAATAAATACAAGAAAAATAAAAAAGGGAAACATACCTGAGATGGGCCGCATCCACCCATTAGGCCCACTCGGCCTTGCCCCCGCGCCCACCAGTGCACGCCCGCACCTGCACCCGCGCGTTCCCGCGCAGCGCGCCCGACCAGCGGCCGCGCCTTACGCCGGCAGCCACGCCGCGTGGCGCAATGCTTCTGACGTACGCCGTCGACCCGCCAATGGTCGCGCGCCGCTCGCTACAGCACTGCGCTGACCACGCTGCACGCCACTCACCGTCTCTGCTCGCGCAGAGAGCAGCGCTGCGCCGTGCCATCGCCTCGCCGTCGCATCATCGCAGCGCCAGCAACCCCGACCGTATCCACGCCCGGTCAGGCTCACACTCGAGCGCATATCCGTGCTAATGGCACCAGGACCAAGAGCGCAATCGCGCTCGCCCAACCGCCTCACGCCACAGTCTGCACCGCACCGCTGCACACGCTGCCACCCTGTCTCGCCGTCACTTCACGATCCCATCGGCAGTACAGCGCACCACGACCGCGCCAAAGGGGACGCACACCCCCTCTCACTCTCTCGCACTCGCATTCACACTGCCCCGCTCGCTATCGCCCGCTCTGCTCTCGCTCTTGCCGCGCCAAGAACACAGCGCACCCGAACACCCCCTTCTTTGCCACGCCGCCATCCGAGCTCCTCTGCTCGATCCACCTCGCACACCACCTCGCCTTCGCGTTGCACACACCCTGCTTACCTCAGCTCCACCAGCCGAGCACTCCTCTCACCGGAACGCCGCCACCGTTTCTCGGCTCGCAGTCGCCACCGCAACCGCCACGCCGCGTTCACTCCTCTCTTGACCACCTCCGTTGCCTCCATCTTCGTGGTAGCACCACCAGAGGTAGTCAAGGTGAAAACGCCATGCCACTCATACTCGTTCACACTGGAACACCTCAGCGCCGTGCGCCATTGCCATTGCCGCGGAGCTCGCACGTGGCCGGACCTCTTTCAAAGCTCCTCCGGCCCAACCAACCCTTGCGCTGCACTCACCACACCATTGTGATGCTCTTGATCACACCGCCGCGTTGCACCGCCACCGCACGCCACTAGTCACCTACACGGTCATGCTGGCTCAACCAACCCCACCAGTCGCTTTGCGTCATCACCATGAGCACGCCAAGCACAGCCACGCCGCCGGCAAGCTCACCGCCGGCGAGAACGCGCCGGTCAGCGTAGCACTCTACTCTCTGCTCACTGGCAAGTGGACCTGGGTTGACCGCTGGGCCTCGCCGGTGAGCCGCTCGCACACACTGGGTCGAGCCCATGCACTGTACACCGTGGGCCTGTTTCAGAAATGCAATCCTTTTATTCATTTTCAGTAAATGTATTCATGCTTGTTTATTTAATATCTGGAGTTTGGTAAATCCTTAAATGATGAAATAAATTTTGTTAGTCTCTATAGATGAAGATCTTTCTGTTAAAAATATAAAAATAATTTTTGGAGAATGTCTTGAGTACTAATGTTTAAATAGTTCCTTTCTGCATTTATTAAAGATAACTGTGTTCCTATATGAATGGACCAAATAAAAATGTAAGGTTTTTATGCTAGCTTTGTCATCCTGTGTAGAAGCTAGGAAAAATATAAGATGCCATGCTTATGTGAAGAAATTAAATAATACCCATTAAAATGTGTTTCTGTTGTTTTATTAGATTAATTCCTATGGTAAATCTATGCTTATATAAATCATGAAACTTTTTGTATAGGCTCTGTATGTCTTGCTCTGTCTAAGAAAAATATAACCTGTGGTATGTTGTATGGCAGAAGAGATACTTGTAGTTCAAGTGTCCCTTTTCTAGGGTTTCCTTTAGACATTCATTTAGAAAATAATCTGGTAGTGTTGATCATGGAACTTTCTGGATAAATATGTTTCTAAGTAAAGAACCTATTAAAAATAAGATATAGCATGTTTCACCCTGTTAGCCAGTAGGTCTAGTTCAAAGTGCTTTTTCTGCAATTAAATTCATCTTTTTGTAACTGCTGATTGGTAGCTTTGCTATGCGTTAATTTTCTACAGTGGTATCTAGTAGGCTTGCTCTATCCTCTGTAATTTTGGTAGATTTTTCTGAGTAATCTATAATAGGCTTGCTATGTAAAGTGGAGCTAGAATGAATATTTGAATTGATTCTAAAAGCAATCTTTGAGTGTTTAATTCTGGTTCAAGCAGCATCCCTGCACCATAAGTTTACTTATATGCATTGCAAACATTCAGGATCAGTAGAGGAACCCTAGGTACCACTTCGAGAGGAAGGAGTCCAGGAGGTGCAGGAGCTGAACGAGGAGTACCACGAGCTCGACACTAACCTCCCTGAGTGCCCAGATTACCAGCCCTCTACCTTCGCTCAAGGCAAGCCCCGGAGCATCCTTAAGCCTCCCAGCATTTTACAAATTAATCTACTTGAGTATTTTATACTATGATGCATTAGGTGACAGGAGTTGATTGAATCCCAATTGATGCATTACCTTCCTTGATTATTCAATTACCTACCTTGTTAACCTGATAAATAAAAGTAAAAGCAACCACTTAGCATGCTTAGATCAAATGGTTACATTTATATTTATTCGTATTATCCCATGGGGGTAGTACCGATCACGGTTGGCTATATTTTGATATCGTGGGAAAGAACCAATGGTAGTAATGAAATGCGGTCAACTGGAAGGCAAGGGCACCAAGTGGTTTAGACTTGGGGGCAGTCCGTCCATTGGATCGTATAGGTTTGCATACGATGGTGGCCCTCTTACATCTTTGAATGCGCCCTTTCACATAGGGGCCGATGAGGATTCCCGACCCCGAAGCCGAGTAAATACTATCCGGGCCGGCTCTCAGTCTGCTGTTAGCACCCTCTAATTTGTAGATATGACTCGCCCCATGGTGTGCCAACTGATTTCTATAATTGGATGGACCAATTTGAGCTCGCGACGTACTACCTCGGCAGTGTTGAGCGGTAACCCAATGCATGGATCCGACGGGGAAAGTGTGGGCGTGTGTAAAAGGTAATCTTGCCAGCATGTTGTATATCGATTTGAGTCACCACCTCCCACCGGGTAGTGGGGGATTATGCTGAGCTTCACCATGGTACAACTCCATGTGACATCATAATGGTTCTACTAAAATATTGATACAGGAATTGAATATGGTATTATTATATTGTTTGATTAGATCAAGTGAGTGCTCTAGTACATGTGCAAAACCTAGAGATAAATAATAGGATGGAAAATGGCTGCTCTCTAATCTTTAAAGTTATTTCTTATTACTCGCGTTTCCGCAAAAGTAAAGTTTATCCAGATCCACATATATAGCCATGCATATCCTTGGAGTATTTATTTTCAGTTAGACGGGTAAGTCTAGCTGAGTACATTCCTATACTCAGGGTTTATCCCGTTTGTTGCAGATGGTCAAGTATACTTTGGCTATTGTAAGCACTGTCTCTATCCTGTCGAAGGAGAAGAGGAGTAGGCCTTGGACAAGGTCTTCCATGAGCTCATCTTTTGTTGTTGTCGGACATGATCTCATTGGCACCCCTATCTATTAATGGTATTCGTGTGGAGTAAAACTTTAGGTTCGAGTTTAAAACAATGTTTCATTTGGCCACGTGTGTTGTGGCGTAAGTACTACTTTATTTGGAACCAAATATTGTAATAAATTTTATTTGGTACTTCAAGTATTTTGTTTCAATTGTTGGTTCGTTCGAATGTGGATACCTGAGTTTGCGCGATCTTGGTCGGATATACGATTGTTAGAAATCCTTCGAGATTTCCGGACCACCGGGATTATATGGGCTCAAGTGCTTTAAGTGGCAGTTAAGTCGGCTACTTTGGTACTTGATCTCTTATAATTTGGACGGTTCTACCACAGTTGGTATCAGAGCTGAGTTCAGGTATCCTCATTCGTTTGAGCAACTTTGAAACAAAACGGGTATTTCAAAACTATTTTTATAAACAAAGTTTGAAAACTTAGGGTGCCAGAGTCTAGTCCTTAGCCCTATACTAGGAAATCAGGTGGCTTAGGAATACTAACTTGGTTCAAGGGTTTTGCTCATGCTGGATCTTTAAAAAGTGTCGGGGTATCATTCTTTGGAAGCATGATACAAGTTTCAAAAATTGCATCAAAAACTATTTGTGAGATGTGAGAGTATGACCTTCCAACCGTTGGTCTAGGGAAGTGATATGGTTACTTAAGGATATGCGAGCTTTTACGCAACCATATCTGCGAGTATGAAATGTTGGGTGGGTTTTCCGAGCTTGGTGCATAAGGTTTTGGTAACTAACTGACATGTACTTAGTACATATCAGGAAGAGCCTGACGATTTTTCTACATTGGGTTTTGTTCTTTTGGGCTGAAATGAATTTTTTGCAGGTACACTAACTACGTATCCGTGTAGAACGAATAACTGCGTAATGAGAGATCGTCTTACCACCGACTAGAACTTTAGGACTTGCGGGTCATTCTAGTTGAGTGAGAACGTAATTACGATCATGCATCATATTTATATTCTTGTACCATGTCTCATACCTCCCCTTAAATTGTAAATTGTCCCCTTTTGATAAAAATGATCAACTTAATATCCGTCTCACGAGAGTTCGAAACCCCTTTTTCTACAGATGCCTCGCACCCGTCTGACCGCCAGGAAGGCAACCGGAGAGGCAGGAGTTCCTTGTTACCCGTTGGCAACAAAGATGACCAAGGGAAAGTTCTTGACGTACTTTGGGCTGCCGACTATCCTTTGGCGGGTTTTGCACGCCATTGGGTATCCCGAGGGCAGGGAGCCCAAGTACTCTTGGCAGAAGCAGCAGTATGGTCAGGACTCTCTGGTCAAGGTCCAGGTCAAGGTGCAAGCCTTGGAAGGAAGGCTAGATTGGTCTGGCTGGACAATCATCACCAAAGGAGCCTGTGCTAAGGATGGTGCCAATAGGGCAGCATAACTGGTGCTAAAGGATATCATCGCTCGCTTTCCCGGGAACCTTGCCGCAGCTTGGCCCGGAGTGTTTCCCCGTGGACAGGCTTTTCTTGTGGATTGGACACAGGCTGAGGGGACAGCACTGGCAGGAGATGAAGAGGAGCTCTTCTACTGCGAGACTCCAGCCATGAGTGCTACTAGATCTCTTCTTGGCACTTGTGAGAGTTTGGAGCGTAGTCTGGCATATGTGATAGAGATCCACGACGCCACTCGTGAGAGCAAGCGCCAGTTGCAACAGGAGTTCGAGACAACCGTCGCACACCTTCAGGCAGAGTTGGCTCAGATGACTCTGGAGCACAACCAGGCTCAGACTAAGGTTGAGGAGGAGATCGCTGCTCGCGTGGTTGGTGAGTAGCTAATCCTCGAAGCGACAAACTCAAGGAGTCAAGCTTGGACCGAGTCTGAAGGCTTGCAAGAGAGAGCTGCAGAGTTGGAGGGGCACCTCAACTAGCAGCAGGAGTACATCAACAACCTGCACGAGGCTTTCCACGCTCTTCATCAGCAACAGCAGGCAGTAGCCGCAGCACCTACACCCGAGGAGCCTGAGCCATAGGACGACGTGGTCCTTTGTCCTGACCCACCGTAGGAGGACATGGCTCCGAACGAGGCCTTTGCCGACGAGCCCTACCTCGACACCGACGGAGAGCAGTCCCACTCCGACGACGACTAAGCGCTAGATTAGGAGTTTGACCTTTCGTGTTGGGAGCTTTTGTATCATGTTGTTTAAGACTCTGCTTAGTTTGGATCTTCGTTGTTGTGTAAGCCGAATTTGGATTTAAGTCCAGACGTTGTTCTGGCAAAGGATATGGAATGCTATTTGTATGCTTATGATGAGTAACTAATTTTGTGCTGTTATGTCGAAAGATGAGTAATTATATCTGGTTGTGTGCTTAATATTACATTTTGTACAACACGGTATTTATTCATTATTCAATATAACATCACCTAATTGTTGCTTGTTAATGGTATATACAGATGCCGGCTAACACTCGTCGTAACACTCGGGGTGATGGAGAGGCACCCAGGGAGGATCTGCCACATCCACCACCACCTCCTATCACACCAGAAGCATTCTTTGGCCAGTTCTTGGGAAGCCAAAGGAGTGTGGAGGAAATGCAGTGTCAGATGAATGAGAACCTGCGCAACATCGCCGCCAACACGGCTCAGCAGCAAGGGGCGGCACCAAATCAGTACAGCTCCTATAAGGATTTCATGGACACCCGTCCTCTGATCTTCAAGGAGGCTACTGAACCGCTTGAGGCAGATGAATGGCTAAACTCCATGGTCTAGAAGTTTCGGCTTCTGCGCCTGACAGAGGAGCTAAAGGCGGAATATGTCGTGCACAGGCTGGAAGGACCAGCAGGGATCTGGTAGACCCAATACCGCGAGCATCTCCCCGCTGGCACTGCTATCACCTGGGAACGGTTCTCCACAGCTATGCGTCGTCACTACATCCTAGAAGGAGTGATGGAGATGAAGTTCACTGAGTTCATGAGGCTCACTCAGGGTACCCGGTCAGTGACGGAGTACCTTCCCAGTTTCAACCGGTTGGCTCGCTATGCCACTGACTTCGTCAACACCGACACCAAGAAGATCGCAAGCTTCAAGAGAGGCATGAATTTTGCTCTTCTATCCAAGATGGGAAACAGCTACCGCCTCACCTTCAGTGACTTCATCAGTGACTGTTTGAACTAGGAGGCCAATGACAATAGGTTGCTTGCAGAGACTCGTCGTCGAGTCCCAGAGGGAGGATCCCACCAGAATAGGGGTCCTAATGCTGCAAGGCCAGCGTATCATCCACCACAGGGTGGTGCACGGTTTCGACCACCCCAAGGGAAGATGACCAATGCTCGTGCTCGTCCGACCTACCAGAGGCCCTTCACTGCACCCCTGTAGCAGAACAAGGATAAAGCTGGAGGATCTGGAACTGGAGGGCAGAAGACGCCCTATGCTGTGGGGCCATGCTTTAACTATGGTCAAGCTGGTCACCTGTCTCGTTTCTGCACAAAGCCCAGGAAGCAGTTCAACCAACAGAGGCCTCGCATAGGGAACGTCCACCAGACCACCTTGGAGAAAGTGCCGAAAAGAGAACCCGTCACAGCTGGTATGTTCCTTGTTAATCAATGTCCTGTAGTTATCTTGTTTGATTCTGGAGCATCGCATTCATTCATTAGTGGGAACTTCGTGTTGCGGAGTTAGCAGAAGGTGGTAGAGTTGGAAAAAGAGTATCAGATTAGTGCAGCTGGAGATGTACTATATACTCGTAAAATGGTAAAGGATTTAGAGATTACCATGGGCACGACATTGGTTAATGTCAGCCTCATTGTAATACCTGAGCTAGGTCTGGAAGTCATTCTTGGAATGGAGTGGATGAAAGCTTGGAGAGTACATCTAGACATAGCCCAGCGTGCAGTATCTATCACCAACCCCCAGAATGGAGTCACTTTTGGAATTCTCTTACCTAAGAATCCGAATCAGCTGGGAGTCTTGTTTGCCATCACTGCAAAGTTGTTGGATAAGATTCCTGTAGTTTGTGAGTTTCCGGATGTGTTTCCTGACGATCTTCCAGGGTTGCCCCCGGACAGAGATGTCGAGTTTGCAATAGAGTTGGCTCCCGGAACGGCACCTATATCCAGGAGACTGTATAGGATGCCACCCAATGAGTTCGCAGAACTCAAAACTCAACTCCAGGAGTTGTTGGAACAAGGTCTCATTCGTCCGAGTTGTTCACCTTGGGGATGTCCTGCCCTCTTTGTAAAAAAGAAGGATAAGACCCTAAGAATGTGCGTGGACTATCGCCCTCTCAATGCGGTTACCATCAAAAACAAATATCTGTTGCCTCGGATTGATTTGTTGTTTGATCAGTTGTCTAAAGCTAAAGTGTTCTCCATGATAGACTTACGGTCTGGTTACCATCAGATTAAGATCAGAAAAGAGGATGTGCCCAAGACCGCTTTCTCCACTAGATACGGTCTATATGAATACCTAGTGATGTCTTTTGGATTGACAAATGCGCCCGCGCATTTCATGTACTTGATCAACTCCGTGTTCATGCAAGAGTTGGATAAGTTTGTTGTGGTCTTCATCGATAACATCTTGGTATACTTGGAAAATGAGAAAGACCATGTCGAACACCTGAGAATAGTGCTAAAACGGTTAAGGGAGCATAAACTGTATGCTAAGTTTAGCAAGTGTGAGTTTTGGTTGACCAAAGTGCCATTTCTGGGACACGTCTTGTCAGCAGAGGGTATATCAGTGGACCCCTCAAAGTTGCAAGAAGTCATGAATTGGAAAGCACCCATTAACGTGCACGAGGTTCGTAGCTTTTTAGGATTGGCCGGATACTACCATTGTTTTATCCCGGACTTTTCTAAATAGCTAAACCCATGAAATGGTTAACTCAGAAAAACAAGAAGTTCGATTGGAGCATAGAATGTGAAACAACATTCCGTACCTTGCGGACACTGTTGACCACTACACCGGTATTGGCACAACCAAATCTAGAGGAACCTTTTGATGTGTTTTGCGATGCATCAACCATTGGATTGGGATGTGTGTTGATGCAAAATGGAAGAGTCATTGCTTATGCATCATGTCAACTTCGAACTCATGAAGAGAATTACCCGACGCATGACTTCGAACTAGCAGCAGTCGTGCATGCTTTGAAAATATGGAGACATTACCTAATGGGCAATTTGTGTCACATCTTCACAGATCATAAAAGTTTGAAGTATTTGTTTACCCAAGCTGAATTGAATATGAGACAGAGGAGATGGTTAGAGTTAATCAAGGATTATAACCTGGAAGTGCATTACCACCCTGGAAAAGCAAATGTTGTAGCAGATGCTTTGAGCCGCAAATCTCATTGCAACTTGTTGCAACCTCTATTAGAAGATGGATTTGATCTAATGCATCGTGTTGTGCTGAATAATATTGTTCTCCAATGTACCTTGGATAGTGATATTATTGAAGGACAGAAATCAGACAAAGAGCTTGTGCAAACCAAACAAAGACTGGAAATCAGTGAATCTCTGAATTTCAAAGTGCATGAGCGAGGAATCCTTTGGTTCAATCAGCGCTTGGTAGTTCCTAAAGACCAGGCTATGCATGATAGAATTCTCAATGAAGCACATAACTCGAAGCTATCGATTCACCCTGGCAGTAGCAAGATGTATCATGACCTCAGGACAAGGTATTGGTGGTCTAAGATGAAATTGGATATTGCAGAATATGTCGCAAAGTGTGATACATGTTGTCGCATTAAGACAGTACACATGAAACCTGCCGGTTTACTGCAACCTTTATCTATACCTGAGTGGAAGTGGGAAGATATCAATATGGACTTCATCATAGGGTTACCTACCACTCAGAAAGGAAATGACTCAATATGGGTTATTGTGGATCGCTTAACAAAGGTATCTCACTTTGTACCTGTCAAGGTTACCTACCGGCCACATCAATATGCAAAGTTGTATGTTCAGAATATTCTGAGGCTACATGGTATTCCCAAAACCATCATCTCAGACAGAGGATCGCAGTTCATCGCTCGGTTTTGGGTGCAGTTACATAAGGAGTTGGGAACAAAGTTAATTCGAAGTTCCGCTTATCATCCTCAAACAAATGGATAAACGGAACGAATAAATCAAGTATTGGAAGACATGTTGAGAGCATATGTTGTGTCAGCAAAAGGATCGTGGGAGAAATGGTTGCCGCTAGCAGAGTTCTCCTACAACAACAGTTACCAAGAAAGTATTAACATGGCACTGTTCGATGCCTTGTATGGACGAAGATGTAGAACCCCGGTCAATTGGGTTGAACCCAGAGACAAAGGATTCTATGGTACGGATTATGTGAAAGAGGCAGAAGAGATTGTTCGAGATGTTCAACAACATATCCGTGCAGCTCAGTCCCGACAGAAAGGGTATGCAGATCAAAGGAGGAGACCTTTGGAGTTTCAAGTTGGTGACTATGTGTACCTTAAGGTATCACCTATGAGAGACGTCCGCCATTTTGGATTTAAGAAAAAGGTAGCACCCAGATACGTTGGACCTTATCGGATCATTGCCAAGAAAAGCAAGGTGGCTTACCAAGTACATTTACCTCCGGAGATGAGTGCTCTCTTTCCAGTGTTTCACGTATCTCAGTTTAAGAAATGTCTTCGAATTCCGGAAGAAGAAGCTGTCCAGAGTTCCGACATCATGGTCAGGTCAGATTTGGAATACAACGAAGAACTGGAGGAAGTTTTGGATACCAAAACAAGAGTCACACGAAACTGAGAAGTGAAGACTTTCAAGATTCTTTGGAGTCATCATGGTCCTAATGATGCAACATGGGAAACAGAGGATTTCCTACGCGTGAACTATCTCATATTTTATAACAAATGGTACGAGAACACAAAATCTCGGGACGAGATTTCTTTAAGGGGGAAGGGCTGTGACACCCTGTGTCAAGCTTGCATTAGGATCATCATTAGCCCTAAGCATAAGCATTGCATTGCATTCATGTTTTGCATATGATATCATTTCATATGTATGTTTTGTGTATTTATGGAATTAGAATTGAATAGGAGTTATATGCTCTTGCTTTAGTTAAGCTTGATTAATTAAGTTTAGTTCTCCTATTAAAAGTTGAAGTTATTCTTTTCCCACTTAAAATGGTTTAAATAAACTTTAAAACTACCACCTTGAAAATAAGAGTTTTCAGGAAATATGACCTACATGAAAAATGTGGGGAATATTATTCTGAACAACTTTGGTTTATATTTCAAATCTTAGTTTTGAGTTTTTAAAACACTTTTGAATCAATTAGAGCTTGAAATAAATAAAAGAAAAATAAAAAAGGGAAACATACCTGAGATGGGTCGCGTCCACCCATTCGGCCCACTCGGTCTTGCCCCCGCGCCCACCAGCGCACGCCCGCACCCGCACCCGCGCATTCCCGCGTAGCGCGCCTGACCAGCGGCCGCGCCGTACGCCGGCAGCCACGCCACATGGCGCAATGCTCCTGTCGTATGCCGTCGACCCGCCAGTGGCCATGCGCCGCTCGCTGCAGCACTGCGCCGACCACGCTGCACGCCACTCACCGTCTCTGCTCACGTAGAGAGCAGCGCCGCGCCATGCCATCGCCTCGCCGTCGCATCGCCGCAGCGCCAGCAGCCCCGACCGTATCCACGCCCGGTCACGCTCGCACTCAAGCGCGTATCCGCGCTAACGGCGACAGGACCAAGAGCGCAATCGCGCTCGCCCAACCGCCTTGTGCCGCAGTCCGCACCGCGCCGCTGCACACGCTGCCGCCCTGCCTCACCGTCGCTTCACGACCCCATCGGTAGCACAGCGCACCACGATCGTGCCAAAGGAGACGCACACCCCCTCTCACTCTCTCGCGCTGCCCCGCTCGCTATCGCTGCTCTGCTCTCGCTCTCGCCGCGCCTAGAACACAGTGCACCCAAACACCCCCTTCTTCAACACGCCGCCATCTGAGCTCCTCTGCTCGATCCACCTCGCACATGTGACAGAACCGCCCAAATTATAAGAGATCAAGTACTAAAGTAGCCGAATTAACTGCCACTAAGAGCACTTGAGCCCGTATAATCCTGGTAGTCCACCGAGTGTCCCGAAAGACCTCGGTTAAATCAACGTCACACCAAAGATCAATAGATTAAGTAAATACAAATCACTAAACTCAGAGTTTGCGGCCGAATAAAATTACACTAAATAAATAATACAAGTTTGAGTTCAAAACCTTTTAGTAAAGCAACAAAGCTTTGAAATGATTGGAATAGTATAAGTTGAAATACATTGCTAGCTTAAATCACATCCTCCGACAATAGCATAGAGATAAGAGATAATATAGAATCACCGTGCCCACCGGTGGTTAGCCACACCTTCAGCAGTATAAGACCATCACCTGCAACAAGGTGGGATAAACCCATCTAACTGAAAATAAAGACTCCAAGGATATGCATGGCTTTATCTGGAGTTGGTTAAGCTTTACTTTGCAGAAGCGCTCCACTAGAGGAGTTTACTTTAATGATTAAATGAGTAGTCATCTTTTATCCTATTATTTATCTCTAGGTTTTCCACCTGTACTAGAGCACTCACTTGATATAATCAAACAATAGAATAATACCATATCAAGTTCATTTGTCAATATTTTAGTAGAACCATTATTGACGTCACATGGAGTTGTACCGTGGTGAAGCTCAGCATAATCCCCCACTATCCGGTGGGAGGCGTCGACTCGAATCGATATACAACCAGCTGGCAAGATTACCTTTAACACATGCCCACACTTCCCCGGTCGGGTCCATGCTTTGGGTTACCGCTCAACACTGTGCAAGATTCATTTCATCCCAAAAAGAACAATCCCAATGTAGAAAAATCACCGGGCACTTCCTGATACACACTAGGTACATATCAGTTAGTTACCAAAACCTTATGCACCAAGCTCGGAAAACCCACCCAGCAATTCATACTCGCAAATATGTTTACATATAGCTTGCATATCTTTAAGTAACCATATCACTTCCCTAGACCAATGGTTGGGAGGTCGTACTCTCACAACTCACAAATAGTTTTCAATGCAATTTTCGAAATTTGTATCGTTCTTCCAAAGATCGATACCCCGGCACCTTTAAAGATCCAGCATGAGCAAAATCCTGAACCAAGTTAGTACTTAAATAAGCCACCTAGAGTCCTAAGTGGGGCTCAACTGGAGGATGTTGCTAGCATAGTTTTGTAATTTAGTTTGGACAAACTTGCCTATAGCGAAAGTTTTAGTCAAAATAGCATTTTGAAAACAAAACTTTGTTTTAAAAGCCGAGTTAATGATAGTATTATACTTAATACAGCTCTGATACCAACTATGATAGAACCGCCCAAATTATAAGAGATCAAGTACTAAAGTAGCCGAAATAACTGCCACTAAGAGCACTTGAGCCCATATAATCCCGGTAGTCCGCCGAGTGTCCCGAAAGACCTCGGTTAAATCAACGTCACACCAAGGATCACTAGATTAAGTAAATACAAATCACTAAGCTCAGAGTTTGCGGCGGAATAAAATTACACTTGAGTTCACAAATAAATAATACAAGTTTGAGTTCAAAACCTTTTAGTAAAGCAACATAGCTTTGAAATGGTTGGAATAGTATAAGTTGAAATACATTGCTAGCTTAAATCACATCCTCTGACAATAGCATAGAGATAAGAGATAATATAGAATCACCATGCCCACCGGTGGTTAGCCACACCTTCAGCAGTATGAGACCTTCACCTGCAACAAGTTGGGATAAGCCCTGAGTACTCGAATGTACTCAGCTATACTTACCCGTCTAACTGAAAATAAAGACTCCAAGGATATGCATGGCTTTATCTGGAGTTGGTTAAGCTTTACTTTGCAGAAGCGCTGCACTAGAGGAGTTTACTTTAATGATTAAATGAGCAATCATCTTTTATCCTATTATTTATCTCTAGGTTTTGCACCTGTACTAGAGCACTCACTTGATCTAATCAAACAATAGAATAATACCATATGAAGTTCATTTGTCAATTTTTACCAGAACCATTATCGTTGTCACATGGAGTTGTACCGTGGTGAAGCTCAGCATAATCCCCCACTATCCGGTGGGAGGCAGCGACTCGATTCGATATACAACCAACTGGCAAGATTACCTTTAACACACGCCCACATTTCCCCTGTCGGGTCCATGCATTGGGTTACCGCTCAACACTATCTAGGTAGTAACGTCGCGAGCTCAAATTGGTCCACCCAATTGTAGAAATCATTTGTCCACCACGGGGTGAGTCGTATCTACAAACTAGAGGGTGCTAACAGCAGACTGAGAGTCGGCCCGGACAGTGTTTACTCGGCTTCGGGGTCGATACTCACAACGGCCCCTATGTGAAAGGGCGCATTCAAAGATGTAAGAGGGCCACCATCGTATACAAACCTATACGATCCAACGGACGGACTGCCCCTAAGTCTAAACCACTTGGTGCCCTTGCCTTCCATTTGACCGCATTTCATTACTACCATTGGTTCTTTCCACGATAGCAATATAGCCAACCGTGATCGGTACTATCCCCATGGGATAATACGAACATGAATATAAATGTAACCATTTATTCTAACCAGGCTAAGCGGTTGCTTTTACTTTTATTAGCAGGGTAACAAGGAAGGTAATGCATCAACTGGGATTCAATCAACTCCTGTTACCTAATGCATCACAGTATAAAATACTCAAGTTGATTAATTGTAAAACTGGGAGGCTTAAGGATGCTCCGAGGCTTGCCTGAGACCAACACTAGGTTAGTGTTCGTTAGAGGTCACTTGCTTGGCGAGCACCTTCGAAGACACTTCCATCTTCGGACTTCGTCCTTCAATAGCACCTTCGGGTTAGCCCAAGCGTCACGTCCTTCACGTAAGTACTTATCGTACCTAAATGAAATGTACATGCGTATATATGAATGCGAGGAAATGGTAACATGGACTACCTATACAACCATTCAACACAAGCACAAGATCATATATGACATACACATAAGCACTTGGAATATATATCTAAGTATCACTCAAACACAAATATAAGCGATAAAAGCACATTTCATGACATACCTAGTTACTTATAACTAGTTAGCTACTTATCACCCAACTTAACATAGAAGATAACAAGCACATAGATCATGGTATACTATTAATATAAAGTCACATCATGGCAAGTATTTATCCATCAAGTTTACTTAATACATTAAACTAGAAAGAACAAGTTAAAATAACTATCTTAGATATGCAATTTCGGGACAACACACCGCAGTCACGGTTTCAGCCATAATTGGAGTTATACTAACCCGATAAACATGATTCTTACATATTTGGAAAGCTAATTAAGTTGTCTACAACTTTCTTATAAACATGCAAAGGTGATTTAATAGTTAAGAAACTCGAAATAAAAGAAGTAGGCATCTCTGTCCAAAAGTGGACAGATTTGGCAACCCTTCTTAAAACTGCGATAACTCAAGATCTAGACATCCTAAAAATATGAATCTTAACAATCTGGAAATATATGAAAATCACTACAAATTATTCAACATTAGCAATTCATGATTCACAGCTTAACTTAGTTCAAAACCACTTTGAATCAGATCTGTCCAGAGAATAGGGCAGATTTAACTTGCAACTTAATAAATACATATCTCTCAAATTACTGGAGATATGGCCATGCAATTTTAACATATGATATGCAGTAATATTATCTACAACTTTGATATTCACCATACCAACAGAAAACATCATTTCATACATGGTAACATTTATTTTCTAACAACTATACATGCAGCCAAAACAGCAATATGACAAACTTGATATTTTTATAACTCCTAAACCATTCAACAAACAGCTATGAAATTTCAACCATATACTTTTCATAACACTAGGAATACACCATAATTATTGCAAAACTCAAAGCTTTTCAAAAGGTTTAGAAAATGGTTTTCAAAAAGGATTTAAGAAAAGCTTTGAAAACAAAAAGAAAAGGAATAGGATCAAATCTCTCTTCCTCACCTTCTGGCCCAACCAGCCAGCCGGCCTGGTTCCCTCTCCCCTTCCATCTACATGGGCTGCTTTGCCTCGCCCCGGCCCGCGCGCATTTCCCCTTCCCTTTTTCCTATGCGGCCCAGCGCGTCGACCTGCCCCGCTCCCTCCCCTTGCCTCGCCGACGCGATGGTCCCACGCTGTCAGCGCCTTCCCCCTCCTCACGCCGCCGAGCTCGCTCCGTGCTTTGCCACCACCGTAAGGAGATCACCGAGCTTCGGGACATTCTTCCGAACTCGCTAACCTTCTTTATCCCTCTGCGTTACTCTCAGGTGCTCGGCATACCGTGCAGAACAACTCCGCCCGCCTCTGCTCGTCGCCGACCGCACCGTACTCCTCCGTTCCTCCCTATCGGTACAGGTGAACTCACATCTCCTTCACCTACCTCCTGGAACCCTTCCCGAGTCCATTCCGGCTCAAACCGTCCACGCCGGCGTGGAGCAGGCTCCCGTCCATGGCGTTCATCGCCGGGCCACTGTTCCCCCGGTGGGGAATCCATCTCCTCTCCCTCCATCTAATCTGGGCCATTGCCTTAGATCCCTAATCCAAGATACCCCTTCGGCCGGTTATCTCGCTAAAGAACCCTTGATATCTTAAGTATTTAACCCGCAGTCCACGGCTGGGTTTAAAATCCGATTTTCTCTTTTGTTTTATTCCGAAACTAGATCCACCTAATTTACAAGTTTACCTCTATCCAGCATGTCTCCGTCTTTTCTATCATCAAATTCATTGTTCCCTAACTCCATCCTCTTGTTTGGAGTTTCCCAAGAATTCTTTTATTTTGACCCTAAATCATTCTCTTGAGTCCATCATTCATAAAAATATCTCTAAAATCTTCCGGGGAATTTTTCTGGCTTTTTCAGAACCTTTTCTCATTTTTCTATGAGCTTAATCTAATTTTAGATGCTCCAAAATATCTTTTCGTGAGCTACAAATACTTTATTTGGGTTCATAATATTCCAAAGTGTCTCCGAGAATTTTCCCAGAATTTTTGGAGACTTCGGAGTATTTTTCGTGACTTAAATATTAGTTCTAGACTTTTCTGGAATTATTTTATTCACGAAAATAATTTATTCCGAAAATATATAATAAATATCTCAATTTCCCACCGGTCCTCAAAGCCCATGTGCAATAATCCTAATAAATCTCAAAAGTCCATGCATTTATTTACTAATGGGCTTTTATGTCTAATTGCCATTAGTAAATGTGAAGTGCACCATAAATTAGTACATATCGCCAGTTGATGAACATGTAGGGAGTTTTTCTCCCTATATATATCTATCACTTCTTGCCAAGCACACCATAACTACCGCAAGAGAGCCCCTAGTTTGGGAAATCTCTCGTGTAGTAAATTATAGTTTTCTCTTTCCTATCATATCATTGGCGGTCAACTCCGGCGAACTCTCCGGCGAGCTTTTCTGGTGCTACAAGGTTCGTCTTGTTTTTCTCTTCGTTGTAGTGTATCCCTCCATCCAAAGCGGTTTTCACGTTTACGTTTTCCCCTCTGGAAAGCGTATTCTCTTTTTAGATCTGTTTAATTCGGTTTTAAATGAAAATCCCTATTTACATATTTGCCATCCGATTTCAAAACTCTATAACTTCTTTGTTTTTAATCCAAAACGATCCGTTCAAGTTGCGTTAGATTCGTAGTTTTATGCTCTATCCAGTAGTATAGTTTTCATCTATGTTAATTACTTTTGAAAATCAAAGTAAATTAATTCTTTTAATGCTTTAATCTTGCCCTTTTCAAAATCTTGTTTAATCTATAGTTTATTCGTTTTAGATCCGTTTTGTCCCGTTCGAGTTGCGTTGGTTTCGTAACGATAAGTCTACCTGTTAGTAACAATATTAAATATGTTTTATTCTCTGAAATAAAATGATAATTGATTAATCTATATAATCAATGGTTTTCCAATTAAAATCAATTAGGGTTTTCCACCTCGGCTTTTCATAAAACAAAACATACTTAGTTTAATCTTGTTTTTACAAAGCAAAGTAATGTGACTTAATTTAATTTGGGTATTTCTCTGAAGTATCCAATATATGCTTTTTAAATAAAATAAATGAAGTTTAATTATCTTATAAAAGCTAATCTTTCAGTAGTCGTTTCTTTTCCTTTATAGATCGATTAGCGTGATTCTCGGTCTACTGATCGAGCAATACGTAGATTTCTTTTAAACCTTTTTGTTGATTGGTGTATTGTTCTAAAGTAGATATATGTATGCTTTGTATGATTGTTCAGATGCTTGTGTGGTGTTTATGATCTTGTCCAATCGGTGAGATTTACGTGGAGATCAAAAGAAGTCATCAGAAGGTCGAGAATCAAGTGAAGAAAGGATCTAAGAGTTTAAGGCAAGTTTAACATGGGATCATCCTTGTTGTCCTATTCACCATAATTCATCTAGTCATGATTGCATGTGTCTCAATTGATTCCTATTAGATCTATATCATAGTTTTGTTATCCTTTTACCTTGTCACCATGGGTTACTATTGCATATGGGTAGATCTGCTACGCTTTATGATCTATGAGAAGAATCTTGACTAATGATATATGCAACGATGAGATAAAATTGGCTTTTATAGAAACATGGAATAGGACCACACTGTAGGGCAAAAGCTGGGACTTAAATGCAACCACGAGTGCTATATGGCTCTGGCTTTAGTTAAGTATGAAGTTTGGACTAGCATGCTTGTGGTTCGTGAAAGGCACCTTTGCCGAGCTGGTTACGGGGTATAGCTTGTGTGGGGACCGCTGCGAGTGGTACCATCGGGGTGTCCCATATACCCCTTTGCATTGGGTCCGTAGGGTCCGCTACATGCTAGAAAGAGCTTTTGAAAGACTTCATAGTGTACCCTGCCCGCTCACCTTGGCAGTGTTTTGGGATTGGCCGTCCCGGGCATATGGGTTACACGGCTTGTGGGTAAAGTGCGTAACCTCTGCAGAGTGTAAATCTATCATGATAGCCGTGCTCACGGTCACGAGCGGCTCGAAAAACTCACAGTGTTAATAACTCCTGTTGTTGAACAACTTATAATGGTAAGTTCGGAGATATGATATATGAGATTGTTTCATTAATGATCATGTGGTTACCAACTGGGTTAAGCATAACTAAAGCTAATTGTTGTTAAAACTTGACCAAGTTAAAAGCAACCGCAGTAAGCCAGTGTCAGCCTTTTGAGCTTCATAACCCTGTGTTAATCTTGCTGAGTACTTGAAGTGCTCACCCTTGCCTTATCAACCATATCAGATTGCAAAGAGCAACAGTTAAAGGAGTTAGGCTTGTGATCAACCAGTCAGTTGTCCCTGTGAAGTTGGAGTCTTCACCTGAAGTTCGGAGTTGTCTTCCCGCTGTTCACTGTGTTGAGGTTATCCTTTAACCTTATATGTTATGTATTTAAGTATTGTCTTTTGATACTTCCTTAATTTGTGGCTATATGTGAGATTTGACTTCCTGGGCTCACATATGGTGTAAATCTGGTTTTGTTCTTAAAACCGGGTGTGACAAGCACTCCTTACCGGCGTCAAATATTTATTTCACACAAATTAACCCTCTAACCCTAATAGCATAAACGAATTTACGAATTTTTGAGCAATCAAAACAAACTAACACATGGCATCCAATAAATCTACTGCATAGATAACTTATCAAGGATTCCAAAACGTCCTACCACACATCCATGCGATATTTCGTTGATTTGATATGATTTTTCGAAGGACTGCATAAAACTGAAAAACTAAAAACGGAAAAGAGAGATAGGAAGGGCTCCTGTTCTTGGAGCTTTCAACCATGGAGAGGATGCAGGGGTAGGTCATCGTGGTCGCTGTGGAGGTGCTGGTCATTGAGGTTGCTGGATGGGGAGCTCGAGAGATGGCCGGCTTCGGTGCCTTGCTGCACCATACAGCAAGGAAGAGGCAGCGGCAGCAGCCTCGCTGCAGTCCCTCGCAGGAGCCAGCAAGGGGAGGAGCTGCTGCTGCAGCTGGCGGCGGCCATGAAGGGCAGGGCAAGGCAGGGCCGGCCAGCAGGTGGCGCTGCAGCAAGGGGGAGAGGGAGACGCTGGCCTGAGGGATGAGCAGCAGGGCAGAGCCCGCAGGCGAGGGGCCATGGAGGAGGGAGGAGCAGGAAGGGAAGGAGAGAGAAGAAGAGAGGGAGCAGCAGCTCCCCACTGTTTTCAGCAGCAAGAAAGAGAGGAGGGAGGAGGCGTGAGGGAGAATGGGAGAGGAGAGCAGAGCTCCTCCTGCTGTTCTGTAGAAAAGGAGAGGAGAAGAAAGATGGCGTGAGAGAGAGAAGGAATCGGGTGGGAAGAAAAAGGCCGAGGGGATGAAGACAAAGGCCGTGGATTCCTTTTCCTTGGGCAGCGGTACACGGCAGGGAGACAGGGATGTCGACATCCTGTCGCACCCATCTTCTGAAGAATTCCAATTAATTACAGAATTGCCACTATGTCTGATTTCTGGGTTCCCGGATTTCAAATCATAAATCCGAAATTCCGTCTAAATATCCTGATGCGAAGATCTTGTTGAACAGAGCACTTTGCTTTAAGAACCACTGCCAAATTCCAAACGGTTTGCAAATTATGAGTTTCCGGAGAAAATCTCGCGGGTACCGAAAACTGGCGTTCCGACGATCTTCGGGCACCTGTTTCGCTATTTTTGGTTCTGATCCAGGTCTCGATGTTTGAACGAAGTTTGTTCGTCTCAATCAAATCTACAACTTCTCTTCAAGTTGCGTTGACATGCAAGATCTCCAAATTGTCGGTCAACGACGGTCAAAGCATCGTCGGTTGCAATCAGAATGGGGTTTAGAATATTTTCTGGATATTTTGTGTGTTTCCGTGCAACACGAACTTTTCACGATTTTTGTTGTAGATTTTATCTGTAGTATTTCGGGAAAGGTTGCAAGACTTGGTTGACCTCGTATAATTATATCTGCTTTATAAAATAATCCGGGTAATAATAAAAATCGTCATTCCATGTGACGTTTAACTTCCAAAGGAAGGAGTCTAGGAGGTGCAGGAGCTGAACGAGTACCGCGAGCTTGACACTAACCTCCCTGAGTGCCCTGATCACCAGCTCTCTACCTTCACTCAAGGCAAGCCCCGGAGCATCCTTAAGCCTCCCAGCATTTTACAAATTAATCTACTTGAGTATTTTATACTATGATGCATTAGGTGACAGGAGTTGATTGAATCCCAATTGATGCATTACCTTCCTTGATTATTCAATTACCTACCTTGTTAACCTGATAAATAAAAGTAAAAGCAACTGCTTAGCATGCTTATATCAAATGGTTACATTTATATTTATTTATTATCCCATGGGGGTAGTACCGATCACGGTTGGCTATATTTTGCTATCGAGGGAAAGAACCAATGGTAGTAATGAAATGCGGTCAACTGGAAGGCAAGGGCACCAAGTGGTATAGACTTGGGGGGCAGTCCATCCATTGGATCGTATAGGTTTGTATACGATGGTGGCCCTCTTACATCTTTGAATGCGCCCTTTCACATAGGGGCCGGTGAGGATTCCCGACCCTGAAGCCGAGTAAACACTGTCCGGGCCGACTCTTAGTCTGTTGTTAGCACCCTCTAGTTTGTACATACGACTCGCCCTATGGTGGCCAACTGATTTCTACAATTGGGTGGACCAATTTGATCTTGCGACGTACTACCTGGGCAGTGTTGAGCGGTAACCCAATGCATGGACCAACGGGGAAAGTGTGGGCGTGTGTAAAAGGTAATCTTGCCAGTTGGTTGTATATCGATTCGAGTCGCCGCCTCCCACCGGATAGTGGGGGATTATGCTGAGCTTCACCACGGTACAACTCCATGTGACATCGTAATGGTTCTACTGGTTGATCTTGTATTTCACTTGGGGCTTGACTTGTGGCTTAGCTTGAGCATTCTTGGTTGGGCAAGCATTTACAAGATGTCCCATCCCATGGCACTTGAAGCACATGAAATGAGATAGCTTCTTTTGGTCTTGCTTCTTCACTTACTTGCCCTTGATCTTGTGGAAACCGATTCCACACTTGTCACCATAGCTTCTCTTGTTTGTCAACATATGCTCAAAGGTGACTTTGGAGTTGTAGCACCTCTGTAGTTTGTTGCTCATATTCTTCAATTCACTTTTGAGCTCATTGTTCTCCTTCAAAAGGTTAGTCTCACAAGACATATAAGTAGAACAAGCATCTATATGTGAAGAACATGGCATATCAAGCAAATCATCACAAGAGGTGGATACATGCTTCTTCCCTACATCACAAGGATTAGCAACAACATGTGATTGATCATTTGACCCAAGTGATGAGCTCTCTTCATTTTTAAGATTTATCATTTCATTAATTAGAGAGCCATGTTTGTGAACCAAAACCTCATGAGACACACGAAGTTGCTCATGATCTAGCTTTAGTTCCTCATGTGAAGATTTAAGAACATCAAGTAAGTGCTTATGTTCTTCACATGAGTTCTTCAGAAGTGAGTTTTCATCTTTTAGTTTCTTAGTTTTGTTCAACTCACTTTCTAAAGCTTTGGAGAGTTTGCACACAAGCTCAAAATTAGGGTCATCATAATCTACAATCACATTGCCAATTGATACCTTAGTGTCACCGTGTGACATGAAGCAATGTGATGAGGTAGAAGAGCTTGTGGAAGCATCACTCTCATAGCCCGAGCATGCATCATCATCATCATCAAGTATGCTTGGAGTAGCATCATCAATTGCAACACTTGATGTTGGGACTTCATCATTCTTGTCAAGTGATCTTGGGGTAGGTAGATCATCATCTTCATCATCACTTGACCATGAGGTGGAGCAATCTTCCACAACTACCAAGTTGTAGTCTTGCTCAACACTCTCATGTGCCACCAACTTCGACACATCATCATCATTGTTTGGAACCATCTCATATTTTTCAATGAGGTAGGTCCAAATCTCATGAGCGCTCTTCATGTCCATAATCTCACCAAAGATGTTATCTTTCATAGAATGGTAGAGAATGTTAGTAGCTTGGCAGTCGAGATGTAGGCACTTCTTTTGTGCTTGAGTTGCATCCTTTCTCTCAATTGCACAAGAGAGTCCCACATCTACGATCCACCACATTTGGGGAGAAATAAACTTAAAATTACATGTCAACAAATTTCTCCACCGTGCAAAGTGTGTGCCATCAAAAATGTGTGGACACTCAACATCTAGCCCATAAGTCTCCATCCTCTCGGGTCGGTAAAGACCACAAATGAGATACCAAGCTTTGATACCACGTGGAGGGTCGAGATGGCGGACTAGAGGGGGTGAATAGTATTTTCTAAAAATTAAGCGCAACGGCTAACCGAAAGAAATGCGGAATTAAAACTATTGGTCTAGCCAAGACTACACCCCTCTATCTATAACTTTAGCACCTAGCAAAGTATACTAAAAGGGCTCACTAAGGTGCCTATCTAGGAAGCTCACCTAAATAAGTCAAGGTTGCAAGGTCACACAAACCTAAGCAACTAGTACTCTAAGCACACCGGGAGCACCTACACATACTAGTAAGCAAAGCACAAAGCACCTAAGCTCACTAGCAATGCTCTCTAGCAAGACTACACAAGTCAACTAGAGAGCTCAACTTACTTAGCTACACAAACTAAGCAATGTGACTAACAAGGCTACTCAAGCCAATTAGCCACTCAAGAGCTACTTCTATGCTACACAAGCTAGAAGGTAACTAGGCAAGCTACACAAGCTAAACTAGTTACAAGAGCAACAACTAATCACTAGCACAAGATATGAACAAGTAAATACAAGCTAGTGATTTGGAGAATGCAAACCACCGAGAAGATGTAGACAAGGTTGACACGGTGATTTTTCTCCCGAGGTTCACTTGGTCGCCACCAAGCTAGTCCCCATTGTATCGGCTCACTCACTTGGAGGTTTACGACTTTTTACAGGCCTGACTCGCCTAAACCCCTCAAGGGTTGCCGCCTAACCAACACAAGATGAGGGCACTCAATGATACCTTCAACTAGAGTTTCTCTTCGCGATCTCCCGCGGGGAGAGCACAATGCCCCTCACAAAGCACTTCTCCGGAGCGCCGCACAAGCTTCTTGCGGGCTTCGACGGAGCCTCAACCACCAAGCCATCTAGGAGGTGGCAACCTCCAAGAGTAACAAGCACCACGAGCTTGCAACACGATCACCTAGTGCCACACGAAGCTATCTCTCAAAGCAACGCACTAGAGATCACTCACTCGCAATTGGATCACACTCTTGCAAGCACAAGTGAGTTAGAGGGCTCCTTCACCAAGCACACTAAGGGAAACACATTCCCAAGGTGCTCAACCAGCCCAAGAGGCCGGACAAGGGCTATAAATAGCCACCCAAACAAAACTAGCCATTTTGCCCCATCATTGGGCCTTCCTGCGAACCTCTGGACGTTCCTCCATAGGGGCCGGACCATACCACACGCGTCCGGACCCTCCTGGCCATTTGAAAGAGCTTCTTCCCGCGCGTGCCTCATGCCTCCACGTGTCTCCGGATGCATTAGGATGCCCGTCCGTACCAACGCTTGCCTGTGTCCAGACGTGAGCAGAGAGCTCCCCAAGAGCTCATTCTCGCTCGGACAACGTCCGGACTCCAGCGTCCGGACAAGCTTCTGCATCCGGACCTTCTTCACCGATCAACACACAGAGCACAATGTAACACCCTAGGTGTTAAGCTTACATTTGCATATCATTTCATGAGCATGAGCACAAGCATCATTTCATTCATGCATTTCCATGATCACATGAAATGATAACCCTAAGTGGTCCCTTTGTTTGCATATGTGTATGTGTTAACCTACACCTAGCTTTGTATGAGTTATGCCTGTATAACCAAGTGCTTGATGTTTTGATCACTAATGACCATCTAGAAATGCTTAGGGATGAAAATGGAACCATGTTTATGTTCATGATCAAGTCCAAATAAGCTTCTAGGGTTTAAGCTCTAATGTTGGACCCTAGGAACCCTTTTGTTTGATCTAACAATTTGACCTTGTTAATGACCTTATATGAAAAAGTTGGTTTAAGCAAAGTTGTAGAGTTTTCAATTCTGAACAAACTTTGTTTAACTACCTTGAGGTTATTTGGACCCTAAAATACCCTAATTGGTAAATTAAGGCTGATTTGGGGGCTGTTTTAGCTTCTGAAATCGTCTAAGTCCTAAGTGACTTGCAGTTTGAATGTTACCATGTTTGAATTCTTGTAGTTTGAAATCTACACCGCTTCAGTTCAAACCAAGTACACCAAAGTTGGAGTTCAACTATAGCTCTACAAAAGTGTGCAATTGGTTGAAGCTAAGATGCAGAGGTTAGGGAGTTAATCGCTTTGCAAAACCGGTCGTCAGTCGGTCTGATGGAGTTTCAAATGTAGAGCAGAGCGCCGTGTGCCCGGTCGGTGGCCGACCACCGCAGGAGTTGGACGCCGTGTGGCAGCCGTACATTGACGTTGGACCCACGCCGGCCACGCCTTGGATGCCCACACACTCCACCTCGCGACCAGACGCTCACTCGCCCTCGCTCTCTCCCTCTCCTCTCTGCCTCGCACAGAAACGCAGCAGTCGCGCCATTGCCGAGCAGCGCCGTCGCCGAGCTGGCCGGCACAGCACACCGCCGCATTGGCCGCCAAAACGCAGCCACAACTTTGCCTTTCTTCGCTCCAGCTTTTGCACCGCTCAGTTGCCGCTCTAACCACACAGGTGAGCCAAACCGAGCACACCGCGGGCGCCATTGACAACCAAAGCTCCGCCGAGCTTTGTGCCACCATGGTCAGCCCAATCCAGCGCATCTCCATTCCTTCTAGCTTTCGTATGCGGTAGCCTAGAGGTTGTAGATGCTCGCCGAGGAGTCGGTTGAAGAGATTTGGGTTAGGGTTCGCCGGAACGGGAACTCCGCCGCGTGCATGCACACGTCACCCGCAGCGCCGGCGAGGTTTGCGCTGGGCTTAGTTGTGTCGCTTGAGTTCATCTCAGTCGCATTATGGTTAGCCGGTTAGGTCGTGGTTAGATAGCCAGAGTTGTTAGAAACATCCGTGAATTTCCACCGCCGGAACAGTAGTGTCGCACCGCCGTGAACTCGCCACAATGCCGCTGTGCATGTGGCCAAGCTCATCGGAGGGTTTGTGTAGCCTCGATCCGGGCTAGATCGAACCGCTAGGGTTCAGTGTAGGTGTAGCCGCCGCCAGTTTGGCTGGAGGAAGCTTGCGCCGGCCAGCGCAAGAACCGCAGCGCCGCAGTGCCGCCGTGGACGTCGTCGAGCATGCTCCGGTGAACCTAGGGTACAACCAGTTACATGGATCGATGCGGGTTGCGAAGGAGAGCACGGCCATGGGCATAATTTGGCCGGAAACCTCACCGCCGGCGAGGAACCGACGGTCGAGCACCTGTGGTGCATCGCTTCTGTTAGAGGAAGAGCTGACGAGTGGGTCCCATGTGTCATAGACTATAGAGTGTCTCTTTAATTTATCTTTTGCAGTTCTGTTTGCTAATTTTGGAAATTCATAACTAATTCCAGAGAAATGCTAAAAATGTTAAACCAGTTCTGTTAGCTTTGTTATGTTTTTCTCTATACATGAAAAATGTTAAGCAGCATGTTGTTACTATGTTTCTGTGTTGTTTTAATTAAAATGAACAGCAAGCTTTATATGCTTAGTTTAACTTGTTTAATTCATATTTAGAGTTTGGTATGTGCTAAAATCATGGTTCTTGTTATGTTGATCTTTCCTCAGCATGCACTTCCTATGAAAAATGTTAAAGTACCAGTAACCTATAACTATGTGGCATGTTGTAGTTCCTTTGTTTAAATGCTTGTTTAATTGAATGCAATCTTGTTTAAATTGCTAAGCTAAGTTAAATGTGTGGGATGTGCTTGTTAATTTTTTTACATGTTTTACTTGCTTAGTATAAGCTAAGAAAAATATGAAATCTATTGTTTCACACATTTCAAATTGTTTAGGTAATATTTGTATAATCTATGTTTGTTTTCCTCATCACCAGCAGAGCACTAATTTTAACCCTGTTTTATTTGTGTTTCCTGTTGATCCAATGAATACCAAAGTGGTAGCTAATTATGTAACCTAGCTTTCCTAATTTTATCATAATTTTTGGAATAATGATTAAAATCTTTATATTTGTTTTAATTGCTATCTGAAACCTGTTAAAACAGCTTGAGCATGTTTTCTTGTTAGATTTGTTTGAGCTATTTATGTTTAGTTTCAGCAGTAGCTATAATAGACTTTGATGTAGATAACTTGTTAATATATCTGGTGTTAAATTTTCACAGCCATAACTTGTATAGTTTAACCTGAATGCTTTTTACAAGTTTAACTTCAAAACTGTGTTTTGCTGTTTCTTCAAAACAGCCTTGCTTGATATGTCTGTTAGTCCTTTTTAATTTTAGATTTAGCTGGGGAGTTTATGAAATGTTTTGTAGATAAGTTCATAAGCTTTCCAGAATGTCTTAGTTTGTAATTTTGGGTTGTGTGTAGCTCCAGCTACACAGTTTTCTTTCAGCTTCTGTTTTCAGTGTTTGTATGCCATGTTAATCATGTGTTAAGTGATGTGTTTGCTTTGTGCAAGTTAAGCAAGTATCTTAAGCCATGAAACTTGTTTAATGCAGGTGTTAGAGAGCTTACCTCAGAGGAGAAGCTCTATTACAGGTTACAAAAGAAGGGTAAGTGTTAATCTCTCTACAACCGTAGAGATTTGCACATATTCAGTCAACGAAATAAAATGTTGCATGGAACATTCATCATGGGCATTCATCCATATGCATTAGGCATGTCTCATTTCTAGTTTATGACTTGTCATATGTATATTGGATCATCATGTACATGCATCCAGGATCGCCAGAGGGAGTGACTTTGCTGGAGTTTGGGGAGATAGAAGGAGGAGCCCCACCGGAGATACAAACTTCAGAAGCTCCAGACGAAGGAGAACATGGCTCTGACCTTCCTGAGTGCCCAAACCACCTTCCCTCAACCTTCGTGAAAGGCAAGCCCTGGAGCATTTATAACCTTCTCAATTCTATTTAAAGTATTTTACTTGCTATACAACCACTTGTTTGTGCATTAAGTCATAGGAGTGAGATGAAACCCTTTGCTGCATTATATCTCCTTGTCCACTCAAAAGAACCTTGTAGGCCCAGGATCGAAACCTCTGCTTAGCCATGCTTAGACCGGTAGCGTGGGTGGTCTATCATCCCCCACAAAGATAGGTTGCTGGTCACGGTTGGCTATAGCTTGCTATCGTGGAAAATAACCATGTGGAAGTAATAAATCGAGACCGGGCAGACAAGGTGTTGTGAGCCACTTGACTCGGAGGTCTTGTGAGCGGGTTCTCTTTGCCTGTGTCGCTAGGCACTGGATCGTGATTGGACATCTGCTGAGATTGAACGCATGCCTTCTTCATAGTTGGCCGAATAACTCGTTTCGACCACGAAGCCTAACTCTGTACGTTCGGGCCGGGCTTCCCTCCTACTTGGGTCATGAAGACCGCGAGCGGATGACTAGACCGTGGGCAAGCATTCTGATCGTCCTGGCCTGGCACCAAGGGCAGGCACTACTTGATTGACCTGGCTACCGTGAGTCGCTACTCATGCCTGTAATTGGGACCCCGCGGCTACCCAAGCTATATTGAAGGTGACCCGCATAAGTGTGTCGACAGGCATACTTTGGTGTGATTGAGGTATAAACCTCCAGCTGGATAGGAATTCGATTCGAATCGCGGTCTCTCCCCGTCAGTGAGAAACTTGAAAGATCTTCCTCCCACTGCAGAAACCTGAACTCTAATAAGTAACCAAAAGATGGTTATATGGTTTTGATGCCAAGCAAAATACGGTTATTATTGGTTGATAACTCAGTGATTTCTCTAGTACAGGTCCTAATGAGATCCTTTTAATGTTACTTAATCTGCTGCCAAATGCTGTTTTCTAATGATGAGAATACATGAGTAATTAGGATGCTCTTTTATGCAAAAGTCTGCTATCCCAAGAGATCCACTTGATAAAGCCTTGCATAATCCTTCAAGTGGTTATGTATCTATCTCTCTGTCGGGTAAGTCTAGCTGAGTACGATTCAGTACTCAGGGTTTCTTTACCCTTGTTGCACATGGTATGGTGTATTCTAGTTATTGCCAGGCGTGCCTCTACCCTGCATGTGATGAAGAGTGAAGGTCATGGGCAATGATGAATTCTGATGTCTCTCCTTGTTGCTTTTGATGGGACTGTACTAAGCTCGGCACTATATTTGTTTTAAATAGTTTGCAATGGGTTTTGTGAAACCTAAACTTCCGCTACTTTGATTTGAACTTGGTGTTGTAACAACACTGTTTTAAACTCTGTTGTAATATTATTTTGTTTCGAACTTATCATTGTGGATGTGCGGTTATTGAATCTAGTGTTCGATCTCGGTTTGTTACTTGATTATGGTTTGGGATCCTTCGAGATTTCAAGGACTACCAGGCTTATATGGGCTCTAGTGTGACAGTGTTGTCAGAAATGATGATTATTACACTAGTGCTCTTATATGTTGGGCGGTTCCGTGACAGCTGGTATCAGAGCAAGATTCAGTATACTACCGTTCACGAGTGTATTTACAAACAAAAGATTTTGTTTATCAAACTATTTTTGCTACAAAAACTTTTGTGTGCGTACAAAATAATTGCAAACTATAAATGTGCCATAGGTTATGTCCCTTATTGCCCAATAGGATGTCAGGTTGCTTAAAGTACTAACTTGGGGGATTGCATCATATTTTTGGTTACCTGTCCATACGGGTTGGAATAGTATGGGGGCCATTCACTTGAATGGTGTTGTATGGATCAATTTTTACCGGTACACCAAAGGTAAGGTGAGTTGTGAGAGCTTGTATCGGATACACTACCGATCGAGGGGAATGCTTATATGATGTCCGGACAATAATCATGTTCCACACAAGGTTATGAGATGGCATCCATGTGTGGGTGTTGCCGTCTATTGAGACGATGTCGTCATTAGGACGAAGAACTATGTATATATACTGCTTACGTGTATACGGGGTGTACACCTAAGTGAGTATTAGATTTAAATTTCAGCAATGCATTATTCATACTGTTGGGTTGGGTTGAAATGAATCTTCTACAGGTACACTAACAGCGAATCGTGTAGATCATTTAGTTGCGTATGTATGAGAGAACGTATGTATGCCACCGTCTAGAACGTTATTACTGAAAGGTTTGCTTTCATAAGGTTTGTAAGGACGTAAGATTCGAGCATGCATCATGTGTCATCATATTGCATTTAATTCCCTCCCTTACTAAATTTGTATCTCTTTTACCTGTTAAATGCTTAAATCTGTAAAATACATGTTCTTACAAAAAGGTTAAAACTTGTTACAGATGGTAGCTCCAGGACCTCCCCAGCGCAGCAACCGTTTCCTGACCGTGTTTGGCACTCCAACTTTGTTGTGGAGGGTGCTGAGTCAGGTTGGGTATGCTGAGCCACCTCAGTACTACTAGACTCAGGAGCCGCTTGGGAATGCGCAGTTGTATACTGTGACTGTGACTATTCCTGAGCGTGCCAAGGCACCTTTGTGGAGGAGGTGGTCGACTGAGGCTATAGCCAGCAGCCCTTGGGAAGGAGCTTAGTCTGCAGCTCTGACCATTCTGAGTCAGATCCGTCAGGAGCACAGTGCAGCTTTGGACCCGGGTGCAGCAGGTACCTTTCTAGAGGATAACCCTAGCATCATGGCCTGGTATCAAGAGATGGGGAATCCCCTGATCAGGAACAGAGATGAGAGAGATGGCAGTTCAGGACCGACTATGAGTGCTATGCATGCAGTGCTCAAGACTCTTTTTGCCAGAGAGGACTCCTACCTCTCCAGTGTGGCACATCTCTGGACCAGTGAGATGTTCCTACAAGGAATTGGTAGAGACAATCAGCGTCTCAGGAGGGCAGCTAAGGAGGTGCAGGATGAGAGGGATGCAGCTATACTTCGAGAGGATGCAGCTGAGGCTCGTGAGCGTATGCTTCGCCACCAGCAGGTGGTGGGGAACATCGCTTACCATCGTCGTGATGCAGAGTTGAATGGGCTACTTCAGCAGGCCCATGACCAGATCCGAGAGCTACAGCAGGAGGTTCACAGGCTCAACAATGTGATCAACCCAATCCCTCTGCCAGTTGCACCAGAGGTAGATCCCGCAGTGATCTATGCCGACGACGACCCAGTCACCAAGGATGAGGAGGAGGACCCCGAGGAGTTTGAGCTTGTCGACGACAGTGACGACGAGGGTGGTCGTCTATCAGGGATGGACACCGACCGCGAAGACTAGGATAGGTTGCTTAAGCTAGTCCTTAGTGTTTCTTTTGCGCTAGTAGCTTGACCTTTTGTTGTTCCATGAGAGACATGAGGTTGTGTAATCACCATGACTTAAAGTCCAAATGTCTAGCACTTTTGCTTGTATGGATGCTTTTTATGGTACCAAATATGAATGGATGATGATGTGTTGTTAGCATGAATTCTTTTATGCCCTATGTGGATTTAATTTATCTACTTTTCAGTGATTTACTAAGGCATAATCATGATTCATCTACAATTACTCAAATCTCATTACTTCTTGCTATCAAATTCATGTAGATGCCTGCCAACACTCGCTCCCGTGGCTCTGGAAGTGGTAGAAATCACCGTGATGAGGATGAGGCTCCTCTGCCGCATCCACCGCCACCACCACCACCGCTTACCTCGGAGCAGTTCATGGCTCAGTTCATTGGTGGGCAGCGCAACATTGAGGAGTTGCTTCGTGAAGTTGCTCGTAGCAATCAGAACCAAGGCAACCGTGATCGTCAACCGGCAAACCAGTTCAGCACTTTCAAGGATTTCCTTGACACCAAGCCGCCGATCTTCAAAGAGGCTGAAGAGCCACTCCAAGCTGACAAATGGCTAAACACTATGGAGCAGAAGTTTCGTTTGCTTAGGATGACCAAAGAGCTAAAAGCAGAGTATGCTTCTCATCAGTTGCAAGGACCAGCAGGTATATGGTGGGCTCATCATCACACCACATACCCTGCTAACACTCCAGTGGTGTGGAATCAGTTCAAGATAACTTTTAGGGGGCATTACATTCCTCCAGGATTAATGAAAATGAAGGCAGCAGAGTTTCTGAAGCTCACACAGGGTACCAAAACCATAACGGAGTACCTTCATGCTTTCAACAATCTGGCCCGTTATGCTCCCCAGATTGTTGAAAATGATGAGATGAAGATTGATAGTTTCAAGAGAGGTCTGGGAACCAAGCTAATGAAGACTCTTGCTAACTCAAGCCGCACCAACTTCAACGAGTTCATCAGTGATGCTCTGACCCAGGAAAACCAGAACAGCTTGCATGCTGCAGCTAAAGGACGTAAGAGGGCATTTGAAGGAAACTCGTCTCAGCAGAGAGCTCCTTTTCTCAATCTCTCTACTTATCGACCTCCAGTGGCAGGAGCTAAGTTCAGACCCCCACAGAAGAAAGTTCTAGCTAAGGGTGCGCATCAGAGTCAATATTGCAGGCCTTACACCATCGCTCTTCCAAAAGGCAATCCAGGGCAAGACAGTTCTGGCAATTTGAAGGCTCCACCCAATAATGCTCCATACTACAACTGTCAACGTCTAGGGAACTTTGCTAGAGAATGCCCTCATCCGAGGAAGAATTAGGCTTATCAGGGATGTGTGCACTACACCATAGTGGAAGAAGTGCCACAAGGAGATCCCGTCACAGCTGGTATGTTCCTTGTAAAACATCATCCTGCAATTGTGCTGTTCGATTTAGGATCTTCGCATTCTTTTGTGAGTAAAGCTTTTTCTGATAAGCATGGCATGAGCATATCTGATTTGGATGTGGGGTACTGCATAAGTTCAGCCGGGGCTGACATCTCAACCAAACAAGCTGTCAGGAGCGTAAACATCATAATACAAAAACATGAGTTTCGCACAGACCTTATCATCCTGCCCGGCTTAGGTTTGGATGTGATCCTAGGCATGCAATGGATGCATCTCTATGGTGTCACCATCGATACGGGGAGTAGGACTCTTACCCTGAAAACTCCCGAGGAAGCAGGAACCATCCAGATTTCCCTTCCCCGGAAGCTTGATCTTTGTGCTATGACATGGCTATCCAAGTCATAGCTCTAAAGAACATCCCAGTAGTGTGTGAGTTCTCGGATGTGTTTCTAGATGACCTTCCCGGTCTTCCACCCGATCGAGATGTGGAGTTTGCCATTGAGTTGGTACCTGGCACGACACCTATTTCCCATAGGCCGTACAAAATGCCACCCAATGAGCTAGCGGAGCTAAAGAAACAGTTACAAGAGTTGCAAGACAAGGGTCCTATACGGCCTAGTTCATCACCGTGGGGTTGTCCCGCATTGTTCGTTAAAAAGAAGGATAAATCCCTACGAATGTGCATGGATTATCGACCACTTAATGTCGTAACAATCAATAACAAGTATCCTTTACCTCGTATTGATATCTTGTTTGATCAGTTATCCAAGGCTAAAGTGTTCTCTAACATAGATTTTAGATTCGGGTATCATCAAATCAAGATTAGACCACAAGACGTACCCAAAATAGCTTTTGCAATGCGGTATGGGCTTTACGAGTGTTTGGTTATGTCGTTTGGGCTAACTAATGCTCCCGCCTACTTCATGTATCTTATGAACTCAGTGTTCATGCCCGAGCTGGATAAATTTGTAGTTGTGTTCATCGACGACATTTTAATCTACTCGGAGAATGAAGCAGAGCATGCAGAACATCTACGTATCGTTCTGGCAAGGTTAAGAGAGCATAAGTTGTATGCTAAGTTTAGTAAGTGCGAGTTTTGGCTTACTAATTCTTTCTACTGATGGAATATCTGTAGATCCAAGTAAAGTACAAGAGGTTATGGATTGGAAAGCTCCAACTTCCGTCACCGAGGTTCGCAGTTTTCTTAGTCTGGCTGGATACTACCGTCGGTTTATTCTAGACTTTTCCAAGATAGCTAAACCTATGATCAGTCTGCTACAGAAATATAAGAGGTTTGATTGGACTCCAGAATGTGAGGCAGCTTTTCTTACCCTAAGAACTCTACTTATTTCAGCACCCGTTTTGGCGCAACCAGACATTACAAAACCCTTTGATGTGTATTGTGACGCCTCCGGGACTGGACTAGGATGTGTCCTCATGCAAGAAGGAAAAGTGATAGCCTATGCTTCTCGACAGCTCAGAAAACATGAAGCTAACTATCCAACACATGATCTAGAACTAGCAACAGTGGTTCATGCTCTAAAGATATGGAGACATTACCTTCTTGGTAATATATGCCATATCTACACAGATCACAAGAGTCTCAAGTATATCTTTACTCAGCCAGAGTTGAACATGAGACAAAGAAGATGGTTAGAATTAATCAAGGATTACAATCTTGAAGTTCATTACCATCCCGGAAAAGCTAATGTAGTAGCTAACGCTTTGAGCAGAAAGTCACATTATCACCTTGTGCAACCCTTGCTCGAAGACAGGTTCAACTTGCTACATCTGTCAGTGTTGTACAATCTTACAGTCAGTTGCTCGCTCGAAAGTCAAATTATAGAAAGTCAGAAAGCCGATGTGGGTGTGTTCCATATAAAAAGGAAGATGAAAGAAGAAGGTTCACAATGTTTCAGGATTGATGAGAAAGGAATTATATGGTTTAAAGATCATCTTGTTGTACCTAAGGATAAGGATTTGACGAATCGAATCTTAGAGGAAGCACATTCCTCTAAGCTATCTATACATCCAGGCAGTAGCAAGATGTATCACGATCTGAAACAATGTTTTTGGTGGACCAAGATGAAGAAAGAGATTGCCGCGTTCGTGGCAAGATGTGATGTGTGTTGTAGAGTGAAAGCGATACATATGAAACCCGTTGGACTCTTACAACCTTTGTCAGTTCCAGGATGGAAATGGGAAGAAATCAGTATGGATTTCATAACAGGTCTTCCACCTACTCAAAGATGTCATGACTCAATATGGGTGATTGTGGATCGGTTAACCAAGTCAGCGCACTTCATACCAGTTTGCACCACTAACCGACCATATGAATATGCAGAGATGTATATCACTCACATAGTTCGATTGCATGGTGTTCCAAGAACAATTGTGTCAGATAGAGGACCGTAGTTCACTGCTCGTTTTTGGGAACATTTACATAAGCAGCTTGGAACTAATCTAGTTCGCAGTTCAGCTTATCATCCTCAAACTCTAGAACAAACAGAATGAGTTAATCAGATTCTCGAAGATCTTCTTAGAGTTTGTGTGATATCTTCTAAAGGATCTTGGAAAAGTTGGTTACCTTTAGTAGAGTTCTCATACAACAATAGTTATCAAGAGAGTATCAAGATATCTCCGTTCGAAGCTTTGTATGGTAGAAGGTGTAGAACACCTCTCAATTGGGTTGAACCAGGAGAAAGAAGATACTACGGTATCGACTTTGTGCAAGAAGCCAAAGAAAAAGTTAGAACCATACAAGAACATATGCGTGCAGCTCAGTCAAGACAGAAAAGTTACATAGATAAGAGAAGAAACTGCTCGAGTTCGAAGTCGGTGATTATGTGTACTTGAAAGTATCACCTATGAAAGGAGTACAAAGGTTTGGAGTTAAAAGAAAACTTGCTCCAAGGTATGTGGGACCATACCGGATCATCGAAAGAAGTGGAAGATTAGCCTATAAGCTGTTGTTACCACCAGAAATGAGGGCTATCTTCAATGTCTTTCATGTATCCCAGCTTAAGAAGTGTTTGAGTGTTCTAGAGGAACATATCGAACTTTCAGGTCTGAAGTTACAGTCAGACTTGTCTATTGAAGAAAAGCCAGTCCAGATCATGGACACCAAAGAAAGAGTAACTCGAAACAAAGTTATCAAGTTTTACAAAATAATGTGGAACAATCAAAGTGAATGAGATGCTACATGGGAACGGGAAGATTACCTTAAGGAAGTCTACCCTGCTTTCTATGAAAAATGGTAAGCCATACAAATCTCGGGACGAGATTTTTATAAGGGGGGAGGGCTGTAACACCCAAGGTGTTAAGCTTGCATTTGCATATCATTTCATGAGCATGAGCACAAGCATCATTTCATTCATGCATTTCCATGATCACATGAAATGATAACCCTAAGTGATCCCTTTGTTTGCATATGTGTATGTGTTAACCTACACCTAGCTTTGTATGAGTTCTGCCTGTATAACCAAGTGCTTGATGTTTTGATCACTAATGACCATCTAGAAATGCTTAGGGATGAAAATGGAACCATGTTTATGTTCATGATCAAGTCCAAATAAGCTTCTAGGGTTTAAGCTCTAATGTTTGACCCTAGGAACCCTTTTGTTTGATCTAACAATTTGACCTTGTTAATGACCTTATATGAAAAAGTTGGTTTAAGAAAAGTTGTAGAGTTTTTAATTCTGAATAAACTTTGTTTAACTACCTTGAGGTGTTTGGATCCTAAAATACCCTAATTGGTCAATTAAGGCTGATTTGGGGGCTGTTTTAGCTTCTGAAATTGTCTAAGTCCTAAGTGACTTGCAGTTTGAATGTTACCCTGTTTGAATGCTTGTAGTTTGAAATCTAAACCGTTTCAGTTCAAACCAAGTACACCAAAGTTGGAGTTCAACTATAGCTCTACAAAAGTGTGTAATTGGTTGAAGCTAAGACGCAGAGGTTAGGGAGTTAATCGCTTTGCAAAATCGGCTGTCAGTCGGTCTGATGTAGTTTCAAATGCAGAGCAGAGCGCCGTGCGCCCGATCGGTGGCCAACCACCGCAGGAGTTGGATGCCGCATGGAAGCCGTACATTGACGTTAGACCCGCGCCGGCCATGCCTTGGACGCCCGCACACTCCACCTCGCGACCAGAAGCTCACTCGCCCTCGCTCTCTCCATCGCCTCTCTGCCTCGCACAGAAACGCAACAGTCGCGCCATTGCCGAGCAGCGCCGTCGCCGAGCTGGCCGGCGCAGCACACTGCCGCATTGGCCGCCAAAACGCAGCCACAACTTTGCCTTGCTCCGCTCCATCTTTTAAACCGCTCAGTTGCCGCGCTAACCACACAGGTGAGCCAGACTGAGCACACCGCGGGCGCCATTGACGACCAAAGCTCCGCCGAGCTTTGCGCTGCCATGGCCAGCCCAATCCAGCGGCTCTCCCTTCCTTCTAGCTTTCGTACGCGGTAGCCTAGAGGTTGTAGATGCTCGCCGAGGAGTCGGTTGAAGCGATTAGGGTTAGGGTTCGCCGGAACGGGAACTCCGCCGCGTGCATGCGCACGTCACCCGCAACGTCGGCGAGGTTTTTGCGCTGGGCTTAGTTGTGTTGCTTGAGTTCGTCTGAGTCGCTGTTGACGGTCCTTAAGTACCAAAATTAACCGTCAACTAAACAAGGATAAGGATCTAAATGAAACTAACAACTAGAAATAAGGTTTAAACTAATAGAATTCCATGTGTTTTGGTGAATGTCTATTTCTGCAGGGGGATATCCAAAAATATGAAGGAAAGGCCCACATGTCATGTTTACATAGAGATAATTATCATTCGAACGAAAAAGAATAATCTAAAAGGGTCAAGAAGGCGCGGGAAGAAGTGAGAGGCCGAGCGGGCCCAAGGGCAGGGCGCCCGCCCTACCCCTTGGGGCGGCCGCCCTAGGGTTGAGCCCAACAAGCTCTGCCCTGTGGGACCACCTCTCCACCGCCATTGAGGTTCCATCTAAGCCCTCCATCAAGGTCGGTTTGATCCAACGGCCGATGTTCATTTGAGGACGCTATATAAGGAAGGCCCCCTGACCCTGAGGAGGAGAGCCTCTCTGACCTAATTCATTATTCATCATCCATCTCAAGAGGAGATGCCCCTGATCAAGCCCTAGAGCCACCACATCAACTAGATCTCTAGTTTAGCATAGCTATATAGGATTAGAACTAGGAGTCAATCTTTGATTGGTTTCCGGATCTGTCAGGAGGATTATTGGTAATTCTCTATCTAGTTCTTCATTGTTCTTCATTTATTCTTCAATATTATGAATATGACTTTGCTCTACTTCATTATATTGTCTATGACTTTACTCTATTCGTTTATGTTCTTAGTTATATTGTTCTTAGTTTATTATGATTATATACTTGGCATAGTTAGATCTGAATCATGTTTAGGATCGTATAGCGTTTATCCACCAGTACTATGGGTAAATGATAGATATTGTGTAGGCGTGGTGCCTAGACCGTATTTATCTGCGATTGTACCCTACATTCCGGATCGTGAGGTAGTTCGCGGGAGTGACAGTCCTGTTGAGTCCTTTGTAGTCCTCTCCCGTTTGTAGGGCAGGCAGAGCAGTTCTATTACGGGGAAATGATTGCTATGTTCTTCACTTCCTTAGTAATACTCACTATACATGAATATCTCTTTTGTCGTCATGATTGCCAAGTGTAATCTCACTAATCATAGTATACTAGACTGTATAGTTAAAAATAACTTAGGAAATATCTTTGTAGTTCATCCTAATTCCATGCTAATGACTTGCTGGAATATCTGTTGAGGTGCTTATCATTATCTTATGTGGCTACATTTATGCTGATCAGTATTTATCTTTTGTCACTATTCATTCATTATCTATATCTTATGTGACACTTATCTTGTACTGAGTGAGATAGATGAAAACTCTCCATTACACATGCAGTGATACTCATTGATCATTAATACTCATTCCTCATTTATTCCTTAGCATCCCTTCCCAGTGGTAAAAATATAAATAACGATACCTGGAATACTCCTGGTTAAAATGCTACTTCAGTATTATCTGTGCGCTTGCATAAACACATTTCTATTCATATTTACTTAGAGCAATTGTATATTTCAGTACCGCATCTCTCTGCCATGCTAGGGATGACAACTTGGCTTAAGTGGCATGAGAGGTGGTTAACCCTTTTTGGCGCCGTTATCAGAAATAGAAATTATTCTACTTTTGGTAATGATGTTAAGAAGCATCAATAGTCACGTTAGGGTTAGCCAGTTAGGTCGTGGTTAGATAGCCGGAGTTGGTAGAAACATCCGTGCCTTGCCACCGCCGGAACAGCAGTGTCGCGCCGCCGTGAACTCGCCATCGTGCCGCTGTGCATGTTGCCGAGCTCATCGGAGGGTTTGTGTAGCCTCGATCCGGGCTAGATCGAACCGCTAGGGTTCAGTGTAGGTGTAGCCGCCGCCAGTTTGGCCGGAGGAAGCTTACGCTAGCCAGCGCAAGAACCGCAGCACTGCCGTGCCGCCATGGACGCCGTCGAGCATGCTCCGGTGAACTTGGGGTACAATCAGTTAGATGGATTGATGCGGGTTGCGAAGGAGAACACGACCATGGGGATAGTTTGGCCGGAAACCTCACCGTCGGCGAGGAACCGACGGTCGAGCACCTGTGGTGCATAGGTTCTGTTAGAGGAAGAGCCGACTAGTGGGTCCCATGTGTCATAGACTGTAGAGTGTCTCTTTAATTTATCTTTTGCAGTTCTGTTTGCTAATTTTGGAAATTCATAACTAATTCCAGAAAAATGCTAAAATCTGAAAACAATTCTGTTAGCTTTGTTATGTTTTTCTCTATACATGAAAAATGTTAAGCAGCATGTTGTTACTGTGTTTTTGTGTTGTTTTAATTAAAATGAACAGCAAACTTTATATGCTTAGTTTAACTTGTTTAATACATATTTAGAGTTTGGTATGTGATAAAATCATGGTTCTTGTTATGTTGAGCTTGTCTCAGCATGCACTTCCCATGAAAAATGTTAAAGTACCAGAAACTTGTAATTAAGTGGCATGTTGTAGTTCCTTTGTTTAAATGCTTGTTTAATTGAATGCAATCTTGTTTAAATTGCTAAGCTAAGTTAAATGTGTGGGTTGTGCTTGTTAATTTTTGTACATGTGTTACTTTCTTAGTATAAGCTAAGAAAAATATAAAATCTGTTGTTTCACACATTTCAAATTGTTTAAGTAATATTTGTATAATCTATGTTTGTTTTCCTCATCACCAGTAGAGAACTAATTTTAACCCTATTTTATGTGCGTTTCCTGTTGATGTGATCAATACCTAAGTGGTAGCTAATTATGTAAGCTAGCTTTAATAATTTTATCATAATTTTTGGTATAACCGTTAAAAGCTTTATATCTGTTTTAAGTGCTATCTAAAATCTGTTAAAACAGCTTGAGCATGTTTTCTTGTTAGATTTGTTTGAGCTATTTATGTTTAGTTTCAGCAGTAGCTATAATAGACTTTGTTGTAGATAACTTGTTAATCTATCTGGTGTTAAATTTTCACAGCCATAGCTTGTTTAGTTTAACCTTGGTGCTTTTTAAAAGTTTAACTTCAAATCTATGTTTTGCTGTTTCTTCAAAACAGCCTTGCTTGATATGTCTGTTAGACCTTTTTAATGTTAGATTTAGCTAGGAAGTTTCTGAAATGTTTTTTATATAAGTTCATAAGCTTTCTAGAATGTCTTAGTTTCTAATTTTTGGTTGTGTGTTGCTCCAACTACACAGTTTTCTTTCAGCTGCTGTTTTCAGTGTTTGTATGCCATGTTAATCATGTGTTAAGTGATGTGTTTGCTTTGTGCAAGTTAAGAAAGTATCTTAAGCCATGAAACTTGTTTAATGCAGATGTAAGAGAGCTTACCTCAGAGGAGAAGCTCTATTATAGGTTGCAAAAGAAGGGTAAGTGTTAATCTCTCTACAACCGAAGAGATTTGCACATATTCGGTCAATGAAATAAAATGTTGCATGGAACATTCATCATGGGCATTCATCCATATGCATTAGGCATGTCTCATTTCTAGTTTATGACTTGTCATATGTATATTGGATCATCATACATGTATACATGCATCTAGGATTGCCGGAGGGAGTGACTTTGCTGGAGTTTGGGGAGATAGAAGGAGGAGCCCCACCGGGGATACAAACTTCAGAAGCTCCAGAAGAAGAAGAACAGGGCTCTGACCTTCCTGAGTGCCCAAACCACCTTCCCTCAACCTTCGTGAAAGGCAAGCCCCGGAGCATTTATAACCTTCTCAATTCTATTTAAAGTATTTTACTTGCTATACAACCACTTGTTTGTGCATTAAGTCATAGGAGTGAGATGAAACCCTTTACTGCATTATATCTCCTTGTCCACTCAAAAGAACCTTGTGGGCCCAGGATCGAAACCTCTGCTTAGCCATGCTTAGACCCGTAGTGTGGGTGGTCTATCATCCCCCACAAAGATAGGTTGCTGGTCACGGTTGGCTATAGCTTGCTATCGTGGAAAATAACCATGTGGAAGTAATAAATCGAGACTGGGCGGACAAGGTGTTGTGAACCACTTGACTCGGAGGTCTTGTGAGCAGGTTCTCTCCGCCTGTGTCGCTAGGCACTAGATCATGGTTGGAGATCTGCCGAGATTGAACGCATGCCTTCTTCATAGTTGGCCGAATAACTCGTTTCGACCGCGAAGCCTAACTCTGTACGTCCGGGCCAGCCTTCCCTCCTACTTGGGTCATGAAGACCGCGAGCGGATGACTAGACCATGGGCAAGCATCCTGATCGCCCTGGCCTGGCACCAAGGGCAGGCACTACTTGATCGACCTGGCTACTGTGAGTCGCTACTCATGCCTGTAATTGGGACCCCGTGGCTACCCGAGCTATATTGAAGGTGACCCACATAAGTGTGTCGGCAGGCATACTTGGGTGTGATTGAGGAATAAACCTCCAGCTAGATAGGAATTCGATTCGAATCGCGGTCTCTCTCCCGTCAATGAGAAACTTGAAAGATCTTCCTCCCACTGTAGAAACCTGAACTCTAATAAGTAACCAAAAGATGGTTATATGGTTTTGATGCCAAGCACAATATGATTATTATTGGTTGATAACTCAGTGATTGCTCTAGTATAGGTGCTAATGAGATCCTTTTAATGTTACTTAATCTGCTGCCAAATGTTGTTTTCTAATGATGAGAATACATGAGTAATTAGGATGCTCTTTTATGCAAAAGTCCGCTATCCCATGAGATCCACTTGATAAAGCCTTGCATAATCCTTCAAGTGTCTATGGTTATGTATCTATATCTCTGTCGGGTAAGTCTAGCTGAGTACAATTGAGTACTCAGGGTTTCTTTACGCTTGTTGCAGATGGTATGCTGTATTCTGGTTATTGCCAGGCGTCCCTGTACCCTGCATGTGATGAAGAGTGAAGGCCATGGGCAATGGTGAATTCTGATGTCTCTCCTTGTTGCTTTTGATGGGACTGTACTAAGCTCGGCACTATATTTGTGTTAAACAGTTTGCAATGGGTTTTGTGAAACCTAAACTTCCGCTACTTTGATTTGAACTTCGTGTTGTAATAACACTGTTTTAAACTCTGTTGTAATATTTTTTCGTTTCGAACTTATCACTGTGGATGTGCGGTTACTGAACCTAGTGTTCGATCTCAGGTTCTTACTTGATTGTGGTTTGGGATCCTTCGAGATTTCAAGGACTACCGGGCTTATATGGGCTCTAGTGTGACAGTGTTGTCAGAAATGATGATTATTACACTAGTGCTCTTATCTGTTGGGCGCTTTCGTGACACACAAGTCCTTCGGACGCGTGTTCGGAGTCCCTGTCCGGACCAACACTAGCGTCCGGACCTCACTGTTCCTGAATAGGCACGCTTAGGGTTAGCGTCCGGATGTATCTGCGATGGTCTGGACCAGCAGCACCCCAGCGTCCGGACCAGCGTCCGGAGCTCGCACCCGAGCCAAGCCGAGCTGCCTCTTTCTCCTTGCTGCTCATGTGCCAACACAAATGTGAGCACCACCTTGTGCATGTGTGTTAGCATTTTCACAATCATTTTCATAGCATTTTCACTTGCTCTCACCGCGCCACTCGATTCTAATGCATCGCAAAGATAGATCGCTCCAAGTGGCACTAGATAACCGATATGCAAACAAGTTTGCCCCTCTTGATAGTACGGCTATCTAACCTAAACCCGGTCATATACTTCTCTACACACCTATGACCGGTGAAATGAAATGCCCTATGGTTATACCTTTGCCTTGCGCATTCCATTCCATCTCCTTCTCCAATGTTGATGCAACACATGCGCCAACCTATCACCAAATGATGTGATCCACTTCATATCATCATGTGACCGTATTGGTTCATCGATCTTGACCTCACTTGCTCTTCACCGTTGTGTTGGTCCAGCGGCGCCAAGCATCACTCGCTTGCCCTTCACACTTGCAACTGGTCCATCAAGCCAAGCCTCATCTTGATCTTCTCCACCTTGGTCACATGACTCCATGTCATGTTTCATGTGCAATTAAGCTCCTTCATCTCATAATCACCTATGAACTAATCTCCTATGTATATATCACTTAAACACATATTAGTCCACCTAGGTTGTCACTCAATTACCAAAATCACACAAGGACCTTTCAAGGTGAAACCCTAACCTAACCTTTTTCGGTTCGATCTATGCAATGTGGTGGTTCTAGTTAGGGATTCATGTTTCTGGGAGGTGTATAAAGGGATTGGAACTAGGATTAGGGGTTGGATTTGGATTCACCCCTCTCGGATGAACCGAGGTAGGTCGGCAGTGTCGTCCTAGGGGTCGGCAATGCTGACCCAGCAGATTCCATCTGCTGAGCCTCAGTTTTCTAGAATGTGTAGGTCCAGATGTGCCAAATCCACACCCTAGTTCAAACTTTTGGTTTCTGAATATATCATACCCTTCATATCCTTGACTAGGGCATCATATTTTATTTCAAAAGACTATGATTCTGAAATTTTGACAAGGTGTAGAAGTTGTTGAAATTAGGATTTAGACAGAGAAAGAAATCTGAAGAAAATCTAGTGGAGCTTCTGAGGCCGACAGTGCCGACCTCAGAGGGCGGCAGTGCCGCCCTACACCTGCTGATTCAAACAACAAGCTTGCACTTGGTGTTTTCTCTGAATTTCTTCCTCTGTTTAACCCCTGCTTTTAATTTCATCTACACACTATCATATACAGTTTCTTATCTAGTCTCCATATATTTGCATAGATGTATCCTGATGGTGAAGGAAGTGCAGCCAGTGGCAGGAGGAAGCGGGTTGGCAAGGTGCTAAGTCGCAAGGCCAGTGGGAAGATGCAGATGTCATTTGACAAAGACGCAGCCTTCGAACAAGAAGAGAGAGATCAGATGGAAGGCTATACCATTCCTCAGTGGCCAGAGACACCCCTGCACATCACTAAGTATTACCATGGGTACATGCAGGTGGTCGAGGTGAGTTCTTGCTTGCAGCACCTCAGGATACAGTGCAGCATGCTGTCACTGACTATGCTAGAGCCTGGAAGGCCACAGAGGAGGCAAGATCTATCAATCCATACACTATGCCAAAGATGAGAGGTATTGATTATCGCTTTTGGAATGTATTTCATTCCAACTTTTATGCTACCGCCATCTATAACAGGACAGGAAGCAGGATCTGCAAGATGCAGTACATTGATTTCCCAGAGCTTGAGATCAGGCAGGACATGCAGTTGACTGGTGCCATCAGGGTATGTGACCGCTTTCAGATGACTGATCTCATGAGCTTTAGGTATGATTGGAACATAGAGATTCTTGCTCAGTTCCATGCTACTTATTTTTGGATCAGGAGGCAGATGAGATACACTGGATGACAGATGGTCGCCACTACCTTTGTGAGTATGTCACATTTTGTCGCATACATGGCTTTGGCAGTGATCACATGGCTTTACCTAGTATCCACCAGGGTGACAAAGCTGATCCATAGTCTATGAGCTTCATGTGGAAGGATCAGGTTGAGGGGGGCCTAACTATTCAAGGACCAACCTTAAGAGCCTCTACTATATATTGAACAACTTCATCAGGGTGACTCTCAACCCCAAGGATAATGCCACTGATCTGAATGGATATATCACAAATGTCCTTGCTCAGTTTCCCAATGGTGAGAGGTTCAGCATTCCAGGTTTGTTTGGATTGAGTTGGCTACTGCTTTGGATAGAGCCAACAGGAGCTTCCATATGCTCCTTACCTTCAGTTTGTGATAGAGAGGGTCACTGGGAGGATTAATCCCAAAGATTGTGAGCACACCATGTGTGTGATCAAGAAGACTAGAGGAGGTGCACCACCAGCTAGTGCTCCACCAGTTCCACCTTCTACAGGAGTAAAAGCATCTAGGCCCCTAGTGTTTTGGTGATTAACAACAATGCAATATTACTATGACTAACGTGTGTTTTGTAGAGGCAATAAGAAAGTTAGGTCATGGTAATGGATGGTTGATTGGACTATCATGGTATTCGTGCCCCTTAATGGAATCGTTTTGGTTTTCAAAGGATTGGCGACAAGGTTGAAGCATAGACTAGGTCTAAGTGTCATTGGGAGTTGAGAGACACTTAGAGTAGTTTAGCACCTTTATTTTTCCTTTGGTCGTACTATTAAGGGGTACTATCTAGTAGCTTGACCTAGGAGAGGCTTAGTGATTAGGTGTGGTGCACACTTGTTGAAACTAGCACTAGGAAGCTTTAGAAATAGTCCTTGGACCAAGTAGAGCAACTTCCATGTTGGAAGTGTGCTGATCCAGTTTGAAAAGATGCTCCAGACGCTAGTGTTTCCCTGGCTCTGGACCATTGGTTCTGCGTCCGGACCCTAGGGTTTGCTCTGCGTGTATCAGAGCGTCCGGACGCTATGAATAGTGTTGGGTCCGGACTGCAGGTTTCATCTGGACCCTACACAGAGAGCTCCCGAGAGCTGGTTTGGAACCGGACGTTGTCCGGAGTGTTGCGTCCGGACTGCCTTCTGCGTCCGAACCGCACACAGAGAGCTCCAGAGAGCTGAAATTGATCCGACGCCGTCCAGAGGTGCGCGTCCGGACTACGTTTAGCGTCCGGATGGCCTGTGTTTCAATGCTGAGTACAGTGATGTGAGGGGGTCCGGACGCATGCATAATGGTCCGAACTCCACCTTGCAGCAGCGTCCGGAGTGACACAGAAAGGCACAAATAGTGCCTAACGGCTATGGGCTTGCTTGGGGTTATTTATACTTCCTCATCAGCCCCATGGCACCTCTCTTTTGCCCATTCCAATTGCTGAGACATTCTTGTGAGAGTGCAAGAAGTGCAAGAGCCCTAGTGAGATAGTGAATTGTCATCCTTGTGTTGATCTCACTAGTTGCTTAGAGTTAGCAAGTGTGCATCCATTCAATCACTAGACTAGCTTTGGTCAAGTGAGAGTTAGTGATTGTTACTCTTGGTGATCGACATCACCTAGACGGCTTCGCGGAGGTTTACTTGGTGATCATCCGGTGGTGTTCCTTGTGGATGACCCAAGTTCGATTGTGATCGGTTGTGGGCGATTCACTGAGCCAGAGTGGCGAAGAATCAGCCCGTAGAGAGCACTTAGTCCTTGCGTAGACAAAGGGGGGAGCGATACCGTGTGCGGTTGCTCCAATGAGGACTAGGGGGGAGTGTCGACTCCTCGATACCTCAGCAAAAAGTCATCGTGTCAATTTCCTTTGCCCCTACTCCTTACTTATTGCAATTACATTCAAGCATTACTTTCCGCATTTCTTTCTTGTTGCTTGACTAGAATTGCTTAGGGCTTTACCGCTTTCATTGCCATGTCTTGCTTGTGTAGCTAGGACAACACTTGGGAAAGCACTAGGGGGTTAATTGGCTCTTGATAGGTTTAATTCTTGCTTAGAAATTTAAAAGAGCCCAATTCACCCCCCCCCCTCTTGGGCATCTTGATCCTTTCAATTGGTATTCCAAAGCTTGGTTGCTCTAAATTGGGTTTCACCGCCAGACCAAGATGTCCCTTGGGGAGGGGCCCCCGCCATACTTTTTTGGGAGGGAAAGATGACTTTCCTTTTTGGAAAGTGGGGCATGGAGGTTTAAAACCTCAAACCCCTTAGAGGTTGGTGTGCTCAACCCGCCCCCGGGGAAGGGGGTTTCCTAAATTAAGAGGGGAAAAAACCCATTGGGTTTATGAAGTCCACTATGGTTTTTGGGAATCCCAAACCCCGGGAACACTCTCTTTAGGGGCTTTGGGCCCCAAGGATGTGTTCAACCGGGGTGCGCACCTCAAAGAATGCTCACGAGTTATGGAAGAACATTTGTGCTCTTATGAGGGCACAAAGAGCGAGCGGGAAGAGTGAATCACTTAGTCATGAATAAGATAATGCTTTTACCATGCTTGAAAATTTGAAAAAAAAAAATGAAATATACTCATGTTTAAGGGGGTTTCTTGTAGAAAAATTTGAATGCTTTTTTGGGCAAACCTCAAATGGGCCTGCCGATGTTGTGAGGAAGATTCTTTGTTTTTTTTTCCAAATTTGGGCCCAAAGTATGGAAACATTGTGAGGGGTTTTGCATCAAGGTGATTTTTCCCAAACTATACCCCAAACAAGTTTTGGGGAAAAGATCAACGCACATGAGATGTACAGCACATCCAAAAAGGAAGATGGGGCTTCTCATCCACCAAAAAGAAGGATTTGGGCCCTTCAAAGCTAGCCATGAACAGGCAAGTCAAAGGTGGTATATGATAGCTCAAATGAAGAAATGATGACCAAACATTGCTTTTAATGGGTGAAGAAAAACCACCCCAAAATGCTAAAAAAGCTAAACAAGACCCGGGGAAATTTGATTCAAGAAAGAAAAAGGGTTTTTCACTAGTAACAAGAGGGGGAAACCCTTTCAAGATGATGTGTAAAATTTTCATGTCTTGGCCAACTAGTACCATTGTCCCCCAAACCTAAGAAGGACAAGTACAAGAAGAAGTACACGGGAAAGGCAAAAAAAGAGAAAGATGAGTCAAGTGATGATGACAAGAAGTTGAGAAACCATACAAGAAAAAAGGGGGGCTTCAAGAAGAAGGATTTCCAATCCCAAAAAGAAGCAAGATGGCAAGGTACATTGTTGGTGATTTGGTTTTAAACCCACATTAAAACACAAAAAGGGGCCCTCCGGGGAAAATGTGATGTGGAAGGTGTCCCCTCTTTTCCATTGGGGGAAAAATTCATTGCCTCCTCCACCATCCCATCTTTATCCCCCCATTCCCCCACACACCTATGCCTTATGGCCAAAGGTGCCCCGGGGGGGTACAATTTCCCAAAGTAGAGAAAAGTGATATAGTGGTTTGTGAAAGTGACAATAAAATATGAACTCTTTCTTATGTTTAACCTTAAAAATTGGGTCACTAAAAAAAACCAAAATTGTTAAGGACAAGCTAAAAAAGGAAAAAACTTGAAAAAAAAAAATGATGATTTGCATGCTAAACTTGACATAACGTCCCAAAGCTAGTGATGGCTAAAAATTTGTGAAAACAAATCTTTATCCCCACAAGCTAAAAGGGCTCCCAAAACCCCCCCTTTAAAGAGCTAAAAGGAAAAAAAGTTTAAACTAAAAGAGTACATCACAAAAACTTAGAGAAAGATGCAACAAAACTTTTTAAGGGAAAAAAAGGGACACCCAAGAAAAATGAATATGATACTCTTTATAGTTTAAAGTTTTCTTGAAGATGCTTTGCCTATTTTTGCTAACCCCATTGTAAGATTGACATTGGCCCCTCTTGTGATGATTTAATTATTGCCCATTGAGCAAGGCCCAAGTTTCAAAAAGGGAAGAAAGTGGTTGTGGGGGGGAAAAAACATAATGACTATACCCCAAAATTTAAGAATGAGAATGAGAAGCTCAAGCAAGATCTTTCAAACTCAAGTCAACCAAGTCAATTGTGATTTAACCAAGATAAGACTATTTATGTGGCACTTGAAGTTGGTTTTGCTTAGAGAAAAAAACCCAAGGGGGCCTTTAAAAAATGAAAGAACCATCTAGCCATTGGAATGGAGGGGTTTTACTAAGGGCCACAACTTCAAAGTGAGCTCCTTTTTGAACACCATCAGAATAATGACAAGGACCGGTCTTGGGGTAAAGCCCCCTCAAGTGAAGAAGCCCAAAAACTAAAGCCAAAGCTCAATTTCAACAACAAGCCAAAATACTTCTATCAAGCAAAGCCAAATCCCAAAGATGAAGACAGTTTTGAGTGTGGGAAGCAAGGACACTTTGCTAAATGATTGTGTGACACCACCTCCAAAACCCCCTTGCCCAAGCACACTAGCCTTTTGCATACAATGCCACTATATCACAACAAGGATGTCAAGGGCAAGACATTTGTTGTGTTCTTAGGACCACCCAACAAGAATAGCCCCAAAGACACTTTGGGGCTAAGTCACTAGTAGAGAAAGCAATGGGCCCCTGTTGGTACTTCTTATGACTGTTGGTACTATCACCAGGAGTATTCCAGGTATCGTATTTTCCTCAGGAACGATAGTGATCTAACTAGGAATATAGATATGTCCTATGATGGATCAAGGGAACTATGATAACAGGTTGAGAGGTTCAATATAGAAAAGATATCTAACAAGGTAAAGCTGGTTATACTGGCTTTATAAACCCTTCTCTTGCAGGAGGCGATGGGATAGACCCAGAAAGAGGACAAAACTCAAAACGGAACCGCGCCAAATCATGTTGTATTGAAAGCCCTACCTATTTAAGAACTTATCTGACACCATGGTGGAATACAAAGGCTAGATAGAGCTGTCACTTTCTACAAGAAACCACGAATAATCCACGCGATAAGGGGTTTAAAAAAGGTAAGATCTAGTCTAGCCACCACGTCTACACTATTCTTACTACTTTAACCCAAGCTTTTAAGGTTAAAGCACTCTACTTAAAGTAAAGCGATGAACAAGCAGGAAAAGGTGTATAACAGCTAACCCAGACTTAGAATATCAAATACTATAAACAACTCGGAAAGAAGTCACTTACAAGAGACTCGCATTTCCCGAGGAAGAACCCCGGGAGAAGATTCTCGACAGGCCCGGGCTTTCTCCAAAGACCTTCCCACTCTCCTCCAACTAGCATAGCACTACTAGAGAAGCTCCGTTAAAGATACGGAGTAGTGTTTCTCCAATGAGCATGAAATGAATAGGACTCGGGGGTCAAATTTTATAGCTAGAGGTGGAGAAAGGGGCTACTCCGGTCCCACGTCAGCGATCCGCGTCGCCTTCATCAAGCACCGTTGGATCCAACCGACTTTAGAACCGCCAAAGGATCAAGGGTGTTGATGTAGGGAGTGGGTAAGTCGGTTGGGGAGGTGAAACCGCCAAAATTTTGGTGGTTCGGCCGAACCCCTAACTGGCCTGTGGCCCCCCTGGACCTTCTAGAAGATGGCCCATTGATCAGGGGCTAAGTGGGGGCCTGGTGGGCCCCACCTATGGTTCGCCGAACAGAATTGTGGCCTTTGGCCTCCATCTTTCGTGTGGAGCATGGCCCACATGTCATTGGCACCATGGCAGTGGTTTGGTAATTTTTCCCAAATAGTTTGGATCGGTCGAAACCACTTTTGTGGCAAAAATGAGCTCATCTTTGCAGGAAAGACTCTAGAGGTAATGCCCATCATGAGGGTGTATTAATTTGGCACATTTGCCATACATGGAAATATGCCCATGTTGAGCCCTGAATTATGACTTTTTGTCCCTACATTCAAATAGAGGACATATACATGTGGAAACCAAGTTATTGGGGTAGGTTATTCATGTTATTCTTGTTTTCCTTTGAATATGAGGTGTTGACGGTATTTTGATGGTGACAAAATATTTTGGTAATTACCGTAAACAAGATCCCCCATACTTACCTTTTTGCTCGTCCTTGATAAAGTTAAAAGATAAACAAACATGCATTCAAAGTATAAAGCAAACATAAAGATTCATATCAAGACATTTTTTCATACCAATGGGATAGTGGTATTGGCTAACATATATCCTTGAGAAGTTGAGAAATGGAACAGTTTTCAAGGCAAAGTCATCTTCCCAAATCCTATTTAGTACTTGAGTTTTTGATAAATTTTTCAAAAGAAAGCTCATAAGTCACTTAAACTCCTCATATAGCACTCAAAGATCACTCAAGGGGTATGAATCCTTACCAAGGCATAACATGAGGTTGCCTTCTTTTTTACTTCCTACTTCTAAAAGGCTTATTGGAGCTTAGGTAGAGATAAACAATGTAGCATACTTACCTTGCATATATTGTAAAGTCAAATTTCAGATCCAAGGGGAGAAATGTCATACACTTAGATCAAGATGTGCAAGTGTGTGGAAACATGGCGAATTGATCAAAATCCTTTAAAAAGATCTCTCTTTCTAACTTATAATTTTGAGACATAGCATCTTTATTTTTCTTTTTCTATGAGCTTTGATTTGCTCATCATCATTCATATTTTTTTTTCTAAGACTTGGGACCTTCATGTGCCCCTATTTTTTCATATATTTTTAAAAATTTTGCATAGTCTATTTTCTCATTGACTAACAACATATACTAGAGAGAGAATTTCATTAGAACATGGAGTCTGAACTATGTGGAAATGAAAGGGAGTTTCTGCATACTTCCAGTGTAGAAGCGGGATGTATATGTGGTGTTACGTGATTTTTGATCTTGGGAGCATGATAAATCTCTCAATAAGGGTCACCAAACTTGACCAAACTCAACACAAAACAAGCAGCTTATGTAGAAAGCTTTTATCATGCAAGAGCATAATATGGCTTTGGTAGGGAATTTTCTCACTATAGAGGAGTATGACATTATGGTTTTAAAGACATTTTCAAAAGTTAATCTCCAAGAACCTTAAATATATAGGGTATGAATATTGGCCGATAACTCTATCACATTAATCAACAACTTAGTCAATATGGTTCCCTATCAAGATTTTCCCACTAGCATAAAACAAAAGCAAGAATTCATTTTAAGACGCTTTTACCCTCAGAACGCATAGATCATGTCACTTTTCAAAATTTTAATTTTGGATGCGATCTTCTTTTTTTATTCATATTTAAAAAGGAAATAAGCTAAGTGATGAATTTCATGAAGAAATTATTTTTATTTCATTTTATTTTTAAAAGAGAAAATGAGTAAAACAAATGCAAAGCATAGATGAAAAGGGAGAGATGTGGCAAACCAGTTCAGAATAGTTGTTTTGGGAAATTGAAAGGATGCTGGCTGGTGGGCCGGGCCTTCTAGTGCGTTTGGCCCGACCACCCTTCGGGGCCATTTGGCCATTCGGTCTCTACATTAGACTCCCTTACCTTGCACATTGCTTTGCTCTGTCTTTTCTAAATTTGCCTCCAAAGTGGATCGGGCCCATCCACAAAAGTGGTCATTTCGGTCCAATTTTTTCGGGGATGTGTCATGACCATGTACATCATGATTTCATGGTCGATCTGGTGAAATGGTATGTTGGGGTGTCGACCGATATCCCCCATACTTGTTTTCACAGCATATGCAACACAAAACAGAGAGAGATCAAAGCAGGGTTTTCTGCTCGGGTAAGATACCAGCAAACCAAGAGTTTCTTTTATCATTGATAAGCTTGGGCGTATGAGTGATAGACTATCAATCCTAAATATCTTGTTGCAAAGAAGGGCTAAGGTGATCCAAGGGGGAAGATGGAGAGAGAAGGTCCTATGGCCTTAGCATTTGGGATGACAAGCATCTCTTCATGTTTTCTTCTATCAGGCCATGCGGCAGGTTAAGTCGGTGGCTCTAGAGGATGGTTAAAGAGAAGGAGGGGCAAGGAATCCTCTCTCTCAAAAACTTTGGATAAGAGCTTGAGCTTTTTCATTAGTGATAATGCGAAGGTCATTAAAGCTATCTTCAGACCGAGACACTCCATTTCTCTCCTCAGAAACCTTTTCTTCTAAGTTGGTAAAGCTTTCTTTGGCAACAACACGTAGAAAAAATTTTCCCTATCGCTCTCTTCTTGGTGGAACCATGGTGAGGTCAAGGAAGGTGAAAGGGAAGCAAGAGAAATGGAATTTCTACTAGTGTGAAGAAGAACAAGGTAAGAGGAGGAAGAAGGAAAGGGAGAGGTAAAGAAGATAGAATTCCAACGCCCTTCGCCTCTATTTTCACTTTGGGTCATGCCGAAAATAGGAGAGAACTTTGATCAACGCTCAGGAGTACCGAGCTTGGGTTTAAGGACCAAATCCACGGTCGGGCCGACCGCTTTTAGAGAGGTTTGGCTCGACCAAGCCTGGATTGGAGGTCCCACGGGTCAGGTGAGTCAGGTTGTGAAGTTTCGGGCTGTTTGGCCCAAACCAGGTTTTAGCCGATCCACTAAACTGGCCAAATGGGCTGACCCTTTCACGAGGGGGGAGTTAAGGCTAAGGCTAGGCCATTTCTAAAGTCTTTTTCGAAATTTGAACAAAAAAAGTTAAAACATGTAGATTTAGTTCTAATTGGGGATTAAGAACAAAATCTACCATGTCAATTTTATGGGTCAGTAACTTTAGGACACAGACCCTTTACCTTTAAAGGTGTTGCAGTCGTAATCTTGAAACTGATGATTCTTTCGTACGATATTGATGATGAGAATGGTCTTTCTTCTGTGAATCATTGCATTCTACCAGAACCTTTTTCTCCATTCATTACTTCTCTCCTGCGAAGGATTAGTGGACAAAACATACCCGAAGGATTTCACATATGATTGAAGCAGGGCATTATTGCATGAACAGAGGACATCTTCTTGCATAAAAAGTTGGCTTTAACATTTTAGCATAGAAAGAGAATTTCTTCCTCATTGTTTTAAACCCAAATTTAAACCAAGAGAGGTTAAGGAAAAGATGTGCAAAATTATTTCATTATGTCTAACCTTATTTGTCTCTATGAAAGAAATTCATGACTTAACACCAAACTTGAAGTTTTCACGCATTGGTTATCAAAAGGTACAACCAATTCCATACAGTTTTACTTTAGGTTCATTAATCAAATTGACACCATGTCTAATTTGATTTTTAAAGGAAGGGTAAATTTAACTAAGCACATGTTAAATTTTAAAAGGGTTATAGGAGTATGTACACTACCCAAACCAAGGGATATCATAACGGACCAAAAAATGAAGGAATCAAGGATTTAAAAAGGGGAACAGGTTCATGGTGGTGAACTGGATGAGCATTTGGAGATTTTTTTTTATTTTTTTTATGACTTACAAGATACAGGTAAAAATAGAAAGCAAGGTTGAGACAACCAACAAATTAAAATGACATAATGAATTTCTTAGAGAAACCACTCTCCTAAATTGATTTTGCAAATTTACAAAGTAAAATCCAAGTTTTGATGTGAAATTTTCTTTTAAATGTGCTTCATTATTGAGATGTTTGGTTGAACATAACCTTGTGTTTTGCTCCATGTTCTTTTTGTTCAAAACCTGAAAATGGTTAGTGACAAAAATACCCAAGGAACACTTTCACAAATATTCCCTTAAATAAATTTTTTACAAAGCCATTTTATTCATTTTAGAATTTTGGAAAACATTTTTATTTTGTTTTATATATTTTTATTACATCAATTTTTTAATTAATTTTAATTTATTTATTTATTATTATTATTTAATTAATTTATTTTTTTGTTAATAAATAAGCAAACTTTTAACAGAAAAGAAGAAGACTTGGGTTAGCTCCCAAAGTGCTTAATTTTAAGACACAAGCTTGTCTTTGGGAAAAACCCTTCAAGTTGCAACTTATGTTGGTTTAAGCGGTTTCCCCTTCAACTCCAACATTTCCAAACCTATCCTCAAGACTAACACCACTACGAGACTTGCAAAATTTGTGGTAGACAAACACATCTACAACCAACCTTGCAAAGAAATTTTTTAAACCAGAAGCATGAAGAGGTTGTGATCATGTGTGTGGGGATGGGAGATGGAATGATTGATTTGGGAGATTTCTCATTTGAGCATGGATTTGATTGGAAGATCGGTGAATAACTTCCATGCTCATTGACATCATTCTCCCATTTCAATGTGTGGGTGTAGCACTTCCTTTCTCATGACATTTCAAGTCATCCTCAAACTTGAGTGGGTCATGGCTGTTGGCGAGATTGACATGAGCTCACCCCTTGGATCAAGAACTTTGGTTTGGATTCTAACCTTTTTAATGAGAGGTCGGGAAGACCAAACGGGTAGATAATCTTCACCTATTCCTAACCAAGCTTCTCATTTCCTAAAGTGTTCTCCAAGATTCTCATGAATGGCCTTCCGATAAAAGTGAGATGAAAAGGAAAGTCCAAAAGGTCAAAGATATGGAAATCTAGGAAGATCTTGAGATCATCAACCATCCCAAAACATTATGAAGGACTCCTAAACAATCAAGGATTTGACCATTGGGGATCTAAGGGGTTTTTTTTTATTGGGATAATGATCCTTTGATGATGTTGGAACATGGAAATGAGGAAGGATGTTGATCCCGAGACTAGGATCGTAGCAAATTTCACCATCAATGCCCAACACTTGACAGATATTCTCCTCATATGTGTGGGTATTTTAGTGACTTCCTTTGAGGGTTCGGCCCATCCAAACCATTCTTGACTTACAACAGTAGATAGATCCTAAAACCCTTGTCTTTGCTCCACTTTGGTCAGATTTATGGCCCTCATGGCTTCCATGCCTCGGGTGTCTTAATGAATTCCCAGAGTCATCAAGTGGGTCCATCATAAGATTGAATGAAGGAACACATGGGGGGTCATCAGGATCAAGGATGGGTGTAGAAATGGTTTCGTAGGGTAAGTCAGAGGTGGCATAGAGAAGGAGCGGAAAGATTTGGCTTCTAAACACTTGAGTTCTTCTATAACTCACTCAACATTTCTTCATCAAATATCCCAGGGTTTTCTGATGTTCCATGTGGGAAGTCGGGCATAAGATGATTTGATTTGGGAGGTTTTTGAAGAGATCCCTTTATGAGAGGTCTAGAAAGATGTTTCTTAGAAGGTCTCTTTAGGAAAGGATATTTTGGGACATTCCCAAAACTTAGCAAGATCATATGAACGGTTAGCCTCGAACTCGAAGGAATGATTTAGGAGTTGAATTTTCTCTTCCTTCGAGATTTGTGGTATTGTGGTTCAGGAATCGATAGCAGAATCTTTGGATAGAAAATGGTGGTGATTCAGCTATCGAGGATTCTTTTCTAGGGGCTGGTTTTTTTTTCTTCCTCGTCCTTCATTATAATCGTTAGTATAGGGAGTGTTTTCAAGAATCTCGAAGAAGAATCTTCCCTGCACTAATGGATAAACACAGGAAGGCTCCCCCGGAAGACATATCAAGAAGTTAAGTGGAAAACTCTGCTAAGACCGCCATAAAAGTGTTGTAACAATGTTGGCTCGGTTAAAGCAAGATCAGGGCCAGATGAGATAGATCTAAAAGACGGGCCCATGCGCACCAAGAGGTTCTTTCTCCTTTTTTGAGAAGTTGATGACCTCTTTTTGAAGACGAACAACGCGAGGAATAGGGAAGAAAGTTAGGCAGAATTTGGATTGTAATCTTTTCCCATTCTCCGTTTACCATGCCTACGTTGCGAAGGTACCATCATTTGTCTATTCCCGTCAAAGAAAACGAAATAGCTTCCACTTATGGGTACACCCTCGCCTCATCCCTTTGATGTTGAGACATGAACACAATTGTTCAAAGTCACGTAGGTGAGTGTAAGGATTTTCATTTTCACCCCAGAAAAAGGTTGTTCCCGAACTTTGGCTATGAAGCTAGGGCGAAGCTCATGGCTAAGTGAAAGGATTTGGGATGTGATGATGGTGGTGGTTCCAAACTATGGCCCTTTGGAAAAGCAGGATGAAGATGGGTGTTCGTTCAAAGGTGCATATGAAAAGGATAAAATGAAAAGAAAGATAAAACAAGGATAATAGGACCAAGGATACAAATTAAAACAGCTCCGTTCCCCGGCAACGGCGCCAGAAATGCTTGTTGGTATTTCTTATGACTATTGGGTAATCCGCAAGGGGCACAATTATACCGATGTAGCACTTCACTAGGAGTATTCCCGTATCGTATTTTCCTCATGGGAACGATAGTGATCTAACTAGGAATATTGATAAAGTCCTATGATGGATTTAAGGGAGACTATGATAAAATAGGTTGAGAGGTTCGATATAGCAAAGATATCTAACAAGGTATAGCTGGTTATATTGGCTTTATCAGCCCTTCTCTTGCAGGAGGCGATGGGAAGATCAGAAAGAGACAAAACTCTAACCGGACCGCGCCATCCCTGTTGTATTGAAGCCCCACCTTTTCAGAACTTATCTACACGCGTGGTGGAATACAAAGGCTGATAGAGCTGTCACTTTCTACTAGCATCCACGAACAATCCACGCGATAAGCGGTTTACAAAGGTAAGATCTAGTCTAGACCCACCGTCTACACATTCTTACTAAATTTAACCCCCAAACTTTTAAGGTTAAAGCACTCTACTTAAAAGTAAAGCGATGAACAAGCAGGAAAAGGTGTATAAAAACTAACCCAGACCTTAGAATATCAAATACTATAAACAACTCGAAGAAGTTCACTTACAAGAGACTCGCATCTGCCGAGGAAGAACTCCGGAGAAGATTCCCGACAGGCCCGGGGCTTTCTCCAAAGACCTTCCTCACTCTCCTCCCAAATAGCATAGCAAACTAAAAGAGCTCCGCTAAAGAGAAAAGGAGAGTGTTTTTTCCAATGAGGCATGAAATGAATAGGGAGCTCTGGGGTTCTATTTAAAGCTGAGGTGAAGTAGGGGCTACTCCGGTGCCCCTCAGCGATCCGCGTCAAACCCTTTATCAAGCATCGTTGGATCCAACGATTTCAGAACCGCCAAAGGATCAAGGGTGTTGATGGGAGGGAGTCGTAAAGTCGGTTGGGAGGTGAAACCGCCATAAACGTGGTTCGGCCGGACCCCTAAATGGCCTGTGGGCCCTCCTGGACCAACTAGAAGATGGCCCATTGATTAGGGCTAAGTGGGGGCTTTGGGGGGCCCCACCTATGGTTCGCCGGACATGAATTGTGGACTTTGGCCTCCATCTTTTATGTGGAGCATGGCCCACATGTCATTGGCACCATGGCAGTGGTTTGGATTTTCCAAGATAGTTGTGGATCGGTCGAACCACCTTTGTGGCCAAATGACTCATCTTTTGCAGGTAGCCTCTAGAGGTAATGTCCATCATGATGGGTGTATGTATTTGGCCATTTTTCCAATACTTGAAAATATGTCATGTTGAGCCCTAAATTATGACGTTTTGTGCCTACATTCAAATAGAGGACATAACATGTGGAACCAAGTTATTGGGTATATTATGTTCATTTATTCTTGTTTTCCTTTGAATATGAGGATTTGACGGTATTTTGATGGTGACAAATAGCTGGTAATTACCGTCAACAGCCCCCGTACTCAATGGGTTCCTAAACAACAAGCTTTATCTCTTGTGTGTGTAGGGGAACTACAAGACCGGTGGAAAATCATGGGTGATAGATAGTAAATGCACTCAATATATTACCGGTGACCCCCGATGTTCACCTCATTGGAAGAAGATGTCAACAACCAAGACAAGATTACATTTGGGGACAACTCAAAGGGAAAGGTCAAAAGGACTTGGAAAAGTGGGAATCTCAAATGACAACTCAATATCAAATGTCTTGCTAGTTGCATCACTAAGCTTCAACTTACTCTCGGTTGGGCAATTGTGTGATCTTGGCTTCCAATGCTGTTCACTCCTAATGAAGTCATTGTGTCAAAGATTGATGACGTCAAGTCATATTCAAAGTCTTTCGGCACAATAACCTCTACCTTGTGGATTTATCATCAAATGATGCCAACCTCCAAACATGCTTGTTCACTAAATCATCTCTTGGTTGCTTGTGGCATAAAGGCTAGCTCATGTTGGAATGTCTACTCTCAAGAATCTATTGAAGAAGGAAATGGTTAGAGGCTCAAGGATGTTGTGTTTGAAAAGGATAATGCTTTGTAGTGCATGTCAAGTCTGCAAGCAAGTTGCCAACACTCACCCCCACAAAGCATTCATGTCAACATCAAGAGTTCTTGAGCTTCTACACATGGATTTGTTTGGACCTACAACATATACTAGTTTGGGTGGCAACCTCTTTTTGTCTTGTGATAGTGGATGATTATTCAAGAATACACATGGGTGTTCTTTCTTCATGACAAGGGGAAGCTACAAGCTCTTTCAAGAAGTTTGCCAAGAGAGACCAAAATGAGTTTGATGTAGAGATCAAGAAAATAAGAAGTGACAATGGCACCGATTTATCAACAAAAAGATTGAAGATTTTGTGATGAAGTTGGGATCAAGCATGAAGTGTCCGCTACATATACACCTCAACAAAATGGAGTGGTTGAAAGGAAGAACCGGACATTGATTCCACTTGCAAGAACCAGGCTAGATGAGTACAACACCCGGAGAAGTTTTGGGCCGAAGCTATCAACACCGCATGCTATGCTTCCAATAGATTGTTCATCCAAAGATTCTTGAAGAAGACACCATATGAGTTACTCAATGGAAGAAGCCGGATGTATCATTCTTTAGGGTGTTTGGGTGCAAGGTTACATCTACAAGAAGCGTCAACATCTAGGGAAGTTTCAAAGAAGATGTGATATTGGCTTCCTAGTTGGTTTATTCCTTGAAATCCAAAGCATACTGTGTATTTAAACCAAGCCACTGGCTTAGTTGAAGAAACGTATGACTTGGAATTTGATGAGACTAATGGCTCCAAGGAGAAAATGAAATTCTTGATAATGTAGGTGATGAACCATTGAGGAAGGCTATGAAGAACATGCCTACCGGTGGAATCAACCCCAAAGAAGAAGATCAAGTGGTCGTTGAAGTTGAAGCAAGTGCTCAACTTCTACATCACAAGAGCCTCAAGATGATGATGACAAAGTGAGGGAAACAAATGAAGATACCTTCACCCTCAAGATAAAGTAGAGGCTCAAGCACAGATGTTGATGCACCTACACTCCTCCTCAAGTGGTTGAAAGAGATCCGCACCATACTCCAATCCCATCCACAAGAACTCATCATTGGGAGTCCTTCAAGGGGAGTAATGACTCGGTCCCAAAAGATTGCTTCATTTATTGAACATCACTCTTTTGTCTCTTGTGTTGAGCCTACTTGTGTAGAGGAAGCACTTGAGAATCCGGATTGGGTGAATGTTATGCATGAAGAATTGAACAACTTTACCCGCAATCAAGTGTGGACTCTAGAAGAAAAGCCACAAGATGCAAGAGTGATTGGAACTAAGTGGTGTTAGGAATATGCCCTAGAGCTAATCATGTAGATGATTATATTCCGATTGTATCCATGATTAATAAAGTGTTCTTTGAATATCCATTATAGACAATAGTATTGATTGATGTTATGTGAATTGTTTGTGGAACTCAATTACTTGAATGGTTATTCTAAAAGTTGTCCCTGGTCGGCATTCTTGTAAGAGCACACTTGAATATTAGACAGCAATGTATTTAGTTGATGGCTATGTTTCACGAGTCATAGACATGGAGATGTCAAACTAATAATGTGGGCACATGTGAGACATGTAGGCTGGACTGACCAACAGAGAAAGTCTCTATTCATGTCATGTACGTTTATGTCCTTAGACCTGAGATTGTGGTATGTACTCAAGATGTGAAACGATCTACTTAGGGACTATCAAACGCTACTCGTTATTGGGTAGTTATAAAGGTGGTCATTGGGTGGTCGGGAAACATGCTATGAGACATAGACAATCAAGATGGAATTTGCCCTCTCTTCGTGAGAGAGATATCACTGGATCACTCATTGATTGGATCACAAATGCAGGGCCGTGGGGGTTAAGTGTTAAACCCCGATTAAACCTATATGATGGCAAAGGGAATAACTTGTACTTGGTCATAGTGGTTGTTAAAAGACATGGGGTAGATAGAATTTTCCCCTTGCTAGAGGCCAAAACTAGGGTCAGTAAAGTACTTGGGCCATGTCTATGTATGCGTGAGTCATAGGGTCGCCGTTTAAAAGGGGCTGGAAGCCTAATTCGGGTTGGCCCCAAATTTAGACTAGGTTTGGGTTACAAATGGGCCCCCAACGTGGGGTCGTCGGCGCCTATAAAGAAAGGGGTTGGGGCGGGGCGTATTGATCCACCCTTTGGAAAGCCGCCGTCCCCTCCCCACGTCGGCCTTTTGCCCTCGGGGGCTAGCGTCCGGAGGTGCAAGCTTCCTCCTTTGCAATGTGGGTTCCTGGGAGGTGCGATCTGGGACAAGGACGAACCGCGCGAAGGGGATGTTTAGAGGAGACCCGCAACTGCACTGCCGCTGAAAGGGCATGACTACTAAATCGTCTTCCGCTGCCCCTGGTGTTAGTGGTAACCCCGTAATTTTGTAACTAGAATAGATCCGGGTTTATGGGGTCGAAAAGTTTTGTTTTCCGGTAGGTAAAACCCTCTTTTTCCTTCAAGTGGGTTTTTTCCCGAAACAAGAAGATTATCAAGGCAATGGTTTAAAACAAGGAAGGGCTAGTTCAAAGGGGGTCCCCAAGTTAAAAGGTGGTTTTGGGGGAGACCTTTGCACGGTTGAAAAGACTTGAAGCCATTATTCCCCCTTTCATAGCATCACCCATGACAAAAAAATTATATAAAAGGGATGTGAAAAGTAATTTAAAAAGGGCTTCTAAATAAAACTAGTTTTATGTCAACCAACCTCCGGGTTGGGGGACCCTGATTCCTAACCATGTTTATAGGTTGTCCAAGGCGCTTTTGGGCTCAAGAAAGCCCTAGAGTTGGTAGAGCATTTTCGGGCTTCCTCTTCAAAAAAGGGTTTCACTTTTGGGAAGGTTTGATAAACAAATTCCCCCAAGAAGCAAGATGGAGATATCTTCATTTGTAAGTGTATTTTTGTTGCATTATCTTTGGCTGAAAATGAGTTCATTGCAAGGATTTTGGTAACTTGATGTCAAAGGGAATTTGAGATGCCCATGTTTGGGAGAGCTTACTTTCTTCTTGGGTTCAAGTGAAGAAATTGAGAGAAGGCACATTTGTACCCAAAGAGAAGTATACCAAAAATGTGCTAAAGAAGTTAAAGATGGAAGATTGAAAAGCCAATAAAGACACCAATCCCAACAAATGGACCCCGACCTTGATGAGTACGCTAAATAAATTGATAAAAACCTCCCATTCTAGATTGGTAGTTTGTTAAAAACCTTACCGCATCTGGGCCCGGCATCTGTTTAGTGTATGCTGTGTGCAGTTTTTAAGCAAAACCTAAAAAACCCCCAAAGTGGCGTAAAAAAATCCTTTAGATATGTAAGCCCCCCCCAAAGCTTGGCTTTGGTTTCCCCAAAGGGTATTTTTTCAACTAGTGGGCTACCCAATTTCGGACTTCCCGGTTGCAAATTGATAGGAAGAGTACCTCCAGGGTTTCCCATTTGTTTTGGAACATAACTTGTATCATGGTCATCAAAGAAAGAAAATGTGTGGCTTTGTCTACCGGGGGAAGCAAAATCATAGCCGCAGGAGCTTTTGTGCACAAATTTTATACATGTCAAAACTTTTCAGACTATGGAATTAAAACTTAAAAGTTCCCTTCTTTGTGAAAAATGAAAGTGCGGTAAAAATTTGCTAATAACCCGGGTTTAAAACACTTCGCACAAAGCCATTGAGATTGTCATCACTTTCTGGGGGTCATGTCTCAAAAAAAGTATCTCCCTTGTTGGTGTAAGAAGGAAGATCAATTGGAGATATCTTCCAAAACCTTTTGATGAAGTAACTTTTGTAGTTGAAAAGGAAAACTAAATGTGTTGATCTAAAAAACTTCACTAAAAGATGATTTTGTGTTGGACCTTTCATTTTTTGTAAATATGCATTTTTAAAAATTTATGTAGTCACATAGGTTTGTCTAAGCGGTTAAGATAAGGGCCCCAAAGCATGTGAAGAAGCTTAATCGGGTTTTTTAAACTTGACAAGCAACTGATAAAATTAAGATTGCATTGCAAATGTTTTTTTGTTGCTTGTTCGTTCTTTTTCGGTTAATTTTTGAGTCCTCAAAGTTTAAATTTTAGGGGGGCATTCCACGCTAAAGTTTTATATCCCCCTACTAATGGCCTTAGGGTTTTCTTGCCCGGTTTTTGCCATTTTCCAAAAAAAAGTAAGCCAAAATTTCTATTTAAAAAAACCTTGGGGTTTTTGAGTGAGGGTTCTCACACATTTCGAACAAGTGCTTTTGGTCTTATTTGTGTTAAAATATAGGGGAGGAGAAGGGAGAGATAGGAAAAAGTTCAAAGCTTTTCTGGCTTGGAAACGGCCCAACATTTCTTTGCTCCGGTTTCGGAAAAAAACATTTGCGTCCGGGCCCCTACCCTGCTCTTGCCCCGGTCGCGCGCCCGGACGCGCGTTTTAGCCAACCGGACAAAGTGTCGCGTCCGGTCAGGCCCCCCCCCCCCATGTGAAACCCTCCCCGCACAGTGACTCTGGTCGCTCCTCCCCAACAGTGCCGGACCGATTCTGCGCCAGCCTTTTACACGAGGCATGTCAACCTTTTTTTCGCCCCGGTGGGCGTCCGGACAGCTTTCTGCGTCTGGGTCCGGGCATTTTGCAGTTTACCCTTTCGGTTTACCCCTCTTCTGCCCTGTTTTTTTCCCCCAACCCGTGCCCTTCAGCGCCTCCCCGCCGCCATCTGCCATTTGCGCCCCCCCGTGCTCCGCCCCCGTCGGCTGACCTCGTCCAGCAGCCCCGCTCCTCCCACTATCCCCACCGCTCCTCGCTCGCGTACCGTGCTCTCTGCTGCACGCGGGGACCAGCCCCCCCCTGGGATTCCCCGAAAAAACCCTTTTCCACCACAACCCCCTGCCCCCCTCCACCTCACCCCAAACACCCACCCCCCCCCTTGGCTTTTCTCTGCCCAAACCTCCCTAGGGTTTCTTCACGACCATCGGCGTTCGTTTTAGCCTTTCGACTTTTGAGATTCGTGGTGTTTTTCCCCGGCCCCGATGCATTGTTGACAGCTTCTTCCTAAGTCGGGTCGGGCAGTGACAGAGAACTCGGGAAAAAGCCCACGAGTATGGTTTGAGGCAAGACTCCGAGATTGACAGTGGATTACGGGCCCTTGCAGTTTGCAGCGAGTTTTTTTGGTCAGAGGCGGGTGTTTGTTTTTGTCAGTGGTTCTCACAGTTTGTATCAGGGGTTTTGGGGCATCTGGGCCCTTTTTTTGCGTTGATTTTGTTTGTGAGATGGCTCGCACAAAGAAGCCAATTGGGGTTTGGTGGTGACGACCCGCCTGCCCCGCCCCCCTAGTGAAAAGGGGCTGGCAAGGTCACGGAGAAGCCCACAGCAAGAACGAAAGCTTCTGATAGAGGGGCCTGGCAGCAATTGTATTTAGCCGAGGTAGCTGACAGAGCAGAAGAGGTGCAGGTTCTTATTGGCACTCAGGACCGGCAGCGGAGCAAGGACACTCAGTCCCCAGGCAGCAAGGGAGCTACAGAGACGTTAAACCCGACCCCTCCCCTCGAAGTCTACACGTGCCCGCGTCGAGGTTGCCCTCGCCCTAAGGGTCCTGCCGCGGGACAGATTTCCCGGAGCGTTCCACCACCACGCTCTTCAGGGGCCCCCCGTGATCCCCGTCCCTTGCCCTCAGTTTGGCTTCTACGAAGCGGGGTGTTGGCCCCGGATGATTGAGCTTGGGGAGTGGTGTCGTTCAGAGACCCCCCGCACCCCCGGGTTGGGGCACCCTCCACAAGGATTTCTATGATCACTCGCCGATGAGGTCCAGCACGACCCCACCGGTGGCCCTTGAGCGCATTTTTGGAGACGGTGGGAGGTTTTCGACCTCTTCTCACGTCCTTCCCGGGCTGGTGGCCCCCTTGGACCCCGGGGGAACTCGTGGGCCCTGGGTCAAGGGGTTTTATGGTCCTAGGGACTGATCTGACCACGAGTTCTTCCTTCACCTTCAGAGGGGAGCGCTACGGATGTCGTCAGCCCAGAGACGTCTCCACCTATCAGTACGAGTCATCTTCCCAAACATGTTTTGGGGAGTGTGCCCCCACGCAGAGCTATTGGGGGGCACCCCCGCGTCGACCCGTTCCCCTGCTTCGCAGTCTTCGGTTCGGGTCCCCGCGGACTCCTTGGGGTTGCTCTCTCATGTTGTCCCCTTAACGACATGTAGGCGCATCTTTACCCCCAGCGGTTACCGTGCGTGCCCGAACCCCAAAGGGGGTCCCTACGGCAGCCATTGGGGGCAGACTCCATTTGATATTGCGATTTTTACCCTGTGAGTGTTGGATTTTATGACATTGGAAATTCCGAAAGGGCCACAGATTAGACAGTTTAGCACTTACCTAGGAGTTTTCCCAAGGGGATCGTAATTTATATTTCCAAGGGAAAGGGTAGAAATGTAAACAAGAGAGATCCTAGAAGCATCTAACTGTACCAACTGTATAGAGGGGTAAACGATATATGTGTAGGGGGTTGATGAATGAAAAAGCTATGGAAAAAAGGTACTTAGAAAAGGTAGAAAGACTACTATGGGGAGGGCAAAGAGGAGTATAGGGACTCCCATGTTCTTCACTTACTTCAATATACTTAGTATTAATATATAAACACTATGTTTGCTCCTCAATAAAATATGCTAGGCGAGGGGTAGTCAGCAGGGGGACAAAAAATCCCTGGACCCCGCCCCCTTTTTTACGGGGGGCCCTTTTTTTAAGAATTGCCTAAAAAATGTGGTGGAATACAAAGACTAGACAAGGCTGCCCTTTTGCTAGTACCAAAACAATCTGTCAGCAAGCAATAACAAGGATAAGATGTTTTATAAGACCACGTTAAACCCAAAATTATATTTTACTACGATGTATAACAAAGCACCCTTTTTACAGGAATGATCGCATACAGGAAAGGTCACAAAATCACAGACTATTTATTAAAGGATATAAAGAGCAAAGCATATGAAGTTATTGTATAGAAATTTTCAAAAATAAATATAAATAAAGTAAAGAGAAGTTTAAAATTTAATAAGATAAAATTTAAAAAAGGAAAAATACAAGAGCTATACCAGACTTACAGAAGACAAATCCGGAAATCCGAGCACAGCTCGACCAACTTAACTCCCACACTGACTAACTCCTGAAAAATCTAAGGGAATAGAGCTTGTAGGCTTCTTCTTATGTGTAAGAGGGGGGGTGTGACCCCCCTTTTTTTGTGGGGGGTGGAGTTTTGGGGTACTCCGGGGCCACATCGTGAAACCCGGGCCTTCCATCCTCCCCCCTTTGGTCCCCCCGACTTGAAACCGACCCAAGGGGTGGGTGGTGTGATTTATCACAGGGTAAGTGGTATGGGGTTGGGGGAAGCCACCGACCTAGGGGGGGGATCGGGGGACCCCCCCCCATGGCCGTGGGCCCCCTCTGGCTCGGGGTGGGGTCCCCCTGGTAGGGGCCAATGGGGCCGGTGGGGGGGCCCAAAAATGGATGGTGCCCCCCCTTGGGGGGTGTCGGCCCCCCTCGGTCTCCCCAGTGCTAGTCCCACTTGTCAGGATGTTTGGGTGTTGGTTTTTGAGATGGGGTCATATTTATCTCCTTGGTGTGGGCCCAAGATCCCGTGCTTTGCTTTGGGTTTAGAAAAGCATAGAGTGACCAAGGGTTGGGAAAACACGGCAACTTTTTTTTTTGTAAAAATTTTATAAAATTTTTGCCAAAAAGATCCCCCCCCCTTTTAAACCTTTTTCCCCCTCCCCGGGAAACAATCAATCTTTGCTCGGGGGATCAGGGTTGTACTAGCTTTATTTCAAGGTCTAAATCTACAACAATCAAAATTTCTTTTTAAAGGGGGAAAATTGCAATAAAGATTTACCCCATTTCCCTTTGTCCCTTTAGGGGCTTATAAACTTTATCCCTTTTTTTGGAGGTTTTTTAGATAAAAACTTAAATTTACACTAATTTTTTCTTTTTCACAAAGTTTCATAAACGGGGGGTTTTTCAAAATTTTTTTTAAAAAAAAATTGTGTTCCCCAAAAAGGGAAATCTGAGTGTCTAAGGTTATATTCCCCCCAAAAGGAAAATTTTTTTAAATTTTCCCTTTTTTCATCCCTCTCTTTAAAACTTATGGGGCTTAGGTAGGGTCAAAGATGTGCAAAATTCCCTTTTTTTATATTGTAAAGTAAATTTTGGGTGAGGAGAGAAATGTATAGTCTTAGATTTAAAAAAGTGAAGTTTTTGTGGAAACATGGCAAATTCAATTTTCCCCTTTTTTTGAATGATTTCTTTTCCTAATTAAAATTTTTGGGCCCAAACTTTTCTTTTTTTAAAATTTTTTTTTGGCTTTTAAAAGCTTTATCAAAATTATTTATAATATTATTTTTTTTCAAAAAAAGCTTTGGAATGTCAACATTTTTGGGGGGGGTTTTGTGCCCCTTAAAATTTTTTTTTAAATTTTTTATAGGTTGTTCTTTAAAAAGCAACAAATAAGAGAGTTTTTCTTTTTTGAGCATGGAGTATGGGAAAATGGGAAATGTAAGGCATGGGTTTTTTTTACTTCCCTGTAGAAGAACTGTTATGGGCCCTTTTACTTTTTTTTTTATCTTGGGGCATGATAAATCCCTTTTTCAAGGGGCACAAAAATTGACCAAATCAACACAAAAAAAAAAAAACTTTGTAGGAAAAAAATTTATCTTTTTCAAGATTTTTAAGGGGTTTGGGAGGAATTTTTTACCCTTGAGGGAAAAAAAGGTTTTATCATTTTAAAAAAAAATTTGTAGTTTCTTGCTTTTTAAAAAAATTTTTGTAGTTTTTTTTTTCCCTATCTGTTCAAAAATATTTGATTTGTTGGGATTTGCAAACCCCCAAAAATTTGAGGGGTTTAGAGTTTTCTTTTAAGCAATTTAATTTCCCAAATTTTTAAAAAAATTTTTAAAAAATTTTAAAATTTAAACACTAGGGGAAACATTTAGGGAGGCAATATTCTCATTTCCCTGGAGATATTAATTTTATTGAAAAGTCGGAGGGAAAAGAGAAAATCTTTTTTTTCCTTTTTTTTTTTTGGAATTTAAAAAGCAAGGCAAAGAAAAAAAGAAAGGGAATATAAAGTGAAAAATTTAAAAAAAAACCTTAGTGGGGGAGGGAACCTCCCCCAAGCTTTTCCTTTTTCTATTTCTGCGGGGGGGTGGGGGGAAATTTCCCCACGTGGCCCCCAAAACCGGTATTGGGTTTTTCTTGCAAATTTCTTGGTTTTTTCGGGGTTTGCTGGGCGTGCGTGCTGTCTCCTTTTTTCTCAACACGTAGTCACCAAAGGTATTGGTGAATGGCAAATTGTTGTTGTAAAAAACGAGCTCCCCCCGTGTGGCGGAAGGAGCTCGTGGTCTTTGCAGCCCTGGGGGGTCGGGGGGCAGGGCCCCCAGAATGTGGGATGGAGGATTTTTCGTCTTCCCCTCGCCATAAGATTCTTTGGGAAAGGCCCCCTTGCTCAAAATGAACAAATTTGCCCCTCCTAAGCTTCCTGTCCGAAAAACAAACCTCTTTTTCCAATTCCTTGATTTAAAAAAAGGGGTTTTCTTTCGAATCCCAAAACTGAAAGTTTCCCATTTGGAAGGGCACCCCATTTTTATGGGGCCCCGTATATATTTTTAGTTCATTTTTGGGATCTCTTTTTTAAAATTTGGATGGGCAACGCTTTGGATTATAGCTATAGGGGAAAAGTTTTTCACAAAAAAGGGGTTTATCTCATTTAGCAATTCTAGTTCGGCAAGAAAGGGGTAATTAAAAATGTGAAAATTTAATTTTTTTCCCCACTCTCAATTTAAAATTTGTAGAATTCCAAAGTATTTAAGGAGAGATTTGATTTTGGTTACCATGGAAAAATAAAATTTTAAAATTTCCCCCTTTTTTTTTCAAACAAACATTTTCAGGAAAAAAAATCATTTTCACCAAAAAACATGAAAAGGAGGGTTTGGTTTGTAAATTTCCCTGGGTTTTTGGATTTGAGAAATTTTTTAGAAAGATATAGAGAAAAAATTTTTTTTAAACCTTGATGGAAATGTAACCCCGGGGTTTTAAGCTTGCATTTGCATATCATTTAGAGCATGGCAAAAGCATCTTGCATTCATGATTTTGTCACATGAAATGAAACCCCTAGGGACCCCTTTTTTTTTTATTTGTATGTTTAAACCTAACCCTTTCTAGGTTATGCTTGTAAAACCAAGTGCTTGTGTTTTGTAAAAAGCCATCGAAATTTTAGGGAAAAAAAAGGAAACCCATTTATGTTCGATCAAGTCCAAATAATTTCTGGGTTTAAGCCTAAGTTTACCCTGGAACCCTTTTGTTTGTCTAACAAATGGACCTTGTAAATGCCCTTTTTTGAAAAAATTGGTTTAAGAAAATTTGTAGATTTTTTAATTCTGAACAAACTTTGTTTAATCCCTTGAGGTTTTTGGACCCTAAAATCCCCAAATTTGGGTAAATTAAGGCTGTTTTGGGGGGTTTTTTAGCTTCTAAAATTTTCCTAAGTCAAAACGTGTTTCATTTTGAATGTTCCCCTTTTTGAATGCTTGTAGTTTGAAATTTAACCCATTTCAGTTCAAACCGTAACCAAAGTTGGAGTTCATATATCTTAAAAAAGTCGCAATTGGTTGAAGCTAAGAGCAGGGTTGGGAGTTAATCGTGTTGCAAAACACGCTGTCAGTCGGTGATGCCGTTTGAACGCCGAGCAGGGGCCGAGCGTGGTCGGTGGCCGACCGCCGCTAGAATCAGACTGTGTGGCAGCCATACGTCGGGTTGGACCCGTGTCGGCCACGCCTTGGACGGCCGCCCCCCACTCCACCTCGCGACCGAACGCTCACTCGCCCTCGCTCTCTCCCTCTCCTCTCTGCCTTGCGCAAAAGCGGTAGCACCGCGCCATTGCCGCAGCACCACCGTCGCCGAGCTCGCCGGCGAAGCACACCGCCGCATTGGCCACCAAAACGCAGCCACAGCTTCGGCTTGCTCCGCTCCATCATTTGCACCGCTCAGCTTCCACGCTAACCGCACAGGTGAGCCAGACCGAGCACACGCGGGCGCCATTAACGACCTAAGCTCCGCCGAGCTTTGCGCCACCGTGGCCAGCCCAATCCAGCGCCCCTCTCGCTATTCTAGCTCTTGTACGCGGTAGCCTAGAGGTTGTAAATGCTCACCGAGGAGCCGGTTGAAGCGATTAGGGTTGGGTTTGCCGGAACGGGAACTCCGCCGCGTGCACGCGCATGGCACCCGCAACACCGGCGAGGTTTGCGCTGGGCTTTTCTGTGTCTCTTGCGTCCATCTTAGTCACGTTAGGGTTAGCTGGTTAGCCAGTGGTTATATAGCCGGAGTTGGTTGAAGCATCCGTGCATCGCCACCACTGGAACAGCAGTACCGCGCCGCCGTGAACTCGCCACCGTGCCGCTATGCATGTGGCCGAGCTCATCGGAGGATTCACACGGCCTCAATCTGGGCTAGATCGAACTGCTAGGGTTCCGTGTAGATGTAGCTGCCGCTAGTTTGGTCGGAGGAAGTCTGTGCCGGCCAGCGCAAGTACCGCAGCGCCCCCGTGCCGCCATGGGGCGCCGTTGAGCATGCTCCGGTGAACCTGGGGTACAACCAGTTACATGGATCGATGCGGGTTGCGAAGGAGAACATGACTGTGGGGTTGGTTGGGCAACAGACCTCACCGCCGGCGAGGAACCGACGATCGAACACCTTTGGTGCGTCGGTTCTGTTAGAGGAGAAGCTGACCAGTGGGTCCCATGTGTATAGTAATCTATGTGTTTCTTTGTTTTGTCTTTTCAGTTTTGTTTGCTAACTTTGGAAATTCATAACTAATTCCAAAAAAATGTTAAAAATGTGAAACCAGTTCTGCTATCTTTGTTATGTTTTTCTCTATGCATGAAAAATGTTAAGTAACCCGTTGTTGCTGTTCTTCTATGATGTTTTAAATAAATGAACAGCAAGCTTTATATGCTTATTTTACCTTGTTTAATTTATAACTGGAGTTTGGCATGTGACAAAAATGTGGTTCTTGTTGTGTTGAGCTTGTCTCAGCATGAAATTTCAATGAAAAATGTTAAAGTACCAGTAACCTGTAATTTATTTCCATGTTATAGTTCTTTTGGTTAAATGCTTGTTTATTTGAATACAACATTGTTTAAATTGCTAAACTAAGTTAAAAGTGTTTTCTGTGCTTATTAATTTTTGTATATGTGTTACATGATTATTATAAGCTAAGAAAAATATTAAATCTGTTGTTTCACACCTTTCAAATTGTTTAAGTATTTAATGCTTAAAGTATGCTTGCTTCCTCATCACAGCAAAGAACTAATTTTAACCCTGTTTTATATTTGTTTTTTGTTGAGGTGGTGAATACCAAAGTGGTATATAATTATCTAACCTAGCTTGTCTAATGTTATCATAATTTTTGGAATGTTGGTTAAAAGCTTTATATCTATTTTAAGTGCTATCTGAAATCTGTTAAAACAGCTTGAGCATGTTTTCTTGTTAGATTTGTTTGAGTTATTTATGTTTAGTTTCAGCAGTGGCTATAATAGACTTTGTTGTATAAAACTTGTCAATCTACCTATTGTTAAATTTTTACAGCCATAACCTGTTTAGTTTAGCCTGTGTTGATTTTACATGTTTAACTTCAAATCTGTGTTTTCCTGTTTTATTCTAAACAGCTTTGCTTGATGTATCTTTTAGACCTTTTTAATGTTAGATTTAGCTGGGGGGTTTATGGAATATTTTTTATATAATTTTCATGCGCTTTCCAGAATGTCTTAGTTTGTAATTTTTGGTTGTGTGTAGCTCTAGCTACACAGTTTACTTTCAGCTGTTGTTTTAAGTGTTTGTATGTCATGTTGTGTGTGTTACAAGTGATGTGTGTGCTTTGTGTAAGTTAAGCAAGTGTCTTAAGCCATGAAACTTGTTTAATGCAGGTGTAAGAGAGCTTACCTCAGAGGAGAAGCTCTATTACAGGTTGCAAAAGAAGGGTAAGTGTTAATCTCTCTACGACGAAAAAGATTTGCACATATTCGGTCAATGAAATAAAATGTTGCACGAAACATTCATCATGGGCATTCATTCATATACATTAGGCATGTCTCATTTATAGTATATGATTTTTCATATATGTTGGATCATCATACATGTATACATGCATCCAGGATCGTCGGAGGGAGTGACATTGCTGGAGTTTGGGGAGATAGAAGGAGGAGTCCCACCAGAGTTGCAAGCTCCAGAAGCTCCAGGAGAAGGAGAACAGGACTCTGACCTTCCTGAGTGCCCTAACCACCTTCCTTCCACCTTCATGAAAGGCAAGCCCCAGAGAATTTATACCCTTCTCAATTCTATTTAAAGTATTTTACTTACTATACAACCACTTGTTTGTGCATTAAGTCATAGGAGTGAGATAAAACCCTTTGCTGCATTATATCTCCTTGTCCACTGAAAAGAACCTTGTAGGCCCAGGATCGAAACCTCTGCTTAGCCATGCTTAGACCGGTAGCGTGGGTGGTCTATAATCCCCCACAAAGATAGGTTGTTGGTCACGGTTGGCTATAGTTTGCTATCGTGGAAAATAACCATGTGGAAGTAATAAATCGAGACCGGGCAGACAAGGTGTTGTGAGCCACTTGACTTGGAGGTCTTGTGAGTGGGTTCTCTCTACCTGTGTCACTAGGCACTGGATCGTGGTTGGACATCTTCCGATATTGAACGCATGCCTCCTTCATAGCTGGCCGAATAACTCGTTTCGACCGCGAAGCCTAACTATGTGGGTTCGGGCCGGTATCCCCCCTACTTGGGTCATGAAGACCGCGAGCGGCATACTAGACCGTGGGCAAGTATGACCTGAGCTACCTAGCCGGGACCGTGGTCAGGATCTACTTGAGCTACCTGGCTATCCGTGAGTCGCTACTCATGCCTGTACATGGAGATCCGCGGGCTACCCGAGCAACAATGAAGGTGACCCGCATAAGTGTGCCAGCGGGCATACTTGGGTGAGATTGAGGAATAAACCTCCAGCTGGATAGGAATTCGATTCGAATCGCGGTCTCTCCCTATCAGTGAGAAACTTGAAAGATCTTCCTCCCACTGTAGAAACCTGATCTCTAATAAGTAACCAAAAGATGGTTATATGGTTTTGATGCCAAGCACAATATGGTTATTATTGTTTGATAACTCAGTGATTGCTCTAGTACAGGTGCTAATGAGATCCTATTAATGTTACTTAATCTGCTGCCAAAGGTTGTTTTCTAATTATGAGAATACATGAGTAATTAGGATGCTCTTTTATGCAAAAGTCTGCTATCCCATGAGATCCACTTGATAAAGCCTTGTATAATCCTTGAAGTGTCTATGGTTATGTATCTATCTCTTTGTCGGATAAGTCTAGCTGAGTACAATCGAGTACTCAGGGTTTCTTTACCCTTGTTGCAGATGGTATGGTGTATTCTAGCTATTGCCAGGCGTGCCTCTACCCTGCATGTGATGAAGAGTGAAGGCCATGGGCAATGGTGAATTCTGATGTCTCTCCTTGTTGCTTTTGATGGGACTGTACTAAGCTCGGCACTCTATTTGTGTTAAACAGTTTGCAATGGGTTTTGTGAGACCTAAACTTCCGCTACTTTGATTTGAACTTAGTGTTGTAATAACACTGTTTTAAACTCTGTTGTAATATTATTTTGTTTCGAACTTATCACTATGGATGTGCAGTTACTGAATCTAGTGTTCGATCTCGGATTGTTACTTGATTGTGGTTGGGATCCTTCGAGATTTCAAGGACTACCGGGCTTATATGGGCTCTAGTGTGACAGTGTCGTCAGAAATGATGATCATTATACTAGTGCTCTTATATGTTGGGCAGTTCCGCGACAGCTGGTATCAGAGCAAGATTCAGTATACTACCATTCACGAGTGTATTTACAAACAAAAGATTTTTTTTATCAAACTATTTTTGCTACAAAAACTTTTGTGTGCGTACAAAATAATTGCAAACTATAAATGTGCCATAGGTTATGTCCCTTATTGCCCAATAGAATGTCAGGTGGCTTAAAGTACTAACTTGGGGGATTGCATCATATTTTTGGTTACCTGTCCATACGGGTTGGAATAGTATGGGGGCCATTCACTTGAATGGTGTTATATGGATCAATTTTTACCGCTACGCCAAAGGTAAGGTGAGTTGTGAGAGCTTGTATCTCATACACTACCGATCTAGGAGAATGCTTATATGATGTCCGGACAATACTCTTGTTCCACACAAGATTATGAGATGGCATCCATGTGTGGGTGTTGCCGTCTGTTGAGATGATGTCGTCATTAGGACGAAGAACTGTGTATATATACTGCTTACGTGTATACGGGGTGTACACCTAAGTGAGTATTAGATTTAAATTTCAGTAATGCATTATTCATACTGTTGGGTTGGGCTGAAATGAATCTTCTGCAGGTAAAATAACAGTGAATCGTGTAGATCGTTTAGTTGTGTATGTATGAGAGAACGTATGTATGCCACCGTCTAGAACGTTTTTTAGTGAAAGGTTTGCTTTCATAAGGTTTGTAAGGACGTAAGATTCGAGCATGCATCATGTGTCATCATATTGCATTTAATTCCCTCCCTTACTAAATTTGTATCTCTTTTACCTATTAAATGCTTAAATTTGTAAAATACATATTCTCACAAAAAGGTTAAAACTTGTTACAGATGGCAGCTCCAGGACCTCCCCAGCGCAGCAACCGCTTCCTGACTGTGTTTGGCACTCCTACATTGCTTTGGAGGGTGTTGAGTCAGGTGGGGTACACTGAGAAGCCTCAGTACTACTGGTCTCAGGAGCCGCTTGGGAATGCGCAGTTGTACACAGTGACTGTGACTATCCCTGAGCGCACCGAGGCACCTTTGTGGAGGAGGTGGTATGCTGAGGCCATAGCCAGTAGTTCTTGGGAAGGAGCTCAGTCTGCAGCTCTGACTATTCTGTGTCAGATCCGCCAGGAGCATAGTGCAGCTTTGAACCAGGGTGCAGCAGGGACTTTTCCAGAGGATAGCCCTGACACCACTCTTTGGTACCAGGAAAGGGGTGATCCCTTGATTAGGAACAGGGATGAGAGAGCTGGCAGTTCAGGACCGGCTATGAGTGCTATGCATGCAGTGCACAAGACTCTTTTTGCCAGAGAGGACTCCTACATGTTCAGTGTGGCACATCTCTGGACCAGTGAGATGTTCCTACAGGGAATTGGTAGAGACAATCAGCGTCTCAGGAGGGCAGCTAAGGAGGCGCAGGACGAGAGGGATGCAGCTATACTTCGAGAGGAGGCAGCTGAGGCTCGTGAGCGTATGCTTCTCCACCAGCAGGTGGTGGGGAACATCGCTTACCACCGGTGTGACGCAGAGTTGAATGGGCTACTTCAGCAGGCCCATGACCAGATCCGAGAGCTATAGTAGGAGGTTCATAGGCTCAACAACGTGATCAACCCGATCCCTCCACCAGTTGCACCAGAGATAGATCCTGCAGTGATCTATGCCGATGATGACCTAGTCACCGAGGACAACGAGGAGGAGGACCCCGAGGAGCTTGAGCTTGTTGACGACAGCGACGACGAGGGTGGCCGTCTATCAGGGATGGACACTGACCGCGACGACTAGGATAGCTTGCTTACGCTAGTCCTTAGTGTTTCTTTTGCGCTAGTAGCGTGACCTTTTGTTGTTCCATGAGAGACATGATGTTGTGTAATCACCATGACTTAAAGTCCAGATGTCTGGCACTTTTGGCTTGTATGGATGCTTTATCTGATACCAAGTATGAATGAATGATGATGTGTTATTAGCATGAATTCTTTTATGCCCTATGTGGATTTAAGTTATCTACTTTTCAGTGATTTACTAAGGCATAATTATGATTCGTCTACAATTACTCAAATACCATTGCTACATTCTATCAAATTCATGCAGATGCCTGCCAACACTCGCTCCCGTGGCTCTGGAAGTAGTGGGAATCACCGTGACGAGGATGAGGCACCGCTGCCTAATCCATCGCCACCACCACCACCGCTTACCCCCGGAGCAGTTCATGGCTCAGTTCATTGGTGGGCAGGGCAACATTGAGGAGTTGCTTCGTGAAGTTGCTCGCAGAAATCAGAACCAAGGCAACCATGATCGTCAACCGGCAAACCAGTTCAGCACTTTCAAGGACTTCCTTGACACTAGGCCGCCGATCTTCAAAGAGGCTGAAGAGCCACTCCAAGCTGATGAATGGCTAAACACTATGGAGCAAAAGTTTCGTTTGCTCAGGATGACCGAAGAGCTAAAAGCAGAGTATGCTTCTCATCAGTTGCAAGGACCAACAGGTATATGGTGGGCTCATCATCGCACCACATACCTTGCTAACACTCCAGTGGTGTGGAATCAGTTCAAGACAGCTTTTAGGGGGCATTACATTCCTCCAGGCTTAATGAAAATGAAGGCAGCAGAGTTTCTGAAGCTCACATAGGGTACCAAGACCTTAACAGAGTACCTTCATGCTTTCAACAATCTGGCCCGTTATGCTCCCCAGTTTGTTGAAAATGATGAGATGAAGATTGATAGTTTCAAGAGAGGTCTGGGAACCAAGCTAATGAAGACTCTTGCTAACTCAACCCGCACCAACTTTAACGAGTTCATCAGTGATGCTTTGACCCAGGAAAACCAGAACAGCTTGCATGCTGCAGCTAAAGGACGTAAGAGGGAATTTGAAGGAAGCTCGTCTCAGCAGAGAGCTCCTTTTGTCAATCGCTCTACTTATCGACCTCCAGTAGCAGGGGCTTAGTTCAGGCCTCCATAGAAGAAAGTCCCAGCTAAGGGTGCGCAACAGAGTCAGTATCGCAGGCCTTACACCATCGCTCTTCCAAAAGGCAATCCAGGGAAAGGCAGTTCTGGCAATTTGAAGGCTCCACCCAATAATGCACCATGCTACAATTGTCAGCGACCGGGGCACTTTGCTAGAGAATGCCCTCACCCAAAGAAGAATCAGGCCTACCAGGGGCGTGTGCACTACACCACAGTGGAAGAAGTGCCACAAGGAGAGCCCGTCATAGCTAGTATGTTCCTTGTAAACCATCATCCTGTAGTTGTGCTGTTTGACTCAGGATCTTCGCATTCGTTTGTGAGTAAAGCTTTTACTATTAAGCATGCCATGAGCATATCTGATTTGGATGTGGGATACTGCATAAGTTCGGCAGGGGCTGACATATCAACCAAACAAGCAGTCAGAGATGTAAGCATCATAATACAGAAACATGAGTTTAAAACTGAGCTTATCATTCTTCCTGGTCTAGGTTTGGATGTGATCCTAGGTATGAGATGGATGCACCTTTATGGGGTGAACATCAATACCAGAAATAGGATCCTTACCTTGAGAACTCTAGAGAAAACGGAAACCTTTCTGATTTCTCTTCTCCGGAAGCTTGATCTTTGTGCTATGACATGTGCTATCCAAGTCACAACTCTGAATAATATCCCGGTAGTGTGTGAATTCCCGGAGGTGTTTCCAGATGACCTTCTCGGTCTTCCACCAGATCGAGATGTAGAGTTTGCTATTTAGTTGGTACCTGGTACAGCGTCTATTTCTCATAGACCGTACAGAATGCCACCCAATGAGCTAGCGGAGCTAAAGAAACAGTTACAAGAGTTGCAAGACAAAGGTCTTATACGGCCCAGCTCATCACCGTGGGGATGTCTCGCATTGTTTGTTAAAATGAAGGATAAGTCCCTACGAATGTGTGTGGATTATCGACCACTTAATGTCGTAACCATCAAGAACAAATATCCTTTACCACGTATTGATATCTTGTTTGATCAGTTATCCAAGGCAAAAGTGTTTTCTAAGATCGATTTGAGGTCAGGGTATCATCAAATCAAGATCAGACCACAAGATATACCCAAGACAGCTTTTGCAACGAGGTATGGGCTTTACGAGTATTTGGTTATGTCATTTGGGATGACTAATGCTCCCGCCTACTTCATGTATCTTATGAACTCAGTGTTCATGCCCGAGCTGGATAAATTTGTAGTTGTGTTCATCGATGACATTTTAATCTACTCGGAGAATGAAGTAGAGCATGCAGAACATCTACGTATCGTTCTGGCAAGGTTAAGAGAACATAAGTTGTATGCTAAGTTTAGTAAGTACGAGTTTTGGCTTACTAAAGTACCTTTCCTTGGACATATTCTTTCTACTGATGGAATTTCAGTTGATCCAATTAAAGTACAAGAAGTTATGGATTGGAAAGCTCCAACTTCCGTCACCAAGGTTCGTAGTTTTCTTGGTCTGGCTGGATATTATCGTTGTTTCATTCCATACTTTTCCAAGATAGCTAAACCCATGACCAGTCTCCTACAGAAAGATAAGAGGCTCGAATGGACTCCAGAATGTGAGGCAACTTTTCTTACCCTAAGAACTCTACTTACTTCAGCATCCGTTTTGGCACAACCAGACATAACAAAACCCTTTGATGTGTATTGTGATGCCTCCGGGACTGGACTAGGATGTGTTCTTATGCAAGAAGGAAAAGTGATATCTTATGCTTCGAGACAGCTCAGAAAACATGAAGCTAACTATCCAACACATGATCTAGAACTAGCAGTCGTGGTTAATGCTTTAAAGATATGGAGACATTACCTTCTTGGTAACATATGTCATATCTACACCGATCACAAGAGTCTCAAGTATATATTTACTCAGCCAGAGTTGAACATGAGACAGAGAAGATGGTTAGAACTAATCAAGGATTACAATCTTGAAGTTCATTACCACCCCGGAAAAGCTAATGTAGTAGCTGACGCTTTGAGCAGAAAGTCGCACTATCACCTTGTGCAACCTTTTCTCGAAGATAAGTTTAACTTGCTACATCCGTCCGTGTTGTACAATCTTACAGTCAGTTGCTCGCTCGAAAGTCAAATCATAGAAGGTCAGAAAACAGATGTGGGTGTGTTCCATATCAAAAGAAAGATGAAAGAAGAAGGTTCACAGTGCTTTAGGATCGATGAGAAAGGAATTCTATGGTTTAAAGATTGTCTTGTTGTGCCTAAGGATAAGGATTTGAGGAATCGAATCTTAGAGGAAGCACATTCCTCTAAGATATCTATACATCCAGGCAATAGCAAGATGTATCACGATCTGAAATAACGTTTTTGGTGGACAAAGATGAAGAATGAGATTGCCGCATTCGTGGCAAGATGTGATGTTTGTTGTAGAGTGAAAGCAGTACATATGAAACCCGCTGGACTCTTACAACCTTTGTTAGTTCCAGGATGGAAATGGGAAGAAATCAGTATGGATTTCATAACATGTCTTCCACCTACTCAAAGAGTTCATGACTCAATATGGGTGATTGTGGATCGGTTAACCAAGTCAGCGCACTTCATACCAGTTCGCACCACTAACCGACCTTATGAATATGCAGAGATGTATATCACTCACATAGTTCGATTGCATGGTGTTCCAAGAACAATTGTGTCGGATCGAGGATCGCAGTTCACTGCTCGTTTTTGGGAACATTTACATAAGCAGCTTGGAACTAATCTAGTTCGCAGTTCAACTTATCATCCTCAAACTTCAGGACAAACAGAACGAGTTAATCAGATTCTCGAAGATCTTCTTAGAGCTTGTGTGATATCTTCTAAAGGATCTTGGGAGAGTTGGTTACCTTTAGCAGAGTTCTCTTACAACAATAGTTATCAAGAGAGTATCAAGATGGCTCCGTTCGAAGCTTTGTATGGTAGAAGGTGTAGAACACCTCTCAATTGGGTTGAACCAGGAGAAAGAAGATACTATGGTATCGACTTTGTGCAAGAAGCCGTAGAAAAAGTTAGAACCATACAAGAACATATGCGTGCAGCTCAGTCAAGACAGAAAAGTTACACAGATAAGAGAAGAAGACCGCTCGAGTTCGAAGTCGGTGATTATGTGTATTTGAAAGTATAACCTATGAAAGGAGTACAAAGGTTTGGAGTTAAAAGAAAACTTGCTCCAAGGTATGTGGGACCATACCGGATCATTGAAAGAAGTGGAAGAGTAGCCTATAAGTTGTTGTTACCGCCAGAGATGAGAGCTATCTTCAATGTCTTTCATGTATCCCAGCTTAAGAAGTGTTTGAGAGTTCCTGAGGAACATATCGAACCTTCAGGTCTGAAGTTACAGTCAGACTTGTCTTTTGAAGAAAAGCCAGTCCAGATCATGGACACCAAAGAAAGAGTAACTTGAAACAAAGTTATCAAGTTTTACAAAATAATGTGGAACAATCAAAGTGAACGAGATGCTACGTGGGAATGGGAGGACTACCTTAAGGAAGTCTACCCTGCTTTCTATGAAAAATGGTAAGCCTTACAAATCTCGGGACAAGATTTTTGTAAGGGGGGAAGGGTTGTAATACCCTAGGTGTTAAGCTTGCATTTGCATATCATTTCATGAGCATGAGCACAAGCATCATTGCATTCATGCATTTCCATGATCACATGAAATGATAACCCTAAGTGATCCCTTTGTTTTCATATGTGTATGTGTTAAACCTACACCTAGCTTTGTATGAGTTATGCTTGTATAACCATGTTCTTGATGTTTTGATCACTAATTACCATCTAGAAATGCTTAGGGATGAAAATGGAACCATGTTTATGTTCATGATCAAGTCCAAATAAGCTTCTAGGGTTTAAGCTCTAATGTTTGACCCTAGGAACCCTTTTGTTTGATCTAACAAATTGACCTTGTAAATGACCTTGTATGAAAAAGTTCGTTTAATCAAAGTTGTAGAGTTTTTAATTCTGAACAAACTTTGTTTAACTACCTTGAGGTGATTTGGATCCTAAAATACCATAATTGGTCAATTAAGGCTGATTTGGGGGTTGTTTTAGCTTCTGAAATTTGCCTAAGTGTTGACACAAAATGTGACGCACTGTGCCCAACACACAGCAAGTCAGAAAGCGTAGCTTCAATCGGGTGCCCGGGTGTTTCGGAGTCCGGAAACGTGCCAGTCAGTTTGACCTGAAACTAACAAGGGATGAAAATTATTAGATATAAAACTGGAACATGTCGGATGAGACCAGACAGTTCCATATATACGGCCCTGAAGCCACTTACGACGACATATAGCTATAGAAGCTATCTGTCAACAAGTTTTATAGATCATTCGGCTAAAACAAACAATAAGCATGTGAAAAAGTTGATAGCCAAACGTGCATTGCATGAAAAAGTACGTATGGACGAATCATAATTAACTATGAGTTAAAGCATAACCAAGCTCGGCAAATCCAACCGAGTTGGGGTCCAGAATGAAGGAACATATAAGAAAACATGATTAAACTAATCTAAAGCCTGCGTCTGCCACACGACACCCAACATTATCAAAGCTTAAACGTGGTTAACATGTATGAACCCGCAACACGTAACAATCTAGATCTAAACTAATTCGGCTACTATGACCATGAGATCTATTCGTATGAACAATATGATTAAATATTAAAACAAGAATAGATCTATAAGAAAAGATAAAGCCAAACCGTATCAATCTAGATTGGGCAAAAGAGTGTTACAAATATATAAAAAATATAAAACATGCAACACGTAATAACTTGATGAATCTACTAGATCTTGCCAAATCTAATAGAGCCGATAACTATCTCGCTTTTGCTAAGCATATCGAGCAAGCACCTGCCGCACGGTGTGTACTCATAAACGAAACATCAGCGAAGACTTCTTGATTGTCAAGCAAAGATCTGTCGCACGATCATTGAAAACAAACAAGACTACTTGCATCAACATCTAAATCCACCGCATGATACTAGACATGATAGCAAGGTTGTCGGGACTTACGGAGGTCGACGGATCGATGATTCCACTCGAAGAACTCGACGACACGACAAAGGACTCGAAGTTGGCACGGGGCCGGTTGTATTGTATTGGTTGTGAACAGTTTTTTACAATGGCCAAGGGTTTATATTTATACCCTGGTCATGACATGAGTCCTAAAAGGACATGACTACAAAATATTAGAGGAAAAACATGATATCTTTGTCTTCAATTCCCTTCGGAGTCCTTATTTCCTTAATTGTCGCAATCTCCGTTACCCGATTCGGCTCTTACTTGCTGCTTTTCTCGCTTTCCTCAACGGAAAACCGCTACTCCCAGAATAGCCGACCGCACTATTATTTGTCGAACCTCAAGAAACTAGCCGACTACTCAAACACTTGCCGAATACTCTGAGTTTTGTATTGGCCTACCCATCATTCTCTCGAGCATACCAAAATCTAGTGTTAACACATGCCCCCTCAATTTTAGGATAAAAGTCATTTTTTCCTGAAATTGACTGCAAGTTCTCCCCTTTTTTTTCTTTTACACACTTCGGTCTGTATGATAATGTAATCAGCTTTTATTCTCCCGACTAGAACATAGCCGACTATATTTAGCTTCCTGAATCGAAGAAAATAGCAGATTGCTCCCGTCTCCCTGACTAGGAAATGGTCGACCGCTCCTGTCCTTCTGCCTTAAGGAAATAGCCGACCAACTCTTGATTTACCCGAGCTTGACCCAGTCCAGTAACGGCCCATCCAAGTGGGAAAACCCCAACTCGTCGCTTGGTATTCCATTCGGCTTATAAATAAACCCCTTTTCTACTACTCTAGTTACAGTCAAACACTTTCTAGCCTCCGTCTCCTTTTCTTCTCTTGCTCAATCCAGAAGGAAACCCTAGCCTACACAGTAACTTCACCAAATCCATCAATGGAGTGTCGTAACCTCGGCAAGCAACCTGCAGAAGAGGAAGAAGTGACATCCTAGCTAGTCATCCGTCGTCGTATGAGGTAAACTGATCTCTGACCATATTTTTTACCCCATCACCTTTCTGAGTTGTTATTATTATTCTCTGTTTCTAAAAGGGATGAAGTTGACCCTTTGGACGGTGCTAGTGCTCCTTCAACAGCTCTCGAGGCGTCGGATGAGGAATCTGTGATGGATCCTCTTGTAGAACTAGTTGCAGCGAAGAAAAAGATTAGCCAAATGGAATGCTTGATTGCCGATTTCCAAAAAGCACTTCTTGATGCTGAACAGACGGTTGAGGAGAAGAAGGAAGAGACCAAGAAGGCTGCTGAGCAAATCACCGGTGAGCAAATACCACTAACTTTTCTCCCAGTTGTGTGATGTTCCAGGGTCCGATTGCTTTTCCCACTTTTTTCAGATTTGTCAACGAGATTAGAAGCCCTCCAGATCGGAGGGAACAGCGTCGCCAATCTTGTGAACGCTTCTGGCGAGACAGTCATCAAAAGGGTAGAAAATGTTTACCCGAAGGTGACTGAAGTGGCTTACCAGGGTATTGAACTTGGTGCCACGCTCGCCCTTGGTGCCGTTCAAGCCTACATCGGCCAAGATTTCCGCGACCTTGATGTGTTCAAGGAAGATATCGTGGAAGAAATGGTGATCAATTCTGACATCATGGAGACAGCAGGAAAGATCATCAGTGAAGCTTCTAATCCTCATTATGTAGTTCACAAAGTTTGTGATCAAAGAATTGTATTCCAAAATGCAGTCTTGTTGACAATTTTGTAAATATGACCAACAACCAGACTTCTGATTTATTGTTTCTTCTGAGATGAATCCATCGAGATTCACTTTCTGTATCTTTGTTTGCATCATTTTTTCTAAAGGCGATGTTTATACATCGGCTATTTCGCGCACAGAACCTCCAAAATCCGTTCATGCGCCAACCTCAACACTGGGATGAAATTTATTAAGAAATCTTCCATTAATAGCTCTAGTAAACTCTTCTCCCAGTAGAGTCTTCAAGATATACGCATTACCAGGTGCACACCTTACTATCCGAAAAGGTCCTTCCCAGTTCGGAGACCATTTGCCGAACGCTTTATGCTTTGTCTCAATCGACAGCATAGTTTTCCAAACTAAATCTCCCTCTCCAAATTGCTTCTCTTTGACCTTTTTATTGTAGTATCTGGCAATACGCAAATTTTTTTTCTCAACATTTTCTAATGCTTTGAGATGAATCAAATGTAAATCCTCCAATTCATTCATCATTAGATCATTATAATCTTCTTTCCTTAAATCGTTCTGCAATGCAAATCATCTTGAACCTGACTGCAACTCCCAAGGCAACACAGCATGATGCCATAAACCAACTCATAGGGAGACGTCTGAGTAGACCCATGACAAGCCATCCGATAAGCCCACAAAGCTTCATTAAGAACCGAATGCCACTTCTTCGGCTTTTCATCAATTTTCTTCTGAATAATCTTGATCATGATCTTATTAGATGCCTCAGCTTGATCGTTAGCTTGTTCATAATAAGGAGAAGAATTATACAACTTAATTCCCATCTCTTCGGCAAAGTCACAGAACTCAGATGGAGTGAATTGAGTCCCCTGATCTGTTGTTATTGTCTGAGGAATCCCAAACCTGTGAATTATATGTTCCTTAACAAAAATTGACCATGTTCTCTGATGTGACCTTCTTCAAAGGGATAGCTTCAACCCACTTTGTAAAATAATCTGTAGCTAACAGCACAAACTTATGTCCTTTGCTAGAAGGAGGATGAATCTGACCAATCAAGTCTATACCCCATCCTCTAAACGGCCAAGGCTTGATAATTGGGTTCATAGCCGATGTTGGAGCCCTTTGATATTTACCAAATCTCTGACAATCCTGACATCCCTTGTAATATTCAAAACAATCTTCAAGCATGGTCGGCCAAAAATAACCAGTTCTCCTAATCATCCACTTCATTCGGTAAGCCAATTGATGTGCACCACACACTCCTTCATGCACTTCATACATCAGCTCTCTGGCCTCTCCTTTACTCAAACACTTGAGGAGTACCCCATCTATAGATTTATAGTACAACTGATCATCAAGGAGCACAAACTTGAGGGCATTGTATCTGAGCTTTCGGGAAACTTTCTGCGATGGATTCTTTAAGTAATCGGTAACTTCGTTTCTCCAGTCATCAATTACCCGATTCTCATCTAAAGCGCTAATCTCTTGATCCTCTCGGTATCCTAAAGCAGTTTGAGCCAGTTTATTTGCTTCTTCATTATGCCCCTAGGGATATGATGCAAGGTTGCTACCTGGAAATTCTTCAAAAGATCTCGGCACTCTTCACAATATTCTCTTAATATATCATTCTTGCATTCATATTGGCCGAGTAATTGGTTAATTACCAACTCAGAATCTCCAAAGATCTCAACAGCAACAGCCTTTATTTCAACAAGAAGCCGAAGTCCTCTAAGTAGCGCTTCATACTCGACTTGATTGTTAGTAACATGGAATTCAATAGGGATGGCATATTTAAAAATTACCCCTCATGGAGAAACTAGGAAAATACCAGCACCACCACCTCTGCTACAAGATGAACCATCAAAAAACAAAGTCCAAGGTGCAATACTTATCATGTTAGCAGAAGGATCACGATGATGGGTAACAAAATCGGCAATAATTTGACCCTTCACTGCCTTTGCCGATTCATACTTCAATTCAAATTCTGATAAAGCCAAAATCCACTTGCCAATCCTACCATTTAGAATTGGCATTGATAACATATGTTTTATTACATCAAATTCAGAAACTACCACGCATTCAGCATTCAACAGGTAGTGCCGAAACTTGGTACATGAATAATATACACACAAGCAAAGTTTCTCCACAACCGAATACCTTGTTTCGGGATCTAGTAGTTTTCGGCTAAGGTAAACTATTACTCTTTCTTTTCCTTCAAACTCTTGCATGAGGGCCGACCCTATTGTTAGGCTGTCAGCCGCCACGTACAACTTAAAAGGCTTGTCAAGCTGTGGAGGTACCAATACAGGTGGCGCCTTCATGTATTCTTTGATTTCATCAAAAGCCTTGTGTTGTACGTCACCCCATACAAATTCTTGATCCTTTTTAAGCTTCAACAGTGGAGAGAAAGGCAAAACTCTTTCGGACAAGTTAGATATGAATCTTCTTACAAAATTAATCTTGCCGAGCAGTGATTGCAATTCTGTGAGATTGGTTGGAGGGATAACCTTTTCTATTGCTTCCATTCTTTTCTTACCGACTTTGATCCCTCCTTTATGGACTAAAAATCCTAGAAACTCACCAGCTGAGACTCCAAAGGCGCACTTGTTCGGGTTCATCTTTAAACCATGCTTCCTAGTGCACCCAAAGTCCTCCTTAGATCAGCTAAATGCCCTTCATGATTTCTGGATTTGACCACCACATCATCAATATAGATCTCCACAATTTTGTCGATCAACTTGTGGAAAATAAAGTTCATGAATCTCTGATAAGTTGCACCGGCATTCCTTAAACCAAAAGTCATGACAACCCACTCAAATAACCCAATATGACCAAGACATCTGAAAGCTGTCTTTGAAATATCCTCTATTGCCATAAAGATCTGGTTCTAGCCAGCATTACCATCCATAAAGCTGATGACTTCATAACCAACCGATGCATCAACAAGTAAATCGGCAACCGGCATCGTGTAACCATCCATTGGAGTGGCTTTATTGAGATCTCTAAAGTCAATGCAGACTCTCATCTTTCCATTCTTTTTATACACTGGTACTATACTTGAAATCCACTCTGCATACCTGCATGGCCGAATGAAATTTGCTTCTAATAATCTTTCAACTTCTTTTTTCATATCGGCCAATACCTCCTCTTTGAAAATTTTCCGAGGAGGTTGTTTATAAGGACGGTACCCAGGCTTGATCGGCAATCGATGCTCAACAATAGAACGATCCAATTCGGGCATCTGTGTGTAATCCCAAGCAAAACAATCCTTGAACTCTTTCAGAAGGTTTATCAATTTCAATCTATGCTTTGGGTCTAAATTTGCACTGATATACATCGGCCTTGGTTTGATATCATCACCAACATTTATCTCCTCTAGCTTATCGGCCGACATAAAGCAACGTCCTAACTTTTCTTTGTTGCCATCGATCGGGTTCTCCATTAAAAATTGCTTTGAGAGTCGACTGCTTGGATCGGCTGTTGATCCTTGTTGAAGACATTCACAGGACCTTCTTCCCATACTCTTCTAGAGAAACAATCGACGCCATCATATTCCCAGTAAGTAGGCTCTGCAGCAGCAACACTTACCGAATCATCAGCATGAACAACTTCAACATCATCTCCAATCCACTGAATAAGAACCTGATGCATGGTTGAAGGTATGCAGCAGTTAGCATGGATCCAATCTCTCCCTAAGAGCAGACTGTATGCCCCTTGCCATCGATGACAAAAAAAGTAGTAATCAAAGTTTTTGATCCAATCATCAACTCAACATGCACAGCTCCTCGGGTGTCAGAAGGATTGCCAGCAAAATCCCTGAGTACCATGTCAGTTTTTAGCAGTTCCTCATTGGTCATCTCGAGCTTCCTAAAGGTGGTATAAGGCATGATATTGATGGCAGCTCCTCCATCAACAAACATCTTGGTCAGAGGTTTGCCATTGACGTACCCCTTCACATAAAGTGGCTTCAAATGTCGATGTTTGGCCGGCTTATCGAAAACCGCCCGTTCGGTTAGGACAAGTTGGGCCATCAGATCATGATACTCACTCTCATCGAAATCTGAGTACACTTCTTCTTGGATATCCTGGTCTTCTGGAGCTAAGAACTCTGATGGAATACAGAAAGCCATATACGCATCAACCGACTGGTCTTGCTTGTCAGGCTTTTCCTTAGGACGCCACACTTGTTTCTTTTCGGCAAGTGTCTGTGCCAACTCTTTGTTCCTCAAGCATTGTACCCTTCTTTTCTGGCTCTTTCTCAGCCTGGTGGACACCATTGTCCTTTTTGCCACACGTACTCACGGATCTCTTCTTCCTCAGTGCCTTCTTCATAATGGATCCACCCTTGATCGGCAAATCTCTTGCTTCGCCGATTTCCAGAGCTATCCATTTTTACACGCCCATCGTCCTCAGTAAAACGTGCTCTAAGCCTTTCATGGACTGGACGGCGGTTGGCCCGAGACTGCCTGTACTCTGAATATTGGTCACTGCATTCAGGGCAATTATCTTTAGTAGGTAGCTTCAAGCCTTCATTCCAACAATGTTTAAAGAATGAGCATCCCAATGAGATTGTTTCTGCTCTCTCATGTACTCTTGCTCCCTCTGGTACATCTCTTCCTCATACCTCTGATGTTCCTCCATGAACTCTTGTTCCTCGTAATACCTTTGCTTCCGATACCGTTCTTGCTCCCGTCGCCATTTGTTCAAAAGAATTCGTGTCGTGACTCTAGGCTTAGAAGGTTCCCCTCTCTCGGTTTGGCCGTTCTGGAACCGAGCCTGTTGCCGAAATTCTTCATTTGTAATTTGTCGATCAGGGTCAACAGCACCAGTTTTCTTAGCTCTATCTGAGGTTAACACTTTCACCTTGCCCTTGTCTTTAGAGCTTTCTATAGCAACCATGTTCATGGAGAAGGACACTGTGTTCTGTGCAAAAGGATTAGCATCAATTTTCATCTTACCATCAAATTTCAAATGCCCTTCTTGAATAGCTTTCTGAATGCGCATTCTGAATACTCGGCAATCATTGATGGAATGAGAATTGGTATTGTGGTAGCCGCAAAACTTTTTATCTCTCACCCCTTCAGGGCGCAACATGGGGTGCCCTTCCGGCAACTTGATACGCCCTTCTTTGAGCAACATCTCAAACAGCTTGTCTGACTTGGAGACATCAAAGTCGTACGTACCCTTCTGCTGCCTCAACCAGCGTTGACTAACCTGAGTTGGTTCTTTCCCCCAGACCAATTCAGCTGCGGCTATTTCATCTTCATCATCGTACTCTGCTGCTTCCTCCAGGAAACTTTGATACATCTCATTAGCTACATCACCCTTCTGGAAACGGTTGTCTCTTCTGAACCCTTGAGCCTGATTGCTCATCATGGCTAATCGTTGTGACAGCTGACCAAGGTCATCAAAATCCATGCCGAACAGCTTCTCCCTGACATTCGGTTGCATGCCCGCTATTGCCATCCCTGGCAACTGGTCATCTAGCAGGTTTAAGGAGTAGCAGAGGTTTTTAGTCTCCCTGAACCTGCGGAGATACTCCTGGGGTGTTTCATTGGCTCTCTGCTTCAAGCTCATAAGGTCAACTAGTTTCTTCTCATTAGTGCCTGTAAAAAATATGAATGAAACTTCTGCTCCAATTCTGCCCAAGTACCAATGGAATTAGCCGGTAGAGACGTGAACCACGTGAAAGTCGGCCCTATCAGAGACAACGGGAAATACCGAATCCTCCAAGCTTCATCAGCGGATGCCTCTCCAAGCTGCATTAAGTATGGGCTGATCTGCTCTATGGTGCTAGTATCATCCTGACCAGAAAACTTGGTCAGATATGTGGGAGGTTTTACTCTCGGAGGAAGTGCAACTCGGTTATACCACTCTGGATAAGGGGACTTGTATGCATAGTACTGGCTCTTTGGCTTTAGGCCAAACTGATTTTGCATCATATCCTCCATCCTGTTCATGATGAGGTCAATATTCGAGTTTGGAGCTCCATGTGTCTGCCCTTCAAAAACCAAACCTGCAGAGTTCTTATACCCTGGATTCGGGAAAGAGTCAATAGCATTGTAATCGGCAAATTCCTGATATCCGTCTCCATACATATTTTTTTGCAACCTGTTCGCAGCTGGAGACACCTTGAAAGTCGATTGTGGGACGTTCCCCGTTGCACCGAACGTGAGCTGGCCATAAGTCATGGGGTGTTGTTGTTTCTGGTGAGGAGCCATCCCACCTTGGTTCATGCCAGACGTCTCGCCATCTTCAGCAATTTTTTCCTGGTGTTTCGGCATATTGAACAATGTCGGCCCTTGCATTGGACCAATGGTTTCCTCAAAGCATTTATCGGCGGATGGACCAAAAGTAATGACCATGATTGAGCGAAAGGTATTCAGGAAAGTTGTATGATGATTCCTCAGAGTTACACTCATAGCTTTATAAACCATCTCAGACATCTTCTGAGCATCTTCTTCTTCGGTGTAATCAGTTTGATGTGGAAGGAGAGTTCTCGGAAGCTGCTACTTCTGAAAAACCTTGTTGCTTTTATTCTTTAAAAAGGACAGCAAGCACTTCTGTTGAAACTCATCACACGCTTGTTGGACTGTATTCCTCAAGTCTTCTGGCAACTCATCCATAGTCACGTCCAGAACCTGGCTGTTATCGAATTCAACCATCTTGAAAAAGTGTGTGGTCTCACCGAGCGTGCCAAAAAGTGTGTTGACACAAAATGTGATGCATTGTGCCCAACACACAGCAAGCCGGAAAGCGTAGCTTCAATCGGGTGTCCGGGTGTTTCGGGGTCTCGAAACGTGCCAGTCAGTTTGACCTGAAACTAACAAGGGATGAAAATTATTAGATATAAAACTGGAACATGCCGGATGAGACCAGACAGTTCCATATATACGGCCCTGAAGCCACTTACGATGACATATAGCTATAGAAGCTATCTACCAACAAGTTTTATAGATCATTCAGCTAAAACAAACAATAAGCATGTGAAAAAGTTGATAGCCGAACATGCATTGCATGAAAAAGTACGTATGGACGAATCATAATTAACTATGAGTTAAAGCATAATCAAGCTCGGCAAATCCAACCGAGTTAGGGTCCATGATGAAGGAACATATAAGAAAACACGATTAAACTAATCTAAAGCCTGCGTCTGCCGCACGACACCCAACATTATCAAAGCTTAAACATGGTTAACATGTATGAACCCGCAACACGTAACAATCTAGATCTAAACTAATTCAGCTACTATGACCATGAGATCTATTCGTATGAAGTCATCATCGGTGGTTAGAGGAGCGTCTGTGTCGCCGCCCCCAAATGTTAGGGTTTGCTGACGGTCCTTAAGTATCAAATCCAACCGTCAACTAGACAAGGAAAAGGATCTATATGAAACCAATACCTAGAAATAGGGTTTATACTGATAGAATTCCACGAGTTTTGGTGAATGTCTATTTCTGCAGGGGGATATCAGGAAATATGAAGGAAAGGCCCACATGTCATGTTTACATAAAGATAATCATCATTCGCAGGAAAAAGAATACTCTAGAAGGGTAAAGAAGGCGCGGGAAGAAACGAGAGGCCGAGCGGGCCCAGGGGCTGGGCGCCCGCCCTACTCCCTCGGGCGGCCGGCCTAGGTCAAGCACCAATAGGCCTCTACTTTGTGGACCCTCTCTCCACCGCCTTTGAGATCACATCTACACCATCCATTAAGGTCGGTTTGATCCGACGGTTGATGTCCATTTGAGGACGCTATATAAGGAAGGCCCCCTGACCCTGAGGAGAAGAGCCTCTCTGACCTAATTCATTATTCATCATCCATCTCAAGAGGAGAAGCCCCTGATCAAGCCCTAGAGCCACCACATCAACTAGATCTCTAGTTTAGCATAGCTATATAGGATTAGAACTAGAAGGAGTCAATCTTCGATTGGTTTCTGGATCTATCAAGAGGATTATTGGTAATTCTCTCTCTAGTTCTTCCTTGTTCTTCATTTGTTCTTCAATATTATGAATATGACTTTGCTCTACTTCATTATATTGTTTATGACTTTACTCTATTCGTTTATGTTCATAGTTATATTGTTCTTAGTCTATTATGATTATATACTTGGCTTAGTTAGATCTGAATCATATCCATGTTTAGGATCGTATAGCGTTTATCCACCATTACTATGGGTAAATGATAGATATTGTGTAGGTGTGGTGCCTAGACCGTATTTATCTGCGATTGTACCCTACATTCCGGATCGTGAGGTAGATCGTGGGAGTGACAGTCCTGTTGAGTCCTTTGTAGTCCTCCTCCCGTTTGTAGGGTAGGCAGAGCAGTACTATTACGGGGAAGTGATTGATATGTTTCTCATCTTCCTTAGTAATACTCACTACACATGAATATCTCTTATCTCGCCATGATTGCCAAGTGTAATTGCACTAATCATAATATGCTAGACTGTATAGTTAAGAATGACATAGGAAATATCTTTGTAGTTCGTCCTAATTCCATGCTAATGACTTGCTAGAATATCTGTTGAGGTGCTTATCATTATCTTATGTGGCTACATATATGTTGATCAGTATTTATCTTTTGTCACTATTCATTCATTATCTATATCTTATGTGACACTTATCTTGTACTGAGTGAGATAGATGAAAACTCTCCATTACACATGCAGTGATACTCATTAATCATCATTATTCATTCCTCATTTATTCCTCAGTATCCCTTCCCAGTGGTAAAAATATAAATAACGATACCTGGAATACTCCTGGTTAAAATGCTACATCGGTATAATTTGTGCGCTTGCAGAAATACATTTATATTTACTTAGAGCGATTGCATATTTCTATACCACATCTCTTTGGCATGCTGGGGATGACAACCTAGCTTAAGTGTCATAAGAAGTGTCAACAAGCATTTTTGGCGCCGTTGCAGGGGAAGGTTGATTAGCTATCAAAAGGAATAAATGAGTTATCACTTGCATCACTAATGTGATTGAGAAAACATCAATTCTCTACTCGTACAGCTTTACCCTTGATCTTTGCCTATTTTTCCTATCATCTTTATGCAGGGTAATGTATGAATAGATTTGATCTTCCAGACAATTTTGTTGAAAATCCTGAAGCATTAATCAGAAGGACAAAAGCTAAGCTCAAGAAAGTAACAGAATCATCATCATCTCAGCTTGAAGCTTCACCCAATCAAGAAGATCATCAAAACATCATTCAAGACTTGACGCCAGAGTTCGAAGCCAGGCAGACAAGTCAATCCGTGAGTTCTCAGCCCCCACCACGGACAACATCCGCACTGGACCTACTGCGAACATTGATCGGTCATTTGAGCTCAAGCATGCGCTCATCAACATGGTGCAAGCAAGCCAGTTATGTGGGAAAGCACACGAAGATGCTAGTGCTCATCTCCAACACTCCCTGGAGATTTGCAGCACATTCACTATCAAGGATATTCCCAGAGATGCCATACTACTTCGCCTTTTCCCATTCTCACTCTTGGGGAGAGCGAAGCAGTGGTTCTATGCAACCAAGGAGAAGAATACCACGTGGGCATTATGTTCCACCAACTTTATAGCAAAATTCTTTCCCATGGGAAAGACCAATGCTCTCCATTGGAAGATTTCAAGTTTTCAGCAATAACATGACGAGTCCATTCCAGAAGCATGGGAGCGCTTCCAAGACTACATCCTAGAATGTCCCCATCATGGAATGGAGAATTGGTTACTTATGTAGACCTTCTATCATGGGCTCAGCAACAGCACTCGTGAGACCATGGATGATGCTGCCGGAGGAGCATTCCTATCACTTACAATACCACAAGCCACATCTCTTGTGGAGAAGATGGCATCCAACCAAGGTTGGAGTGAAGAAAGAACTCAACCTTATAAGAAAAGTGGAGATATGCACTAGCTCAAAGAGATAGACATGCTGTCAGCAAAGCTAGACCTGCTCATGAAGAGACTCGATGAGAAAGCTGGAGAGAAGAAAGAAGTTATGAACATCTACGACTCTCACATGATCTGTGAGGAGTGTGGAGACACTGGACACTGAGGCAACCATTGTCCAGAGTTGCAAGAGGACGTGAACTACATCAACAACAACTACTACTACTACAACCGTCCTCAGCAAAATCAAGGTTGGAATCAACAACAACAAAGGCCTAACTACTTAGGTAACTACTCAGGTAATTATCAAGGTAACAATTCTTTCAATAATCCTAGTTTTCTACCTTTGAGAGAGTTAGTAACTAATCAAGGAAAGTTAATGGATAACATGTCTAAGAAATTAGAATCCAATGATAAAATACTAGAAACTATAAATAATAGGATGGATAATTTTTCTGTTGCCATCAAGAATCAAATTAGCTTTAATAAAATGATTGAATCTCAGCTAACCCAAATAGCTGTTGTTGTTCCTATCACCAACCCCGGTATTCCATCACAACCGGAAGGATTAGAATCTGCAAATCTTGTAGACATATTTGATGCAGGTGCTTATTGGAACAACCCCACAGAAAAGTGGTATGGCAACTCTATGCCAACCAAGAAAGGAGATCCAGGACGACCCGTCATCCCAATCTCCATCGGTGTCACAGACTTTCCTAAAGCACTTTGCGACTTTGGCGCAAGCATCAATATCATACCCAGGGTAATCTATGAGAAATACTTTAATTATCCTTTATCAGAGACAACCCTATGTTTGCAGCTTGCAGATCGGACACTGTGCTACCCAAGAGGAATATTAAAAGATATTCGTGTCTGAATTGGTACCTCATATGTCCCAGCAGATTTCATGGTGATAGAAACCGGTGTTGATGAGAAGTCACCCATCATTCTTGGGCGGCCACTCCTGAACACTACCGGAGCTATCATCTATGCTAGCACCGCCAAGATCAGTTTCTTCATCAAAGGAAAGAAGGAGACATTTACCTTCAAGAACGAAACCATACAAGATCCTGAACAAACTCAAGATGAGGCAATGAAGAGGACCAATAAGAGGAACAAGCAGGACAAGAACAAGAACAAGAAGCAAGTACGGACAGAACCAGCAAAGATGGTCACGGCACTCCACAATAATCAAGATCACCAAATCAGATCCCCTCATTTGATCAAGAAGGACGACCCAGGTGTCCCAACCATTGAATGCACAATTAACAGATGCTCATTCCAGAAAGCAATCTGCGACACCAGATCAGACGTCAACATTATGGCCAAGTTGACGTTCGAGTTTTTGTACAGCACAATGCCTCTACATCCAACATACACCCAACTCCAGATGGCAGATCAGACATGCCACGTCATCGAAGGCATAGCAAAAGATGTCCCCATCTAGATTGATGACCACTTCATCCCTACAGACTTCCTAGTCATTGATATGGGAGAAGATGATTATGATCCACCTATCATCCTTGGAAGACCGTTCCTAAGCACCACCAAAGCTATCATCTACATTGGAACAGGAGAAGTGCACCTACACTTCCCCTCTGATAAGGTACGTCATTACTTTAATGCTAACTACATTGTTGAAGAATCTAAGCAGAATAGAACGAGAAGAAGACGTTGCTGCCGTAACTAGAAGAAACAGAACACCAAGGATGGATGGGCAGACTATAAAGGAGAAGTATCAAGATATGAAGAGAGATACCCCAAAGAAGAAGAGTCAATTTACGCAACTCCACTCTCTAGGCCAAACACACCAAGGTTGGAAAAGGAAAGATCATTATACGACTACCACAGGTAAGAGAGCGGAGAATCATGGGAAGAAACAAAGGTACATCCCTTCAATTTTAATAAGTATCCAGAAAAGAGAGCTTGTCCTAGGGAGGCCACCACACCAACACAAGTGTGGAGAGAAAAAGAAATCATACCAGAAGAAGAGGCGCAGCCGGAGGCGCCAGCTATGCCATCCGACGAGCCCCAGGACAACTAAGGACGTGAGGAGTCCTATTCGGAGGACTTAAACCATCGAACGTCGTGCCAAGAGGTAACACTTGGTAGTTATCTTTTTTCTTAATTATTTACTTTTCCAAATTAGTTAATCATGTCTACTCTATCTTAATAAGAAAATAAAAATGTTTAAAACTGTTAAGCCCCATGTGAATAGACTCGTGGCATAAAACCCATAAGTATACTCGCTATGGTGGCATAAAAATAAATAAATAAGTTTTTATCTTATAAAATAAAAATATAAAAATATTGAGTTTATGATCCTGCTAAATAATGACATCCATTAGAGGAAACTCGACATGATCAAAGCTAGAGATTTATGACTAACACTTAATCAGTTCCACAAGCTTTGTTGTCTATTTTAGCTTCATAGAATTCAAGGATCAAAGCAGAACAGTAACCAGAGGACATCTTACCCACTGTCAGAATACTCTGACAAGATAAGAAACACATCTGCTATCTGTCAGCTACACAAGAAGAAATTACATCAAAATCAAGCTTGGGGGAGAGCACCCCCACGTACCAACTACATCAGAAGAAATTACGTCAAAATCTAGCTTGGGAGGGAGCACCCTCATACTCAGCTAAGTATTTTCACCTACCAGTTTTTATATCTATACCTTTGATAAAAAATAAAAAGATGCATAATCATAGAAACCCAATAAATATTTTATCACTTATATATATATGTGTGTGTGTGTGTGTTTAATTATTTAAGAGTTTGCTAATAAATAATAGGAGAGAATAAAATAAAATAGCTATGCTAAAATGAACCCCAATGATAAACTCTTAATATGGAAATGATGAATAGTTGCTCTGTCGTAATACCTTTCAAATACCTAGTTTTCAAATTTGAACTCTCTCTCGAGTTTAGGCATAACTGTTATAATTTGAAATTTGCTCTAAACCTGAACTTGTGGGAAGAGTACCTGATCTAAAGTCTAAGTCATTGACAGATATAATATGGAAAGGTTTGAGTTGCTATTTATCTGTTCCTAGAGATACTAGAATTCTAGAGAATTTTATCTTTTGAAAACTTTAAAAATGTTGCATGATGAGTTCCTGTATGATGAGAGTTTAAAATTCCTATCACAGCCATATATACATGCTTACTAGATTAGGAAACCACACATATTTACATACTGCTTATGAGCATTGAGTGTGGTCAAGCTGTGCGACCCTCGGGAACTAGTCATGCGGTCTGAATCAAGATTCACATACATCCATACAAGCTGCTTCTACCTCAAAAGTACGCATCCACATATATACACCCACACACGCTGCTTCTACCTCAGAAGTACGCATTCACATACACTCCATCCACATAAGCTGCTTCTATCCCAGAAGTACGCGTCCACATATATTCACTCATTCCCATCTCCAGATCCACCCACCAAAAACATTCTACTCCTAATCCGAGAGAGAATAGAAACACATAAATATTCTCCTATTCCTATTTTATCCCTGTGAAGAAAAAGCTCCAATCAGCATTTGCTTTATAGCTCTACAAGGATGAGTGCTCTTAAAAAAAAGAGATACGAGGAAATAAAAATGACAAAATGTACGCCAACCTTGAAAACAAAGTGAGAAGAGAGGTAAAAATGGGCAAGTGTCCGATAATAGAATTAGAGGTACAAGATACTCACCTGAAAAAAAATATAATATATATATCGAGCATCTCATTCCCCTCCGAAAGGTTTCAAATACAAGGTATATCCATCAAAAGGGAGCAAAAGTAGAATTAGACTTTCACCTCTGCTATCATCATCATTACCACCATCATCACCATTATCATCATCATTACCACCATCATCACACACCATTCATTCCCCACACATGCACATCTTGATTTGACTTATTGACATGTTCCTTTGGATCTGCGATTTTACTATGCAACATATGTCTTGTAAGTATGTATACGCTATCTCCCACCTATGAGCTCCAGATATTAGCCTATTAGAAGTAGGATGAGAGAGAGAAGGCAATACCACAATGCCTTACACCACAAATACCACATATTTGAGAGAAAGACATACACCATCAATGCCTTGGTAAGGATCCAGAAATACCACAAAAGGAGCGACTGAGAGAGTCATACAAGGAATCTCTGAATTTTATTTTGAAAATCTACAAAAACTCCATAGCTTGACCGGACCGTTCTATCTTTCAACTACCGAAGACAAAGGTGACGGTTACAAACCCCATGGTGGAAGGTAAAATGAGTAAGTTTTTTATCTTAATAGTTGATCTAACCCGGAGATGAGAGCTTATTTAAAAGCATGTGTACCTTTAAAGCGTTAAAGCATTGTAACAACTCCTGATCCATCACTGAGTCTATCTTTGCTCAGGGACGAGCAAAAAGGTAAGCTTGGGGGAGCTTGTTGACGGTCCTTAAGTACCAAATTCAATCGTCAGCTACATAAGGAAAAGGATCTATATGAAACCAATACCTAGAAATAGGGTTTATACTGATAGAATTCCACGAGTTTTGATGAATGTCTATTTCTGTAGGGGATATCAGGAAATATGGAGGAAAGGCCCACATGTCATGTTTACATAGAGATAATCATCATTCGCAAGAAAAAGAATACTCTCGAAGGGTCAAGAAGGCGCGGCAAGAAACGAGAGGCCGAGCGGGTCCAGGGGCAGGGCGCCCGCCCTACTCCCTGGGGCGGCCGCCCTAGGTCAAGCACCAATGGGCCTCTGCTTTGTGGACCCTCTCTCCACCGCCTTTGAGATCACATCTACATCATCCATTAAGGTCGGTTTGATCCGACGGTTGACGTTCATTTGAGGACGCTATATAAGGAAGGCTCCCTGACCCTGAGGAGAAGAGCCTCTCTGACCTAATTCATTATTCATCATCCATCTCAAGAGGAGAAGCCCTGATCAAGCCCCAAAGCCACCACATCAACTAGATCTCTAGTTTAGCATAGCTATATAGGATTAGAACTAGGAGTCAATCTTCGATTGGTTTCTGAATCTGTCAAGAGGATTATTGGTAATTCTCTCTCTAGTTCTTCCTTGTTCTTCAATATTATGAATATGATTTTACCCTACTTCATTATATTGTTTATGACTTTACTCTCACTACAAGAAATCTAGGCTTCTGTGGCAATCAGAATATGACAATCAGAGCCTGTTTCATGTCACTGAATGCCTGTAGTGATGAACTAACAGTTCTCACAAAGGATATTGTCATTAATACAATGACAATAGTTCTCATGTCATTGAAGCAATGACACGACTAAACTCGACATAACATGTCAAATAGAATAGCACCACATGTGACACATGTGACATGACAATTCAAATTCAGCCCATATAGCATGGGCTTTTTCATTATTATTTTCATTTACAATCAGCCCAATTGGCCCATTTTTTTTGGCCCAAATACAAATTGGTGTTTTTTTCATTCGAGGCCCAAGATTACAGTCCAAGTCCATATTGTGGGCTAGCCCATTTAAAAATCATCACATAGGATTAATCACGTAACTAGTTACATTAATTATAATAACCATACATAATCATCATTTGATAAATAATTCTTTCATACAAGCCAAAGGTATAAGCCGTTACAACTCATCAGACATGAACTGTGGTGCTTTGTTTGGAACAGTCGGCAGCAAACTTCTTCAACCTCACTAGAGCTGGTGTCTCACCACAAATGAGAGGAGCTAACAACAGTATGGAGTCCTAAATAAACAAATAATGAAACGTAAGTATCAAGATGCACTGCACAAAGGAGCGAAAATGTGGCAATGAAAACTACAGTGAAAAAATATGCCCATGGCACTACCACAGATTATTTAAAAGTGACCATCCTATCAATGGTTCCAATCCAGGTAAACAACAGATGAATATTTGTTCTTTTGGGGAAGTAACATAACTTATAAGGCATGTGTGTTTTTATTACCAGCGTGGACATGAAATGCAGCACACATTTAACCAAAAAATGAATCCCATTACTAAAAATCAAATAGTACAGAGTCATATAATAAAGGATACAAAATGAATAATATTTGGGCCATACAATAAAGGATACAAAATGAATAAAATTTGCACACCTGTAGCTATCTAAATGGCTTGTCCGTGAAACTATTTGATGTTTGACATGATAACGTAATATTTTACATGTGTAAAGCATTTGTCAGGTTCAAACAAGTGCAGATTGAGATATTCAAACATTTATCGAGTTCAAGTAGCAAGCAGACACACAAGTCACGAGCACAATACGTAGTCAGTCACTTACCGGTTGTTTAATGTCACCTGCTGCTTAGTATTAAAAATCATCTGCAAAGGAACACAAAAATATTTTAAAACCTACTGCAGACAATCTAATGTATAATTTAACTATCAAGTGAATTAAATGACAAGGTCAAGGACGGAAGCTAATTTATAATTTAACTATCTAATGTAGCAACAAGTTAATTGTTGCACAGGGCACAGGCTGCTCTACTAATTTAAAACAGTGAAAACTAAACCACCTACGTATCTCTGTTACCATTCAGATAAGCAATTGTCTTCCAGTACACTGTATTCTAAATAGCTGTAAAATAATTCTGAAACAAGCAATTTTCATTCAATGCTGTGTATTCTAAATGCCAGGATATCATCCTGTAATCAATGTAACAAGAAAATCATGCCAGCCACAGAACAAATCCTCAACTAATTTCCCATATAACTTAGATTGGCAAATTGGCAAACTCAGTTCATTATAACTTAATTGCTCACGATAGAGTTATCGCCTTTGGACAGTACCCTGTATTTTATTTATCCAATCATGGCCAATCAACAACGTTACTGATGGACCCGATAGCGTTACTCTGATGGACCTGCTAATTTACTATACCCATAACTCACTAATGCTAAAATATTTGAACGGCAATATAAACATTATACAATAGAACTGTAGTTCTATACATGAAGCAGGTAACCCTTTCGATTTGGCAAATAAAACAAGTGAGGCAGAATCTAAGCACATTTTCATTGATTGATACCAAACATAATCCTTTGTTCATTTGCACTCGCACAGGCTCAGCTCAGTCCTTGCCTTGCTGACTTGCAGGTAGCAGCCAGCTACAGCCCCTCCAGGCGCCAGTCTCCTACAGACTTCAACCCTGCACGAAGCGCATAACGCCCGCCGCTCGTGGCCAAATCAATGGCTCCGAGGGATCGCCGGCCCCTAACACATGCTTAAAAAAAAGTAATTGGAAAAAAATCCCTCAAAGCACAAATTCATACCTATATCTGTCAGAGTGACAGAGTGACACAGCAATGCTAACATTCGGCAGGCCGGCACCCGCTCGTCGCTACACGCTAGAAGTCCCGGCCGGCCCCGCGCGCTCGACGGCGCCTCGGCTCCACGCACTTGACGCTGCGCCGCCCACGACCTCGGCACGACCAGGCGCCGGCATCGGCATGGCCAAGAGCGGCGCGCACTCCACTGCATACTCCGCCCCAACCCTGCACAGTGCGTGCTCGAGCTTCAAAGCCACGACCTTGACAAAGAGACGGAGGCCGAGGTGCTCCGCCCATGGCACACATCGGATCCAGGCCCCGTTGAGCCTACACGGTGGGAGAGGGAACTCAGGTGGTGGTGGATCTGAGGGGAAGATAGCGCACAGGCAAAGGGGGAGGATGGCGGTCTGGTGGCGGATGACTGAACCGGCTAGGGTTTCCGAGTTTTATATAAGCCTAGGTGAATACAGGTCGTCGATTTCTTGATCTAACGACTCAGGTTAAGTTGGGCCGAATTTGGGTTTCTTTTAGGCCAAACAATTAAATCGCACTTTTTTCTTTTTAAGCTTAATGAAAACATATGGTTACTTATGACTTTTATAATTCATAGTTCAAACAAACTCCAATGAAGAAACAACAAAAACAAAAGTCATAGATCTCGATGAGTTGTAAAAATTCTTAGTTTACTTCCTTTCCATTTGAAATGATTTACTACCTAAAAATTATGTTTGAGGTTCTCATATATTGAAATTCAAATGGAAATGTTGTCAATGCTTTGCGAAACGATTTAAAATGGAAATGTTGTCAATGATTTAAAATATATAACTTTTATTTTGGTCAAGGGTAAATTGGTAGTATGGAAGGCATTTTTCCTAGGATACCTTCACAACAATCATTCTCTATTTGTTTGGATAATTCAACATTTTAAACTTCAAAATACGATAAGTTCAAGTAATTAATGACTTTGAATGGAAAAATAGTTAATGACAAAGATGTAAAACTAATCGATATATACAACTTTTGTTTTAGTTATTTCTCAAATAAATTTTGTTTGACTTTCAAATATGCATACTTAATAATAAATAAAAACTATAGTGGGTCAAGAATTAGAATGGGCGAGAATTAGAATCAGCCAATTTAAAGAACAATCGGTTTTGCATTTTTTGTTAGGAAAAATTAGGAATTTGTCAAGTCCCAAATGAATGATAAAGGTAGAAAGAGTCAATCTTCACTGATTTATCATTATTTACTTGGCAAAACTAATAATTATACACGCGGAAATATCCCGGGAGTTGGGACGAGTCAATCTTCATTGATAAAACCATAGTTTTAACATATATACCAAATAAAACCGCAAATATCACCCGATCACGATCTGTAATTTTAGTTTTGGTATTTTTTTTATTCAATCCAGCTTGAACAATTTGCAAACCCAAACACATGCACTTAATTATTATTATTTTGCATTTTTTTTAATAAACTATTTTGCATTGAAAAATTATCTAAGGAATATCGTGTCCATATATTGATCGATGGATCAAGGTGCTTCAGGTACGGCAAGGCCTTCACTGTTTTATAGGCGTAGCACATTTTGTTGCTTGCTTGACCACACGAGGTGGTGCTATTTGTAGTGAAGTTACTGCTGCCAATCTGCCATGCTGATCCAGGTGGGCTGCACCGGGCCGGTGGACAGCATTCCAATAGCGCACAGCAGGGAAAGCAGCCACGCCGTGCAGCTGTGAATGCTTGAGTTTGATTTTTTTATTCATTCTCATAATTTATTCCGCCTATTTTATTCCTCCTGTGCTTCGGACTAGGTTTAAAAAAACATACTGTCTCCATACCTATATTAGTTGACGTTTTAGACAAGATTTGAATTAAACATTAAGTATATAAATCATAAATAATTTTTAAGTTATTAACTTTGGAGAAATAAAAATCATATCAATAGATTTGTATTGAAAAATACTTTCATATATATATATATTATATTTCAATAAATATTTGTCAAAATATAAGCAGTCAAAGTTACACTTTGGAGACGTGTCGTTGTCCTAAACATCGACTAATATAGATATAGAGGGAGTATGGGTTTATGATTTAGATACTATAACTACTGTAACACCCTAAAATTTGAATTAGAAATTTGGGTTGAATTTAAACTTAATTTGATTTAATTCAAGTAATTGTGTGATCATAGAATTAATTAAATAAGAATAAAATGAATCTCATGTTAGGTCCAACATGTTTGAGCATTGCATGCCCTGTATTTTTCTTGTGTTGAGTGAATTTTCAAAACCCTAGAAAATATATTTCAAAACTCAATTTGGAAAAGTATTTGCAAAATAAAAAGAAAAAGGAAATATCTCCCTTTCTCCCTTTCGGCCTGCTGGCCCGAGAGCCCGGCCTGCTCTTCCCCTCTCCCTTTCTTACTCAGTGGGCCGGCCCAGCTCCGCAGGCCCGCGCAGAGCCGCGTCTCCCTCTCTCTCTCTCACCCGCTGACGACGCGGCCCCACCGGTCAGCCCCCTCTTCCCCTACCTCGTGTCCGTTCCGGACTCCGACCGCGCCGCAACATCGTGACGCGCCGCGTCCGCAACTGCCGCACGCGGGATCCCCGCGCTCCGCTCCGCACCGGACTCCCCCACGGCCTCCCATAAATAGCGCCGCCACCGCGCCATCGTTTCCCATCTACTGATACATGTCAATATGTGATGTGGCAGAATACGTGGCAATATGTGATACATGTCAGAGGGTTAAAGCAGAACATCAGAGACCTGCTGGACTGTTGCAACCGATGAAGATACCTGAATGGAAGTGGGATGAAGTTGGTATGGATTTCATAGTTGGGTTACCGCGCACTCAGAAAGGTTATGACTCAATCTGGGTCATAGTTGATCGCTTGACTAAGGTAGCTCACTTCTTGCCAGTTCGAACCACTTATACAGGAGCACAGTTAGCAGAGTTATATATGGAAAGAATAGTATGCCAACATGGAGCTCCAAAGAAGATCGTGTCAGATAGAGGAACCCAGTTTACTTCGCATTTTATGAGGAAAGTGCATGAGTCCCTGGGAACAGTGTTGAATTTCAGCTCAGCCTATCACCCTCAGACAGATGGACAGACAGAAAGAACTAATCAAGTGCTAGAAGATATGTTGAGAGCCTGTGCTTTGCAATATGGTACGAGTTGGGACAAGAGTTTGCCCTATGCTGAGTTCTCATATAACAACAGTTATCAAGAAAGTCTTAAGATGACACCGTTTGAAGCTTTGTATGGATGGAAGTGTAGAACTCCGTTGTTCTGGAATTAAACGGGAGAAACCCAAGTGTTTGGACCAGATGTTCTGAGAGATGCAGAAGAACAAGTCCGAGTAATCAGAGATAACCTGAAGATAGCACAGTCTTGATAGAAGAGTTATGCTGATAACCGAAGAAGAGATTTGTCTTTTGAGGTAGGTGATTATGTTTACCTGAAAGTATCACCTATGAGAACTGTGAAACGGTTCAATATGAAAGGAAAGTTAGCACCCAGATATATTGGTCCGTTCAAGATTCTTGAGAGACGTGGAGAAGTTGCTTATCGGTTAGAGTTACCAGAAAGTTTGTTAGGAGTTCACAATGTGTTTCACGTATCTCAACTCAAGAAGTGTTTGCGAGTACCCGAAGAACAGTTACCGTTGGAGGAATTTACAGTTAAGGAAGATTTGACCTATGAGAAATATCCGGTTAAGATTCTGGAGACAGTTGAAAGAGTCACAAGGAGTAAGGTCATCAAGATGTGCAAAGTGCAGTGGAATCGATATACAAAAGAAGAGGCTACTTGGGAAAGAGAGGAAGATATAAGAAAAACCTAACCTCAACTCTTTAAGTAAGTAAAATCTGGGAATCTCGGGTCGAGATTCTTTTAAGGGGGGTAGATTTGTAACACCCTAAAATTTGAATTAGAAATTTGGGTTGAATTTAAACTTAATTTGATTTAATTCAAGTAATTGTGTGATCATAGAATTAATTAAATAAGAATAAAATGAATCTCATGTTAGGTCCAACATGTTTGAGCATTGCATGCCCTGCATTTTTCTTGTGTTGAGTGAATTTTCAAAACCCTAGAAAATATATTTCAAAACTCAATTTGGAAAAGTATTTGCAAAATAAAAAGAAAAAGGAAAGATCTCCCTTTCTCCCTTTCGGCCTGCTGGCCCGAGAGCCCGGCCTGCTCTTCCCCCTCTCCCTTTCTTACTCAGTGGGCCGGCCCAGCTCCGTAGGCCCGCGCAGAGCCGCGTCTCCCTCTCTCTCTCTCACCCGCTGATGACACGGCCCCACCGGTCAGCCCCCTCTTCCCCTACCTCGTGTCCGTTCCGGACTCCGACCGCGCCACGACGTCGTGACGCGCCGCGTCCGCAACGGCCGCACGCGGGATCCCCGCGCTCCCCTCCGCACCGGACTCCCCCACGGCCTCCCATAAATAGCGCCGCCACCGCGCCATCGTTTCCCATCTACTCGCAGCCCTCGGACGCAGCAGAAGCAGTGCCGCCGTCGCCGCCGTGTTCCGCCGTCAAGCCGCTGCCGTTCCGAGCGCATCCGACCACCGTAAGTCCCCCGACTCCCGGATTGCATGCGCATATCCGCAGAACATCTCCCTCCTCGCTTTTCCCTCTCTTTCGTGCTCTGCTCGACCGTGCCGACGTGCACAGGAGCTCCGCCGCCGCGGCCTTCCGTCAACGGCCGTCCCCGTCCTTCTCCGAGCCCGGTCAGTGCCCTAGATAAGCTCGCGGACCTCCCCTCTCTTCCCCCGACCCAATTCCGGGCTAAACCGAGCACCCTAGCCCGCTCTTGCCTCGCACCGCCGTCTGTAGAGCACCACCGCCGCTGTCGCTCGTCGCCGGCCACTCTCGTGCCATCCCGAGCTCTGCAATTTGCGTAGATGAGTTCGTCGTCGCCTCCTTGTTCTTCTGGTGCCCTCGGATTTGAAAACGGGGCACCAGGGCTTCCGATCGGCTTACGCCGACGAGCTTTCACCTCGGCCGGCCATGGAGCCGCCGCGCACCGCCCAACTCCGGCGGAGCGCCGCCCTCATTCCCCCCTAGATCTAATCTGATCCATCCATCTCTAATCCAACGCACCAGAGAACCCGATACCGCTTCGCTTTGTCATTTTGCTAAAGAGACCCTGAGTTTCTTGGCCCCTCAACCCGCGGTCCAGAAGGCGGGTTTCAGCTTTGCGCTTTCCCCTCGGGAAAACGTATTCTCTGTTAATTCTATTTTAATTCGAAAATAAAAGGAAATTCCTATTTTCAGTTTTGCCACTGATTTTCCAAAGCTTATATTTTCTTCGTTTTAAATCCAAATCGACCGTTCAAGTTGCGTTAGATTCGTAATTTTATGCTCTATCCAGTAGTATAGATTTCACCTATGTTAATTACTTTTGAAAATCAAAGAAAATTAATTTACTATTGCTTTAATCTTACCCTTTTCAAAATCTTGTTTAATCTATAACTTCTTTGTTTTAGATCCGATTAGCGTGATTCTCGTGTCTTTGTGATCGTAGTAAAGTATAGATCTGTTTTATAACCTTTTCAAAGTCTCTTTATTGTTTATGGTGTAATGTCCTGATCATGTCTTTATTGTTTTGTGAATGATTGTTCGGATGATTGCTTGGTGATGTTGATCGAGTACAACCGGTGAGATCTTCGGTGAGCAAGAGTTCTTTGCAGCAGATCAGGATCACCAAGAGCTTTGTGATCATGGCAAGTTTAACATGGGATCATCCTTGTTACCTATTCACCATAATTCAATCTAGTCATGATTGCATGTGTCTAATTTGATTCCTATTAGATCTATACCATAGCTTTGTTATCCTTTACCTTGTTACCATGGGTTCATGCATATGGGTAGCTTTGCTATGCTTTACAATAATGGATCTTGAGATGAATCTTGACTAATGATATATGCAACAATGAGATAAAATTTGCTTTTATAGCAACATGGAATAGGACCCCACTGTAGGGCAAAAGCTGGGATATTAATGCAACCACGAGTGCTATAATGGCTCTGGCTTTAGTCAAGTATGAAGATTCGTACTAGCATGTTGGCAGTTCGTGAAAGGCACCATTGCCGAGCTGGTTGTAGGGCATGTTCTAGGGTGGTTACTGCTTCGAAAGGTACTATCGAGTAGAGGCTTTACATACCCCTTGCCCTTGGGTCCGTAGGGTCTGGCAACATGTTAGGAAGACTTTTGAAAGACTTCATAGTGTTCCCTGCCCGCTCAACTTGGAAGTGTTTTGGGAGTCATGATCCTGGGCATATGGGTAACATGGCTTGTGGGTAAAGTGTATAACCTCTGCAGAGTGTAAATCTATCATGATAGCCGTGCTCACGGTTACGAGCGGCCTGGAAAACTCACAGTGTAGATGAGCATGTTGTTTAATGTTTAATTATTAATGATGTTTACTATTCTTATATCATGTGGTTATCAATTGGGCTATGCATAACAAAAGCTAAGTGTTGGTAAAACTTGACCAAGATAAAAGCAACCGCAGTACAGACAGTGTCAGCCTTTGAGCTTCATAACCCTATGTTACTCTTGCTGAGTACTTTAAGTGCTCACTCTTGCTTTCTCAACCCCTTCAGATGGCTATGAAGACTACCGTGAGGAGTACTAGGCTAGTGGTCAACCAGTCGGCGTTCCCTGTGAAGTGGAGCGTCGTCGCGAGAGTTATCTTTATTTTCCACTGTTATGTTTAATAAATATTATTCGTTATGTAATAAGCACTCAGTGATGGTACTACTTAAAGATTTGTCGGCTTATGTGTGTGATTGATCTCTGGGCACACATGAGTTATTCATATTCAATTTTATTCTTAAAATTGGGTGTGACACCTACGAACCCACTTAGTCTATGCAAACCCATAGGTAGAAAAATTGACTTATATCCTTATCATAATAGAGCAAAAACCTATCGGGTTTCAAGTTTTAGGTTCCTATTGTCATCTATAGTCAAAGGTTTGAATCACTCTTGCATCATATTTTTTAGATTTTTTAAAGTTTTTTCATGCCATTCTCACATGAAATTAGCTAGGACACATAGCATGGGAGGGAAGAATTTATTTATGACCCATGATGTGTGGTCCAACTACCATCTATGATAAGAATATATTTTTTTTACAAAAAATATAGTTTATCTTTTATGATGATTGACTATTGTCACAACTTATCATCACAAAGTTCATACAGAGTATACTATGACGATGTTTATGACAGAGACACAACTTGGTCATAAACATTTATCATCCTATGGACAGTCGTCATAAACAGTCTCTGTTTGTGACAGATAGATCCTTTGTCATCTGGCAATCGTCATAGAAGCCCAGATTTCTTGTAGTGTCTATTCGTTTATGTTCTTAGTTATATTGTTCTTAGTCTATTATGATTATATACTTGGCTTAGTTAGATCTGAATCATATCCATGTTTAGGATCGTATAGCGTTTATCCACCAGTACTATGGGTAAATGATAGATATTGTGTAGGCGTGGTGCCTAGACCGTATTTATCTGCGATTGTACCCTACATTTCGAATCGTGAGGTAGATCGCGGGAGTGACAGTCCTGTTGAGTCCTTTGTAGTCATCCTCCCGTTTGTAGGGCAGGCAGAGCAGTACTATTACGGGGAAGTGATTGCTATGTTTCTCATCTTCCTTAGTAATACTCACTACACATGAATATCTCTTATCTCGCCATAATTGCCAAGTGTAATTGCACTAATCGTAATATGCTAGACTGTATAGTTAAGAATGACTTAGGAAATATCTTTGTAGTTCATCCTAATTCCATGCTAATGACTTGCTAGAATATCTGTTGAGGTGCTTATCATTATCTTATGTGGCTACATATATGCTGATCAGTATTTATCTTTTGTCACTATTCATTCATTATCTATATCTTATGTGACACTTATCTTGTACTGAGTGAGATAGATGAAAACTCTCCATTACACATGCAGTGATATTCATTAATCATCATTATTCATTCCTCATTTATTCCTTAGTATCCCTTCCCAGTGGTAAAAATATAAATAACAATACCTGGAATACTCCTGGTTAAAATGCTATATCGGTATAATCTGTGCGCTTGTAGAAATACATTTATATTTACTTAGAGAAATTGCATATTTCTATACCACATCTCTTTGGCATGCTGGGGATGACAACCTGGCTTAAGTGTCATAAGAAGTGTCAACAGGGTTGAGGAGGTGGAGATGCCGCCCTAGGCGGGGCATTGGACGCGGAGCACACTGAAGGAGGAGGATATCAATGCACTTGTGTTTGCTGGTCTTCTTCCGGATAAGGAGGTCGATGGGTGGTGATCTGCGTTTGGCGAATTGTTTCCGACGCCGAACATGGGTGAGGTTGTTGTGTTCGAGCCTTTCTTTCGGTGTGGCTTTGGAGTTCCTATCCATCCATTCCTTCGTGGTTTGCTGCGGTATTATGATATCTCGATCTGCAATCTGAATCCCACTCGATTGTGCATGTTGCGGTCTTTATCCATATGTGCCAGGCGTACATTGGGATCTATCCGCATTTTGATTTGTTTCGATACTTCTTTCGCCAGAAGCTGAATGGGACTGGGTCATCTGACTATATTAGCTCTGTGTATCTTCAACTCAGAGATGGTATGTCCAGTGAATACATCTCGATGCCGCTGCATTCCAAGTTTGCTGGGCATAAGTCGAGGTGGTTCTATGTCCACCAGGAGAACCGCTGCGCGCCATGTGATCCTACGAAGGTGCCCGAGGTTCTGGCGACATGGTCGGAGCCGCCATCACAGGTTGGTTTGGATAAGGTGAAGTTGTTGTTGGGGTTGATCGACCGTCATACCCTCGACGGTGTACGGGTGGCGTGCAGCTTCATTGCCAGGCGTTGTCAACCTTGTAATAGAGGGAACATCATGCGTTTGAATATACGGTTAAGGGCGATAGTACTCGGGAGACGCCTGAAGGGATCAGTGCGGCTGTTGCCGACAAGCGATTGCACTATATCTTTGATGTTGCGAAGCGTTCAGCGCCGTCTCGCCCTAGGAAGGATTTTAGTTTTCATCGTCTTCCCCCTCAGGTTTTGACTGTTTTTGTCCTTTGTTTGTCGCCTTGATATGTTGGTGCTCGACGATCTAATATCCATTTGGTGTATGTAGATTTGTGGTGTGTATCGTGTTGCATATTTTACCTTATCGCCGGCCCCTGGTGTGCTTCCGGAATTTTGTGTTCCTCCAGCGCCTGCTGCGGGCGGTGATGGCTCTGGTCATTCTGATGAAGCTAACTCGCCACATAACATTGGACCGGAGGCCGTTGATGATGGTCTTGTCGGAGAGGGGGCGACTGTTATGGACCCGGAGCCATTGAGGTCGGAGCCCTGGGCTACAGATCATGCTGAGGGTGAGTTGGGTTCTTCAAGGGACCCTGGGGTCGTTGGAATTGACTCCAGTGATGATGATGTACCGCTGTCATTTGGTTCTGGTTTGAGGAGGAAGCGTAGGACGAAGGTTATTGTTGATGATGACTCTAGCAAACCGTCCCCTTTCGGGGAGGGTGTTGTTGCTGGTGATGGAGACTCGGATGGCGCTGGAGATGTGTTGGGTCGCGTAAATGTGGGTATCCGGCCCCTTTCTTTTTGTTGGTTGAGCGTCAGGCGATTTTCTGGCTGATCGGTGAGTCGCTATTTTGCAGGCATTGTTTAAAATGAATCGGGAGCACAGGCGTCAGGTTCTGTCTCTTGAGGCATCCCTGGAGGCAGCTCGCGTGCGTATGTGTGATTTGGAAGGAGCTCTTCTGGAGAAGGACCATGATAACTCCGGGCTTCATGACTAGATGGCGGAGATGCAGAGGGGTTCGTTTTTGCGCCTTTCTTGACCTCTTGAGCTGTTGTCATGGCTTTCTGTGATTCTTGGTGTCGTTTTGCTTCTTGTAGACCTGGAGGCCACGGGCGCTGTTTGGTGTGATCGTTTTTGGAGCCTGGTGAAGGAGGTTGAACCAGTGATGGCCTGCGTGGGTAATGTCAATTTTGTTCCTGTTCCCCCGTCAGAGGAGGCTGTAGCTGGCGTACTATCGATGGTGCGAGGCTTCATTGGCCGCTTTAAGTCATTTGTGTCGTTAGCGGGGCAGGAGATGCTTGCTTACGGATTTTCCATGCTCTGGTCACATTATTCGTGTGTTGATCTTAAGAGGGTGTGGAGTGGGTATGCTGATGGCACTTCCGAGGCGGATATATCTCGTTTGACGGCGGAGGCTGGTGCAGCTGCTGGAGATCTTATGTCTGACATGGAGTATTTTGCTATGATGTAGCCACCGTTTATATACGATATTGGTGTTGCGCGGACGTGTAAGTGAAATGTGTCAAAGCTTTTGTTTATCGAGGCGGTGAGCTTTTATTTCACTTGTATGTCCTTTTCGTGCCAGCTGAGTCGTGAGCCGTAGCGATGAATCGTTCGGCATTGGGTCTCAAATGGTCCATATCGTAGGGCTAGCGCCACTGCACACGTAGGATACATAAGGACTCCCAAGGAGGCACGCTGCTGACAACCCACGGCGCAGAGGGCGAACAACTCATGCACGCTTAGGGAGACGCCCGAGACAGGGCCCTTTTCTGAGAGGCTCGATCGTGGCATGACTAGGGCCTGTGGAGACCGTTCCTGCAAACGCTGGGCGAAAAGCCATGCTGCTTGTAGAGTCGTCGACCGTATCATGACCGTATACAGATTCTGGGCGCGTAACCTCATGGCGCCCGACCCAAGTGGTATCGCCCGGCTTCTGGGGAAATACCGCTCGGGAGGTCTGTCGACATAATCACAACGTTTAGGGTAGCTACTTCTATCCGCTGTGGCTAGTCGGCAGTCCAGCTTCGGGTGTTTTCTAGTTACGACCAGGCTGTTTGGAGAAACGTCGTATTGCGTTTTGGCGAGGTCGTCGAACACTATGGGAGTGTTTGGAGAGGTCATCGAACGCCGTGTGCATTTCGTAGAGGTCGCCTGGATAAAAAGGACATACGGGAGAAATATCGATCTTTTATTGATACAGGTGAGAGACACAGTACAAGTGCTTTTAGGCGTAGAAGCACATCAGGTGTTCTATACTCCATTAGTTGGGGACGTCGACGCCGTCTTGATCGGTGAGGCGGTACGACCCTGGTCGGGTGACTTCCTTGATGATGTAAGGGCCTTCCCAGTGTGACGAGAGCTTGTGAATGCCTTTGGGCTTGAGCTTCCTTTTTAAGACGAGTTCGCCCATGGTGAACGATCTGGAGTGGATGTTGCAGTTGTAGTATCGGCGGACGCCTTCCAAGTATTTGGCCATTCGTATGAATGAGGTTAACCTCTGCTCTTCGAGGCGATCAAGGTCGTCAATCCAAGCTTGGTCAGATGTTGCTTCGTCATAGTGTTCTACTCGCGGAGAACCGAAGGCGATGTCAGTTGGGATTATAGCTTCGGAGCCAAAGACCATGAAGTACGGGGAGATGCCGGTGTTGCGATTGGGCTGTGTACGTAGTCCCGATAACGCCGCGGGTAACTCATGTAGCCAGCGACCTGGGTTCTTTTCCTCCTCCTGGTATAATCGGTTCTTAAGTATCATTCCGTTAGCATGTTCGGCCTGGCCGTTTGCTCTAGGATGAGCAACGGAGACATATTTGATCAATATTCCATTGTCTTCGCAAAAGTCCCAGAATAGGTTCCCCGTAAAGTTTGAGCCCAGGTCGGTGATGATTGAATTTGGTATGCCGAACCGGTGTATGATTTCATCATTGAAGGCGACTGCGCTTCCTGCTGAGGCTTTGGTGATGGGCTTAACCTCGATCCACTTGGAGAATTTGTCGACAACTATGTATATCCACTTAAAGTTTGCCGGTGCTGGTCGAAACGGGCCGAGCATATCGAGCCCCCAACAGGCGAAGGGCCAGGAGGCTGGTATTGCTTGGAGCTCTTGGGCAGGTCAGTGAGTTTGTTTTGCGAAGAATTGGCACCCCTTGCAGGTATGCACCATTTAATATGCGTCGGCGACTGCCGTAGGCCAATAGAATCCGGCTTGGAAGGCTTTTTGTACTAGTGTTTTTGCGGTCGCGTGGTTTCTGCATGTGCCGGCGTGGATGTCTTGTAAGATTGTGGCACCGTCTTCCCTGGAGACACATTTTTGTAGTGCTTCGAATTTGGAATTTTTCCTCATCAGCGCGCCATCAATAAGAACATAATTGTGAGCTCAGCGGGTTAATCGTTCGGCTTCCGTCTCGTCTGATGGCACCAGGTTGTTGGAGAGGTATTGAATGAAATCATCCCGCCAGTCGATTGGTCTCCCGGTCGTCGTGGAGATTATTACGTTAGCTTGAGGTGGCTGTACATCGTCCGGAGGAGCTTCTTGTTTGTCGGCGATTGATGGCTTAAGCAGATCTTGGACGAAGACTCCTACGGGAACGGGGGATCGCGATGATCCTAACTTGGACATTTCATCTGCTGCTTGGTTTTTTTCGCGCAGGACATAGTAATATTCGATCCCAAAGAAACTTCCTTCTAACTTTCGGATGGCGGTACAGTAGGCGTCCATCTTTTCATTGGAGCAGTTCCACTCTTTGTTGAGCTGGTTGATCACTAGGGCTAAGTCACCGTTGACGATGATGCGCTTTATGCCGAGCTCCCTGGCGATGCGGAGTCTGTGTAGTGCTGCCTCGTATTCGGCGGCATTGTTCGATGCCAGGAATAGTAGTCGCAGGGAGTAGCGAATCGTATCTCCGGAGGGCGATATGAATAGAAGACCGACGCCTGCTCCATGAATGGACATGGAGCCATCGAAAAATAGGGTCCAATGCTCCGGGGCCTCTGTGGTTACTGGGACCTGGATGTCAGTCCATTCGGCGATGAAATCGACGAGTGCCTGTGATTTGATTGTATGTCACCCTTGGAATGCAATGTTGAAGGTTCCGAGTTCAACCGCCCATTTGACTATCCGCCCGGTGGCGTCTTTGTTCCGTAAGATATCGCCTAATGGAAACTCTGTGACGACTATCACCTTCCTTTGTTGTTGGAAATAGTGTCGGAGCTTGCGCGCGGTGATAAGAACCGCTTATAATAGCTTTTTCACTTGGGGGTATCTTGTTTTTGACTCGTTGAGTACTTCGCTTACGAAGTAACATGGTCGCTGGACCGGGTATGCGCGTCTGCTTTCTTCACGCTCAAACACCATGACGGTGCTGACGACCCGGTTAGTGGCGGCGATGTAAAGTAGCGTTGTCTCTTCTTCCTTTGGTGCAACAAGAACGGGAGGTTCGGTGAGGTATTTCTTTAGGTCAGTGAATGCTCGGTCTGCTTCGTCGGTCCACGTGAACTTCTGACCACCCTTTAAAAGCCCGAAGAACGGGAGGACTTTTTCGCCGAGGCGGGAGATGAAGCGGTTCAAGGCGGCCATGCACCCGGTGAGTTTCTGTACGTCTTTGACGTTAGAGGGAGGCTTCATTTGAAGAACCGCGACGGTTTTTTCTGGATTAGCCCGGATGCCAGATTTACTGACAATGTTGCCTAGCAGGTTTCCTGAGGACGCTCCGAAAATGCACTTCTTTGGGTTTACCTTCCATCTAACCTCGTTGAGGGCCTTGAAGGTTTCCTCTATGTCGGCGACCAGCGTCTCCTTGCGGCGAGTTTTTATGACTACGTCATCCACGTAAGCCTCGACCTTCCCCGGAATGAGTTCCTTCAAGCATTCTTGTATGGCACGCTGGTACGTGGCGCCGACGTTTTTTAGCTCGAAGGACATTGTCGTGTAGCAGTAGGCGCCGAAAGGAGTTATGAACGACGTCTTTATTTGGTCTTCCACCTTCAACGTTATTTGGTGGTAGCCGGAGTAGCAGTCGAGGAAGGAGAGGAGTTCACATCCCGCGGTGGAGTCAACGACTTCATTGATACGAGGGAGGGGGAACGGATCAGGGGGGCAGTGCTTGTGGAGACTCGTATAGTCGACACACATTCTTCATTCATTATTCTTTTTTCTTACAAGCACCAAGTTGGCGAGCCATTCGGGATGATTTACTTCCTTAATGAACCCGACGGCTAGGAGCCGGGTTATCTCAGCTTTAATAGCTTCTTTGCGATCCGGTGCGAACCTTCTAAGCTTTTGACGAGTTGGCTTGGCGCCATTGTCTACGTTTAACGCGTGCTCAGCGCGGTCACGGGGGACCCCTGGCATGTCTGCTGGTTTCCAGGCGAAGATGTTGATGTTGCGCCGCAGGAAGTCGACGAGGGCGTTTTCTTGCTTGGGGTCGAGGCCAGCACCAATTACGACGGTCTTTTCGGGGTCGTCGTCGACCAGGGCCACCGTCTTCGTCTCTCTAGATTTCTTCGAAGCACGTGTGGTCGGAGGCTCTGGAATATCGAAGTCCTTCGCACGGGGGTCGGCCGCCTCAGACAACCAAATCTGTGTACCGTATTGATTTCCCGCCTGGTCGCATCCTCGATCGTCTCCTGCATGCAATCATAGGCGATCTGGAGGTCGAAGTGGAGGCTGATGACCCCTTGTGGCGCCGGTATCTTGAGCGCTAAGTAAGTGTAGTGCAGTATTGCCATGAGTTTCGAGAGCGCGGGTCATCCGAGGATGGCGTCGTACGGGGTATCGAAATCGGCGACCATGAAGTCGATGAGTTCCTCGCATAGTAAGTGATCAGACCCGAACCGTACTGGGAGGGTGATCTGTCCTGACGGCTTCGAGCTTTCGCCGGGGATTATGCCGTGGAGGGAGAAATTCGCCGGGTGGATGCTACTTTTCTGGAACCCGAGTCGTCGGAGCGTGCTTGGGAAGATGATTTTGAGGGAACTGCCGCCGTCGATGAGTACCTTTTTGAAGAAGCCGGTTGAGACGGCCGCGCTGACGACCAGGGGGAAACGACCAGGGTAGCCATTACATATCTTGTGGTCGTCCCTGGAGAAATCAATCTGGCGCTTTGTCCAATCTGGGGGAGGGGCATGAACGCTGTTGCAGTTAGTAAAAGCTCGGCGGCGCTTACCGTTAGCACTCGGGCGCCCACCGAATATGGGGAAGATGCGCGTGGCCCTTGTGAAGCTGACATTTGGAGCCTCCGTCTTATCTCCCTTTGACCTGTCGTTATCTGGTCGCTTAGCGTTCGCCTTGTCTTGGATGGCCTCTTTGAGGGCGATGCACTCCCACATGGCGTGTTTTCCTTGTTCATGGAGAGGGCAGGGTGCGTCGAGGATTTCCTTGTAATTGTTGTTGCGTCGGCGCTTCCACCCGGGGCTGGGAGTAGCATGGTCGGACGTCGGGCGACGCTGTGAGGATTCCGGGGCGACCTTCTTGCGCATGAATGGCACATAGGGGCGGAGTCGGCGGCGAGCGGTGTCGATGAGGTTGAGGCAGTCAGCAAGGTCTTCATCGATCTGGTCGGCAACGCTCACCGAGTCGCTGGGGTCGGCGCGATCTGGAGCCCTTCGAGTCATCCTGGTGTTTAGATCTTCGGTTGAGGGAGGGTTCGACATGGGGGGGCGCAGGTTCCATGGTTTCCGAGACGGAGACGGTGCCGTAGATAGTCCAAACCATAGATCCGATCTGGAGGGTGGCGCCGCTCGCCGGGATGACCATGGATCCAGGAAAAGTACCCGCTTGATGAGCCATGGAGTAGATGCACACACCCCCTACCTGGCGCTCCAACTGTCGACGAAATATGCGTCGTAGTCTACCTAGGGGGTACCCCATAGTAGTAGATTGTAGGCAGAGGTGTGGCGACGGCGATCTAGTGTAACACAGAGAGCGTAGACACGACGATTTAGACAGGTTCAGGCCGACAAATTGCCGTAATACCCTACGTCCTGTGTTTTGGTGGTTGGATTGATATGAGTATTAGGTTACAAGATCTGTAGATGAAATCTAGGGGATCGTATGCGTATGTTTTGGAGGGGGTCCCTGCTCGCCTTATATAGCTGGGGAGTAGGGTTACAGTTTCCATATCCTAACAGATTACGATCGGTCCTTTTAGGTAAGGGGTCCGAGTCTATCTACTAGGATTCTTCTTGGTGAGCAAGGCTTCTTCGGAGTCCTTGGCGAGCACGACAGGCTGGTCGCGTGCCGCAAGGCCTCGTGGGCTGGGCCGTCTCCTGGTCGGCAGGCCCATAAGGTCCCTGGGGATATGCCGAGGTAATATCCCCAACAGACACCTCAGAGGATGCTTAGCACGTGGCCTATAAACCCTATCGACCCTTTTAATGGGATTGTGGGTTCAAAGGTATCTACGGAATTGTCACTTTCCGAGCTACTACCATAGATCCGGCTAGACAGGGGATATCTATGAGGATCCTAGCCCAAACACCTCGTTTACGCTAGAGATGATTACCCTACTCTCTACGCGAAGAGAATAAAGTAAACTCACAAACCAAAGAATAGTAAAACAGAGAACTTACTAGAATTAGAAGTCGAAATACCGAAGAAATCCTAGGAGCAAGCCTCGGGTTAGGAGACTTGATCCCGTTGATACAAACTGAAGAAGAGACACCGACAGGCCGGGCTTCCTCCAATCCACACCTCCACTCTAACTCTCTCAATCTAGAAGAGTAAACTCTAATCTCACATAGAAACTAAGGATAATTTCTCTTGAATGCTAAGCCCTAGAGAATAGATCCATAAGGGATCCTCTCTGGCGAATCCTCTCTGGAAAATATGTAAATGAATAATGGATTGCTCTTTGCCAGGGGGCAGGGGTCCTCCTTATATAGCCCCCTCAAATGATCGTCAGCCATCGGATCAAACCGACCTTAATGGAGGGTTTAAATTGATCCTCAAAGGCGGTGGAACCCTAATCCACAAGGCAGGGCCTCATTGGGCCTGGACCCATGGCGGCCGCCCTAGGGGGGATGGCGCCCGCCCTACCCCGGTGACAGGTGGGCCCCTCCTTCCTCGGGGTGGTTCTGGAGTCTTCTAGATTACTCTTTTTCGTTCGAAGTTGTTATGTGTCTATGTAATCCTTACTTGTGGGCCTCTTTTGCTCTTTTGCAGTTGTCTCCCTGCAGAAATAGATAAATACCAAAACTTGTGGAATTATGTCAGTTAAAGCCCTATGTCTAGGTGGTGTGTTGCAAATATATCCTTTCTTCTGCTTAGTTGACACTTAGAATTGATACTTAAGAGGTGTTAACAAGGGGTAATTCCTTAGCTTCACACAGCAATTACAAACCTCCCTAGGCTGCCACAAGAGATGGACAAGCTCTAGGGCGACGCCTAGCCGGCTAGGAGCAAGCTCCAATGGTAACAAACCCTAGCACCACCGGCCAAACGATAACCACAAGCTCTTAGACTTTGGGAAGTAGTAGATCCGCTCTCTTGGAGTGTTTTGCTGCCTTTTCCCTCAAGAATCTACAGTTGGAAGTGTGGGATTGCTTGTGTAACACCCTCGGTGTTAATCACGGGCTAAGAAGTGATTAAGCCTAATTATATCAGATCAATCAATAATCAGAGACTATAGTTCATACATCGGGAAATTATGATAAGATATTTATTCTACGTGTCTTATATCTATTTCCATTTATATGAACCCTTAGAGAAGTTTCGTGAACTTTGGAATTAAAACGTCACATGGAATCACTACAAGAAACTTGGTAATCCATGACAGATTCTCGATGATGGATTTACAAACCGTCGCTAGCACACCACTGGCAGATGCAATTTGTGACGGCATTCTTTTTTCCGTAATGGATGAGCCCAATGGATATTCCTAGCCCACTAAATCGTGACGGTTTTATGAGGACCGTCACAATGTATGATTTTGAATTCATCATACTCTTGTTAGCCAAAATTGTAGGCCCACTATCAATATTTAGTGCAAAGAAAAATAAAAATATATGATTGCAAAAGTATCAGAACCAAAGGATAATTTATTAAATTATTTAAACAAAATAATTTTATTACTATATGATGCGTACATGGTTAAATATTCTCCATGTACCAAAGAGGGATTTGAAGACAAGACCTGCAAAAAAATTGAAGCTCAAATTACCATTTGGGCTGGTAATTTGGGCTACTTATACTATGTTTCTAAATGTGAACTTGAGTCTATTTATTTATTTACTTGTCGCGCCTTGTAGCTGCCCACGGCGTGGCCTAGCAGCTCACACTGGATTGGAGTTGTCCCAGCTGCTCACGGTATAGCCCAGCAGCCCACCCTTTGGTAAAATAAATAAATTACGTGGCCCAGCAGTAGCCCAGCAGCCCACCCTTTGGTAAAATAAATAAATCGCCCAGCGTTTGGTAAAACAAAATTGGAAAAAAATCGCAGCTTGGGGGACTTGAACCCAGGACCACTTGAAAACCATCAGCCTTACCACTGCACCAGTTAGTATTATATGTTAAAATACAATTATGTTATCCTTTTCTTCGAATGTACGAGTAAGTTTTCCCTTTCCCTAAATTCATTCACGGACTTGGTTCGACTTCGACACCGAACCGCGCCCACTCGCGGGCAGGCACCGCCGCCGACGGCGAGATTAGGCTGGAGCCGCGGTGCCTCTGCGCATCACTGCTGCGCCGTCCAGCAACACTGCCCCTCGCTTGACGCGTCCTCCCGCATCACCACTGCACTCCAGCAACATCTCACATCACCGCCGCCCTCTAAGTCTCCAACCCTATCTTGTAGCTGCAGTGCCGCCCCCTCCATTGCCACACCAATCAGAGATGCCAAGTGTGGCCATGCGTCCACCTAGTGACAAATTGAACTATTGAGTGGACTCCTATAGCCTCGAGCACCTTGAAATCGTCAATTGCTGAGCAGCTGCCTCCTCTCCGAGGAGATCACCATCTGCCTCACTTGAACACCTGCTGACAGCCAAGGTACATCTCTTCTCTTTTTTTATTGATTTTGTTCGATACAACATTTGAATTAGTGCAGTTTGCTCATTGTGGTTTATCTACAATGTTTGATTAGATGGATAGAAGTTGGGTGCACAGCAGACTATTTTCCCCTGAATACATTGATGGTGTCAAAGAATTTATGAGTTTCATTCAGGGGAAATTCGATGAAAATGTTGAAATTCTATGCCCCTGTAGCAGATGCCTTAATCAGAAGTACTTAAAACAGGCTGTTGTGAGGAAGCATATACTGATGAATGACATGGAAACTACTTATACTCGGTGGATTCATCACGGAGAGAGCTTAGATGCCAATGTTATTGAGCATCCTATTGATATGCATGAAGATGATGATGGTTCCACACATGGGGTAGATGTCACAGAGGATGAAAACTATGGTGATCGTTTGGAAGGAATTTTAGGAGACCTACAGAATACAGTGGCACAGGCAAGACCGGAAGTAGAGAATGAAAATCAAGTTGGTGCTGAAGAACCTCGTGGGCAAAAGGTTTTGCTGGTCATTCTGACAAGAATCGAAGTGAAGACATTCATTCTGACAAGTATCAAAGTGCGGACTCTGAGTCTGAGTATGATCCTTTATAGGATGATAGCGGTGAAGGAGGTTTGATTGATGATGACAATGCTAAGGTCTTAATTTCTTCATCTTCTCAAGTCTTAACTTGTTGTTTGTCTTCCTAATTCAATATAACTCTCTAATACTATGTTGACTAATCCATGCTTTCATTTCTAGCAGTGCTCTAAGAAGATGACTTGCAAGAAAACTAACAACCAAACTACAAGCATCCCCCCTGGTGGATTCAAATTCCAGTCTCGCAAGAGATTTTTTGCAGACCAAACATCTAGAGTGACAAGGTCAAAGCAAAATATTGCCCAGCAAGATGCAAGTCTGACACTAGACATTTGTGTGCCACCTCCTTCTCGAGCTAATGAGAGACACGCTGGACAACTTGTTGGCAACTTAGATGACCACACACAGGCTACTGTTGAAGGTCAGTTCTATTGCCGCATTACTTAGTTTCATTCCATTACCGAGTCAGCTATGAAAAATGTTCAGTGTGCTATTTCAAGTTTATCTATATGTTAACTAGAGTTTTAGGTACTAAAAATTTATGAAACCAATTTCCACAGTTCTGGTAACATGCTCTAAGCAGCAAAAATTTGAAATCTGTTGTTTGACAATAAAAAGTGGGTTCAACCTATATAAAAAAAATTCCATTTTCATAAATTTTCTTGTTTTTCATACTTCCTACTTGTTTGCTTGCTAAGCTTTTAACCTTTCCTGTAAATGGTTGTTTGATCATGCTGTGGTGAACTCATCCTTAACTATTGCTAATAATTTTAGGTGATATCTCTGCTCTACTTGACAACACTCACATGACCACTCGGGTTGATGCATTTGATCGGTGTAATCAGCATAGCCGTATGGGTGATGGAGGTGATGTTTCTTACTGTCATCCTATAAGTTATGTTTGTATGATGAATGCATTCTTATTGGCTGCCCTTTTTAGATGGCTTTGCCCAGCATGATTAAAGTACCATCGTGGCTGGCGTAGCTGATGGCACTACCCAACATGGCAACAACAACCAGATTGCCAACGAAGGTGATAATTTGTTCATTTGTTTTCCATATTCCATATTGCCTCATTGGATCAATGTTTGTATGTTCATAATCATCTTGGATGAATGTTTGCTTCACCTACTTACTTTAAATTTCAATGGACATTTACAATTAGGGGAGAAGGAGAGAAGGGCCTGGGGAAATAATATGGGACTTGGTCTCCAAAGGTTAAACCGAGCACGCCGTGGCAAGCTGCAAGTTGTCATAACTGAAGGGAATATAAGGCCAGTGGTTCCTCTTGTTTCTGCAAAGTATGCAAGTGAATGCAACATCATAGTTAGGAACCATGTGCCTATACTCCCACATTGGAAGCTATACAAGAAAATACCTACATCAAGTTCAAAAGAGAACGAAATAATAGAGACAGAACCAAAAGAACCTGGATCTACGTATGTTGATCTATTCTTAGGAAAACTAAAGGTATAAATATTCTCCTGTCCTTTCCACATCTAGTCTCAATATAAGAACTATTGTTTGTTTCTTTATGCCATAAATTACTGAATTGATATTCTTTTCTATACATGCTCTTTCATTCAATTAGGCCAAGTTTGACATAAACATAGATGATGAGATAATTCAAAAGGCTTGTATTGAGATGATGAAGCTTGCAGTTCGCCAACAAAGACACAGGCTGAAGCAATAATATTTTGATCCTTTTCCACTACATTTGGTTACAAAAACTTCTCCTGTCACATGTATGAGTAATAAACAGTGGCTTCAACTTGTAGAATCTTGGAAGAGTCCCAAAAAGATGGTAGGTTTTATTTCAAAAATCAGAATGATGCCTTGTACAGGCTAATCTATCACCAACCTTACATGTATATTTTGTCTTTGGTGTAGGAGATGTGTCAAAAGAACAAAGACAACCGAGGGAATGTTAAGTACCATCACACAACCGGATCTCGTGCCTACATGGTTCATGTTGAAAATTTGGTAAGTGGGCCATTTTAAACACCATTACTTGTCATGCTGAACTATTTTCTCACTATACATAATCTTGGGAATTTGAGGTGTATTGATTTGTGTGGGAACACAATTACTTGTCATGCTGCTGCTGTAATGTAAGGAAAAGTTTACCGAATATTATGTTTTTAACATGCTGTGCTCTTGTTTTGACCATATTAAGCTACTGCTGCTATTATACACCATATTAAGCTATTTGTAACATGCTGCTGCATGCTATTGTAACAAGCTACTGCTATTTTATAGAAAATTGTCTTTGTAAAATTTGATACAACCAATTATTTCGATTCAAATTGTACACTACACTTGCAGCATGGTCCTATACTCCTATGCATTCTAGTTGCATAGCTAGCTGCAGCTGTTGCTACTTACAACACTAGGTGCAAGTATGCTTCATTTAGTAGCAACACACCTACAATTATTGTTCATGCTACTGCTGCAGCAAACTAGGACCTAGTGAAGAAAATTCCTGTGTTGACATCATCTCAAAACATCAGCCTGCTGAGTGACTTTTTTTGGTTCATGCAATATGTGAGCGCTCTTTGAACTTGTGTGCAACACTTCGACATTTACTGCTTCCATATTTTGTAGGTGAACAGTCGCTGTCTATTCTTTACTTGGACATGTTCTTCCAAATTTTTAGTTGAACAGTAGCTATCTAGACCAGTCCCATTTTTAGTTGAATGAACATGCTCTTTCAGATTTTAGTTGAACAATAGCTGTAGAGATTCATCATTTCTTAAGTTGAACAGTACCTATCTAGATTTCTGTAACATCCTAATTCATGCTGGACCTAATGCATATATGTTCTTCTCAGGGTGACAAATACAATGATGAAGAAGCTAATGCCGTTGATTTGTTCATGGAGACCCACTACAGCAAGAAAAAAATGCTTTACCCCTACTGTACAGGAGGCTATTGTAAGATGACTTTCAAACTTTGAATCTTTATAATGCTATTTTTAATTCTCTCAACATCAACCATGTTTGCTTGTTTGCTAGACTTTGATGCAGAATAAGCTATCTTCAACAAAAGAAGGTGAAGAACCTAAGTCTGCGGCTCAAGTTGTTGCTGATGTTCTTGCTGAAAACACCAAGAAGAATCAATTCTTGAAGAATGTGGGGTTCCAGAATGTGCCTAGATCCAGTGAGCAGGGCACTGAGACAGAACTGGAAGCAGAGAGAAGGGCCAATGCTGAGCTTCGTATACAGGTGGCTGATTTGTCAAAAGCTCAAGCTGAGATGGAAGCAAAAGTTAATCTTTTGCTCGGTCAAATTCGCCCAAGTTAAAACGTTCATGGTGCATATCTTTTGCCACTAACTTCCATGCATTTTGCTGCTGCTAACTTGTGTCAAGCCAATTTCGACCAAGTTAAGCTATACATGGTTGTTTACCTTTTGTTGCTGTTGGTTGCATTTCGCTGCTGTTGGATGCATCAACTTGTTGAACATGTAAGCATTTCTTTGAGTTTGTGTTGTTGGCTTGTGCCGTGGTAAACTGTAAGGTTGTACCCACATTTGCATAACTATTGTTGGATGAAGACTTTGTATTCTGATGTTGGATGAAAACTTATGTGATATGTTGTTGGATGGAAACATAAGAATTTTATTTAATGTGCTGCTGTTGTAAATGTTTTTTTGGCTATGTATGTGGGCTGATTGTTTGAAAATGAGCAGTGTATATGGGCTGAATGTTTGAAAATGGGTTGTGTATATGGGTTATATGTGCTGTAGTAGTAGGTTGAAAATTGGGCTAAAAACTAGTGATGAATTTGGGCTATAATGTGCTGAAATGGGCCTGTAAAAATGGCTCAAATTGGGCTAAAACTGGGGTATCTTTCATTCTGGCCTATTAATAAATGGGCTGACATTTTCTAAAAAAAACAAATGGGCTGAAGCACTGTCCATGTCATCATCCACGTAAGCAACCATATAAGCATCTTGGATGATGTGGCAATTCATCTGTGACGGTTATTTTTCATCACAGAAAATGGGCTTGGGCCGGACTAAGTAGGCCTTGGGCTCTATCGTGACGGTTTAAAACCGTCACCGATTGTGTTAATCCGTGATGGTTTTTGATAGACCGTCGCGCAAGTCAATCCATGACGCTCAATCCGTGACGGTTTCTGAAACCATCACTAAAGCTGTTTGCTGACGGTTTTTCAGTGATCCGTGACAGAAATTTTCCATAACGGATTAGCAGGATTCTTATAGTGAATGTCGACTTTTATAATTACCCGATTTATTTTATAAGCGGAAATAATTATACGAGCTCAACCAAGTCTCCCGACCTTGCCCGAAATACTCCAGTTGAACTCTACAACAAAAGTTGTGAAAGGATCAGGTTGCCTGGAAATAGAGAAAATGCCCGGAAAATATTCCGAGCACTGACCAGAGCGCAGACGACGATATTTTTGACCGGCATTGACCGACACTTTGGAGATCTCGCATGTCGACGCAACGTGAAGATAAGTTGTAGATCGGATCGAGACGAACAAAACTCGTTCAAACGTCGAGACCTGAATCAAAGCTGAAAATAGCGAAACAGGTGCCCGAAGATCGTCGGAATGTCAGTTTTCAGTCCCCGCGTCATTTTCTCCGGGAAGTCATATTTCGCAAACCGTTTGGAATTTGACTGTGGTGTTTACAACAAAGTTGCTCTATTCATCGAGATCTTCGCAACGGAATATTCCGACAAACTTTTCAGTTAACGGTTTGAAATCCGGGAACCCGAAATCGAACACAGTGGCAGTTTCGTTATTTTCTGGAAATATTAGATGGGATGGGGGGACATTATGTCGACATCCTGCCGCCCTGCTCTGCCCGAGAAAAATAAAGGGGCCGACGCTTCTCTCTCCCCCTTGGCCGACTCCCTCTCCCTCGTCATTTTCTCTCCCACCACCGAGCTCTCTCTCTCGGCTCTCCCTCTCCCTGCCGAGCAGCAGGCAGGAGCCCCTACTCCTTCCCTCTCCCATGGCTGGCAGCAGAGCGCTACTGCCCTGCCTTTTCCTCCGGGAGCTGACTCCGCCCTACGCGCGGCGCACGCGAGACCCCGCGCGAGCCCTCGCCTCGCGCTCCTGTCGTGCGGGCCGAGCCGAGCCGCCGCTTCCCTCCCTGGGCGAGCGGCCTCGCTGCTGCGACGCCTCGCGTCCGGGCTGTTCGCGCCCCTAGCACCAACGCTCTGGTCGAGTCCCGCCGAGCCGGTCACGGCTGCTGCGGCCCCCCTGCAGTCGCCCTACGTTGCTGCTGGTGTCGCCCGGAGCTGCTGCTCGCCTGCGGCTGGCAGCCCGGCCCTAGCCGACCCCTTCGTTGTCCCAAGCCGGCGAGGGGAACCGCCGATTCCCGTCAGTCGTCCTCCGTCTCCCGTCGTTTTCCCGTGAAAAAATGCAGAAAGGGCATTGTTGAAATAGAAGCTTTTTAGCTATTTCACTTTGCATAAATGTGTGACTCATGGATTTACATATGTGTCCCTAATTAGTTTTGTGATTATTCGGGGTTTCTGATGCATTTTGTTAATCCCGAAATTAATCCTCTTTTCTGCAGTGAACTTTGGAAAATCGTAGTAAATCGTAGAAAAATCGCATGGATGCGATTTAGGACTTTCCGGAATCCTTATGAAATTCTCTACGCACCAGATCAATTTCATGTTATGTTTAAGTTTGTTTTAATTGCGAGAAAAATGCTTTTGTGCTGGCTGTTCTAGAGGTTTGATTGTGTAGATTAAATATTTGTTGCTGGTAAGGATTGCTCCAAAAATTATTAAATAAATATGGTGTGTTCCTTATTTTATGAATGATGTTTGGGTAGAGTTTCATGACCGTTTGTTGAATTGTTTGTGAGTTATAAAAATAACAAACATCATATTTCCCTGTTTTGGCTGCATGCACAGTGTTTAGGAAATAAATATTATCATGTATTAAAATGTGTTTTCTGTTGGCATGGTGCATACCAAACTTGTATATAATAGTATTATCTAGCTTGTGTTAATTTTGATGGTCATATCTCCAATAGTTTGAGAGATATGAATTTTGCAAGTTGGTATTGGAATCTATCCAAACCTCTAGACAGATCTGAGCCAAAGTGCCTTTTGACTAACTTAAATTGTGAATCATGAATTGCTAATAAGGAATTATTCGTAGAACTTTTTATAAGCTTTCCAGATTGTCTTGATTCATATTTTTAGGAGGTCTATAACTTGAGTTATAGCTGTTTTAAGAAGATGTGTCAAATCTGTCCACCTTTTGGACAGAGATGCCTTCTTCATTTGTTTCGAGTTGTTTAACTATTAAATCATCTTTGTTTGGTACTAAGAAAGTTGTAGAAAACTTAATTAGCTTTCCAAATATATAAGAATCATGGTTGTTGGGTTAGTATAACTCCAGTTATGATTAAAACCATGACTGCGGTATTGCTGTCCCGAACTTGCATGTGTAGGTTAAATGCTTTAACTTGTTCTTGCTAGTTAAGTATAGTTGAATGAATAATTGCCATGATTTGACTTGAATTGAATAGTATACCATGCTCTATGTGCCTTCTATCTTCTATGTTAATATGTGGTGATAATTAGCTAACTAGTTATAAGTAACTCTAAGTGCTTATGTGTGTGTTGCATGATATTGTGCTTGTCTTGAATGGTTGGATATATGTCTTGTGTTACCATTTACTCGCATTCATGCACATGCATCGACATTTCATTTAGGTACGATAAGTACATATGTGAAGGACATAACGCTTGGAGCTAACCCGAAGTTGGTGTTGATGGACAAAGTTCGAAGAAGGAAGTGTCTTCAAGGTGCTCGCCAAGCGAGTGACCTCTAACGAACACTGACCTAGTGTTGGTCCGAGGCAAGCCCCGGAGCATCCTAACTCCTTATTTCATGATATCAATTTATGTAGGACCGAGAACGGCGACCAGAGGGGGGGGGGGGGGGTGAATGGGAGCCTCAAATTTCTCTCGAAATATTCGGGCCACTCTTCCCAAAAACCAAACCTAGTTGTTGGGTGCTCAACCTCCCCTGAGCAATGCGAGCGGGGATTCAGACGAAACCGGAGAAATGAGAGCTCATCGGTAGTGGAGGAAAACTCACCAGAAACCCTGAAAACCAAGTTCTCAACCCCTATGTAAAAGAGGTAAGAACCTAGGCAAAACACGCAAAAACAGCAACTTCCGGACAACTCTGTCAGGACCTCCGGACCATAGCACAAGGTCTGGAGCCTTGGTCCCACGCTTCTTCAGCGGATCGTCAAACTGGTTCGACGCCTGGTCCGACGCCTTTCACCACTGCCTCAAAAACAACACAGTATGCACCCTAGCTCCGGACGACTTGCTCTAGATTAGTCCGGTGCTACCTCCGGACCAATGAACAATGGTCCGGTGTTGTTCCTTGCCTCTGCCAAAACCACGGACGGAGCACCCTAGCTCCAGACTCTGGTCCGACGCTTACCTCCGGACTAAATCGTCTGGTTCGGTGCCTCGGGGTGCTGTGCTGTCTACCTGGGCAGGACCACCGGACCAATGGAGAATGGTCCGGAGCCTAAAGCCTAGTAGTCCAGAGCTTGGTCCGACGCCCTTCGTTACTTGACACCTTCACTGGTCAAGACCACCGGACCAGTTGCTATGGTCCGGAGCTAAGGGCAGGTCGTCCGGAGCCTGGTCCGGAGCTCACGAACAGAGCTGCTGCAACCCGTGAAAACTGCTTTCACTCCGCCAAATCTTCCCAAAACTCAACCAAATAATCACCAACTGCAACCAAACTTTGTAGGCATGATTCTAGTGCAGTTGGGGAGCTGTCCCGAAGAAATCATCGCTCAATTTGTCTTAGAGAAACGAGGGGAGAAGAGATTTGGGGAAAAGCTCAAGAACAAAGAACTCCACAAAGAAATCGCCCGATCTACGCACTCGTGAGGTTTGAGGAGAATTCCTTCGGTGCAAAGATGCTTCTCACGATTACGAACAACTTGGTTCAAACAGATTTGCCAAAACCTTTCTCAAACAAACAATCTCATCTCAGGATCAAAAGAGGGGCAAAAGCAAAACACGAAGAACACAAGCGAACCGGAGACTCGATCACGAAATCAAAGCTACCATGGCTTACGGAGGGTAAGGCCTCCGATTTCCACCAAAAACAAAGTGCAAATCCTTACAAAGGTTGGAGAGATCAACCTTGGGACCTCATGAACTAGAGAGAGGTTAGAGAGAGGGAGAGTTGGGGCAAATGATTAGGTTTCGAGAGGTGGGATGAGGATACCCTTCATCCCCTATTTAATAGGGCTTTGGCTATTTCCCAAAGACCCCCCTAGATACATGAGTGAACTACCTAGCCTAAGCATTGCAGTGCAAGCTCCAAAAAATATCTCCCGCATTTTGAATGGACGGCCCCGCTTCCTGCCGGGAGTTGCCATCGCCTTGACGCAGCCTCCAGGATTCCGCCACGTGCCATCCCCGCTTCCTCGGAAGCTCCGCCTAGGTTTTGAGGCCCAAACCCAGGAAACCCGACACCGGTAGCTTTGGGCTCAACTACCGAGCCCCGAGTTTTGAGGCCCAAACTCGGAAACCGTCCTCAGATGGTTTTGAGGCCCAAACCACCAAACCACTCGACTCAAGCCACCTTGTCCTTGCCCGGTCGGACTTCGAGTCCCATGAGCCTCCGCTCGACCCGCTCGTCCGCCGTCTTGACTTGGTCAACTCGGTCTACCTCCATGTCTTCTCGCACTCGCCGGTGCCAAGTACTAGCCACCACAGCTAGTCCGCTGGCGCCCATGGTCCCTCAGTCCCAGCCTCGCTTCCTCCCTTCACCGCTCTCAGTCCATCGGCACGGCAAGCCTCTACTCGACCTTCTCGACGCCATTGACCACTGTCACTAAGCATAGCACCTACACACCACAAGCCGACAGACAGACACACATTTGCTTTCGCAAAGGGGTTAGGGTAAGCCACTCAATCTGAAACGCTCAAGTGTTGGGCAATCACGCATCTCAAAACTAAACTACATGGGTACTTATCCACCATGTGTTCGCAATCTCCCCCTTGATGAGTGCATTGTCAACACAAGTGCATTTCAGATTTGAGCCACAAGGAAAAACTCTCCAAATGACCAAAAGCTAATAAAGCCAAAACGGGGGTCACTTGAGAGAAGCAAAACGAGTCCAAAAACTTGGTTCCCAAAGACATGGGCAATGGCTTGACGCAACCAAGCAAAACAAAAAGAGCCCTCAAGAAGAGGCAGAAACAGGCTCAACACCGCTAGCAAGTCCAAGATGCCAATCAAAGCTCTCAAAGCTCAGACAACCAATTGGAACACCAAGAGAAGCTCAAAGATACCAATCAAACCTCATAAGGCTCAAGAAGCCAATCAAAAACTGTTGGAGCCAACAAAATAAGCTAGACCCTCCAGAAGAGGCAACGGCTCAACACATCTAGCAAAAAGCTCCCCCTAAGCAAGATACTAATTGAAGAGCCAAAACAAGATACCAATTTGAACAAACTTTAACACGCTCAAAAACTCATTTTCTCCCCCTTGACTAGTGCACGTATGAAAAATGCACTGTTTCCTTGGTTGAATATGAATGAAATGCACATTTTCTCCCCCTTGTTGACACATGTAGCTCATCAAAGCCCAAAACTCAAGAACCGACCACAAATGCCATGAAATGCAAAATGAGTGCAACAGCTTCATACATAGAGCGAAGACAATGAAAGGATTCTCTAAGTGATGTGATCCTATGAGAATAGGAAAAGCTCTACGTGCCCAACAAAGACTCAGGTTGAGCTAAAGATCACTTTAGAAGCCAAAATAGAGAAGATTACATGTGTGAGCAAGGAATGGGTATCACCTCCTAGAGACAACTAAACATGGTAAGAAAGATAGGATCTATCTCAAAGCAATCTCATGTATAGCAAGTAGAACTATCCCAAGAAAAGTTCATACAACAAGCCAATGACCCAACTAAATAATTTTTTCAAGTTTCAGAGTTTTGTAGCCAAATTTTCAGTTTTAGGCACATTTCAAGTTGTATGCGAGTGGTTGTAAGCAAGGTGATGCCACTTACCAACCGGGCGAAGTCAAAGGACTTGACACACCGGTTTCGGTCATGTACGACACCGCTCAAGTTCAACCCATATGGGAAGCAGTCTCGAACACACGATGAAGTGCTCACAATGCAGACCCAACTCGATCTTCCCAATTCACAATTCAGAGAGCAATTTCATTTTAGATCACTTTTAATCATGGTGCTCAATGGAAGTGAATGAAACAATGAAGAGCCATGGTTACAAGCTATATACAAGGCAGCCAAGAAGGATCTTCAAAAGCCTACACATGCTAGTGCCATTTCAGAGGTGACATGGGGAATTAAATTCAGTTTTAAAGCTTTTCTAACCTAGCTCTATTGCATATCTATAGATCAAAAAGAGTCTAAGTTAGGCAACACCATAGACACATAAAGCACCTCAAACAGAGAATAGTTTCATTATGTTGGCTATAGGTATGAAGCTTAAAATGAACTATGTTACAAATGCAATGCAAAATGCAATGACACCAATTGAAAGCTAAACACACCAAAAGAAAGAGAAAGAAAAGTCAAATAAGAACCAAAAAGAACTATGATACACAAAGATCTTCCCTCTACTAAAAAGGGAAGCAAACACCCAACTCGCCCCGAAGGCGAGAAAACGCAGCTTGATCTAATGGTTTTGTGAGAATGTCCACAAGCTGGTTTTGGGTTTCGACATGCCGGAGGTCAATGTCGCCCTTCTCGTAGTGATTATGCAAGAATTGAAAACGGACCTCAATGTGCTTGGTTTTAGAGTGAAGCACATGATTTTTGGCCACACTAATTGCACTCGTGCTATCGCAAAACAGAGGCACCTTAGTAAGCACAAGACCAAAGTCTTTCAAAGTGGCAATCATCCAAATCAACTGCGAGCAACAGCTAGCTGCGGCAACGTACTCAGCTTCGCACGTCGACTGTTCCACGCTAGACTGTTTGCGAGAAGACCAAGACACAAGAGAAGACCCGAGAAACTGGCAAGTCCCAGAAGTGGACTTCCAATCAAGACGACAACCGGCAAAGTCGGCATCAGAATAACCACAAAGCTCAAGAGAGGAAGAGGTGGAAAACCAAAGACCAAATTCGGGAGTGAAGCGCAAGTACCTCATGATGCGTTTCACCGCCTGCTTGTGTGAAGTCCATGGGGACGCCTGAAAGCGTGCGCACAAGCAGACGACAAACTGAATGTCCGGCCGAGTCGCTGTCAAGTACAGAAGCGACCCGATCATGCTTCGGTACTCCGTTTGATCCACCACCTCTCCTTCCTCGTCCCGCATCCAAGGCAGTCGTAGTTGACATAGGCATCGAAAGGGGCTTTGCCTCGCCCATGTCAAACTTCTTCAAGATATCCTTCGTGTACTTGTCTTGGTGCACAAACGTCCCTTCCCAGGTTTGTTTGATTTGCAACCCGAGAAAGAAAGTCAACTCTCCCATCATGCTCATCTCAAATTCCCTGCTCATAAGATCTGCAAACTTGGCAACAAGAGCATGAGAAGAACCACCAAAGATGATATCATCCACATAAATCTGGACTAGGAGAGTGTCTTTGCCTTGCTTGAGGAGAAAGAGCGTTTTTATCGACCGATCCCATTTTAAAACCCTTAGCAAGCAAAAACGTTTTCAACCTATCGTACCATTCTCTAGGGGCTTGTTTCAAACCATACAAAGCTTTGTGAAGTTTAAAAACATGGTTTGGAAACTTGGGATTTTTGAAACCGGGAGGTTGTTTAACATAAACTTCCTCCTTTATAAGCCGTTAAGAAAGCACTTTTAACGTCCATTTGAAAAAGTTTAAAAACCCTTAGAGGTCGCAAAAGCTAGAAGGATTCTAATGGCTTCTAAACGAGCTATGGGAGCAAAGGTTTCCTCATAATCTATTCCCTCATGTAGCTGGACCTCCCTCAGGTGCAACGGGCATCGATTGAGGAAGCTGCTTGATCCACCCCCATGTAGAGGGAGTAGTCGGATCGGGACCGTGAGGCAAAGTGGATGTCACAAGGGTCAACGGGGGCAGCTAGTGGAGTTGGCTCAGGATCACCCCAATCGGCATCTTGCTCCTCCTCCAAAAAGGTGCTAGTGTTCACCTCATCATCACCTGCAAGCTCAAATGGAGTGGAAACACAGGGCATAGTCTCATCGAAGGTAATCTCACAAGTCTCCATCACTCGGTTAGTCTCAAGGTTAAGTGCACGATAAGCACGAGAGTGAGTAGAATAACCAAGAAAGATACCATCAGAAGACCATGATTCAAATTTGTCCAACTTACAGTCCTTTTTAAGGATGAAGCACCTGCACCCAAACACCCGTAGGTGACTTACCTTGGGTGGTCTCCCAAATCGCAGCTCATAAGAAGTCTTTTTCTTGAAAGCTCGGAGAAAAATGCGATTGGAAACATAGCAAGCAGAACTGAGTGCTTCGGCCCAATACCACCTAGGAGTCCTATGCTCATCGAGCATCGTCCTGGCCATCTCAACAAGGGTCTGATTCTTGCGCTCAACAACACCGTTCTGCTGGAGAGTGTGAGGTGAGGAAAACTGGTGATCGAGACCCAAAGAAGAGCAAAGAGTTGCAAAGTGAGCATTCTTGAATTCTGTGCCATTATCACTGCGGATAGCTCTCATGCATTCTTAGGTAGCTCATTTTGCAATCTCAAAATCAGATCTCGAACTAGTGGAAAAGCCTCATCCTTACTCTCCAAAAGAACACCCAAAAGTATCTCGACTAGTCATCAACGACTACAACCACATACCACTTCCCTCCTTCCGACCTGACCCGAGCTGGACCAACTGTGTCCATGTGTAAGAGCTCGTCGGGTCGAGTGGTCATGATCTCAGTCACAGGAGGATGGGAAGCGGCAACCATCTTGCCATGCCTGCAAGGATGGCAAACCAAGCCCTTCTCGAACTTTAGCTTTGGCAATCCTTGGATAAGGTCCATTGAGCTAAGCCTTGCAAGCAAGTCAAAACTCAAATGTCCCAATCTCCTATGCCACTTCCAAAGCTCAGAGGAAGAACCGGCAAGAAGACAACGAGAAGGTCCGGAAGAGATAGTAAAATCTGCACGAAAAACCTTCCCGAAGGGCAAAATCCGGCAAACAAGATCACTACGAGAGTCCAAAATCCGAGACAAGTTTGTCTTAAAACTCACTTCAAAATCGTCTTCAAGGAGTTGCGAAACCGGAGAGAAGGTTAAAATGCAAATTTGCAACCAAAGCAACATCCTTGAGGACAAAAGACGAATTGACTCGGATCGACCCTCGGGACACAACCTTACCTTTACTCTTGTCCTCGAAAGTGATGTACTCGGTGTGGCACACGGGGTCGAGGCTGGAGAACCACTTGGCACTTCCGGTCATATGGCGTGAACATCCGTAATCCACAAGCCAAGTCTCCTCTAGTCCTCCTTCCTATATCAATAAAAAGACATAGGGTGAGCAAACGAACCAACACTGGGGTTAGTAAACTGTGAAGGATACCGGTGTTGTCCCACTTGCCCAAAGAATGGGTTAGGAGAAAAACCAAACATCTCCTACCCCACGGGGGAATAGCGATCACCACGATAGGGAAAACATGGTCCGCTAGTGAAGGGTGGAGTAAAGCCACCGCCACGAGGCCCGTAGTCATATGGGTCACGACCGGTACCACACCGGGCACGCCCACCACGTGGTCTCACCTCCTAAGGCCTAGCACCTTGAGGCATTGTACCTCTAGGCCTAGAAGCGCGCCTCTGAACTTCCGGTTCACGCACCCCAACTTGTGGGTGGTACATGTCCTAGTTGTTCAACTCAACCTGCCTCCGATCATCTCTCTTCCTCCTAAAGCAAAACTCAGCCAAGTGCCCATCCCGCTCGCAATACTCACAATGATACCTCACCACACTCTTGGTAGGCACTCTTTTGGTGGGTTGGGTGGCTCTAGCTTTCTTAGGAAGGGGATCACTAGAGATATCTGTGTAGGAATACGAGGTTGCTATGCTAGCCGGAAAACAAAACTTTTCGACCTCATAAACCAGGATCTACTGCTAGTTACAGGTTACAGGATTACCACTAGACGCGTAGGTGCAGCGGGAAGACGACTTGATGTAGTCGTGCGCGTCGCAGCAGGCAGTGCAGTTGCGTGGTCGTCCGTCCTCAACGTCCCCTTCGCGCAGTTCGTCTTTGTGCTCCAGATGCAGCACCTCCGAGGAATCCCACACGTACAGGGAGGAAGCGTTGCGCCTCCGGACTGCTAGGTCCCCCGAGGAACAAAAGGCGCGAGCGTGGGGAGGCGACGACGGCTGCCAGAAGGCGTGGATCAATATCGTCCCGCGCCCACCCCTTGCTTATATAGGCGTCCTGACGAGCTCCCACGTTGGAGGCCCATTAGTAACCCTAAACCTAGTCTAATTCGGGTCCAACCCGAATTAGGCTTCCAGCCCTTTAAGCGTGCGACCCTATGGGCTCACGCATACATAGACATGTCCCAAGTACTCTTACTCGCCCAATAGTTGATAGCGGCCTCTAGCAAGGCGTGTCAACTCCTATGCATACGCTATGATCATATCAGACGAACCACTATGACCATGTACAAGTTATTCCCTTTGCCACTCGATATATGGTTCAACTCGTGGGTTAACACTTAACCCAAGCACCGGCCATGCATTTGTTGATCCAATCACATGAGTGATCCAGTGATATCTCTCTCACGAAGAGAGGGGCAAATTACATCTTGATTGTCTATGTCTCATAGCATGTTTCCCGACCACCCAAGGACCACCTTTATAACTACCCAATTACGGAGTAGCGTTTGATAGTCTCTAAGTAGATCGTTTCACATCTTGAGTACATACCACAATCTCAGGTCTAAGGACATAACGTACATGACATGAATAGAGACTTTCTCTTGTTGGGTCAGTCCAGCCTACATGTCTCACATGTGCCCACATTATTAGTTTGATATCTCCATGTCTATGACTTGTGAAACATAGCCATCAACTAATACATGTGCTGGTCTAATATTCAAGTGTGCTCTTACAAGAATGCCGACCAGGGACAACTTTTTTAGAATAACCATTCAGGTAATTGAGTTCCACAAACAATTCACATAATTGTCAATCAATACTAGTTGTCTATAATGGATATTCAAAGAACACTTTATTAATCATGGATACAATCGGAATATAATCATCTACATGATTAGCTCTAGGGCATATTCCTAACAGTCTCCCACTTGCACTAGAGTTAATCTCTTAGATGTCTAATCCCCATAGACCTCAAGTGTGCCTCATGCTTAGGCTGTGGAAGAGCCTTTATCAAAGGATCTGCAACATTCAAATCCGTATGTATCTTGCACATTTTGATCTCATCTCGACCGACGAACTCTCGAATAAGATGAAACTTCCGCAGTACATGTTTGTTCTTTTGGTGATTCCTTGGCTCCCTAGCCTGCGCTATCGCCCCATTGTTGTCACAATGTATATTCAATGGGGCGGACGCATTTGGAAACACACCAAGTTCAATGAGGAACCTCCTCATCCAAACACCTTCCTTTGCAGCGGCAGAAGCTGCAATGTACTCGGCTTCTGTTGTAGAATCAGTCACCGTCTCCTGCTTGGAACTTTTCCAACTTACAAACCACCATTAATTGTGAACACAAAACCTGATTGAGACTGTGAATCATCTATGTCAGTTTGGAAGCTAGCATCGGTGTAACCATTTACAATGAGCTCCTCATTACCTCCATAGATTAGGAACACATCTTTAGTCCTTCTCAAGTACTTAAGAATGTTTTTAACAAGCGTCCAGTGACTCACCTGGATTGGCTTGGTACCTGCTCGCAACACTTAGAGCATATGAGACATCTGGGCGAGTACATATCATGGTGTACATGATGGAACCAACTGCCGAAGCGTATGGAACCTTACTCATTCGTTTCCGCTCATCAGCTGTCGAAGGACACTGCTTCTCGCTGAAACGTATACCATGTGACATAGGCAAGAACCCTTTCTTGGATTGTTCCATGTTGAACCGTTTCAACACCTTGTCAATGTATGTCTCTTGACTTAATCCTATAAGCCTCTTTGATCTATCTCTATAGATTTTGATGCCCAAAATGTATGTTGCTTCTCCTAAATCCTTCATAGAAAAACTATTATTCAGTGAAGTCTTTACAGATTGCAACATAGGAATGTCATTCCAAATCAATAGTATGTCATCCACATACAAGATTAGAAATACAACAACGCTCCCACTTTCCTTCTTGTAAACACAAGGTTCTTCTCATTCTGACGAAAGCCAAACCCTTTGATCACTTCATCAAAAAGAATATTCCAACTCCGAGATGCTTGCTTTAATCCATAAATGGATTTCTATAGCTTGCATATTTTTCTAGCATTATTAGGATCAACAAAACCTTCGGGCTATATCATATACACGTCCTCCTCCAAATTTCCATTTAGAAAGGCTGTTTTTAACATCCATCTGCCAAATCTCATAATCGAAATAAGCAGCAATTGCTAGAATGATCCGGATAGATTTAAGAATCGCTACCGGCGAGAATGTCTCGTCGTAGTCAACTCCTTGAACTTGCCGAAAACCCTTTGCAACAAGTTGAGCTTTATTGACGTGAACGTTTCCATCCATATCCTTTTTCCTTTTATAGACCCATTTGCACTCATAGGTTTAACCCCATCAGGCGGGTCAACCAAGTTCCAAACTTGATTGTCTCCCATGGAATCTATCTCGGATCTCATGGCACTTTGCCATTTCTCGGAATCTGGGTCCATCATTGCTTCCGCGTACGTTGCAGGTTCGTCATCGTCTAACATAACACTTCCCCACATGCCTCACGGATTCTTGCTGACCTTCGTGGTTGTGGTGGTGTTTCTCTTGCCACAGGTATCTCAACTTGTTCTGCTACATTAGCATCACTCGTAGAGTTTATCTCCTATTGGCTCATCTTGAACTTCTTCAAGATACACCTTCTCTACACTTTTCTCTTTGTTGAGAAACTCTTTCTCTAAGAAAACACCATTCCGAGCAACAAACACTTTGCCCTCTGATCGGTTGTAGAAGTAATACCCTAAAGTTTCCTTTGGATATCCCACGAAAAAGCATTTGTCCGACTTGGGTGTAAGTTTATCTGACATAAGTCGTTTGACATAAACTTCACAACCCCAAATCTTTAGAAAAGACAAACTGGGACTCTTACCAGTCCATATCTCATATGGTGTCTTGACTACGGACTTAGACAGTACCCTATTCAATGTGAAAGTGGCTGTTTCTAGAGCGTATCCCCAAAATGAGAGTGGTAGGTCTGACTGGCTCATCATAGACCAAACCATGTCCAACAAAGTCCGATTATGTCACTCGGACATGCCGTTTCTCTGAGGCATTCCAGGTGGCGTAAGCTGTGGAACAATTCCGCAACTCTTTAGATGATTGCTAAACTCATGGCTCAAATATTCGCCTCCTCGATCAGATCGCAAGGCTTTAATTTTCATGCCACGTTGATTCTCTACTTCATTCTGAAATTCTTTGAACTTTTCAAATGTTTCAGACTTATGCTCATTAGGTAGACATATCCATATCTACTAAAGTCATCAGTAAAGTTATGAAGTATTGAAATCCACCTCTAGCAGTCGTGCTCATTGGTCCACATACATCAGTATGTACGAGTTCCAACAAGTCAAACGCCCTCTCAGGAAATCCTTTGAATGGCGCCTTGGTCATCTTGCCTAGTAGGCAAGCCTCACATGTCTCGTATGATTCAAAATCAAACGAAGCTAGAAGACCATCATCATGGAGCCTCTTCATGCGATTCTCACTTATATGACCCAAACGACAATGCCACAAATATGTAGAACTTAACTCATTAAGCCGAGGCCTTTTAGCATTAACATTACAGATAGGTGTATCATCAAGATTTAAAATAAACAATCCATTCACAATGGATGCAAAAGCCACAAACATGTCATTCTTTGAGATCACACAAACCATTGTCTTTACTCGTAAATGAATAACCATCCTTCATCAAACATGAAGGTGACACAATGTTTCGACTTAAACTAGGAACAAAATAATAATTATTCAACTCCATGATAAATCCTGACGGGAGGTGAAGTTGCATCGTCCCAACGCTCAACGCAGCAACTCTTGCATTGTTGCCCACACGGAAATCAACTTCGCCTCTTCTCGTGCTTCTACTTCTTACCATTCCCTGCATCGTATTGCAAATATGAGCAACCGATCCAGTATCAAATACCCAGGAATTAATGTAAGAATCAGCGAGAAAAATATCTGTAATATAAACGACAAGTGTACAAGCACGGGAGTACCTTTACTACCGCCATCCTTCTTTAAGGACTCCAAGTACAGCTTGCAGTTCCTCTTCCTGTGACCTTTCCCCTTACAATGAAAGCATATTGCTTTAGCAGCTGGTCCATTGTCCTTGGGTGCAGGAGGAGGGTTTGGCTTAGAGATCTCATCTTTAGCCTTCGTCTTCTTCTTCCACCCAGCCCTCCTTTTAAAGTTAGGCTTGTTTTGAACCGCCATCACATGGCTACTGCCTACTGCCTTCTTGATATCAGCTTCTGCTATTTTAAGCATGCCACATAATTCATTCAAGCCCTTCTCCGCCCCATGCATATGGTAGTTCGAGATGAAGTTTCCATAACTGGGCGGAAGAGACGCAAGAATGAAATCAGTTGCCAACTCTTGGCCAATTGCGAAGCCTAGCTTCTCCAACCTCTGAGTGTAACCAACCATCTTGATTACATGTGGCCCTACAGGTGCGCCCTCAGCCAGCTTGGTTTCTGCAAGCGCCTTAGAGACATTGAACCTTTCAGTCCGCGCTTGAGTTTGGAACATATCTTCAAGCGCCACGATCATATCGTTCGCTGAATGATTGTTGTCGAACTGCATCTGTAGATCAGGTTCCATACAAGCAAGCATGAGGCAACTCACTTCAAGATCAGCATCACATGCTTTCTTGTAAGCGGTTTTCTCTGCAGTAGGTGCATTATCATCAGGTTCATCTGGTAATGGGGTGTCTAGAATATCTTCCTTTTTCTCAGCCCTGAGAACAATTCTCAGGTTGCGGATCCAATCCGCATAATTTGTTCCATTCAACTTATCTTTCTCAAGAATTGATCGCAAAGTAAATGGTTGATTACTGGGAGCCATCTACAACAAAAGTAATGCAAAATACTAAGACAATGTATCCATGAAGGAGTAAGTTATATCAAAATAAAACATACTCCCACTAAAATCAATATCCCTCAATTGATACTTAGTGATTCAAGACCCACAACTAACAAGTCAACTAGTGAGCTTTAGCATCACCGCTAGAAGACATGGTAGATCGGTAAGCAACACTTTGCTAATCATATCACATATGACTCTTGTTGTTGGGCAGCATCTCTATGCTACGCTCAACCTCCCCATGCTTCAAGGTCCCTGACCGTTAGGATAACCTTGTTCAAGTAACCAAACCTTCTGCTAGTAAGTGTCCGACATGAACCTGTCTAGTCAAGGAAAATCAGTGGCACCCTAATTTTCATAGACCCACCACCAATCGTACAAGACACGTGACAGTGCAAGGTTTGGGGAAGCATACAACTTAAACATTGCTGAGGGATCATTCTACTTTACTATCATATTCATGTAGACAAAACATAATAGTGAACAACAAAAGTAGAATAAAATGAGAATCACATTCACACATAGTGACTTGGTATGGCCCTTTAAATAATGGTGATCTCCATCTCCATCATCTTGCCATCATGGTGATCTTCATCTCCATGATCCACGTGTGACATCCTTCTTGTGATAAGTCCTCCAAGAACTATCTTACCGCAAGCTATACTAATTACATAGTCACAAGATCACAAGATGGCACGCAGGCAAAAACATCAAAAGACAACACATATGGCTCCAGCCGTGTTGCTTACATGCCACGCAGGGCATGAAAATTACATACAATCACATAGGCCATACCAACCACATCAACTCCTGCAAAAACGAGTTAGGCGTAGAACAATTCTAGGCGCTATAGCAGATAGCAACGGCGGTCCCATCAGCTAAAAATTGACTGGGATTACATAGATCGCATCTACTCCCGACGCGCATCACATGCGCCCGGCTTCTGACCTAGGTTTCAATTCGATCAATCTAATTGATCTCCAACTCGCCCTGACTGGATTTACTTGTATCTGTTAACTCGGATGGCGGAATTCCGACCGGTACGAGTAGGTTGATGCAATACCATCGCAGCAAGACATGAACCAAAGTCTGAGATTCATCATAAAACCCGCATATCACCATATGCTAAGATCTGAACCTATAACGAGGCAGTAACGGCTCTGATACCACTGTAGGAATACGAGGTTGCTACGCTAGCCGGAAAACAAAACTTTTCGACCTCATAAACCAGGATCTACTGCTAGTTACAGGTTACGGGATTACCACTAGACGCGCAGGTGCAGCGGAAGACGACTTGATGTAGTCGTGCGTGTCGCAGCAGGCAGTGCAGTTGCGTGGTCGTCCGTCTCAACGTCCCCTTTGCGCGGTTCGTCTTTGTGCTCCAGATGCAGCACCTCTGAGGAATCCCACACGTACAGGGAGGAAGCGTTGCGCCTCCGGACTGCTAGGTCCGCGAGGAGCAAAAGGCGCGAGCGTGGGGAGGCGACGGCGGCTGCCAGAAGGCGTGGATCAATATCGTCCCGCGCCCACCCTTGCTTATATAGGCGTCCTGACGAGCTCCCACGTTGGAGGCCCATTAGTAACCCTAAACCTAGTCTAATTCGGGTCCAACCCGAATTAGGCTTCCAGCCCTTTAAGCGTGCGACCCTATGGGCTCACGCATACATAGACATGTCCCAAGTACTCTTACTCGCCCAATAGTTGATAGCGGCCTCTAGCAAGGCGTGTCAACTCCTATGCATACGCTATGATCATATCAGACGAACCACTATGACCATGTACAAGTTATTCCCTTTGCCACTCGATATATGGTTCAACTCGTGGGTTAACACTTAACCCAAGCATGGCCATGCATTTGTTGATCCAATCACATGAGTGATCCAGTGATATCTCTCTCACGAAGAGAGGGGCAAATTACATCTTGATTGTCTATGTCTCATAGCATGTTTCCCGACCACCCAAGGACCACCTTTATAACTACCCAATAACGGAGTAGCGTTTGATAGTCTCTAAGTAGATCGTTTCACATCTTGAGTACATACCACAATCTCAGGTCTAAGGACATAACGTACATGACATGAATAGAGACTTTCTCTTGTTGGGTCAGTCCAGCCTACATGTCTCACATGTGCCCACATTATTAGTTTGACATCTCCATGTCTATGACTTGTGAAACATAGCCATCAACTAATACATGTGCTGGTCTAATATTCAAGTGTGCTCTTACAAGAATGCCGACCAGGGACAACTTTTAGAATAACCATTCAGGTAATTGAGTTCCACAAACAATTCACATAATTGTCAATCAATACTAGTTGTCTATAATGGATATTCAAAGAACACTTTATTAATCATGGATACAATCGGAATATAATCATCTACATGATTAGCTCTAGGGCATATTCCTAACAATCTGGCAGTGTGTCAAGTGGGTTGCGAAGATGATTCGGTTTGGCAATCCACACTTGCTTCTGTGGAGTGGTTTTGGGTGGCTCTTCAAACATACCATCTCTCATAGGAAACTCAGAGGGGTTGGTAGGCTTAGGTGGAGTGAACTTGGTGAGCTTGGGAATTGTGGTGGGTTTCTGCTTTCACTTAACCCACTGCACTCATCGATCTTGCCAAACAAGCTATCGTCCTTCCCACCTATAGCAAAGCCTACTCCCGTGCTACCAGCCCTTTTGCATTGGCTAAGAAACATCCCCAACTGCGGCTCTCGGCAAGACACCCAGCTCAAGATGGACCGAAGGTATGTGTTTTCTTCCTCAGTACGCATCTTGTCGTGTCTGCATGACGCGATCTCAAGCTCCAAAGCCTCAAAGCGATCTGACTCTCTAGTGCTATCTGAGCTGACCTTCTCTAACACAACAATCCTAGCATCCTTCTGTGCCAGCTCAGAATGCAAGCCTAAGCAAGATTTGCACGCACCAAGTAAGCTAGGCCTAGCCTTCAGCTCACTGACCTCCTCAAGTAGAGTGCCATACTTGTCCTGGAGAGTGACAAGATCAGACATGTGTATGGCACAAGCATCACACTCTACCTCCTTAGTAACCACCACCGATGCCTTAGCAAACTCTAGCTCATGCATCGCGCTAAGATACTTAGCCTTGAAATCATTCCTCTTGCACGCGGCACGCTTGAGCAAAGCATCCTGACTCATCAAAGTGTCATTCAGGGACTCAAGCTCGAGAGAGAGGGATTTGATGGTGGGTGATACCTCGGGTGTGTCGGAGTCGTAGTCGGAGTCATCCTTGTGCTTGCCGACCTTGCCTTCTTCAATCGCCATGGTGCAAAAGCCACCGTGCTTGGCGTCGGCGTAGAAGCATAGGCCGTTGAACTTGTCCTCAACCTTTCCCTTCGACTCATCATCGCTTGAGGAAGAACCTCCGTTGGAGGAGGCATTGATGTCGCTAAGGGAGGCGAGGAAGACTCGATGCTTGGCCTTCACCTTGTCGATCACCTTCTTGAGGACCTTCGGTTGTAGCCACCCTTGACTTTGTGCTTGTCCTCGAAGTGTTGCTCGTGCTTGTCCTTGCACTTGGTGAAATCACCCACAACTTTCTTGGGGCAGTTTGCGATGAAGTGATCCTCATCACCTCAACAATAGCACCCCTTGGTCGAGCCACCACGTCGTCGGTTCAAACGGTTGTTGTGAAACCGTGAGAACCTAGTGATGACCAAAGCCAGCTCATCATCTCCAAGAGCCTCCACTTGCTCCTCTGCCACAGAAATCAAAGACAAAGAGAACAAAGAGTGTGAAGGGTCAGAGGAGGAAGAAGACATACTGCCGGGGCCAGAAACTAACGCCATAGATGGTTTCGATGGGTTTTCAAGCTTGGCCCGGGTCTGGTAGTCAATCTCCGAGGACTTAAGCTTGCTGAACAGCTTGTCCACGGTCAGGGCATCATAGCCTAGTGACTCCTGAATGGCAGCCACCATCATCTCCCACACCTTCTGATCAAGAGCATGCAAAAGCTTGATAGCCGATTGGAAGCGAGTGAACATCCCATCAACAGATTCACCGGCCAACTGAACAAAGTTCTCGTACTCTCTACGGTATATGTCGAAGAGTCTGGACTTGATCTAAGGGTTGCCCTCATGATATCTCAAGAGTGTTTGCCAGATCTCCCGTGCCGTAGTGAGACTCGAAACTCTCTCAAACTCAGGAAGAGACAAACAAGAGAAGAGAATGCTATGGGCTCTTGCGTTTGACGCATGTTGCATGACTTGGAGGTCGGTGATCCGAGCGCCAAGAACCACGTAGTCCTCATTCTCACAAATCTCCCAAAACTTCGTATCAAGCCCTTGGAGGTAAGCGGACATGCGCACCTTCCAATAGGCAAAGTTGGTTCCATCGAAGTAAGGAGGTTTACCAGCACCTCGCTCCATGTCACCTTCGCGGATCAAGAACCGTGTAAGGTGGATTGATCCTTAACCAGCTCTGATACCAATTGAAGGACCGAGAACGGCGACCAGAGGGGGGGGTGAATGGGCCACTCTTCCCAAAAACCAAACCCAGTTGCTGGGTGCTCAACCTCCCCACGGGGGAGGTTGAGCACCCAGCAACTGGGTTTGGTTTTTGGGAAGAGTGGCCCGAATATTTCGAGAGAAATTTGAGGATCCCATTCACCCCCCCTCTGGTCACCGTTCTCGGTCCTTCAATTTACTATGTTATACTACGTTGTTGCATTAAGTATAGGAGTTGAATGAACCTATTTGATGCATATCACCCTCCTTGTTATTGATATCCCTATATCCTTGTTAACCTGATAGTATAGCAAAGATAGATGCTTAGCATTGCTAAATTAATATGGAACCTCGGTGACCCCCTGTCACGTAATGCCCTACGTGGCACACTGATGGGTTGAATGATATCATGAAATGGAAAGGCAACAGGGAAGGTTGGTAAATTGTCCGTACATCTAATACTGGCAACATCTAGGTGAGCTGTGCACCCTAGGCTGGTATTTTGCGTATGTGTCTACCTTTTGGCGGGCCGATCGGGTGGTGTCCCTCTTGTTATGTTGAACGCATGCCTAAACCCTTAGCTGGCAAGATAACTCTTTCGAGCCGTGAAACCTACCTACTGGCCGAACCAAGAATGAACATAACCGCAATTCGGTGCGGGGTGATGAGGACGCGGAGTGTAAAGCCGAGTGCCTGGCTAGCTGATCCCTATCAGGAGGGACCGGGTGCCGGGTGGTCCTTGGGTTTGTTTAGGCTTTATGTGAAGCGTTCTTGGTTTGAATTGTAGAGTAGGCGACTGCCACGTCCCTTGGTCCAGGGACTGCGAGGTTTGGGTGAGGAATAAACCCTCCAGCTGGATAGTGTTGGCACAAGTTATGATAAACTTTTTGTTAACACTGGATTTTGGTATGCTCAGAAAGATGATAGGTGGGAAAGTGGAGAACTCAGAGCATTCGGCAAGCGTCTGTGCAGTTGGCTAGTTTTCAGAGAAGTCGGCAAATGTCCGTGCAGTCGGCTAATCGCCAAAGGTTTGGCTAAATGATCATGCGGTCGGTTATTCTAAGGAAGAGCGGTTTTCCGTTAAAGAAGCAACGAAAACGACAAGCAAAGGGCCGATCAGGCAACGAAGACCACGACGATTTAGGCAATGAAGACTCCGGAGGAAATTAAACTCAAAGATATCATGTTTTTTTCCTTTAATATTTTATAACCGTGTCCTTTTAGGACTCATGTCACAATCAGGGTATAAATATGAACCCTTAGCCATTGTAAAAACGGTTCACAACCAATACAATACAACCAGCCCGTGCCAATTTCGAGTCCTTTGTCGTGTCGTCGAGTTCTTCGAGAGGAACCATCGATCCGTCGACCTCCATAAGTTCCGGCAACCTTGTTATCATGCCTAGTATCATGCGATGGATTTAGATGTTGATGCAAGTAGTCTTGTTTGTTTTCAATGATCGTGCGGCGGATCCTTGCTTGAAAATCAAGAAATCTTCGCTTATGTTTTGTGTATGAGTAGATACTGCGCGGTAGGTGCTTGCTCAATATGCCTAGCAAAAGCAAGATAGTTACTAGCTCTATTAGATTCGGCAAGATCTAGTAGATTCATTAAGTTACTACATGTTGCATGTTTATATATATTTTATATATTGGTAACATTCTTTTGCCCAATCTAAACTGATACGGTTCGACTCCATCTTTATCATAGAATTATCCATGTTTCTTGTAATTGTTTATATCCATAAGTAGATTTTATATTCATGATAGCCGAATTAGTTTCATCTAGATTGTTACGTGTTGCGGGTTCGTGCATGTCAACTATGTTTGAGATTTTATAAAGTTAGGTGTCGTGCAACGGATACAAGCTTTAGATTAGTTCGATCATGTTTGCTTACGTGTTCCTTCATCATGGACCCTAATTCGGTTGGATAGCTGAGTTGGTTATGCTTTAATTCATAATTAATGATGATTCATTCATACATACTTTCTCATGAATGCATGTTCGGCAATCAACTCTTTACGTACTCATTGTTTGTTTTAGCCGAATGATCTATAAAACTTGTTGGCAGATAGCTTCTATAGCTATATGTCGTCGTAAGTGGCTTTAGGGCCGTATATATGGAACTGTCTGGTCTACCTGGCATGTTCCAGTTTTATATCTAATAATTTTCATCCCTTGTTAGTTTTAGGTCAAACTCACTGGCACGTTTCCGGACTCCGAAACACCCGGGCACCCGATTGAAGCTACGCTTTCTGGCTTGCTGTGTGTTAGGCACAATGCGTCACATTTTGTGTCAACACACTTTTTAGCATGCTCGGTGGGACCCTACATCTCAAGATGGTTGAAATTGATAATAGGCAGGTTCTGGACGTGACTATGGATGAGTTGCCGGAAGACCTGAGGAATATTGTCCAGCAAGCATGTGATGAGTTTCAACGTAAATGCTTGATGTCTTTTTCAAAGAACAAAAGCAACAAGGTTTTTTAGAAACAGTCACTCCCAAGAACTCTCCTTCATCATCAAACTGATTACACTGAAGAAGAAGATGCTCGGAAGATGACTGAGATGGTTTACAAAGCAATGAGCGAGACTATGAGGAATCACCATACAACTTTCCTGAATACCTTTCGCTCGATCATGGTCAGTACCTTCGGTCCATCTGCCGATAAATGCTTTGAGGAAACCATTGGTCCAATGCAAGGGCCGACATTGTTCAATATGCCGAAACGCCAGGAAAAAATTGCTGAAGATGGCGAGACGTCTGGCATGAACCAAGGTGGGATGGCTCCTCACCAGAAACAACAACACCCCATGACTTATGGCCAGCTCACATTCTGTACAACGGGGAGCGTCCCACAATCGGCTTTCAAGGTGTCTCCAGCTGCGAATAGGTTGCAGAAAAATATGTATGGAGACGGATATCAAGAATTTGCCGATTACAATGCTATTGACTCTTTCCTGAATCCAGGGTATAAGAACTCTGCAGGTTTGGCTTTTGAAGGGCAGACACATGGAGCTCCAAACTCGAATATTGACCTTATCATGAACAGGATGGCGGATATAATGCAAAATCAGTTTGGCCTCAAGCCAAAGAGCCAGTCCTATGCATACAAGTCCCCTTATCCAGAGTGGTATAACCGAGTTGCACTCCCTCCGAGAGTAAAACCTCGCACAGACCTGACCAAGTTTTCTAGTCAGGATGATACTAGCACCATAGAACACATCAGCCGATACTTAATGCAGCTTGGAGAGGCATCCGCTGATGAAGCTTGGAGGATTCGGTATTTCCCGTTGTCTCTGACAGGGCCGGCTTTCACGTGGTTCACGTCTCTGTCGGCTAATTCCATTGGTACTTGGGCAGAATTGGAGCAGAAGTTTCATTCATATTTCTTTACAGGCACTAATGAGAAGAAACTAGTTGACCTTATGAGCTTGAAGTAGAGAGCCAATAAAACACCCCAGGAGTATCTTTGCAGGTTCAGGGAGACTAAAAACCTCTGCTATTCCTTAAACCTGCCAGATGACCAGTTGCTAGGGATGGCAATAGCGGGCATGCAACCGAATGTCAGGGAGAAGCTGTTCGGCATGGACTTTGATGACCTTGGTCAGCTATCACAGCGATTAGCCATGATGAGCAATCAGGCTCAAGGGTTCAGAAGAGACAACTGTTTCCATAAGGGTGATGTGGCTAATGAGATGTATCAAAGTTTCCTGGAGGAAGCAGCAGAGTACGATGATGAAGATGAAATAGCCGTAGCCGAATTGGTCTGGGGGAAAGAACCAACTCAGGTCAGTCAACGCTGGTTGAGGCAGCAGAAGGGTACGTACGACTTTGATGTCTCCAAGTCAGACAAGCTGTTTGAGATGTTGCTCCAAGAGGGGCGTATCAAGTTGCCGGAAGGGCACCCCATGCTGCGCCCTGAAGGGGTGAGAGATAAAAAGTTTTGCGGTTACCACAATCCCAATTCTCATTCCATCAATGATTGCCGAGTATTCAGAATGTGGATTCAGAAAGTTATTCAAGAAGGGCATTTGAAATTTGATGGTAAGATGAAAATTGATGCTAATCCTTTTGCACAGAACACAGTGTCCTTCTCCATGAACATGGTTGCTATAGAAAACTCTAAAGACAAGGGCAAGGTGAAAGTGTTAACCTCAGACAGAGCTAAGAAAACCGATGCTGTTGATCCCGATCGGCAAATTACAAATGAAGAATTTTAGCAACAGGCTCGGTTCCAGAACGGCCGAACCGGGAGAGGGGAACCTTCTAAGCCTAGAGTCACGACACAGATTCTTTTGAACAAATGGCGATGGGAGCAAGAATGGTATCGGAAGCGAAGGTATTACGAGGAACAATAGTTCATGGAGGAACATCAGAGGTATGAGGAAGAGATGTACCAGAGGGAGCAAGAGTACATGAGAGAGCAGGAACAATCTCATTGGGGATGCTCATTCTTTAAACATTGTTGGAATGAAGGCTTGAAGCTGCCTACTAAAGATAATTGCCCTGAATGCAGTGACCAATATTCAGAGTACAGGCAGTCTCGGGCCAACCGCCATCCAGTCCATGAAAGGCTTAGAGCACGTTTTACTGAGGACGATCGGCGCGTAAAAATGGATAGCTCTGAAAATCGGCGAAGCAAGAGATTTGCCGATCAAGGGTGGATCCATTATGAAGAAGGCACTGAGGAAGAAGAGCTCCGTGAGTACGTGTGGCAGGAAGGACAATGGTGTCCACCAGGGCTGAGAAAGAGCCAGAAAAGAAGGGTACAATGCTTGAGGAACAAAGAGTTGGCACAGACAGTTGCCGAAAAGAAACAAGTGTGGTGTCCTAAGGAAAAGCCTGACAAGCAAGACTAGTCGGCTGATGCGTATATGGCTTTCTTTATTCCATCAAAGTTCTTAGCTCCAGAAAACCAGGATATCCAAGAAGAAGTGTATTCAGACTTCGATGAGAGTGAGTATCATGATCTGATGGCCCAACTTGTCCTAACCGAACGGTCAGTTTTCGATAAGCCAGCCAAACATCGACATTTGAAGCCACTTTATGTGAAGGGTGAAAGGATCAAGATGCCCAAGAGGGGGGGGGGTGAATTGGGCTCTTTTTAATTTCTAAACAAGAATTAAACCTATAAAGAGCCAATTAACCCCCTAGTGCCTATCGCTTGTGTGTCCTAGCTAGAAAGCGGTAACAAGGCAAAGGAAAGCGAAAACTTCCTACACAATTCTAGTATGAATTGAAAGACAAGTGCGGAAAGTAATGCGGTAATAAAGAGCTAGGGAAAGAGATGCTTGACACAGCGATGTTTTGCCGAGGTATCGAGGAGTCGACACTCCCCCCTAGTCCTCGTTGGAGCACCTCGCAAGGTATAGCTCCCCCTTAGTCCCGCGCAAGGGATGAGTGCTCTCTACGGGCTGATTCTTTGCCACTCCGGCTCGGTGAATCGCCCACAACCGATCACAACGTCGATGGAGAAGGGCCGCCGACAATCTTCCGGTGATCACCTTCCTCCGAGCACCACCGGACCGTCTAGGTGATGTCGATCACCAAGAGTAACAAGCCTCGATCTTCACTTGACTCACTCAAGCTTCACTACTAGAGGATGCACACTTGAACTCTTGGATGAACTAGAGAGAGGATGGATGGATTCGCGAATCACTCTCTCTCTCTAGGGCTCTTGCTCTCTTCACAACCTTCTCAACAAACTCAGCAACCCAAATGAGCAAAGGCAAGGTGGGAGAGAAGTGGGAGGGGCTATAAATAGACCCTCTGAAAACTGCCTCGGGCTGGCAATTTAAGTTGGTGACGGACGCTCCGTCGACTAGGCGACGGACGGTCCGTCGCATGCCCAACGGCTAGTTTCTGTTCATAATTGAGGCGACGGACGCTCCGACGCCTAGGCGACGGACGGTCCGACGCCTCTGTCTAACGGCTAGTTCTGACACACTGTTCCCAGCGACAGACGCTACGTCACTAGGCGACGGACGCTCAGCCACAGCGTCCCACGCTGAGTTCTGGCTAGGGTTGAAAAACACCCTCTCTGGAAGGTCGACGGACGCTCTTCCCAGCGTCCGACGCCTGGCCGACGGACAGCGTCCGACGCACCCTAAAAAACTTAGCCAGAAAACAACCTCTCTGGAAGGCCGACGGACGTTGTGGACTCAACCACCTAGCGTCCGGCGCCTTTGTCCGATGCCGACGGACAGCGTCCGGCGCCCCTGCCAGGAGCGTTCGACGCCCAGAAAATGATTTTGACAACTCCGTTTTTCGTCGCGATGAATATGGAAGTTGTTCTAGGCTATCTTACGGTCACCATAGGCTTGCTTAGAGATAAGGAAGTCAAGTGTGCACCACACCTAAACATGAAGCTTTCCTAAGTCAAGCTACTAATCTCAACCCCTCTTAATAGTACGGTCAAAGATAAAAAGAGAAGCCCTATCTAATTCTAAGTGTCCTTCATCTCCTTATGGCACCTAGCCTATCATTCTAGGGTCTTCATCATGTCTCCTTATCAACCGAAATGATATCCATCTTGGGGGCTAAGTGATGACCTTTAGAGCCCATTCTCCTTGATCACTATGGCTAAGCTACGCATAGCCTCTGCAAAACACACGTTAGCCATAATAATCTCTAATTGTCGTTAATCACCGAAACCAACTAGGACCATGATTCTTCAAAGGGGTACGTCAATGGCAAACCTCTGACCAAGATGTTTGTTGATGGAGGAGTTGCCATCAATATTATGCCTTATACCACCTTTAGGAAGCTCGGGATGACCAATGAGGAACTGCTAAAAACTGACATGGTACTCAGGGATTTTGCTGGCAAACCTTCTGACACCTGAGGAGCTGTGCACGTTGAGTTGATGATTGGATCAAAAACCTTGATTACTACTTTCTTTGTCATTGGTGGCAAGGGGGCATACAGTCTGCTCTTAGGGAGAGATTGGATCCATGCTAACTGCTGCATACCTTCAACCATGCATCAGGTTCTTATTCAGTGGATTGGAGATGATGTTGAAGTTGTTCATGCTGATGATTCAGTAAGTGATGCTGCTGCATAGCCTACTTACTGGGAATATGATGGCGTCGATTGTTTCTCTGGAAGAGTATGGGAAGAAGGTCCTGTGAATGTCTTCAACAAGGATCAACAGCCGATCCAAGCAGTCGGCTCTCAAAGCAATTTTTAATGGGGAACCCGATCGATGGCAACAAAGGAAAGTTGGGACGTGGCTTTATGTCGACCGATAAGCTAGAGGAAATAAATGTTGGTGATGATATCAAACCAAGGCCGATGTATGTCAGTGCAAATTTAGACCCAGAGTATAGATTGAAATTGATAAACCTTCTGAAAGAGTTCAAGGATTGTTTTGCTTGGGATTACACAGAGATGCCCGGACTTGATCGTTCTATTGTTGAGCATCGATTGCCGATCAAGCCTGGGTATCGTCCTTATAAACAACCTCCTTAGAAAATTTTCAAAGAGGAGGTGCTGACCGATGTGAAAAAGGAAGTTGAAAGATCATTAGAAGCAATTTTCATTCGGCCATGTAGATATGCAGAGTGGATTTTGAGCATAGTTCCGGTATACAAAAAGAATGGAAAAATGAGGGTCTGCATTGACTTTAGGGATCTCAATAAAGCTACGCGAATGGACGATTACCCAATGCCGGTTGCCGATTTGCTTGTCGATGCAGCAACTGGTTATGAAGTCATCAGCTTTATGGATGGTAATGTTGGCTATAACAAAATCTTTATGGCAATATAAGATATGTCAAAAACGGCTTTCAGATGTCCTGGTCATATTGGATTATTTGAGTGGGTCGTCATGACTTTTGGTTTAAAGAATGCTGGTGCAACTTATCAGAGAGCCATGAACTATATTTTTCACGAGTTGATCGACAAAATTGTGGAGATCTATATTGATGATGTGGTGGTTAAGTCTAGAAATCACGGTGGACACTTAGCCGATTTAAAGAGGACTTTGGAGTGCACAAGGAAGCATGGTTTGAAGATGAACCGAACAAGTGTGCCTTTGGGGTCTCGGCAGGTGAATTTTTGGGATTTCTAGTCCATAAAGGATGGATCGAAGTCGGTAAGAAAAGCATGGAAGCAATAGACAAGGTTGTGCCTCCAACTAATCTCACAGAGTTGCAGTCATTGCTCGGCAAGATTAATTTTGTAAGAAGATTCATATCTAATTTATTAGAAAAAGTTTTGCCTTTCTCTCCACTGTTAAAGCTTAAAAAGGATCAAGAATTTGTATGGGGTGACGTACAACAAAAGGCTTTTGATGAGATCAAAGAATACATGAAGGCGCCACCTGTGTTGGTACCTCCACAACTTGATAAGCCTTTTAAGTTGTACGTGGCGCCCGACAGCCTAATAATAGGGTCGGCCCTCATGCAAGAGCTTGAAGGAAAGGAAAGGGTGATAGCTTACCTTAGCCGAAAGCTGTTAGATCCAGAGACAAGGTATTCAGCTATGGAGAAACTCTACTTGTGCGTGTATTACTCATGTACCAAACTTTGGCACTACTTGTTGAATGCCGAATGCGTGGTAGTTTCTGAATTTGATGTAATAAAACATATGTTATCAATGCCAATTTTAAACGGAAGAATTGGCAAATGGATTTTGAATTTATCAGAATTTGAGTTAAAGTATGAATCGGCAAAAGCAGTAAAGGGTCAAATTATTGCTGATTTTGTTACCCAACACCGTGATCCTTCTGCTAACATGATAGATATTGCACCTTGGACTTTGTTTTTTGATGGTTCATCTTGTAGCAAAGGTGGTGGTGCTGGTATTCTCTTGATTTCTCCACGAGGAGTGATTTTTAAGTATGCTATCCCTATTGAATTTCGTGTTACTAACAATCAAGCAGAGTATGAAGAACTACTTAGAGGACTTTGACTTCTTGCTGAAATAAAGGCCGTCGCTGTTGAGATCTTCGGGGATTCTGAGTTGGTAATTAACCAACTGATCGGCCAATATGAGTGCAAGAATGATGTATTAAGGGAATATTATGAAGAATGTCGAGAGCTTTTGAAGAATTTCTAGGTGGCAACCTTGCATCATATCCCTAGGGGGCATAATGAAGAAGCAAATAGGCTAGCTCAGGCTACCTCGGGCTACCGAGAGGATCAAGAGATTAACACTTTGGATGAGAATCGGGTAATTGATGACTGGAGAAACGAAGTTACCGATTACTTAAAGAATCCATTGTAGAAAGTTTCCCGAAAGCTCAGATACAAAGCCCTCAAGTTTGTGCTCCTTGATGATTAGTTGTACTATAAATCTATAGATGGGGTACTCCTCAAGTGTTTGAGTAAAGGAGAGGCCAGAGAGCAGATGTATGAAGTACATGAGGGTGTGTGTGGTGCACATCAATCGGCTTACCGAATGAAGTGGATAATTAGAAGGACTGGTTACTTTTGGCCGACCATGCTTGAAGATTGCTTTGAATATTACAAGGGGTGTTAAGATTGTCAGAGATTTGGCAACATTCAGAGAGCTCCAGCATCGGCTTTGAACCCAATTATCAAGCCTTGGCCATTTAGAGGATGGGGCATAGATTTAATTGATCAGATTAATCCTCCTTCTAGCAAAGGACATAAGTTTGTGCTGTTAGCTACTGATTATTTTACAAAGTGGGTTGAAGCTATTCCTTTGAAGAAGGTTACATCAGAAAACATGATCAATTTTGTTAAGGAGCATATAATTCACAGGTTTGGAATTCCTCAGACTATAACAACAGATCAGGGAACTCAATTCACTTCATCTGAGTTTTGTGATTTTGCTGAAGACATGGGAATCAAATTATATAATTCTTCTCCTTATTATGCACAAGCTAATGGCCAAGGTGAGGCATCAAATAAAATCATGATTAAAATTATTCAGAAGAAGATTGATGAAAAACCGAAGAAGTGGCATTCAGTTCTTAATGAGGCTTTATGGGCTTATCGAATGGCTTTTCTTGGGTCTACTCGGCGTCTCCCTACGAGTTAGTTTATGGGCATCATGTTGTGTTACCATGGAAGCTACAATCGGGTTCAAGGCGAGTTACATTGCAAAATGATTTGAGGAAAGAAGATTATAAGGACCTGATGATGGATGAATTGGAAGATTTACATTTGGTTCATCTCAAAGCATTAGAAAGTATTGAGAAAAACAAATTGTGTGTTGCCAAATATTATAACAGAAAAGTTAGAGAGAAGCAATTTGCAGAGGAAGATTTAGTTTGGAAAACTGTACTGCCGATTGGAACAAAAGATAAAGCCTTCGGCAAGTGGTCTCCAAATTGGGAAGGACCTTTTCGGATAGTAAAGTGTGCACCTGGTAATGCGTATATTTTGAAAACTTTGCTGGGAGAAGAGTTTACTAGAGCTATTAATGGAAGATTTCTTAAGAAATTTTATCCCAGTGTTGAGGTTGGTGCATAAGTAAATTTAGGGAGTTCTGTGTGCGAAATAGCCGATGTATGAGTGTCGCCTTTAGCCAAAAAATTACTCTAATAATTTAGAGGACAGACGACACGGTATGTGTCGCCTTTAGAGCAAAAAAAAATTTAAACACGGTTAAAGCATTGTCATACAAATTCAGGTGACATTCCTCAGATTCACCGTTCTTAGGAAAAATTCATGAAAGAAGAGATAAGTGGGAGTCATAGATAATATTTCACAAGGCAAGTTTTTACATGATTCCTAGGCACAAACTACTTATCAAACAGTCTGTTGAGGATAGACTGATTTTGACACCGTTTTTCGACACGTGTCAAATAGGTTGAAGCTTGACTAGTCAATGACCGTTTTCCAACGGCATTGGTAAAGTATGAGCCAATATTGCCGGTGGAAGAATGCTGCAAAAGGTCAAGTGTGTTGCCGATGGAAGTTGATTGCAAATGAGTCATTACCGATTGCCGATGAGCTGCTATTGCCGAGTTACACTGGGGTTCTTGCCGGTTGATGATAAAGGCTCGTTGCCGATTGCCGATGGTAGCTGGTTGCCGATTGCCGATAAGGGCTCATTGCCAGCTGCCGATGAAAAGATGCTGCCGATTACCGATCGGGAAAGTATTGCCAATGCTGATGGGCGAGACTTAGTATTGCCGATGCCGATGGACATGACTTAGTGCTTGGCGGCGGAGGATTACAGGTGGCCAAGCAAGGAAGGTGCGGATTGAAGGGATCTGCCAATGGAAGGTTTCCATCGAAAAAGTATAAGGGAACTGGTGTTTTGTGCCAGTATTGTTATAGTAGTTTGAGTCCGACTCTTGCATGGGTCGTTTATTTTCCGTTAAAATAGGTGTGTTTGTTTAAGAAATAAATATTGTTATCCGGCTCCTGCGCGAGTCAGTTTCCTTTAAAGTAGGGGTTTGTTTTAAGGATATGTGTCGTGTCATTGTACAACTCTCCATGCGGGAGTATAAATATGTGCCTAAGGGCTATGGAATAAAGAATCAATCCAATTCAAAAACAAACCAATTCTACTTTTTATCCTACTTTTATCGCAATTTACCCTTATAATGCATTAGTTATAGTTATCAACGAGTTCTTCAAGCTTTCGACGGGCTGCATCACCTTGATCTCCGTCAAAATCCTTGTTAGTTCCGCTTGGGAGTACCTCTAGGCTTTGGCAATCCGGGCGCATCGCTGTTTGCCTTGTCTAGCTCTGCTCTAGTTATCTGTGATCAATCTGAGCCTTGACGTCCGGGCGCATCGCTGTCGTCTCGTTCAGTTTGTCATAGTTATTATCCTTGTCGATTGATTGGTCAAATCGACTGGCACGCCCTCGATATCGAGCTTTGGGTAATAGCTCGAGGTGTTCACAGATCTGACGCTTTTTGTGTCAACACCTCTTTTGGCACGCTCGGTGGGACACGATTATATAAATATATTTGTCATGACTAATCCCAGGAGTGTCATTGAAGTCTCCACAGCAGATCTGACAGGTCATCAGAGGCTCTAGAGCAGGCAATGGAGGAATACAAGCGCTCGTATCTTAGATCCTTCAGCCTAAACGGGATCGGCGAAGCAATACAGAAGCAAGATCCACCGTCGCCGCGGCAGACCACTTTCAACACTGATCCTGGTAAAATACAACAGATGGTTAATTCTGCATTCAATAATGCATTCATTAGCCAATCCAATGTGCTGTCCGACGCTATATGCAATGCTGTAGAGCAAACTTTCAAGGGACAGGCACCATATTATGTTGGTCCAGAGCATCGTCAACTCGGATTGGCATCTGTTGCGACTCCATCAGCGGTTCCAAAGGTGTCTACACCAGTTACGAGCCGATCTGCCGATGAGGTCGCGCCACCAAGATTGAGCCCGACAGGCATTACTCAGATGAACGCAAATCTGGTGGCTTCAACTATATCTGGACCTGTAATCCAGAATCAGCCAACTTCTGCCAACTGCTGGGGGTACGGTATGTCTCCAAGTCTGTCTGCTGATTCCAGATTGGTCCGAGTTAACTATGTAGGAGGGGAGGTTCCTCTAGCATCAGCAACATCCGTACAGCCGATGGTTCCAGTGATGCAGTATACTACGTCTCCTCCAACGGTGCAGTTGCCGACAGGGAATCTACACACGGCAATACCCAGAGTACCGTATGCCCAGCCATCGGTAAGTCACTTGCCGACGCAACAAAGCCCAGCTGCTGCAAGGCAACCCATGGGGGCAATGAATTATCTGGCGCCGCAAGGACGAGCCTCGGCTGGCTATCAGTTGTCAGCGACTTCCTGGCCGATGCAACAAGGTACGCCGATTGTCAATCAGCCTGTATCGGCAACCACCGCTCAAGTTGTAGTACCCGTAAGTCCAAGCAATCATCCGAGGGTACGACAAGAACAAGCACCCACCGATTATCAGTTATTGGTGAATGCTTGGCCGACGCAACAAGGCGCGCCAACAGTCAACCAGCCTATGTCGGCAAATTCTTGGCCGATGCGATAGACTATGTCAGGCGTCAGTCAGCCTGCATCGGCCGTAGCCGCTCAACCCATGGTGGTTACAAATCAAAACTATCATCCTGGGATACAAGAGTCGCAAGCCTCAGCTGGATATCAGTCACCGGGAACTGCTTGGCCGATGCAACCAGGTGTGCCGATTGCCAATCAATCTGCATCGGCGATAACTGCTCAAGTGGTAGTGTCCGCAGGTCAAGGTGATCATTCGAGGGTACAGGGACGGCAAATGTCAGGTGGCGACCAACCAATGGTGGATTCTTGGCCGACGCAAAACGTGTCAAATATCAGTCAGCCTGCATCGGCAATAGTCGCTCAGCCTATGGTACTTGCAGACCAGCACTATCATCCGAAGGTACAAGGGTTACAAGAGCGAGATGGTTGTCAGCCATCGGGAAATCATATGCCGATGACATCTCATGCCGGTTGGATCAGCCAGCAACAAGTTGCACAGCCTGGGCGCCAAGTGGCAAGAACTCTATAGTATCATCCGGCAAGTCTTCAGAATGAAGTATCGGTATACCAGCCGATGAATACTACATCGCAATACTCGCAGGGAAGGGTATACAATGGGACATCGGTACAACAACCGATGAATGCAATAGATATAACGCCACAGCGCAGGCTAGCGATGGTGCAAAATTGCTCATCGGCAACAGAACCAATGCACAATGTTATTATGACTAGTGCTGTGCATGCGCCAATCATCCCAAGTGCTTCGATGACAGGATCTGAAGAAATAGTTCAGCATACTCAGTCGGCTGACATCCAGAATTGCTCATCGGTTAATCAGCCGATGTACAACACTCAGCTGATTGGTGTTACTGATATGTCAGTTGCCCCGATTTGCTCGCCACAGGGATATGAAGTACATCAACTAATGGGCATCCAGAGTGGCCCATCGGTCAATCAACCAATGCACAGTATTCAACAGGTTGGTACTATCGATGAGCCAATCGTTCCGGCCTGCTTAATGCAAAGACCTGGAGAGATGCACCAATCTACTCAGACAGTAGGCGTCCAGGATTGCTCATCGGTTAGGTAGCCGATGCTTGATGCTGCTAATGTATCAATTGCTCCGACTTGCTCACCACGGAAACATGAAGGAGCACGTCCATCTATCCCACTAGAGAACGAATCTGCGTATCGGCAAGATACAAAGGTGTTTTAGACCAAAGTAGAACATGCAGAGCTGGACGAAGAGCCAGGCCTCGACATTGCTGAGTTGGAGACATTCACTTTTGATATCACGAACGCCGATCAGGATGTTGAACCACTTGACGAGATGGACGTCGGTACTGTTGAATGGGTAAACGATGGGGAGCCGATGCTACGTACGCTTAGCCAGGACAGGGCTGGAAAGTTCACCTTCGATGTCACGAAGGCCGATGGGATATTTGACTTATTGCTTCAGAAAGGGCGGATTAAGCTAGCCCCTAATCAGGTAATTCCATCGGCCGAGGAGCTCAATGATACAGGGTACTACAAGTGGCACAATACAACTTCTCACAGTACCGACGACTGCAAAGTGTTCAGGCAACAGCTGCAGTCGGAAATTAACTCCGGACGGATCCAATTTGAAAGTCCTAAAGTCCAAGAACCGATGGAAATTGATCAGCGCCCATTTCCAAACAATATGGTGGAAGCCGGTGGAAAAACTAAGGTGCTGACATCAGACGTTGCTAGAAAGAGTACATCGGTGGATCATGATCATCAGGTGGCCGAGCGTGACATCGAAAAGTTTGCCGATGACAGGAAAGGCAAGAGAATTGCCGATAAAGGTGCTTGTGTCAGCAGGGCTCCTGGCATAGTAATCACACACAAGCTACCAAGGCGGGACTATCGGCAATCATGAGATGAACGGTATCGGCAGGAAGAAAAGGAACAGCGGGAGTGGCTTCGTCGGAAAAATCATTGGAGGTGTTCCTTCTTTATTTACTGTTGGGAAGAAGGCATTAGGCTACCCACTGCCGATGACTGTCCTGAATGCAACGGGTATCAAACTGCCGATCAGTCAAGTAAGCCTTGTTGGGACGATCGGGCTTCTAAGTGCGCCAAGCTGCTCAGAAAGAGGAGATCGGTACACGACCAACTGGGGGCAGGCTTAATCCCCATAGCAGGCTTGGCGGGGAGGATGATCAGGGGAAGAGCAAGGAGCAGACCAAGGTAAAAATACCTGATGAAGAAGTGCTCTCCAGAAACTCAAACATCGGAAGAAATGCCGATGTAAGTAATGAAAGGCAGCACCAGCCTGTCTGGAAAACAAACCCTCTCAGTGGTGCCCTAAAGGTTTAACAAAAACCCAGAAAAGAAGAATTCAGCGCCAACGCCGCAATGACCTGTACGGGGATGCAGAACTCTCAAGGGAGAAACAGTGGAGGCCGAAGCGCAAGGATGGAGCTCCATCGGCAGACAACAATATTGTGCCGATGGTCTAATCGAAGTGAATCTTGGACATGCGGGCTTGGGGGTTGCAATCGGCAAATTGGCGATTTTAATTACTATACTTGGGGGCACCTACCGATGGTTTGTGTATGGGATGCTGTATTGCCGATAGGTTCGTTAACTGCCGGAAGATGGTTGTAAGAATGATTCTGCCGCGCTGGGAACCGAAGTGTGCGGTGCACGCGTTCTAGAAGTTACTCCTCATACTCTTTGGTGGGTCTATCGGCATTGTTCTGATTCTGATCCGATGGAAGTGTGAAGCCTCGTTGCCGATCATTGTTACAGTCGAGCTAAATACCAGGGTCTATTAATAAGTTGGGATTACTCAGGATTTTAGCCGACTTGATGAGTTATGATATCGGTGATGATTGCCGATGACTGGGTGAACGAGTTTGCCGATGGTGCTCTGGCGCAAAGATTGATTTTACCGATCAGGATTGAATTCTAGGCCTGGGGTGGTTTCTTAATCAAGTTCCGATCAGGTGAAACAATCTGCTCCCAAAAAAACATACATTCCAGAAACTCGAAGGAATCAACGTATGGCGTGCTCGTTTGGATGCCGATGAAAAGTAAATATAAAACATCAGTAAAAAACAAACCGGCATTATATTACAAGTCAAAATCAAGTATCAGGTTACGGTTTTTGCCGATACAACAGGTATTACAGCAAGGAATGGATAACTGATATCGCACGCAGGCGAATCTGTTCTATCTCGTCCATCTCCTTGGCGTCAGCATCGGCAGAGCCCTCAACCGGCTTGATCTTCTTCTTCCACGAGATGGCTTGCCGAGCATGCTGATCCCTTTCTTGCTGCAGAACCTTGATGGAGTCGGACAGTTGGGTTTTCTGTTGGTTGGCTGCAGTCAGATCACCCTCAACCTTGTGTAGCTCTGCCAGTAGCTCCTCCTTCCTTGCCGAGAGTCGAGAGATTTCTTGGTCCAGGTTGCCGATGGAAACTTTTGCTTGACCGATGCTTCTGTGCTTCTCGTCGGCAAGGTGTTTGAATTTGAGCTTCTCTCCTTCGCTCTTAGCTTGGGCCGCTCTATCGGCGATACGACGGGCAAGCCTCTGGTACTGGATTTGTTTGATGTCGATAGAGGCTGCCTAGAGAAGGATTTCTGCTACGTCAGCAGGGAGGTGACTTTGGATGTCTTTGAAAGCGATCCTTGCTGCCGATGAGTCTTGAATGAGCTGGGATGTGTCTTGTAGCAGCAAGGAGAGCAATGCCTCGAGTTTGGTCTTGATCTCTGCCGATAGGGTTGGGACAGAGCTCTCCTCATCCTCGTCATCGGGTATGTCAACCGAGAAGGAAAATAGGCTGTCTGCTTGGAGGGGGTCTTGGCGTCTGTCTTCATCCTGCGGGTTGAGGCTGAAAGAGAAAAGACTATCTGGGGAATCTTGGGCCTGAAAACAGAAGGGTTACAATATGCCGATTGAAGAATTATACTAGAAGTTTCAAGTGATTAACTTACCATCTTGAAGCGGATTTCTTGCCCAGGACTTGGCATTCTAGATGGCCCAGCCTCATCTGGGACATCGGCAGCAGTTGCCGATGAATGAGCTTCTGCCAGAGGAGCAATCGATGCTATTGGTGATGGTGGTGTTGTCGCTAGCGTTACTTCTGGCGTGGTACTTGGTTGTGGCGGTGATGCCGCTCTTTCATCGAGGTCTTCGGATGGTACCGATACCGATGTTACCCTTGCTGCTACGACGGGTGGAGCTGTCCCATCAGCAACTTCGACTGACTACGCCGATGCTGATGTTGCTTCAGTTGCTGCCGTGGGTGCAGTCGCCTTATCAGGAATATCGGCTGATGTCGCCGATGCCGATGCCGCCATGATGGGTGTTTCTTCATCGGGGACTTCGGCTGGTGGTGCCGATGCCGATGCTACTCCCACTGCCGTTGCGGGTGTTTCTTCATCAGGAGCTTCAGCCGACGGTGCCGATGCCGATACTGCCTCCGCATCCGCAGTGGATAGAGCTGCCTCCTGACCAAGGACGTCATCCATCGGCTGATCTGGATAAAAGCCGTTGGAGTTTCTGCCGATGACATACCGGCAGTTGGTGGTTCAACTCGTACCGATGACGAAGATGGGCTGGCCAGCCTCAAGCGTCTCTTCTTCCTTGGCGCAGCAGCAGGAGATCCAGCCCGATTAGACGAGGACTGGGGGGCATCGGCGGCCGAACTTTGAGGTGTTTGTTTGCTCGGAGCAGTTGCCGATGACCTCATAGCCTGAAAATATTCAATGCAAATTATACGAAGCGAATGTTGCCGATTAAACAGTATATAATCGGTATGAGTGAAGATGAGTTTACTGCAAACACCCGCGTCAGGGCAGCAGTAGCGGCCGATGTAGCCTTGGCTTTTGCAGGTGTCGGTGTGGGTACCTGTCGTGGGATGAAGGCAGCTAACGAAGGAGCCTTATGGCCGATGAGTGATACGGGACTCATTATTCGAAGCTTGAAGGGCTTCCCGCTCTTGCTCATCGGAGGAATCGGGTCATCAACCTGTCAAACGCAAGAAGGTTAAATACCGATGACAAAGATAAAAGTAAGAAATGCATCGGAATGAGGACTTACTGCGTCGTCGGGGATGATATGATCGGCATCAATCATGTGCCGATAGTAGTGCGACGATTTGGCGAACAGTTGACACCTCCATTCTTGCCACCAGGACTTGTATTCGTTTGTGATAAAGGAGGTTGGTGACTAGGAGGACAAGTCAAGATCTGATGTATCGGCATCAGCAGGGAGGTTGACAACCTTGTTCTAGTCCAGAGCGCTGGAGAATGTCTGCCTGGGCTGTACCACCTTGGAGTAACAAAGCTTAATCGGCAGTTGGCCGAACGCCAGTTGTTTTGCCGCTACCGATGGGTAATAAAACTCAAATGATGGAGGGGCGTTCTTTCCTGATCCAAATATGTTCACTGGGATAGCTCGAGGAGTAATGCTGGCCTTCATCATTATCTGGTTTTCAGGTATGTTCCCATCGGTAAGATTAAATAACAATGGGAACTGGTTATCTATATCGGCATATGGCCACCAGAGCCGTTCTGTGGCGGGAATTCCATTGTAAAACTTCTGAAAGAAGAGACCGAATTGCTCTGCATTGGTATCGGTCCCTGGCAGCACAATAGTGGCCTCTCCAAAGTTGAGTGGAGGGCGAGTTGCTGATTCATCCTCCCCACACTGGTGGTCTTCTGGTATGTCTCTTGGGAAACGTTGGGCGAACAAGTCAAGTTGAAGTACTTTCTGCATATGTGCGTTCAGCCACATGTTGATGAACCACCAGGGGCCTCCAAGATTGCCGATGTGCTCACCTAGCAGTAACTTCTGGGATACTTGATGGAGGAGACGATATACCGATCCTAGAAGATATCTGCCCAAGGGGAGGTACATGATAGTGGGTCCGACTGCCCTGCCACAGAAAATGAATTTGTCTAGCCACATGTTCAGGAAGGTGGCATGCTCTCTCTGGTTTACCGATCCCGTTTTCTGGTATTCCTGAATGTAACCCGTCCAACCGCCGATGTTCCGGGTATTTACTTTGTGCTCAGCTTTCCTATTGAACAAGGAGAAGGTGTCGGCAGAGGAGATGTCTAGGCCGGTCAGCATGTGGACATCGGCAAGAGTGGGGGTGGCTGGTCCATGTCGGAATAAGAAAGCGTTCAAGGTATCTGACCAGAAGTAGGAGGCGGCTATTAACATATTCTCGTTCTTTTCCATGTCGGCAATAGAGAGCCTGATACATTGGTCCAAACTACGTTCTTGCCAGTAAACTTGCTGCGCACTGGCGACCCTGAGGTACCAGTTCTTCCACCCTTTGGTGGGCTTGGGCCATGATCGGAATGTATCCTTCCACAATCCTAAACCAAAACATTCAGATCTAAATGGAATCCGGTTGGTTTCTGCGTTGATTATATAACTGGGATCTGGATTCCCCATGGGACCTAAGCAACTGAAGGTGGAACCGGTAAGCGGAATCACTACCTTGTTGTATAGTTCCTAAGGTTCAAAAGAAAAGACGAGGAGCAGTCAGAAAGGAACGGAGACAGATCCAGATTCGTGCGAGAATTGGCAGGGGGCTGGATTGGGAAGAGGATAAGTCTTACCTTTGGGATGTCGACCTGGATCGCCATTGGAGTCGAGGGAGTGCTTGCAGTTCATCCTTGGATTGCGGAAGAGTACTGTTGCTCAGGTTCGTGTTCTTCAGAGCATCTGGAGGTTGAAGACGATGGAAAGGAGATGAAAGTGAAAGTGGATTCAGGGTGAAAAGTGGCGTGGACCCCGGTAACTTTTTATAAGCCTGCTCAGGGGTATTTTGGGGTTCTGTTCTACACTGTGCAGGAATGTAGAGGCCCGCGGTAGATGCGCGCGGTGATCGAGGTGGTCTGTAACTGTTCATGCTACAATCGAGGGATTTTATTATTAAATTGCAGTTCCACACGCGGGGATCGAGGAAACCGTACGCCTATCTCGGGGGTAACGGCTACAGCAATGGCTACAGTGGAGAGAATTTCGGCACGTAAAATTATACGCTCCGAAACTAGGGGGCATGTGTTGACACCATTTTTCGACACGTGTCAAATAGGTTGAAGCTTGACTAGTCAATGACCGTTTTCCATCGGCATCGGTAAAGTATGAGCCAATATTGCCAGTGGAAGAATGCTGCAAAAGGTCAAGTGTGTTGCCGATGGAAGCTGATTGCAAATGAGTCATTACCGATTGCCGATGAGCTGCTGTTGCCGAGTCACACTGGGGTTCTTGCCGGTTGATGATAAAGGCTCGTTGTCGATTGCCGATGGTAGCTGGTTGCCGATTGCCGATAAGGGCTCATTGCCAGCTGCCGATGAAAAGATGCTGCCGATTACCGATCGGGAAAGTATTGCCGATGCCGATGGGCGTCACTTAGTATTGCCGATGCCGATGGACGTGACTTAGCGCTTGGTGGCGGAGGATTACAGGTGGCCAAGCAAGGAAGGTGCGGATTGAAGGGATCTGCCAATGGAAGGTTTCCATCGAAAAAGTATAAGGGGACTGTTGTTTTGTGCCAGTATTGTTATAGTAGTTTGAGTCCGAGTCTTGCATGGGTCGTTTATTTTCCCTTAAAATAGGTGTGTTTGTTTAAGAAATAAATATTGTTATCCGGCTCCTGCGCGAGTCAGTTTCCTTTAAAGTAGGGCTTCATTTTAAGGATATGTGTCGTGTCATTGTACAACTCTCCATGCGGGAGTATAAATATGTGCCTAAGGGCTATGGAATAAAGAATCAATCCAATTCAAAAACAAACCAATTCTACTTTTTATCCTACTTTTATCGCAATTTACCCTTATTATGCATTAGTTATAGTTATCAACGAGTTCTTCAAGCTTTCGACGGGCTGCATCACCTTGATCTCCGTCAAAATCCTTGTTAGTTCCGCTTGGGAGTACCTCTAGGTTTTGGCAATCCGGGTGCATCGCTGTTTGCCTCGTCTAGCTCTGCTCTAGTTATCCGTGATCAATCTGAGCCTTGACGTCCGGGCGCATCGCTGTCGTCTCGTTCAGTTTGTCATAGTTATTATCCTTGTCGATTGATTGGTCAAATCGACTGGCACGCCCTCGACATCGAGCTTTGGGTAATTGCCCGAGGTGTTCACAGATCTGACGCTTTTTGTGTCAACAACTAAGCATTGGTGGCTTGGGCGAGGGCAGTTGCATGATCCTCATAGCTGCCCAGGAGGTCATCAATGTCCTCAACATCTTCCGCAGGCCTATCACCACGGAAGCCAACTGGCATGACGGAGAAGTCTTCGTTACTTTGGGTGGACATTGCCGCCAACCCTAGGGCTACATCGTGGTGCACACCTTGGATGACGGCCTGATCTATATGACCGTCCGCATCATCAAGGCGTCCCTCGGCAGTCTCTCCCCGGGCGTTCACCTTGTCAGTGATCTTGTTCGCCGCAATCTTCAGGCGTTCGACCTCTATAGAACGCGCTGAAAAGATGGAACACCAATCGGATGAATAGATGAATCAGAAGAAAGGGAAAAACGAATGAATTAGGAGAATGGTAAGAGATCAATTGATAATTGCCGAATGAATGGAGGCGAATGAAACTTACCTCTGGGATTTCATCCTGGGTTGCCATTGTAGAGTTGGAGTAGACCCAATAACCAGTTAGGACTTAGATTTTCCGGGCAGCGGCTGCGATGTTGAACAATGTTGACCTAGAAGAAAAAGGGGAAGCTTGTAGTCAATTTCAGGATAAAATGACTTTTATCCCAAAATTGAGGGGGCATGTGTTAACACTGGATTTTGGTATGCTCAGAAAGATGATAGGTGGGCCAGTGCAGAACTCAGAGCATTCGGCAAGCGTTTGTGCGGTTGGCCAGTTTTCAGAGAAGTCGGCAAATGTCCGTGCGGTCGGCTAATCGCCAAAGGTTCGGCTAAATGATCATGCGATCGGTTATTCTAAGGAAGAGCGGTTTTCCATTAAAGAAGCGATGAAAACGACAAGCAAAGGGCCAATCAAGAAACGAAGACCGCGATGATTTAGGCAATGAAGACTCCGAAGGAAATTAAAGTCAAAGATATCATGTTTTTTTCCTTTAATATTTTGTAACCGTGTCCTTTTAGGACTCATGTCACGATCAAGGTATAAATATGAACCCTTAGCCATTGTAAAAACGTTTCACAACCAATACAATACAACCGGCCCGTGCCAATTTCGAGTCCTTTGTCGTGTCATCGAGTTCTTCGAGAGGAACCATCGATTCGTCGACCTCCGTAAGTTCCGGCAACCTTGTTATCATGTCTAGTATCATGCAGTGGATTTAGATGTTGATGCAAGTAGTCTTGTTTGTTTTTAATGATCGTGCGGCGGATCCTTGCTTGACAATCAAGAAATCTTCGCTTATGTTTTGTGTATGAGTAGATACCATGCGGCTCGTGCTTGCTCAATATGCCTAGCAAAAGCCAGATAGTTACTGGCTCTATTAGATTTGGCAAGATCTAGTAGATTCATTAAGTTACTACATGTTGCATGTTTATATATATTTTATATATTTGTAACATTATTTTTCCGAATCTAAACTGATACGGTTCGGCTTCATCTTTATCATAGAATTATCTATGTTTCTTGGAATTGTTTATATCCATAAGTAGATTTTATATTCATGATAGCCGAATTAGTTTCATCTAGATTGTTACGTGTTGCGGGTTCGTGCATGTCAACTATGTTTGAGCTTTCATAAAGTTAGGTATCATGCGGTGGATACAAGCTTTAGATTAGTTTGATCATGTTTGCTTAGGTGTTCCTTCATCATGGACCCTAATTCGGTTGGATAGCTGAGTTGGTTATGCTTTAATTCATAATTAATGACGATTCATTCATACGTACCTTCTCATGCATGCATGTTCGGCAATCAACTCTTTACGTACTCATTGTTTGTTTTAGCCGAATGATCTATAAAACTTGTTGGCAGATAGCTTCTATAGCTATATGTCGTCGTAAGTGGCTTTAGGGCCGTATATATGGAACTGTCTAGTCTCACCTGGCATGTTCTAGTTTTATATCTAATAATTTTCATCCCTTGTTAGTTTTCAGGTCAAACTGACTGGCACGTTTCCGGACTCCGCAACACCCGGGCACCCGATTGAAGGTATGCTTTCCGGCTTGCTGTGTGTTAGGCACAGTGCGTCACATTTTGTGTCAACACTTTTCTATACTTAAAATTGTGCCACCAACCTCTGGATCAGGGATAAAACAAACACATCATGAACATAGTTTATAAAATAACTAGTTCCACATGTACATGTGTGTTTGAGTGCAGGGATGAAGAAATGAAGCAAGTGAGAGCCACTGGGAAACACATAGGGGGTCGGCCGACCACCGTATGGGCCCACCTGGCTCTCCCCCTCGGCCATGATCCAAGAGAGGCACTCTAGAGTGCAATCCATCCATTGGATCACTCTGTGCTTTCTCTCAACGGCTCATAAGCAAAGCACAAGGATTCATGGGCCCACACAAAGGAGATTAACGTGACAACCACCACAGAACCAACATTCAAAATCCATGACAAGTGGGACCAGCACCTGGGAGACCGAGGTGGGCCAGACACCCCAAGGGGGGGGTCGACCGAACCACCTTTGGGCCCACCAGGGCCCCACTTGGTCCCTGATCAGTGGGGCCACCTTCAGGAGGATAGAGGAGGGCCCACTGGCCATAGGGGGGTTCGGCCGAACCACCCCTAGGTCGGTTGGCCTCCCTCCAACCGCCATATGCAAGGACACATGGTGGAAATCCACACCACACACCCAAGGACGGTTCCAAGGTCGGTTAATCCAAGGGTGGAGGATTGAAGCCCCCTAGATCGATGACGTGGCGATGGAGTAGCCCCTACTCCACCTCCCACTATAAATAGAGGGGTCACTCCCCCCTCTCTAGACATGGTGAAGAAGCCTAGAAGCTCCATTCCTTAGAATTATTCTAGTAGTTAGTCTAGAGTGGGAGTTAGAGTTGAGTCGAGCTTGCTCGGGATTTTCGGAGTTGTCTTCTGGGAAGTCTGGTATACCTCTTGTATCTTTTCTTCTTTGTAAGACTTTATCTTTATCAATATATTATCCTTTCCCTTTACTTTACTTAGTATTTACTTTGAGCATTACTATACTAGATATAGTATTGTTATATGCTTTTGCTCTTTAATAGCCTTTATATTTATAGTATGTAATACTTGTGACCTTTCCTGTATGCGATCATTGCTTGTCATAGGGTGCTTTGATTATTGATCGTAGTCAAAGTAATAAGTTGTGTGTATGCGTGGTGCTTATATATTAGCTTATCCTTGATTACCGCTTATTGCGTGGATTGTTTGTGGATGCTAGTAGAAGGTGACAGCTCTATCTAGCCTTAGTATTCCACCACGCATGTCAGATAAGTTATTAAAAGGTAGGGCTTCAAGACAACAGGAGGGCACGGTCCGGTAGGAGTTTTGTCCTCCTACTGATCTATCCCCTTGCCTAGCATACTTGTATTGAAGAGGCAAACTATAGTGTTTAGTCTAGTTAATTAGCTAAGTATATAAAAGTAGAGTGAATTGCTTAGGAGTCCCTTGTACTCTCTCATTGTCCTCCCACCTAGCTAATCTGTCTAGTTCGTTCTAAGTATCATTGACCTAGGCTCTTTCATTCATCAACCCTTTCCTATCACATTTATCATTTACCCCCTTATACTAGTTGGTACTTAGTTGAGGTACTCTCTAGGATCTCTCTCTAATTATCATTTCTAGCTCAACTTTCCCTTGGGATAAAATAAATTATGATACCTTGGAATACTCCTAGGTGAAGTGCTACAGCGGTATAATCTGTGCGCTTGCGGATTTATCCAATAGTCATAAGAAATACTCATAAGCATTTCTGGCGCCGTACCGGGGATAGGGATTTATCTCTATTTGTGGTGTGACGCTAAGAAGTGTCAACAAGCATTTCTGGCGCCGTTGCTGGGGAAGGCATAGCCTAGAAATTTTAATTAGATTGAATCCAGAGCTTATCATTAACTTAGTTATCAATTAGTCATAGGGGCTTACCCCCTATCTGTGTCTTCTCTTCTTGTAAAGCTAGACAGTTTATGAGCGGTTTCCAACTGCCGGGAAACTACCTAGAGGATCCTGAGCAGCTGTTGAAGAGGTCTAGACATTTTCAAGTCCCACCTCAGAGGTTCATCTCAAACCTGAATCCATTCGAGGAAGGAGGCTCTACACCACCACTCAAGGAAGCTATGGCCTAGAAGGCAATCTCTGACTTCTCGGCCCCGTCAGCTACCCACGTAGCTCAGGGTCCCAAGGTCAACTTCGGGGATGCCACCTTTGAGCTGAAGCCCGCCTTGATCCACATGGTGCAGGCCAATCCATTTTGCGGAAAGCCCCATGAGGATGCCAATGCTCATCTCTAGCACTTCATGGAGTTATGTGGCACATTCACTATCAAGGGAGTGGCGTCTGACGCCATTCGTCTTCGCCTTTTCCCATTCTCGCTATTGGGGAAGGCGAAGCAATGGTTCTACGCCCAAAAGGAAGAGGCCACTACATGGGAGGGGTGTGCTAATGCATTCCTCAAGAAGTTCTTCTCGACGGGCAAAACCAATGCCCTTCGTGGAAAGATCTCGAGCTTTCAGCAACAATCCGATGAGACGATTCCCGAAGCATGGGAGCGTTTCTAGGAGTATGTTCGTGCCTGTCCTCATCATGGGATAGATGACTGGCTCCTGATTCAAGGGTTCTACCATGGGCTGACTAGCATGGCCCGTAGTCACCTTGATGCTGCCGCTGGAGGGGCATTTCTCCAACACACAGCAAGAAGTGCCAAGGACCTCATCGGGAAGATGGTAACCAACCAAGGTTGGGGTGAGGAACGTCTCTAGCCAAAGAAGAGAGGTATGCACACAGTCAGTGAGGTGGAGATGCTCTCTACCAAGATGGACCTCTTGATGAAGAAGATAGAAGAAGGTTCCAAGAAGGAACGAGAGGCCATCTACCCCGTCGCCGCCACACAAGCCATTGAAGCTGACCCATGGTGTGAGGTGTGCGGCGAAAATGATTACTCAGGCAACAATTGCCCCAAGACACCAAAGGAGGACGTGAAGTTCATCAGCAGCAGCAACAACAACAACAATGACGGGTATCGACCCCAACAAGAAGGAAGCTGGAATTTGTGCCCCTTCTACCAAGGTAATGGAGGTAATAGCAATTATAACAATTACAATTCTTATAACAATCAACCTTCATTAAGTGATCTTGTCCTAAGGCAATCTAAGATTAATGATGGTATAAATAAGAAAATGATTGCTACTGATAAAGTTCTAGAAAGCTTTGGTGAGAAAATGGATAGCTTTACAACTGCTATGAAAAATCAATTGAGCTTTAATAAAATGCTAGAAACCCAATTAGCTAAGTTAGCAGTAGCTATGCCATCCTTAGAACAGGGTAAGATACCTGGGAAACCAGAGGACTCCATTGAGCATGTTAACATGGACACAACAAAGTTCGGTAAGCCTCCACTACGCTCCTATTGGGGCTATCTTCTCGATCCTCCCTTCGTCATTAAGAAGGAAGATCTAGGCGTCCCGACGATCAAGTGCTCAATCGGACAGCAAACATTCCACACCGCCTTCTACGATCTCGGATCGGGCGTCAACATTATGTCAAAGGTAACATATGACAATCTTGTAGGTGGACCTTTGGTCCCCACATGTGTTCGCCTGCAGATGGCCAATCAAACCATACGGTTTCCCGAGGGACTCACGAGGGATATCTTGGTAAACATCCAAGATGAGTACATCCCCACCGACTTCATCATCCTCGACATGGGAGCTAACGTGGAAGTCCCTGTCATCCTGGGACGGCCCTTCCTCAACACCACCAACATAGTCATCTACGTTGGATCGGGCCAGATACACTTCCAGTTCCCGAGTCATAAGGTAAAATGTGCTTTCAATGGTTATAAACTTAACAAACAGGTTAAAACACAACCACCGAGAAGAAGAGTTCGAGCCCCGCGCCCAAAGAAGCATTACCCGGAGGCCAAGATCAACGAACTCGAGGAAGAGGAACCTGCCAATCCAAGGCAGGTGTGGAAAGCAAAAGAGGTGCACACATCACGGTCTCCATCTTCTGAGCCATTATGTGCACCCGAAGAATGAACAAGAAGGAGAGTCCTACTCCGAGGACTTAAAATCAAGGAGCCTTCGCCGAAAGGTAAATCGGTAGTTATCTTTTATTTCCCTTCTTTCATTTAGTTAAAATATTTACTTTCATACTTAAAATTTGGAGATAACAAAATTAGTTCAAATGAAACTTGAGAATTAGATTAGTATTAAAATTTGACAAAAGTTAGGGTTATATGGGTGGTCGGCCGACCACCCATATGCACCCTACCTTGGCTTAGTTAATCACAAATCAAGTAGGGACCTTTACAAAAGAAAAAGAAAAAAAAATGGAGCACTAGGGGGTCGGCCGACCACCCTAGAAGCATGGTGATCATCCCTCTTTCTTCCCCACCATCCTTTGTCCAAGAATTTCATGATTTGAGTAGTGTTGCTTTCAAAAATCAGATTTATCTTTAGGAGACATCTCTTTTGCTTTGTCATGCTTTACATCAATCACTTTTGGTTAAAGCATGTCACACCTTTGTCTCCCACTACTCCTTGTCCAAAGTGGGGAATCATGACACCTTCCACTTTCACTTTGTCATGCTTTGAAAAAGAAAACCCATCAATCACCTTTGAGCAAAGCATGACATACCTTTGTCCCCCACTACTCTTTGTTTAAAGAGGAGAATCTTGACCACTTTAACTCAGCCTTTGATCACATCACATAGCACCATTCACCTTTCACCAAGCACTAGAAAAATCATGAGTGGGTTCCCCACCATGGGGTGGTTGGCCGACCACCCTATGGTCACCTCCTATCTCCCTTTTGCTTTGTGAAAGACATCCACTAAGGCTTGTGATCATGGCACCCAAGGGGCATGCCCATGGGTGGTTGGCCGACCACCCCATGGCACCCCCTTGGTGCCATCTCCTCTCCCCTATAAAAACCCCATGCAAGGAGAGCTCTTTCCCTCACACCTCAACCAGAATTCAGTTCTATCTCAAGCCTCTCGTTACCTTGCTCTCTCCTTTCAAGAGAAGTAGTGATACTCTCCCTAGTCTTGCCCGTGTTCTTTTTCCTCTCCAAAGATGAAGAACCCATTGACATCCGCATTCAAGTCAATGAAGCAAGCTATGAGTCAGAGCTCATCCCGACGCTCCCGCCAATCCGATGATACTTCCCAAGGAAGGAGAAGGGGAGGTTCTGCCCGATACACTTGGGAGGACCTCCAAACCAAAGAACTCCCTCAGGAGGAAGAGGAAGTACCAACGGAGGTACCACATATCAGGGCAATCATGGTACCCCCGATAAGGACCTATGATCAACAGAGCGGTCTCTGGTTTGACCAACCAGGGTATCAAAGGTATCTCTCTCTCTCCAGGATCGATCTTTCGAGCATACGGGGATATTGGATCCGAATCTTCTCTTCAACGTAGGTATGACCAACGAATTCAATACTATCTTTTCCACGATTGGTTGGTCTAGCTTTTGGCAAATAGAAGAGTTTGGAATTGAATTGCTCACCATAGAGTTTCTATGCTCTCTCCAAACCTCTAATGTTGGAATATCCTTTCACATGTTTAATCAAAACTTTAGTTTAACTTGGAGTCATCTAAGTGCTACTCTTGGCTTTGATGATTCATGTGTGATAGATGTAGACTTTGCCATGCGTAAGTTTAACAAGATAAAGTTTTGGTTCTCTATCTCTGCTCTTAATAATTGTTCAAATCCTAAACCTAAGGCGGTTCATAATCCAACTCTTCGTTTCATGCATCTTTGGATGAAAATGACTTTGTTTCCTGGAAGGAATGATAGCGTGATAAAAGACATGGAATTAAAATTGCTATATGCCATGGTCAACAAAATTCAAATCTCTCCTGTTAAATGCTTAGTGGAATTTTGGCAAAGTTCGCTTGAGAGTAATGAATCTATTCAATTCACATCTTTAATTACTCGTCTTGCTGAATCCATGAACTTGCTAAATGGCACATACCCCTTTGTTTACATCTCTGCTCCTTTAGCTATGATCTTAGAAGAATATCTTACAATTGCTCAAATGCTAAAAAGAGATGCCAATGGTAATCTTAAAATGATCTACAATGGCCATACAATTGAGGTGCCTCTTCCAAATAGGCAACTTCAATTGTATAGGACCCGTAAGCTAACCCTTGATCTAGATCAAGGCATTGTACAAAGAGGTTTTGCAGGTGCAGACAGGAGAGCTCAGGAGGGGCTATACTTTGTTCATCTTGAGCAAGGTGGTTCCTCTCGAGAAACTATGGACGAGGAGGAAGACAATGCATCTTTCGATCCCATGCACACTTCAAGCGGCATGCCTCCTCGATCCTTACGTCCGCAAAGAGCACGAGCATCCTTCTCGTCCACACGAGAAAGGGAGCATCGTGAATTGCGGCAACAGTTCGATCATCTCACCAACATCTTTGGTGAGCTGCGTGTTGAGCACGATGAGACAACACACATCGTCCAGCAAACTGCCGAAGATATCCAAGCTATGCAAGCAGAACAACATCGGCAGTGGGACATGTGGCGGCAATTCCATCCACAACCGCCGCACCACTGAGCAAAGAACAAGCTTGGGGGAGGTTCCCTCCCCCACTAAGATAAGTTTTTAATTTCAGCATTTATATTTATGCATTTCCTACTTATCTTTGCTTTGCATTAAAAAAAATCTGCATATGATGAAAATAATAAAAAGACTTTCTCTACTCCACTCTCACATGCTTTATGAAAAATCTATATCTCCTATGGAAATGATTAATAGTTGCTCTGCTAAACGTCTCTCTAGTACTTAGTTTACAACTTGATATTTCTCTAAGTATGGATTACTTGGCTTGAAAAGAATTCATCATGAACCTCAAACTTTTGTGGGTTGCAAATGTTGTAACTAAGTCTAAGTTGTTGTGATACATGATATGACAAGATAAGAGCTGCTATGATATTGTTCTAAGCAAGAATGACTATCGGAGTTTTATTTCTTAAAATGACAAAACACTTTGTTGTTCCTCAATAGTGATAAGTCCTACCAAAGCCATATATGATCTTTCATGATATAAGCTTTCTACATAAGCTGCTTACTTTGTGTTGAATTTGGTCAAGTTTTTTGAGCCTTGTTGAGAGACTTATCATGCTCCCAAGATCAAGATCACGTACACGCCACATATACATGCTGCTTCTACACTGGAAGTACATAAAAACATGTCTTACATTTCCACATAGTTCATACTCCATGCTATAATAGAAAATCTCTCTCTAGTTTGTTGTTAGCAAATGAGACATAGACTATGAAAAATTATGAAAAATTCAAGGGCATTCTAAAGTCCCAAAATCTATGAGCATTCCAAAGCTCTTTTGAATAATAATAATAATAATAATAATAATAATAATAATAATAATAATAATAATAATAATAATGAGCATCTTCAAAGCTCATAGAAAAATAAATAAAGATAGCTATGTCTCAAAATTTATAAGTTAGGAAAGAGAGATCATATAGGAGTATTGATCATTTGCCATGTTTCCACACACTTGCACATCTTGATCTAAGAGTATGACACTTCTCTCCTTGGATCCGGGATTTGACTTTACAATATATGCAAGGTAAGTTTGCTACATGTTTGATCCCTACCTACAGCTCCGCATAAGCTTTAGAAGTAGGATGAAAGAAGGCAAACTTTGATATGTGCCTTGGTAAGGAATCATACACCATATGAGCGACTCGAGAATGCTATTTGAGGAACACCAAATTTTTCTTTTACAAAATCTTGCAAACCTCCAATATGAAACTTGTGAAAGAATGAGAAAACTAGTGCTCCAATCAAGTTGTTCTATCTCTCAACCTCTCAAGACAAAGGATAAAGCTATAAGCCCCATAAAGGACTAAGGTAATATGGGTGAGTCTTTATTGCTAATTTTTCCATTCAAAAGAGAAGTATATTGTTGTAGATCTAGTGCTCTTGAAATATGAAGCATAGTAGCAACTCCTGATCCATCGAGCTAACTTTGATTGTTTGCTCGGGACGAGCAAAGGTTAAGCTTGGGGGATCTTGTTGGCACAAGTTATGATTAACTTTTCTATACTTAAAATTGTGCCACCAACCTCTGGATCAGGGATAAAACAAACACATCATGAACATAGTTTATCAAATAACTAGTTCCACATGTACATGAGTGTTTGAGTGCAGGGATGAAGAAATGAAGCAAGTGAGAGCCAGTGGGACACACATAGGGGGTCGGCCGACCACCCTATGGGCCCACCTGGATCTCCCCCTCGGCCATGATCCAAGAGAGGCACTCTAGAGTGCAATCCATCCATTGGATCACTCTATGCTTTCTCTCAACGGCTCATAAGCAAAGCACAAGGATTCATGGGCCCACACAAAGGAGATTAACGTGAGAACCATCACAGAACCAACATTCAACATCCATGACAAGTGGGACCAGCACCTGGGAGACCGAGGTGGGCCAGACACCCCAAGGGGGGGGGTCGGCCGAACCACCTTTGGGCCCACCAGGGCCCCACTTGGTCCCTGATTAGTGGGGCCACCTTCAGGAGGACAGAGGAGGGCCCACTGGCCATAGGGGGGTTCGGCCGAACCACCCCTAGGTCGGTTGGCCTCCCTCCAACCGCCATATGCTAGGACACATGGTGAAAATCCACACCACACACCCAAGGACGGTTCTAAGGTCGGTTAATCCAAGGGTGGAGGATTGAAGCCCCCTGGATCGATGACGTGGCGATGGAGTAGCCCCTATGCCACCTCCCAATATAAATAGAGGGTCACACCCCCCTCTCTAGACATGGTGAAGAAGCCTACAAGCTCCATTCCTTAGAATTGTTCTAGTAGTAAGTCTAGAATGGGAGTTAGAGTTGAGTCGAGCTTGCTCGGGATTTTCGGAGTTGTCTTCTCAGAATTCTGGTATAGCTCTTGTATCTTTTCTTCTTTGTAAGACTTTATCTTTATCAATATATTATCCTTTCCCTTTACTTTACTTAGTATTTACTTTGAGCATTACTATACTAGATATAGTATTGTTATATGCTTTTGCTCTTTAATATCCTTTACATTTATAGTCTGTAATCCTTGTGACCTTTCCTGTATGTGATCATTGCCTATCATAGGGTGCTTTGATTATTGATCGTAGTCAAAGTAATAAGTTGTGTGTAGGCGTGGTGCTTATATATTAGCTTATCCTTGATTACCGCTTATTGCATGGATTGTTCGTGGATGCTAGTAGAAGGTGACAGCTCTATCTAGCCTTAGTATTCCACCACGCATGTCAGATAAGTTATTAAAAGGTAGGGCTTCAAGACAACAGGAGGGCGCGGTCCGGTAGGAGTTTTGTCCTCCTATTGATCTATCCCCTCGCCTAGCATACTTGTATTGAAGAGGCAAACTATAGTGTTTAGTCTAGTTAATTAGCTAAGTATATAAAAGTAGAGTGAATTGCTTAGGAGTCCCTTGTACTCTCTCATTGTCCTCCCACCTAGCTAATCTGTCTAGTCCGTTCTAAGTATCATTTACCTAGGCTCTTTCATTCATCAACCCCTTCCAATCACATTTATCATTTACCCCCCTATACTAGTTGGTACTCAGTTGAGGTACTCTCTAGGATCTCTCTCTAATTATCATTTCTAGCTCAGCTTTCCCTTGGGATAAAATAAATTACGATACCTTGGAATACTCCTAGGTGAAGTGCTACAGCGGTATAATCTGTGCGCTTGTGGATTTATCCAATAGTCATAAGAAATACCCATAAGCATTTTTGGTGCCGTACCGGGGATAGGGATTTATCTCTATTTGTGGTGCGACGCTAAGAAGTGTCAACAGATAGGAATTCGATTCGAATCGTGGTCTCTACCCGTTAGTGAGAACTTGACAATTGCTACACTGGCGTGGGAACAAATAATCTACTTGAATGGCTATGATGAAAGTGATGTGATGGACGAGAAGGGTGAACTGGCTAACCTTGCTTGATTAATCAAGTGTATTGTTTAGTACAGGTGCTAATCTAGTTATCAGGTAATGCTTACTAAAATATGGTAAAGCTCCAATGAAGTATTTACCAGTTACGTTAATGCTTTTATGCAAAAGAGAGTCCAAGCTATTCTACCACCATAAAGCCTGCATAATCCTTGGTGTTATTTATTTTGGTTTATGATGGGTAAGTCTAGCTGAGTACATTCGAGTACTCAAGGTTTATCCCACCTTGTTGCAGGTGAAGGTCTCATGCTGCTGAAGGTGTAGCTAACCACCGGTGGGAACGATGATTCTATATTAGCTCTTATCTCTATGCTGTTGTTGGAGGATGTAAATAAAGCTAGCAATGTATTTCAACTTATATTATTATAATGATTTCAAAGCTATGTTCTTTTACTAAAAAGGTTTTGAACTCAGACTTGTATTATTTATTGTACTTTCAAATGTAATTTTATTCCGCTGCAAACTCTAAGCTTAGTTATTGGTATTTACTTGATCTAGCGATTCTCGGGTCTGACGTTAATTTACCGAGGTCTTTTGGGACACTCGGCGAACTACTGGGATTATGAAAGCCTAAGGACGAAAGTTGTCGCGTTGGCGATGGTTTTTGGACTTAAGTTTTTGTAATTTGGGCGGTTCTGTTACAACTTGGAGGTTGAAGGTCAACAATGGAGTGAGAGAGAGGGAGAGAGAGCTTTGTCTCGCAACGGTCAGATTCAGAGGAAGATGAAGGGGTACTGAACTGGTGAGGTGGAGACCGATCTCGCAACGGTCAGATTCAGAGGAAGATGAAGGGGTACTGAACTGGTGAGGTGGAGACCGATCCAGCGGGTATTTATAGTCACGAAAAGCTGCTGGAAATAGAGGGCGGCACTACCACCCTTTAAGGGCGGTATTGCCGCCCTAGCTCAGTGTGTCTGCTGGATCTGGAGTTTGGACTTGACACTGAGCTAGCTGAGTGCATGTCTGAGGTAAAGAGTTGAGCATGTGATTCACATTTGACCAAACAACACTAGAAACCCCTTAATAGTACGGCATACCTATACTCAAATTCAAACCATAAATGAATTTAAAACTTTGATGAGTAGATAGACCACCATAAGAATTGGGGTACCTTCACCTTCTCTATGTTCTTCCTCTTTTGGTCATTATCTGCTTGTCATCTCAATAGATCTTATTAGTTCTTGAATTAAGCGGTCATCAGCACCAAAACCCACTTAGGGCTTGATTGCACTTTCAATCTCCCCCTTTTTGGTGATTGATGACAACCCAATTCAAGCTTACAAAGGATAAACAATAATCTAAGATTTACAAGTTATGGGTGTAGAGAACTCCCCCTGAATATGTGAATTGAGATTTGAATTCTCAAATTGGTATTAGAAACCAAGTTTCACATATGCAAAGTGACTTGGGGCCTTCCCTACATCCATGCTTTCTGTGGGGTGCTCAAAATATGTGCCACAGGATAAGACGTGATGCATATGACAGTTTATATCAAATAAAATCACCCAAGCCTAGCTGTTGTAGCAGGGGGTGGCACTACCGCCCTGGCTATAACAGTCAGGTAATAGACAACTTTCTACAGCAGATAAAACAGGTCTAAAACAACTCAACCACAGATTATTACAAGCTAAATCGAAATCCATAAATACATGTCCATATCCAACATAAATAGAGTCAAACTAGTGCCTTATTACATAAAATAGAGTTTTGCGGCGGCACTCAACCTCACATGCTAACAAGCTAACTCTCAATGGATATGACATGAAGCACGCTGCAGCGAAAAAGATTTGACCCCCTAAACTTCTCCCCCTTTGGCATCAAGCGCCAAAAAGAGAAGAAAAGAGAAGGGAAACCAATCACTCGACATCGTCGCTGCTGGAGACGTGCACGACGCGACCAGCTGAAAGCCCAAGTTTAGTTTTGGTTAATTGATGAAACCTATGGACTAACCCTAGTGTTAAGTGCATGATCTAGCTAGGTTGATCCACCTTGGCACATGGAGCTAGAAGGATGACAATGGTGCATTGATCAAGTGCTTCATGGACTAAGGAAAAGAAGAAAGAGAAAAACAAAATGGGCTCAAGGCAAAGGTATATCATAGGGACATTTTTGGTTTAGTGATCAAGACACTATAGAGACTGTGATCACCTTTAGGATAGATAACTGTACTATCAAGAAGGGAAAAATGTGTTGTGTTTGCGGTTATCAACTGCTACTAGGTGTTGTCATTTAAGCATGTGCATTAACTCACCTAGTGACATAGCCTTGCTTAAAAGACATAAAATATATGCTAAACATCTGCTCTAAGGAAGTACCATAAGTATTTGGCACATTGGAGCAAGGTTGGAGAAGAAAGAATGAAAAAAGGGGCGACGAACGCTGGCGACAAACGCTGGATTATTGCAACGGAGCGTCCGTCGGGCAAACCCTAAGTCAGTCTCAACATAGAAAAGGCGACGAACGCTAAGGAGCGTCTGTCGACTAAGCGACAGACGTGTCTGACGGATTCGGGAGCTCTCTAAAACCGCGACGGACGATGTCAACTGATGCCGAGCAAAACATTGACGAGCGTCCGTCGAATTGAAGAACTCAACGACACAAACAACAGACATTGTGGAGTGTCCGACGGGAAGGCGACGGACGCATCCGACACACATGGGAGCTCTCTAGATGTTTACTGGAAGCGTGACGGAGCGTCTGATGCCAACTTGAAGAGCGTCCGGCACCCCCGACATAGACATAACGGCTAGTTTTTGAGGGGTGCCTATTTAAGGGCTTGTGGCCGGTTGGAGCTCTCTCTCTTGCCTCATTCCATTGTTCATACTCTTGTGAGCTCTCAAGCACCTCTCCCACTCATCTCTTTGATCCCTTACTCAATCCAAAAGAGATAGAGTGCATCCAAGTGCATTGCTTAGTGTTTTGCATCTAGTAGCACTTGGTGTTTGTTGACATTTCTTAACACCACTTTGAATACTAGGTTGTCATCCCCAGCATGGCGCTAGAAATGTGCGGTGGTATTTATGAATGTAAAGGCTCTCTAGAAAATATATTTATTCTATCCGCAAGCGCACAGATAAAATACCAATTGTAGCACTTCACCAGGAAGTAATTCCAGGTATCATTTATTTATATTTTGCTAAAGGAAAAGCAAACATTGGTGGCATGAACTAACAAGGGTTTAGACTAGAGATGGACTTGTAGAGCATGATTACTTATGAGAAACTCAGTCACATAGTCACTTGCTTCGGCAGGGGATAAGCCATAATAATAGTAATAATATTGAAGTGTAAGCTCAAAGATAAATAACACAGAGATTAGACATAGACTACTCCATATAAAAGTAAGGTGACGTCGGACTAGTAAGAGAATAACTTCTAAGTGTATTCTAATCTATTAAGTCATAATCTACTCTAGCACATATACAATCATATATAGCAATAAAGGACTCCTCATCTATGTATAAGGAACATTGCTAAAGAAAGCCAGGACATAGCAAGACTTACTCCGCAATACCAATTCTGCCTGTCCTACCAACGGGGGTGTTGACACCGTTTTTCGGCGTGTGTCAAATGAACTAAGACTTGCGTTGATCGGTAGCTGTTTTCTATCGGCATCGGAAAGTCATCGGTCAAATTTACTGACGAGAATGAATTCTGCAGATGAAGTTTGTTGCCGATGGAAGCTACCGATAAGGATGTTGCCGATAGGAGTTGGACGATTCTTGCCGACAAGGGTTAATTGGTGAAGACAAGTTACCAGAAGTGCAAAGTTGCCGATTGGGAAGTATTGCCGATGCCGATGGGCATGGAGTAACGGTGCCGATAGGCACAGGCTAACGTGGCGGTTGACGTCAGCAAAGGATTGCCGATGGCAATAGATGGAAGTTGCGGATTGAAGAGTCTGCCGATGGAAAGTTTCATCGATGAAAAGATATAAGGAAACTGGTGATCTTATGCCAGTATCATTATAGAAGTCTGAGTCTGACTCTTGCACGAGTCGTTTGTTTCCTTAAGAATAGAGGTGTCTGTTTAGGAAAATAATATTGTTATTTGGGTTCGACTCCTGCGCGAGTCAGTTATTTCTTTTAAAGTAGGAGTTTGTTTTGGAAAGGTACGAGTCGTGTCTGTTTACAACTCCTATTGCTGGAGTATAAATATGTACCTAGGGGTCGTGAGATAAAATATGAATCTATCAAACAAATCAATTACTCTTATTTACTTTTACTGCAATTTACTCTTTTATTGCATTAGTCTTAGTTTATCTACAAGTTCTTCAAGTCTCGACGGGTTGCATCTCTTCGATCTCCGTCAAAACCTTGCAAGTTCCGCGTGGGAGTAATCTGAGCTTTGACATCCGGGCACATCGCTATTGTCTCGTTCAGCTCTGCTCTAGTTATCTTGAAACAAGTCTGAGTCTTGGCATCCGGGCGTATCGCCGTTGTCTTGTTCAGATTTTATTCTAGTTATCGTCCTTGTCGATTAACTGGTCAAATCGACTGGCACACCTCTGGGTATCGAAATTCGGGTAATAGCCCGAGGTGTTCACAGATCCTGACGCTTTTTGTGTTAACACCTCTTTTGGCACACCTGGTGGGACAAATTATACATCTATCATGGGTGATAACTCCGACGTTAACCAGAGGAACATCATCGATGTCTCCGAGGCCGATCTGAAAGATGATCAAAGGCTAGCTATGGAGCGGGCTATGGAGGAGTACAAACAGTTGTATCTGAAGGTCACGTATGATGCCAATCCTAGTAAGTTGCAAGAGATGGTTAATTCTGCCTTAAATCAAGCATTAATTAACCACTCCAACGTGTTGTCCAATACTGTGTATAATGCTGTCATGCAATCTTTCAAAGAAGGACAAGAACCTCAATATGTTGGTCCAGCGTATAATCAACCTGGATCGGCATCTATAAACCCATCGGCAGTCCCAGTGGCGTCTTCCACTCCCGTGGATCCGTCTGTCGATGTGGCTACACCACCAAGGCCAAGTCCTGAAAGCGTCACCAAGCTTAGTGCAGATCCGGTGGCGTTGGCAATGTCGGGACCTGTTATCCAGGATCATCCAGCTCCTGCCAACTGGTGGGGTTACGGTATGCCTTCAAATCTATCCGCTGGTTCCAATCTGGTGCAGGGAGACAGTTGAGCTTGGAAGGGCTCCATGGCATCGGCAATGCAATCACAGCCGACGATCCCTATGGTGCATTACTCTACGTCTTCTCCAACTCTACATGTGCCATCAGAAGATTTCCAGGTGGTGATTCCTAAAGTACCTCTGATGCCACCATCGGCGAATTCTGTGCCGATGCAACACAGTATAGCAACTGGAAATCAACCTGTGATTGTAAATCCTCAAGCCGGAGTACTAGCACATCAAGGTAACCAATTTGTTGATTACTCTAAGGTGCAGGAGGAGCAGGTGCGAGTCAGCTATCAACCATCGGTAAGTCACATGCCGATGATTTATAATCCTGGATGGACTAGTCAGCCGCCGGATCAATAGCCTGGCGTACTAATGTATCAGTATGGAAGTCCAGCAAACACTCAGAGTGGACCATCGGTACAGCAACCCATGAATATGATGACTCAACCTAATCCAGTAAGTGTGCAAAACTATCCATCGGTAAATCAGCCGATGCATAACGTCCTGATGACTGGTGTTGCGCCCGTGACAATTACTCCGCATCATCTTCAACCAAGACCTGAAGGGGTGCATCAGCCGACTCCACCAGTCAACAACCAGCCAATGAGTCGGCAAGATTAGGATGCATATTGGACCGATAAGATAGCCGAAGTGATGAAGGAACAATTCGGTATTAAACCCAAGGTTAATACATATTCTTATCGAACACCGTATCCTCCGGCATATGACTTAATTCCTCTCCCAAATCGGTACAAGGTACCTGATTTTACCAAATTCTCTGGCCAAGATGACACGTCAACAATGGAGCACATTAACCGCTTCATTATCCAATGTGGAGAAGCTGTCAATAGAGAAGAATTAAGGGTGAGATTGTTCTCATCGTCATTATCGGGATCGACATTCACATGGTTTATTTCATTGCCTCCAAACTCTGTGATTACTTGGGCCGATCTGGAAAAACAATTTCACAAGTATTTCTTCGCGAGCGTACACGAAAAGAAGCTTACCGATTTGGTTAAATTGAAGCAGCATAATGACGAATCGATGGAGAGCTTTGTCCAGAGATTGCGAGATACGAAGAACAAGTGCTACAGCTTGGTGCTTGATGATCGGCAATTGGCAGATTTGACCTTCCAAGGATTACTGCCGCACATCAAAGACAAGTATGCGTCTCAAGAGTTTGAAAGTCTGAGCCACCTGGTGCAGAGAATTGCCGATCAAGACGTCAAGACTTTTGAGCCTAGAAAAACTTGGAATAAGAAGGTGACCTTCATCGAGCAAGAAGAGGATTTTGATGAGATGCTAAACATCAGCGCTGCCGAATGGGTGAAGGATAAGAAATCCGTGTCTTGTCCGTTTGGCCAGAAAGAAGCTGAAAGGTTCACCTTCGATATCACCAAGGTCGATAGGATGTTTGACTTGTTACTTCAAGAGGGGCAGATCAAGTTGGCACCTAACCAAGTAATTCCATCGGTCGAAGAGCTCAAAAGGATCAGGTATTGTAAGTGGCATAATGCAACTTCGCATAGTACCAATGACTGCAAAGTATTTAGGCAGCAGTTGCAGCCATAAATTGAATCTGGGCAAATTAAATTTGAAAATTCTAAAGCCCAGAAACCGATGAAGATTGATCAGCATCCATTTCCAAATAATATGGTAGAAACTAGTGGAAAAACTAAAGTGCTGACATCGGAAGCTGCCAGGAAGAATGCATCGGTAGATCCTGACCATCAAGTAGCTGAACATGATGAGAGGAGGTTTGCCGATGACAGAAAGGGCAAGAAAGTTGCCGATGAAGGTAGCAGTGCCAAGAGGGCTCCTGGTGTTATAATCACGCATAAGCGGCCAAGGTGAGATTTTCGGCAATCGCAAGAGGAGCGATATCGGCAGGAAGAAGAAGAGCACCAAGAGAGGCTTCGGCATAAGGACCACTGGAAGTGTCCCTTCTTCGTCCACTGCTGGGAAGAAGGCATCAAGCTACCTACTACCGATAATTGTCCTGAATGCAATGGATACTACCATACCGATCGGACAGAAAAGAAGCCTTACTTTGATGATCGGACAACCAGGTATGCTAGACCGCTCAGAGAGAAGAAGTCGACGCACAATCGATTGGGGGGCAAGCTCAACGCGCATAACAGGCTTGGTAGGCATGTTAATCAAGAGGAGCTTGAGGAGATGGCCAATGCAAGAGTGCCCGATGAAGAGATATTCTCCAGAGATCCAAACATAAGGAGTGGTGCCGATGCAAACAGTGAGAGGCAGCACCAGCCTGTTTGGAAAACTAAACTTCCTCAATGGTGCCCTAAGGGTCTGACAAAAACTCAGAAAAGGAGAATTCAGCGCGAACGCCAAAATGACGTGTATGATAATGAAAATCCTTCAAGGGAAAAGCAGTGGAGGCCAAAGTGCAAGGATAGGGATCCATCGACAGAAATCAATATGGTTGTCATATTGCCGATGGAGTTTATGGCACCTGTCAGTGACGAAGAAGAGGTTGCAGAAATAGTGCAATTGGTCTTGGATCCGATGACAGCTGTCTTTGAGAAGTCTGCCGATGATGAAAGGTAGCACCTGAGGGCTCTGTTCGTTAAGGGCAAAGTAGATGGACAGCCTGTAACGAAAATGCTGGTGGATGGCGGGGCATCAATAAATATAATGCCATATGTCATGTTTAGGAAGCTTGGAAAAGACGACCAAGACTTAGTCAAGACGGACATGAAGCTTAAAGATTTTGAAGGCAATGTGTCGCTAGCTATGGGAGCCGTATGTGTTGAATTAACCATCGGCAGTAAAACTTTGCCGACAACATTTTTTGTAATCAGTGGCAAAGGTACCTACAACTTGCTCCTAGGAAGGGATTGGATCCATGCTAATTGCTGCATTCCTTCTACAATGCACCAAAGCCTTGTGCAGTGGGTTGGAGACAAGATTGAAGTCGTCCAGAGTGAAACTCCGTCAATCATTGCATCGGCCGAATCGGAAACTTATGAGCAAACTAGGTGCATATCAGGTGAAGCTTGGGACACGGAGTTCATCAAAGTTGCCGATTACCGCATTACACCGATCCAAGCAGTCGGTCCTGAAGAAGAGTTTTAATGGATCGATTCGCCGATGATGGAAAACTGGGATAGGGGTTCACATCGGCTGATGATTTATTAGAGGTAGATATCGGCAATGATAGTAAGCATAGGCCAACTTTTGTTAGCACTAAGTTAGATTCCTAATGTAAACAACAGTTGACCGATTTGTTAAAAGAATACAAAGATTGTTTTGCTTGGGATTATACAGAAATGTCTGGTTTAGACCGATCAATAGTCGAACATCGGTTGCCTATTAAGTCTGGTTTCCAACCACATCGGCAACCTACGCGCCAATGCAATCCTATGGTGTTGCCTGACATTAAAGCTAAAATTACGAAATTAATTGAAGCTGGGTTTATTCGGCAGTGTTGATATGCTGATTGGATTTCTAATGTGGTTCTTGTGTATAAAAAGAATGGAAAACTTCGTGTTTGTATTGATTTCAGGAATCTCAACAAGGCTACACCGATGGATGGTTACCCGATGCCCGTTGCCGATCTGCTGATTGATGCTGCTACTGGACATCAAATCATTAGCTTCATGGATGGCAATGCTGGATATAATCAGATATTCATGGCTGAAGAAGACATATCCAAGACTGCTTTTAGATGTCCAGGTCATGTTGGTTTATTTGAGTGGGTTGTCATGAATTTTGGCTTGAAGAATGCCGGTGCTACTTATCAAAGAGCAATGAATTTTATCTTTCATAAGTACATCGGCACGATAGTCGAAATCTATATTGATGATGTGGTGGTTAAATCCGGAAATTTTGAAAAGCATCTTGCCGATTTGCGAAAGATCCTGGAATGCACAAGGGAGCATGGGTTGAAGATGAATCCTAACAAGTGTGCTTTTGGTGTATTGGCAGGTCAGTTTTTGAGTTTCATGGTGCATCAGAGAGGCATCGAGATTGGTAGAAAATCTATTGATGCAATTAATAAGGTGGTTGCCCCTACAAACAAGACTGAGCTGCAATCCTTGATCGGCAAGATTAGTTTCATTAGAAGATTTATATCCAACTTATCTGGTAAGATTAAATCTCTTAGTCCATTGTTAAAGATGAAAGCCGATCAAGAGTTTACATGGAAAGAGGGGCAATAGTTAGCTTTGGATGAGATCAAGAGATATTTGGTAAACCCTCCAGTCTTGGTTCCACCTCAGGACGGGAAGCCTTTCAGGTTGTATTTGTCTGCCGATGACGGTGTTATCGGATCAGTCTTAATTCAAGAATTTGAAGGGAAAGAATGTGTGATATATTATTTGAGTAGGAGGCTGGTAGATGCTGAAACAAGGTATTCGGCCATAGAGAAATTATGTTTATGTTTATATTTCTCTTGCATAAAATTGAGGCATTATTTATTGTCGGCTGAATGCACTGTTATCTGCAAAGATGATGTGGTTAAGTATATGCTATCGATGCCGATATTAAGTGGGAGGATTGGCAAATGGATTCTGGCACTTTCAGAGTTTGATTTGAAGTATGAATCGGCTAAGGAAGTTAAGGGTCAAGTAATGGCCGATTTTGTTACTCAGCATTGCAATATGGTAAGCTCTGTAGAGATTGCTCCTTGGACTTTGTTCTTTGATGGATCTACGTGCAAAGAAGGGGCAGGTATTGGTGTTCTTTTAATTTCACCCGAGGACGGAAGTATGAGATTTCACTACCGATTGTTGCTACATCGACAAACAATTAGGTTGAGTATCATGCTTTAATAAAAGGGTTGGAATTACTCAGAGAAGTACGTGCCAATGTCGTTGAAATCTTTGGCGATTCTATGTTGATGATCAATCAATTGACTGGAGTATATGAATGCCGAAGTGAAGTGTTGATTGCGCACCATGAGAGATGTTTACAATTATTGAAAGAATTGAAAGAGTATCGCCTTGAGCATACTCCTAGATTGCATAATGAAGAGGCCAATCGGTTAGCACAGAACGCTTTAGGATATCAGCCGATTCAAGAAGTCATGAGATCGGTAATGGTTGCTGATGGCTGGAAAAAGGAAATCGCCGATTACTTAAGAGATCCGTCTAAGAAGGTTGAAAGGCGTCTAAGGTTCCAGGCTACTAAGTATGTGCTCCTTGACAATGAATTGTATTATCGGACGATTGATGGAGTTTTGCTCAGATGCCTTGGTAGAGAAGAATCAAAAGAGTTGATGGGCGAGATCCATGAGGGTGTGTGTGGAGCACATCAATCGACATTCAATATGAAATGGATGATTAGGCGGAATGGATATTATTGGCCGACAATTCTTGAAGATTGCTTCAACTATTTTAAAGGGTGCCAGGATTGTCAGAAGTTTGGTAATGTCCAGAGGGCACCTGCATCAGCAATGAATCCTATAATCAAGCCTTGGCTGTTTAGAGGATGGGCTATTGATCTCATCGGCCAAATTTATCCACCATCAAGCAAAGGGCACAAGTTTATACTTGTTGCTACCGATTACTTTACAAAATGGGTTGAGGCGATTCCTTTGAAGAAGGTGACATCGGCAAAAATGGTAGATTTTGTAAAAGAACATATTATTTACCGATTTGGTATCCCTCAAACTATTACCACCGATCAAGGGACCATGTTCACATCGGGAGAGTTTGATGAGTTTGTTGCTGGTATGGGGTTTAAGGTATTGAATTCTTCTCCTTATTATGCCCAAGCTAACGGTCAGGCTGAAGCGACTAATAAGGGAGTTATTAAGCTTATCAAACGTAAAATTGAAGAGAACCCTAGGAGGTGGCATATAGTGTTAAATGAGGCCCTATGGTCATATCAGATGGAGTGTCATGGTGCAACCAAAGTTTTGCCATATCAGTTAGTCTATGGACACGATGCTGTCCTGCCTTGGGAAGTTAAAAGTGGTTCTAGGTGATTGTCTTCTCAAGATCAATTAGCAGCCGATGAGTATGATACTCTTATGAAGGATGAGTTAGAAGACTTAGCAAGTCATCGGTTGAGGGCTTTGATCAACATTGAGGAGAACAAGAGAAGGGTTGCCGGATGGTATGATAAGAAAGTAAAGGTGAAAGAATTTGCCGATGGTGATTTGGTGTGGAAATTGATTTTACCGATTGGGACTAAGAATTCTAAGTTTGGAAAATGGTCTCCTAATTGGGAAGGTCCGTTTCGGATAAATCAGTCTATTCCTAACAATGCCTATATTTTGGAAACTCTCGAAGGAGTTGTGTTTCCCAGAGCAATCAACGGTAAATACTTGAAGAAATATTACCCTAGTATATGGGTAGATGCATAGAATATCCGTTGGAATGCCGATGAAAGAAAAGGTTATAAGATATCGGTAAAAAGTGTACTAACATTATGTTACATCAAGTGTTACATTTGCCGATATGATAAATTACAACAAGGATTGACTAGCTGATATCGCATGCAGGCGAATTTGCTCTATTTCTTCCATCTCCCTGGCATCATCATCAGTCGACCCTTCAACTGGCTTGATTTCCTTCTTTAGCAGGATAGCTTGTCGGGCGTTTATGTCTCGTTCTTGTCACAAAGCTTTAATGGCGTCGGGCAGTTGAGCTTTCTTTTGGCTGGCTGTGTTCAGGGCTTCTTCAACCCTTTTCAGTTCAGTCAGCAACTCTTCCTTCCTTGCCGGTAAGTGAACGATCTCTTGCTCAAGATTGGCGCCGTAAGCTTCTACTTGGCCGATGTACTTGTCCTTCTCATCGGCAACTTGTTTGAACTTAAGCATTTCTTCTTCAAGCTGTGATCGAGCAGTCCTATCGGCTATGCGACGAGAGAGTCTTTGATATTGGAGTTGCTTGCTCTCAAGAAACGCTTCCTGGAAGAGTGTTTCTTCTGTATCGGCAGACAAGTGGCCTTGAATGTCTTTAAAAGCTATCTAACTGCAGTGGAATCTTAGACAAGATGAGATGTGTCTTGTTGCAGTAAAGATAGCAATGTTTCAAGCTTGAGTTTGACATCTGCCGATAAAGCTGGAGCGGAGCTTTCTTCGTCTTTGTCTTCATCGGGAAGGTTGACGGCGAAGGAGAACAAGCTATTCGTTGGAGCAGAACCTTCTCTGTCTTCGTCTTCGCTAGGGAGGTTGACGCCGAAGGAGAACAAGCTATCGGGGGAGTCTTGGGCCTGAAAAGGAGAAAGTTAAAATTTGCCGATCATAAGTTTATACTGCAAGTTTTTAGATAATCGGCTTACCATCTTGAAGCGGATTTCTTGCCTAGGACTTGGGAAGGCTGCCGGTATGGTATTGTCTGGAAGATCGGCAATGGTTGCCGATGAACACGCTTCCGTAGGAGGGGCGGTCGGTGCTGTTGGTGCTGTTGCTGGTGCTGTCTTTGCCGCGATGGTTGGTTCCTGTGGCGGTGAGGCCATCCTCTGGTCGGAGATGTTATCTGGTGTAGGTGCTGGTGCCGATGCCGATGCTGTTGCGGCTGGTTCCCGCAGTGGTATTTCTTGGTCGGGTGTTTCGTCCATCGGCTGCTCAGGAATGGATGCCGGCGGTGGTTCTGCTGTTGGTACGTCAACAGTTGGTGATGCAACTGGAGTTGGTGGTGTAGGTGGAGTGGCTGGCCTCAGACGTCTCTTCTTCCTTGGAGCAGCAGTTGGTGAACCGGCCCGTTTTGGTTGCGAAGCTTAGGGGGCATCGGCAGCATGAGGTGGAGAAGCTTGTACGTTTGGAGCAGCTACCGATGGCCTCGCTACCTGAAAATGTTTGGTGCAAGTTACATAAAGTAAATTGTGCCGATGAGCAGTTTGTGATCGGTATAAGAAAAAGTAAAACTTACTGCAAAAGCTCGCGCCAAGATGGCAGCAGCAGCCGATGGAGTAGCAATGGTCTTTGCGGGCGTCGGCTTGGGCTTGAGGGTAACCTTAGGTACCCTTTGAGGTATGAAAGCAGCCAATGTGGAAGCCTTGTTGCTGATGATTGATACGAGGCTCATCATTCGAAGATGGAAGGGCTTGCCACTCTTGCTCATTTGGGGGATTGGATCATCAACCTGTTAAGCAAAAGGTTAGATACCGATGGTAGAAGTAAATAATAAGAAATGTATTCGAATAAACTTACTGCATCATTGGGAATGACGTGATCGGCGTCGATCAAGTGCCGATAGTAGTGCGATGACTTGGCGAATAGTTGACTTCTCCATTCTTGCCACCAAGATTTGTATAACTCTGTCATGAATGATGTTGGTGCCCAGGAGGATAGATCAATGTTTGATGTATCGGCATGGGGAGAAAGGTTGACAATCCTGTTCCAATCCATGGCATTGGAGATGATTTCTCTTGGCTTTATCACATTGGCAAAGCTGAGTTTGATCGGTAATTGGCTAAATGCCAGCTACCTTGTTGCTGCTGATGGATAATAAAACTCATAAGGTGGAGGAGAGTTCTTCCCGGTTCCAAAGATGTTGACTAGAATGGCTCGGGGAACAATGTTGGCCTTCATGATTGTCTCATTCTGTGGCACATTCCAATCGGTAAGGTTGAATAACAATGGGAATTGTTTGTTCTCATCGACATAAGGCCACCAAAGCCATTCTGCGACAGGGATTCCACAGTAAAGCTTTTGGAAGAACCTACCGAATTGATCTACATTGGCATCGGTTCCTGGCAGCACTATGATAGCCTCCCCAAAATTGAGTGGGGGACGGGTTGCCGATTCATCATCCTCATATACGTAGTCTTCTGATATATCCCTTGGAAATTGCTGACTGAATAGATCGAATTGGAGGACCTTGTACATGTGTGCATTTAACCACATGTTTATAAACCACCAAGGACCCCCGAGGTTGCCGATGGACTCGCCTAACAGTAACTTCTTGGACACTTGGTGTAGGAGATGGTATACCGATCCAAGGAGATATCGGCCAAGAGGGAGTCTTGTTCCATCAGCCAGGAGCTCTGCCGCAGGGAGATACATGGTGGTAGGTCCGACTATTTTGCCACAGAAGATAAACTTTTCTAGCCACATGTTCAGAAAGATGGCATGCTCCCTTTGACCTACCGATCCAGTCTTTTGATATTCCTGGATGTAACCAGTTCAGCCGCCGATATTGCGCGTGTTCACTTTATACTCAGCTTTCCTATTGAACAAGGCGGGGGTATCGGCAGAGGAGACATCGAGGCCAGTAAGCATATGCACATCAGCAAGAGTGGGAGTGGCTGGTCCGTGTCTGAATAAAAATGCATTCATTGTATCGGACCAGAAATAAGAAGCCGCCATCATCATATTCTCATTCTTCTCCATATCGGCAATGGAGAGCCTGATGCACTGATCTAGGTTACTCTCTGACCAGTAAACTTGCTGTGTTCTGATTATTCTAAGGTACCAGTTTTTCCATCCCTTGGTGGGTTTGGGCCATGAGCGGAAAACATCTTTCCATAACCCTAGGCTAAAGCATTCAGATCTGAAAGGGATACGGTTGGTCTCCGCATTAATCAGATTGATGGGGTCAGGGTTTCCCATTGGACCTAGGCAATTGAAGTTGGATTGCTCAATGGGGATTACTACCTTGTTGTACAGTTCCTAGGTTTCAAAAAAATCAGAGGAAGAGAAAAAGGGGATTACCGAATTGATGCGGAAAAGAAATTTGTGGAAAATGGAATGAGAAGGGAGCGGATTTACCTTGGGAACTTCGAAGTTGATCGCCATTGAAGCTGTTCGTGCTCTGCTTGAAGAACATGTTGCTGCTTGGGTTGTTGGAGGTGTTCTTCGGAACTATCGCCGAGGTTGAAGATGAAGGCAGATGGGGAATGCAGGCTCAGGGTAAAAACAAATTGGATGGTGGTAACTTTTTATAAGCCTAGTCAGGGGTATTTTTGACTTTTCTTCACACTGAGCAGGAATGTAGAGAGGTATGCAATAGGTATGCGCAACAATTGAGGAGATATGATTAGGTTTGCAACTGTTCGCGCTGTAGTCGCGGGATTTTATTAATAAATTGCGGTTTTGCGCGCGGTAATTGAGGAAATTGTGCAGTTATCTTGGAGAGAGCAGTAACAGTAGAGAAAATTTCGGCACGTAAAATATTCTACACTCCGAAATTTGGGGGCATGTGTTGACACCGTTTTTCGGCGTGTGTCAAATGAACTAAGACTTGCGTTGATCGGTAGCTGTTTTCTATCGGCATCGGAAAGTCATCGGTCAATTTACCGATGAGAATGAATTCTGCAGATGAAGTTTGTTGCTGATGGAAGCTGCCGATAAGGATGTTGCCGATAGGAGTTGGATGATTCTTGCCGACAAGGGTTAATTGGTGAAGACAAGTTACCAGAAGTGCAAAGTTGCCGATTGGGAAGTGTTGCCGATGCCGATGGGCATGGAGTAACGGTGCCGATAGGCACAGGGTAACGTGGCGGTTGACGTCAGCAAGGGATTGCCGATGGCAATAGATGAAAGTTGAGGATTGAAGAGTCTGCCGATGGAAAGTTTCATCGAAGAAAAGATATAAGGAAACTGGTGATCTTATGCCAGTATCATTATAGAAGTCTGAGTCTGACTCTTGCACGAGTCGTTTGTTTCCTTAAGAATAGAGGTGTCTGTTTAGGAAAATAATATTGTTATTTGGGTTCGACTCCTGCGCGAGTCAGTTATTTCCTTTAAAGTAGGAGTTTGTTTTGGAAAGGTACGAGTCGTGTCTGTTTACAACTCCTATTGCTGGAGTATAAATATGTACCTAGGGGTCGTGAGATAAAATATGAATCTATCAAACAAATCAATTACTCTTATTTACTTTTACTGCAATTTACTCTTTTATTGCATTAGTCTTAGTTTATCTACGAGTTCTTCAAGTCTCAACGGGCTGCATCTCTTCGATCTCCGTCAAAACCTTGCAAGTTCCGCGTGGGAGTAATCTGAGCTTTGACATTCGGGCGCATCGCTGTTGTCTCGTTCAGCTCTGCTCTAGTTATCCTGAAACAAGTCTGAGTCTTGGCATCCAGGTGTATCGCAGCTGTCTTGTTCAGATTTTATTCTAGTTATCGTCCTTGTCGATTAACTGGTCAAATTGACTGGCACACCTTTGGATATCGAAATTTGGGTAATAGCCCGAGTTGTTCGTAGATCCTGACGCTTTTTGTGTCAACATGGGGGTGGACTATATAAGAATCAATGGAACTGTCACTTCCACGAACTACCACATGACCCGACCAATAGGATACATTTGTAGGTAAATAGCATCTAAGCACCACGCTCACACGTGATCTACCACTTAACTCCCTCGAGGTAAGAGCTAAGCGCTTTGCAAACTCATACATAAACTCATTATCAATCATAACTATATCAATTATAGAACTAGAACAAACTAAGAACATAATAAATATAAACATAATGATATTAATAATAAAGTCGTAGAGAAGGATACAAGATAATACCGATCTTTATGACGATGATCCGAAATCCAGAGCGTGATTCTCCTCCTCAGGGGTGGCAGGGCATTCCTTATATAGCCCCCTCAAATGAACATGGACCGTCGGATCAAACCGACCTTAATCGAGTGGTTTAGATTCATCCTCAAAGGCGGTTAGGCATGATCCTCGAACTTCACCCTGATTGGCCACAGGGGTAGGGCGGCCGCCCCCAACCCTAGGGCAGGCGCCCTGGGTGTGGGCCCTCTCGGCCTCTGGCTTGGTCTAGTTGCTTCTAGAGCCTTCCTGAGTATTCTTGATCGCGCAGAGGTCCTTTCTCTCTATGTAAACATGACATGTGGACCTTCCTTTGCTCTTTTCCTGATAACTACCTATAGAAACATCAACTCACCAAAACTTGTGGAATTATGTCAGTTGGATCCCCTAAGTCTATGGTGGTGATTCAATTATGTCCTTTTTATGTCTTGTTGACATATAGAAATTGGTACTTAACAACCGTCAACAAGCTCCCGCAAGCTTACCCTTTGCTTGTCCCTGAGCAAACAACTAACTCAGATGGATTAAAAGTTGCTTCAAGATTTTATTTCTAATAAGTACACATGCATTCAGCATAAAATTCTCCTCCAGATTAGAGTGAAATATCCTTCTTTCACCATGGGGCTTAGTACCTGCACTTGAGTCTTGAGTAAATGAAAGATAGAATAATCAAGTCAAGCACTATGTGTCATGCTCTGTACTTCACCTCTGTTCTGGAGTTTTTATAAATTTTCAAATAAAACTCAGAGTTCCTTAGCATGACTCTCTCAAGTCTCTCATATGTGGTATTTCTGGGTCCTTACCAAGGCAATTGATGGTGCATGCCCTTCTCTCAAATATGTGGTATTTATGGTATTGCCCTCTTTCTCACCCTACTTCTAAACAGGCAAATATCTGGAGCTCATAGGTGGGAGATAGCGAATACATACTTACAAGACATATGTTGCATAGCCAAACCGTGGATCCAAAGGAACGAGTCAATAAGTCAAATCAAGATGTGCATGTGTGGCGAATGAATGGTGTATGATGATGATGGCGAGGTAATGGTGATGATGAAGATGTAATGGTGATGGTGATAATAACCGTCTTATCTTTGCTTTTGGGAGTACATGGGCTATCTTTTATGTTTTTTTTATCGAGGGTCCGGGCACTTGCCTCTTTTTATTTCCTCGGATATAAATATATATTTTTGCATATCCCATGCTCTTTATATATTGAACCTTTGTAGAGAGAGAGTAACACTCTTGTGGGATGATGAGTGATAAAATATTTTGTGGATGTTTATTTATTTCTATTCTCTCCCGGATTAGGAGAAGAATATTTTTGGTGGACCTGGAGATGGAAATTGAGTGGATGTATGTAGATGCGTACTTCTAGGATAGAAGCATCATGTATGGACGGAGTGTATATGGATGCATACTTCTAGGATAGAAGTGGCGTATGTGGGCGTAGTGTAAGTGAATCTTGATTCAGACCGCATGACTAGTTCCTGAGGGTCACACAGCTTGACCACACTCAATACTCATAAGGAGTATGTAAATAGGTGTGGTTTCCTAATCAAGTAGGCATGTATATATGGCTGTGGTAGGAATTTAAACTCTCATCATGCTTAGGAACTCATCATGTGTCATTTTTAAGTTTTCAAAATAAATCTCCAGAATTTAGTGTTGCAAGAACAAGATAAATAGTAACTCAAACTTTCATATCATGTCAATCAATTACCTAGACTTGGTTTAGGCTTGTGCTCCCACAGGTATTTAGATCATTATTTTAGCATTTATTGGGAGAACTTTATATTGAAAGCTAGGTTCTTGTAAGAAAGTAAACCGAGCAACTGTTCATTATTTCTATCATACTAACTTTTTTATTCAAGACAAATTAAATAAAACACACTTATCTACACACTCTTTTTATTTGGTTTTTTACGATTAAGAAATGTAGTGAAATAAACAGAACATATTTATTGTTTTTTCTAAGTTTTTAGATTTTTTTAAATATGTAAAGGTAACACAAATAGAAAATGACTATAGAAAAAAAGGGAAAATAGAAAACTTACCTTGATAATTGGGGGAGGCACTCCCCCAAGCTGGCTGATGCTGCGGATGGCTTTTATTGAAGATTGAAGAATTGGAGTAGAGTAGACACATTCTCACCTATCACGACGTTCTCATCTTGCATTTCCTGCATGGCGATGGTGTGGTCCTGGTTCCACTTCTGTTGCTGCTCTAGTAATTGAGTGTGTTGGGCTTGTGTCTCTTGGGTGGCAAGGAGGCTGTTGTTGGTGCGGGTGTAGAAGGCGCCGGTCTCATGGTAATAGTCTCCGGTGAATGCGTATGTGGCGTCGGAGGCTTGACCTGCATTAAAATGAGGTTGGGTTCCGGACCCTGATGCCCCATATGGGTCAGTGGAATATCTTATGGATTAGTATGGTCTGTTTGCCCATTCTTGGTCTTGTCCTTCCAGCCATGTTTCTTGAGTTGCTTCCTCTTGTCGAGTATGTTGACCCCACGGATCCCTAAGGATGTGAGGGTTGTAATCATTATAACTGATATGCGCCGGTTCCTCTGGGCCTGGATCAGCTCCGTGCCATGTGCATGCTTGATGACTGACCATCCTTTCAGAGGCCACGCGCTGTGGCGCTCTCTGGTTTACTGGCTCTGCTTCAATTTCAATCAAATAACTTTGGACAGTGTAGAGCCCAAGGCCCGGGTTAGGTAACCGGACCTTGCTCTTATCATAAAGCATATACATAATATTGTGTTCTTTCTTTAACATTCTTCCTTGTCTAAATGAGTCATAGCCATAATAAGGTCGGAACTCATCCATGAAGTTAAGTGACGAGCCTTCTAATAAATTCATGCTTGTGGCTAGACGAGTGATAAAAAATGTGCAACCAACAGGACCTAGCAGGTTTGATGTGCTCAGCCAATCTGCAACTAATAAACTTACAGGTGAAACATGCACTTTATTAATAGCAGCAAAAAGAAGTTGCAGATCTCCTACTCTCACCTTCCTGATGTCATCTCTAGGGAACAGAACATATCCTATCCATTTATGAAACATACGAAGTGTGGGATGCTCTATGTCACTAGTTCGGGGTTGCAAAAAGTGTTGGTCTCTAGAAATTTTCCGCCAGAACTGGTGTTTATCAAAATTTGTAAGATCAGCATCTAAGTCTAGGATAGCTCTTGGAGAGAAACCGAGGTGGTCACTCAACTCCCTCCATGACAAGATAAAATTTTGTTTGAACAACCGAAAAGCGATCCCGCCCTCACTTAATTGTAAGGTGCAAAGAAACTCAATGGTTAAAAGACGGGATCCTACTTCGGTTACATTCCAAAAGTCTGTCCACCCAATCATTTGAAAGATAAGATCGAGTTTAGAATCCATACCTGTGTCTTTTAGCAGGGTAGGATCGATGGTAGGTGTGTGGATGAACTCCTTGTTTTTTAGCTTCTGGAAGACTTCTTTCTCTCACCGAGAATTTAATCCAAGGTCACTTGTTTTCAGAAGGACCTTCCTTGTATTACTTGATGATGATGATGGTGCTTGTTCGGCCGGCGGATCGAAGCTCATGTCGGAGCGACGAGAGGAGAGCTGAGACGAGTTTCTCGTCCCAACACTCTTCAAGGCTTCCTTGGTGGCTCTCGCGGCTTTCTTAAACATCCTGCAAAACTTGATGACAAAAACAAAAACTCATGGAGAATGTGAGACAAAAGAGGTGGTTAGTGATTGGCTGTCCAGATGCTAGTCGTTCAGGGGTTAGTCATTCAAGACAAAATTTTATTGGAACTTCAGCAACACTTCCCCTAAACAATTTTTAGTTACACTTGGACAGCATGGTCACTAGCTTCTAAGTGTCTTCTCACTTCTCTCTTCAAAACTCTTTCTACTCCTCCTTTCCACTCTCTTCTTCCTTATCTCAAAAGAGCAGAACTATGAACTCGGAAACTCGAAGTTGGAGATGTTCTCTGGATTGTGTGTGGTGTGAAGAAGAGGCTGGAGGAGGGGTTTTATAGATGGTGCAGGGGATAGGGAGGGCGCCCTAGTGGCCTAGGCGGCCGCCCCACTCTAGGCCCCAAAATGGTTGAAACTTGCCCTCCACCTCACATGGTGTGCCTTCATGCAGAATTATTGGTAGTGGGTGGAATTTGGACGGTGGAAATATGTCTGGTGGTTGTAATAGGTGTAAGTGGATGAAATAATGTGATGTGATGTATGTGAGAGGGAGTCTATGACATGTGGGTCCAAAGAAAATGGGTTATGCTTCTAGAAACTTGGTAAATAAAATGCAAGAATTAAAGAATGAAAAAAATGTAAACTTTCTAAGAATGATTAAGCAAAACAAATATTTTTGTGCCACCACTATAAGTAATAGATATGGGTTGTAACACACCATAAAGATTATTTATGTGGGGATTTTGGATATTACAAAAGTAAACATGATTAATGCAAGAATTAAATATGCAAGAGATATGGATGAGTGTGGATAAATACCGATTTACCTTCCGGCGAGGGTTCGAGTTTTTAGGGTCCCCCAAACTGGACCTCCAAATTATTTTCATTCTTCTGATGTATTCAATTCTAGAGGTGATGCCTCGGGTGATTCTTCTTGATGAACTTCCTTCACTGTGGATTTGTTCTCTGGTCTAGGCTTGAATGTGAAGTGTTCTTCTTGACCATTTATGTTGAACTTGATTTCTCCCTTTACAACATCAATGTGGGCATTGGCGGTGCTCAGGAATGGTCTTCCAAGGATGATGGATACTTTAGAGTCAGGGCTCATGTCCAGTACCACGAAGTCTACTGGCACGAAGAACTCTCTTATCTTGACTGGAATGTTCTCAGCAACGCACAAGGGGTATCGAATTGTTTGATCTGCTAGTTGTAAGCACATTGATGTTGGTTCTAGTGTTGCATAATCAAGCTTCTTGTAGACTGATGAAGGCATCACACTGACACTTGCTCCTAGATCACAAAGTGCATTGTTGAAGTGTTGGTTCCCGATTGAGCAATCAATAGTGGGGTATCCTGGATCTTCTTTCTTCTTTGGTAATTTATTCAGGATGGCTGCACTACATTCTTCTGAAAGCTTGATTACCTCAGTGGATGGTAGTGGTCTCTTTTTGTTAAGAATATCTCTGATGTACTTTGCATATGTAGGGACTTGTATGGCATCAAGTAGAGGTATGTTGACATATAACTTCTGGATGACCTCTATGAACTTACCAAATTGCTCATCCGACTGCAGTCCTCTATTTCTTCTAGGAAATGGCAAATAGTTTGTGTCGTGATAATCCTTTCTCATTTCTTGGTCATTTGGTGCTTGTGGCAATTCTTCTGCTTCATTGGGATTCTCTTCTTCTTCTACTACTGGTATTGCCGGTGCTCTCCTTGTTCCTCTTGGATGAGGGGGATCTCTGGTGGATTTCCCTCCTCTTGTAGTTATACTCTTTACCTTTGCTATTGGGTTGAGTTGGAGTATGTTGATGTGGGCATTTGTATGCCGTTTCAATGGCCCTTCGATCTTCTTTATATTTGGCCCTCTGGTCAAGCCAATGGAGTAAATCATCCATCTTGGTTGATAGTGCATTTACTTCCTCGGGTATTTCTTCTGTTTGGTGACAATGTTGAACTTTATCTTGGGACTAGCTTTGGTTTTCTGCTATCTTATCCATAAGTATCTCTACTTTTCCAAGTGTAAGTTCCAAAAAGGATCCTCCAGCAGATGCATCTAGGCACTCATGAGCCTTCTGAATTAATCCATGGTAAAGGGTCTGCATGAGTAACCATCCTGCCATTCCATGATGAGGACAATCTGATAGGTATCCTTGAAAATGCTCCCATGCTTCTAGAATGGTTTTTGATTTCTGCTGTTGAAAATTGGCAGTCCTTCCTCTTAAGGCATTAGTTTTGCCTATAGGGAAGAACTTTGCTAGAAAGGCATTTGAACAATTCACCCAAGTGTTGATATCTTCTTTGTTGGTGTAGAACCACTTCCTCGCTCTTCCCATGAGTGAGAATGGAAAGAGGCGAAGTAGTATGATGTTTTGGGTGTATCCGTTGATGATGATTATGCTTCCGATCTCTAAGAAATTCTGCAAATGTGCACTAGCATCTTCATGTGCCTTTCCACTGAATTGTGTAGCTTGCACCATATTCATGAAGCTTGGCTTGAGCTCAAATTCAAATTCTTCTTCTCCTTCTTCTGCCTCAAGTACCGGACCATTGTGAATATTCTCAATGCTTGGAGCAGAGAATTCTCGCAGGGTCTTTTGTGCCATAGCTTCAGAAATTGGTGACTAGCTTCTTCTTTCTTGATTGCTTTGATTCTAATGATGAAGAGTTGAATGTATCAAAGACAATCCTACAATACCCTGTATAAAATATAAACATAGAAAACAACAGGGGTGATCCTGCCAAAGCAGAGGTGCCTTGTTATGATTCCTCATTAAGTAGCTGTTCATGCAATTTTTCTCCATAGTCTAATTCTAATATAAATCTATATTCTATGCGTACCGATGTTATATGTCCTCGGCAACAGCACCAGAAATGTTTGTTGACATTTCTTAACACCACTTTGAATACTGGGTTGTCATCCCAGCATGGCGCTAGAAATGTGCGGTGGTATTTATGAATGTAAAGGCTCTCTAGAAAATATATTTATTCTATCCGCAAGCGCACAGATAAAATACCAATTGTAGCACTTCACCAGGAAGTAATTCTAGGTATCGTTTATTTATATTTTTGCTAAAGGAAAAGAAAACATTGGTGGCATGAACTAACAAGGGTTTAGACTAGAGATGGACTTGCAGAGCATGATTACTTATGAGAAACTCAGTTACACAGCCACTTGCTTCGGCAGGGGGTAAACCATAATAATAGTAATAATATTGAAGTGTAAGCTCAAAGATAAATAACACAGAGTTTAGAGATAGACTACTCCATATAAAAGTAAGGTGACGTCGGACTAGTAAGAGAATAACTTCTAAGTGTATTCTAATCTATTAAGTCATAATCTACTCTAGCACATATACAATCATATATAGCAATAAAGGACTCCTCATCTATGTATAAGGAACATTGCTAAAGAAAGCCAGGACATAGCAAGACTTACTCCGCAATACCAATTCTACCTATCCTACCAAAGGGGGGTGGACTATATAAGAATCAATAGAACTGTCACTTCCACGAACTACCACGCGACCCCACCAATAGGATACATTTGCAGGTAAATAGCATCTAAGCACCACGCTCACATGTGATCTACCACTTAACTCTCTCGAGGTAAGAGCTAAGCGCTTTGCAAACTCATACATAAACTTATTATCAATCATAACTATATCAAGTATAGAACTAGAACAAACTAAGAACATAATAAATAGAAACATAATGATATTAAGAATAAAGTCGTAGAGAAAGATACAAGATAATACCGATCTTTATGACGATGATCCGAAATCCAGAGCGCGATGCTCTACTTCTCTAGATCTATCTAATCAATCCTATAGAACTTGAAGGAATTGGGAGTAGCTATACTAATTCTCTTGTGGAGAGAGGGATATGAAACCCTAGCTTTGATGGCTACCTTTAATAATGATTTATCCTCCTCTTCAGGGGTGGCAGGGCATTCCTTATATAGCCCCCTCAAATGAACTTGGACCGTCGGATCAAACCGACCTTAATCGAGTGGTTTAGATTCATCCTCAAAGGCGGTTAGGCATGATCCTCGAACTTCACCCTGATTGGCCACAGGGGTAGGGCGGCCGCCCCCAACCCTAGGGCGGGCGCCCTGGTGTGGGCCCTCTCGGCCTCCGGCTTGGTCCAGTTGCTTCTAGAGCCTTCCTGAGTATTCTTGATCGTGCGGAGGTCCTTTCTCTCTATGTAAACATGACATGTGGACCTTCCTTTGCTCTTTTCTGGATAACTCCCTGTAAAAACATGAACTCACCAAAACTTGTGGAATTCTGTCAGTTGGATCCCCTAAGTCTATGGTGGTGATTCAATTAAGTCCTTTTTATCTCTTGTCGACATATAGAAATTGGTACTTAATGACCGTCAACAGTGTTCGTCATCGCCGCGTTGATCTTGTTATTCTTGGTGTTTGCCAACACCTAGACGACTTGGCAATTGTGGAGAAGCTTCAGCACATGTTGGTGATTGTTCGTGGCCGACCTCATCGATTGTGAGAGGGCTTGTACCCACTTCGGCGGAGCGCCAAAGGGTAACTCTAGTAAATTGCCCGTGTCATTGAGTTACTCTCATTTGGGTGGATTCTTGTGGCGCCCGGGTAGTGTGCTAGGCTTGTGATTGCCTATTAGCCACCAAGTCACCATTTGAGTAGTCGACACAACGGGGACTAGCTTGGTGGCAACCAAGTGAACCTCGGGAGAAAAATCATTGTTTCAATCTTGTCTCCCGGCTACTCTTGTTGATCTTATTGTGATTGGTCTTCACATTGGTATATTCTCTTCACAAGGCATCGGTATAACAATCACCCTCCTCCTAGCATTTACATTCTTTTTTATCTTGTCTAGTTAGCTTGCTAGTTATCTTAGTTTGTTAGTTGTTCTTGCTAGTTCAAGTTAAGTTCCTTAGGTTCTTGCTATTGTGTGATAGGCACTTAATCAACTAGAATTGCTTGGATAGGTGGCTTTGGACCCCTAGTAGAGCTAGAGAAAAAAGCTTCGCTTAAGTTTTATCTAACCTTTGCTCTAGTGGTTTGTAGAATTTTTATTAGGCTATTCACCCCCCTCTAGCCATCTAGGACCTTTCAAGTGGTATCAGAGTCGTGGTCACTGCTATTATCAAGGCTTAACAACCTTCGGTGTTAGTGATGGCTCAAATATCATTCAACCATGTGGGAAGCAAACCACCAATGTTTGATGGCACATCATTTGATTATTGGAAGAGGAAGATGAAAATGCATCTAGGCTCAATACATGAGAAGGTGTGGAGTGTGACTGAACATGACTTTGTCATTCTTGATGAAGCCGCTCCCACACCTAGAGAGCAAGAGAATTGGCAATGCAACACTATGGCTCTCAATGTGATCTACAATGGCATTGATTCCAAGGTGTTTGAGCAAATCAAAGATCTTGAGAAGGTAAGTGAAGTGTGGAAGAGACTTGAAGACACATATGAGGGCACCGCCAAAGTAAAGAGCTCAAAGCTATACATGCTCAAGGACAAGCTATCTCATTTCAAGATGAAGGAAGATGAATCAATCCCGGAGATGTTTCATAGGCTCCAAGTGATCATCAATGATCTCAAAGGATTGGGTGAGAAGGTCAAGGATGAAGACTTCTCAAACCGCTTTCTTGGTTGTTTGCCCAATAAATACAAAACTTTGAGGCAAATAATTAGGAGAGATGGCTTGACCGAGATCACTCCCAATGAAGTTCTTGGTGAGATCATGACCGAAGAGCAATACAATGAAGAAAGTGATGAATAAGAGGTCAAGGAAGAAGAGAAGAAGAAGAAGAGCTTAGCATTCAAGGCTTCATCATCCAAGAACAAGGGAAAAGCAAAGAAGCAAGAATCAAGTGATGATGAAGAAGCTAGTGACATTGATGATGAGATGATGGCTCTCTTTGGGCGCAAGTTTGGCAAGTTCATGAAGAAGAAGGGCTATGGTGAAAGAAAGAGAAGAGACAACTTCAAGAGCAAGGAATATGTGAGGAAATGCTACAAGTGCAAGAGCACCGATCACCTGATTGCGGATTGCCCCAACAATAGTGATAATGATGAGAAGAAGAAGGGCAAGCATGACAAGAAGGAGAAGAAGTTTTCATTCACCAAGAAGAAGAAGGGTGAATCATACATGGTGACTTGGGATAGTGATGATTCCTCCGATGAAGAATCTAGTGATGATGAGAGGAAGAAGACCAAGAAGAAGGCATTGGCAAGCATTGCTATCAACAACAAGCCATCTATCTTCGACACTCCATCATGCTTCATGGCTAATCCAACTAAGGTACAATCTCATGATAATAGTGATAGTGATGATGATAGTGATAGTGATGATGATAGTAGTGATTATGAGGAGGAGTACTCCAAGGAGGAACTCTTAGACATGATGAAGCAAACTTATGCTTGCTTTGAAACAAAGAGGAAGGAGTGCAAAGAATTGAACAAGAAGCTTAAGGCTCTTGAACAATCCTTTAATGAGCTCAATGACTCTCATGAGAGGTTAATGGAAGCCCATGAGAAGCTTAAGAGGACTCACTATAAGTTTGAAAGGCTCACTCCTCCCTCCTTGATCAAAACAAGGATAAAGTTGTTGCATCATGTGATATTGGAGTTACTTGTGATATTCTAGATGAATCATTTTTCACTCCTATCATTGTCACACCAACCGAAACATAATGTAGCACCTCCACTTGCACATCCACTAGTGAGAGCTCAATGGTTGATGCTACACTAGTGAGTGAAAATGAAAATTGAAAAATGATGTTAATGAACTCACTCATGCTTTGGGTAAGGAATATGGTGGAGATGCCCGCTTGCTAAAGTGCTTGGGTAGCCAAAGATTCTCCCTTTTCAAAGAGGGATGGGCTATACCCACAAGAAGGGCAAGTCGGCCTTTGTGACTCCAAACCCTATCTTTATGAGGAGCAATGGTCGGTTTTGCAACAAATGCAAGCAAGTGGGAATGTTGTCCAATATTGCAAACTTAACATGAGACAAACCAAGTTTGCTAAAGCCACCTCCATGCATTTTGATTCATGTTATATGCTTACCAAAGGGAGAGATGGTGTACTGGCTAAGTATGTTAGTACACCCATTGTTGGCCTAAAGAAGGCAATTTGGTTGCCAAAATCCTTGGTAGGTCCTTGGCCCATTGTTGGTACACTAACTTTGGAGGACCCAAACAAGTGTGGGTACATAAGAAGAACTAATTTGTTTTGTAGGTCAATTACAAAGCTGGAGGAAGGCATTGGGTGCTTGATAGTGGGTGCACTCAACACATGACCAGGGATTCTAGAATGTTCAAATCAATAAACTCCAACACCAATGATGGCATTGATAGTATTAATTTTGGTGGTAATGGCAAGGGCAAGGTCAAGGGTCTTGGAAAGATTGCTATATCCAATGATTTGAGTATATCTAATGTCTTGCTAGTTGAGAGCTTGAACTTCAATTTTCTATCCGTGGCTCAATTGTGTGATCTTGGATTCAAATGCATCTTTGGGGTAGATGATGTTGAGATCATTAGTGTGGATGGTTCAAACTTGATCTTCAAAGGCTTTAGATATGAGAACCTCTACCTAGTTAATTTCAATGCTAGTGAGTCACAATTGTCAACTTGCTTGCTCACTAAATCAAGTATGGGTTGGTTATGGCATAGAAGGCTTGAAAGATGTTGTGTTTGAGAAGGACAAACTTTGTAGCTCTTGTCAAGCCGGCAAACAAGTTGGTAACACCCATCCCAAGAAGAGCATGATGAGTACTAGTAGAGCATTTGAGTTGTTGCACATGGACTTATTTGGACCAACAACATACACTAGTATTGGAGGGAACAAGTATGGATTTGTGATAGTGGATGATCTTACAAGATATACTTGGGTATTCTTTCTCATTGACAAGAGTGATACATTTGCCACCTTCAAATCTTTTGTCAAGAGATGTCACAATGAGTTTGAAACTACCATCAAGAAAGTGAGAAGTGACAATGGAAGTGAGTTCAAGAATACAAGAGTTGAGGAGCTATGTGATGAACTTGGAATCAAGCATCAACTCTCGGCCAAGTACACTCCACAATGAAATGACCTTGTTGAAAGGAAAAATAGAACATTGATTGATATGGCAAGATCTATGCTTAGTGAGTACAATATGAGTCAATCATTTTGGGCCTAAGCTATCAACACCCCTTGCTACTCTAGCAACCGGCTATATTGTCACCCATTGATGGAGAAGACACCATATGAGCTATTGAATGGAAGAAATCCCAACATTGCATACTTTAGAGTGTTTGGTTGCAAATGCTATATCTTGAAGAAAGGCACAAGACTTGGGAAGTTTGACAAGAAATGTGATGAAGGGTTATTACTTGGTTACTCAACCACAAGCAAAGCCTATAGAGTGGAATTCGGCTAGTGGTATGCTTGAGGAAGTTCATGATGTTGAATTTGATGAAACCAATGGCTCTCAAGTTGAAAATGAGAATCTAGAAGATGTGAGTGGACCTCAATTGTCAAAGGCTATGAAGAACATGGATATTGGTGATATTAGGCCAAGACAAGTGATTGACATTGAAGATGACAAAGATCAAGTGTTCAACTCACCCAATGTGCAAGCTAGTGGTTCTCAAATGCTAGTTCATCTCAACCAAGCTCAAGCAATCAAGTTCCTATCCTTCAACCAACCAACATTGCAAGAGATCACCCCATTGCTCAAATAGTTAATGACATTACAAGTGGTGTTCAAACAAGATCAAGATTGGCATCATTTTGTGAGCACTACTCTTTTGTATCATCCATAGAGCCAACAAAGATTGAAGAAGCCCTACAAGATGTTGATTGGGTCAATGCTATGCATGAAGAGCTCAACAATTTCACTAGAAACCAAGTTTGGGAACTAGTTGAAAGACTCAAGAATTACAATGTGATTGGTACAAGATGGGTATTTAGAAACAAGCAAGATCAACATGGCATAGTTGTGAGAAACAAAGCAAGATTGGTAGCTCAAGGTTACACTCAAGTTGAAGGTCTTGACTTTGGAGAAACTTATGCACCGGTTGCAAGATTAGAGGCAACTAGAATTCTATTAGCCTATACTTGTGCTCACAACATCAAGTTATACCAAATGTATGTGAAGAGTGCATTTCTCAATGGATATATCAATGAGTTAGTATATGTTGAGCAACCTCCCGGTTTTGAGGATGACAAGAAGCCCAACCATGTGTACAAGTTGAGGAAAGCTTTGTATGGATTGAAACAAGCAGCAAGAGCATGGTATGAAAGATTGAGGGATTTCCTTCTATCCAAAGGGTTCATCATGGGGAAGGTTGATACTACTCTCTTCACCAAGAAGCTTGGCAAGAACCTATTTGTGTTACAAATCTATGTGGATGACATCATATTCGGTTCAACCAATCAAGAATTTTGTGAAGTGTTTGGCAAAATGGTGGCAAAAGAGTTTGAAATGTCAATGATTGGTGAACTTAGCTACTTCCTTGGACTTCAAATCAAGCAATTGAAGAATGGCACCTTTGTGATTCAAGGAAAGTACATCAAGGATATGATGAAGAAGTTTGGCTTAGAAGATTCTAAATGAATTAACACTCCTATGGGCACTAATGGACACTTGGATAGTGATGCTAGTGGAAACATGGTGGATCAAAAGCTATATCGGTCTATGATTGGAAGCCTACTCTATGTGACCGCTTCTAGGCCGGATGTTATGTTTAGTGTGTGCATGTGTGCAAGATTCCAAGCCTCTCTAAGAGAAAGTCACTTGAAGGCTACAAAGAGAGTATTGAGGTACTTGAAGCATACACAAGATGTTGGATTATGGTATCCCAAGGGGTCTAACTTTCAGTTGATTGGATATTTGGACTCCGACTATGCGGGATGCAAGATTGATAGAAAGAGCACATCGGGCACATGTCAAATGCTAGGCATGTCACTTGTGTCTTGGTCATCAAAGAAGCAAAATAGTGTGGCACTCTCTACCACCGAAGCCGAATACATAAGTGGAGGTAGTTGTTGTGCTCAATTGCTTTGGATGAAAGCAACATTGAATGACTATGGAATTAACTTCAAGCAAGTGCCATTGCTATGTGACAATGAAAGTGCGGTGAAGCTAACCAACAATCCAGTTCAACATTCAAGAACCAAGCACATTGATGTGAGGCACCACTTCATAAGGGATCATCAACAAAAGGGTGATATCACAATTACATGTGTTGGCATCGATGATCAACTTCCCGATATATTCACCAAGCCATTAGATGAGAAGAGATTTTGCAAGCTAAGGAATGAATTGAACATTCTTGACTTCTCAAATATGTGTTGATGCACCCCTCATATATGACTTGCCTCTCCTTTGAGCAAAGCAAGGTAAAAGTTGATTGACATGTCATTCATCCTCTATTAGGACTTCTTAGTGCATCTAGACATCAATTCATTAGACTCATTCATGAAAATCAAATGATTTTGATGCTTATAAGGTAGCACTATTGCTTCTATGCTTGATATGATCTAGTGGTAGCATATGACATATTTGTAGGCTTGCAATCCTAGTGTTTGATCTAGAATATGAACTTCAAGTGTTTAGCTCAACATGGGCAAGATAACCATTCTAGGATGTGTGAACAAGCTTGTCCATGGTTTAAACTGAGTAAAATATCTTGGGGCAAGTAATCTAGATTTAACCATAACTAAGCTTCTCTCCAATAATCAATCCTTTTGAGCACATATTTTATGATAATAGATGACAAAGGGGAGAAGTAAGTAGTAAGACAAAGAAAAATATTTCGAAAATTTTGAAAAAGGAAAGCACACAAGTACGGGGGAGCAAGCCTATGAATAAAGTTGTTGCATATCTTTGTGCATTCATAAGTGCTTGCTTGCATATGTATCTATATTCATGATATGCTTGTGTGGTGAATGCTAGAAACATAATTGACTTGATGCTTGAAGTATCGGCATGCTTAGATCTTCCAAGTAGTAGCTTTCCAAGTGGTATTTCAAGTTTGCCCCTCAAAGTGTTTTCAAGTGGTTTCTAGGTATTCATGATGCTAAGGATGGTTTCACATTGCACTCCGATTGGTATCACGTTTCAAAGGTCCATCCTTTATACCTTAGCATCATTTTGGTAGCATTCACTCTCCCACAATTCCTATTCATGCATATATGATCAAAATGCACCAAACTCATATATCACATATGTAGGGGGAGCTAATACTACCAAAGTTGGAACTTTCATTATATATATTCTTTTATGAAAGGTTGTCATCAATTACCAAAAAGGGGGAGATTGAAAGCCCAAGTTTGGTTTTGGTTAATTGATGAAACCTATAGACTAACCCTAGTGCTAAGTGCATGATCTAGCTAGGGTGATCCACCTTGGCACATGGAGATAGAAGGATGACAATGGTGCATTGATCAAGTGCTTCATGGACTAAGGAAAAGAAGAAAGAGAAAAACAAAATGGGCTCGAGGCAAAGGTATATCATAGGGCCATTTTTGGTTTAGTGATCAAGACACTATAGAGAGTGTGATCACCTTTAGGATAGATAGCCATACTATCAAGAAGGGAAAAACATGTTATGTTTGCGGTTATCAAGTGCTACTGGGTGTTGTCATTTAAGCATGTGCATTAACTCACCTAGTAACATAGCCTTGCTTAAAAGACATAAAATATATGCTAACCATCTGCTCTAAGGAAGCACCATAAGTGTTTGGCACATTGGAGCAAGGTTGGAGAAGAAAGAATGAAGAAAGGGGCGACGGACGCTGGCGACAGACGCTGGATTATTGCAATGGAGCGTCCGTCGGGCAAACCCTAAGTCAGTCTCAACACAGAAAAGGCGACGGACACTAAGGAGCGTCTATCGACTAAGCGACAGACGTGTCCGATGGATTCGGGAGCTCTCTGGATGCTCTCTGGAACCGCGACGGACGATGTCAACGGACGCTGAGCAAAACATTGATGAGCGTCCGTCGGATTGAAGAACTCAACGACACAAGCGACACAAGTTGTGGAGTGTCCGACGGGAAGGTGATGGACGCGTCCAACGCACATGGGAGCTCTCTGGATGCTTACTGGAAGCGCGACGGACGCTGGCGACAGAGCGTCTGACACCAACTTGAAGAGCGTCTGACGCCCCCGACACAGACATAACGGCTAGTTTTTGAGGGGTGCCTATTTAAGGGCTTGTGGCCGGTTGGATCTATCTCTCTCTCCTCATTCCATTGTTGCATACTCTTGTGAGCTCTCAAGCACCTCTCCCACTCATCTCTTTGATCCCTTGCTCAATCCAAAAGAGATAGAGTGCATCCAAGTGCATTGCTTAGTGTTTTGCATCTAGTAGCACTTGGTGTTCGTCATCGCCGCGTTGATCTTGTTATTCTTGGTGTTTGCCAACACCTAGACGGCTTGGCAATTGTGGAGAAGCTTCGGCACGTGTTGGTAATTGTTCGTGGCCAGCTTCATCAATTGTGAGAGGGCTTGTACCCACCTTGGCTTAGCGCTAAAGGGTAACTCTAGTAAATTGCTTGTGTCATTGAGTTACTCTCATTTGGGTGGATTCTTGTGGCGCCCAGGTAGTGGGCTAGGCTTCTGATTGCCTATTAGCCACCAAGTCACCATTTGAGTAGTCGACACAACGGGGACTAGCTTGGTGACAACCAAGTGAACCTCGGGAGAAAAATCATTGTGTCAATCTTGTCTCCCGGCTACTCTTGGTGATCTTATTGTGATTGGTCTTCACATTGGTATATTCTCTTCACAAGGCATCGGTATAACAATCATCCTCCACCTAGCATTTACATTCTTTTTTATCTTGTCTAGTTAGCTTGCTAGTTAGCTTAGTTTGTTAGTTGTTCTTGCTAGCTCAAGTTAAGTGCCTTAGGTTCTTGCTAGTGTGTGATAGGCACTTAATCAACTAGAATTGCTTGGATAGGTGGCTTTGCACCCCTAGTAGAGTTAGAGCAAAAAGCTTCGCTTAAGTGTTATCTAACCTTTGCTCTAGTGGTTTGTAGAATTTTTATTAGGCTATTCACCCCCCTCTAGCCATCTAGGACCTTTCACCAGCCCGGTGTGTAGTCTGTGTGAAGCGCTGATGGGCTGAGCAGTGAGGTGGTGGTTTAGCGGTAGAAGTCCCTCCAACCTCCTCCTCATCCTGCTGCTGCTGCTGCTGCCGGAGAGGTCTCCTGCCATACACACGGTCATAAGGAGCCCACTGAGAACTGTCCCACTGACCCTGCTCTCTAATCTCATCATCCTCATCACTAGAAACAGACAAACATGGCAGGTTAGGAAACATGGGGGGAGCCTCCACTGGTGCAAGCGATGGAAGACTGGCCACCTCCCTAGCTCCCTTAATGGCCTCCCTGTTGGCCACCTGCTCCTCATAAGTGATCCTCACCTGATATGTGCATGTAGTAAAGATGGCCTCGATCCACTCTCCAAACTTCTTCATCCTCCTCCCGCTCCTGGATCTGACATGTGAGCGTGAGCAAGAACGAGAACCCTCAGGAACATCCCTCTGTCTGTAAGAAGTGCCACCACCTGTAGCAGGTGGAACTGGTGGAGCAGTAGCTGGTGGTGCACCTCCTCTAGTCTTCTTGGTCACACACATGGTGTGCTCACAATCCTTGGGATACCTCATCCCAGTGACCCTCTCAATCACAAACTGCATATAAGGAGCATAAGTGTTGATGGTCCTTAAGTACCAAATTCAACCGTCAACTAAACAAGGATAAGGATCTAAATGAAACCAATGCCTAGAAATAGGGTTTATACTAATAGAATTCCACGAGTTTTGGTGAATGTCTATTTCTGCAAGGGGTTATCAGGAAATGAGGAGGAAAGGCCCACATGCAAGCATTACATAGAGATAATTATCATCCGCAGGATTTTCTATACTCTAGAGGGTTCCAGAAGGCGTGGGAAGAAACGAGAAGGCGAGCGGGCCCAGGGGTAGGGCGCTCGCCCTATCCCCTGGGGCGGTTGCCCTGGCCTGGTGGCCAATCATAGGAAACCTCGTGGATACCCCCCTCCACCGCCTTTGAGGTTACATCTAACCCCTCCATTATGGTCGGTTTGATCCGACGACCGACGTTCATTTGAGGAGGCTATATAGGGAAGGCCCCCTGACCCTGAGGAGGTATCTCTCATCTCATTATTCTTCTCCAGAGCAAAAGCTAGGGTTTCAATTAGATGTAGAGAAGGAGAGAGGTCCCTCTAGTTGTCTAGATCTAGTTCTTCTAGTTCTAGTTCATCTAGTTGTAATTAGAGGTGAGAGAGATGAGGAGAGAGCTAGGAGGAGCCGGATCTGTCGGATCTTCCTCAACATTGTACTTGTGCAGCATTTGGTTCGGAGCAATCTCCAGGTTCTACATTTATATTTCTAAGTATCTTATTTCAGTTCTTACTTTATTCTATTTACGGGATCTCCGCTTGTATTGAGTGCTCTAGTTCTGAATTCGGATTAGAGTAGTAAGCGATAGTGTAGACGTGGTGTCTAGACTAGAGTTTACCTAAGTTTGCGCCCAATCCTATTGATAGTTGTGGTAGCCCCAGGGGTGACAGCTCTATAAGACCTTTGTAGTCCACCACGTTCGGGTTGGTGTTTTCGTAGAGCTTTTGGCAGCCTCTCCCGACTACCTTTTTCCCAGTCTTTGTCGAGAGTCGGGAAGGTACTGTTGCTCCAAAGTAAGTAGAGTATAGTGGACCTTTGATTAGATATCCCCTTAGAAAACTCTAAAATCTCTCTACCTAGTTATCTTGTCTATCCTTGGATGCTCTTAGTTCTTATCTAGTACACTTCACGTTCCCCGTGGAAATCGATACCCTTGGAATACTCACGGGTGAAAGCTATAGCGGTATCCGTGCGCTTGCGGATTTATCTGTGTGCATTAAGAAATACCAACAATAAGGTAGCCTCCTCCTAGCATCATCCAAAGCAGTAGCAAGCTCAATCCAAATGAACCTGAGAATGCTGAACCTCTCACCATTGGGAAACTGAGCAAGAACATTAGTGATATATCCATTAAGACCAGTAGCATTGTCCTTGGGATTGAGGGTTACCCTGATGAAGTTGTTTAGAATGTAGTGAAGGCTCCTGAGGTTGGTCCTGGAATAGTTAGGCACAACATCATCCTGATCTCCCAAATGTAGCTCACTGACTGTGGCTCAGCTCTAGCACCCTGGTGGATAGTAGGTAAAGCCCTATGATCTCTCCCAAAACCAAGAATCCGACAGAAAGTGACATACTCACAACGGTAGTGGCGACCGTCAGTCATCCAGTGAATCACATCAGCCTTCTCATCCCAAAAATAAGTAGCATGGAACTGAGAAAGAATCTCTGTGTTCCAATCATACCTGAAACCCATGATGTCAGTCATCTGAAACCGGTCACACACACTGATAGCTCCTATCAACTGAATGTCCTGCCTGCTGTTGGTATTTCTTAACGCAAACAGATAAATCCGCAAGCGCACGGATATCACTGTAGCTTTCACCCGTGAGTATTTCAAGGGTATCGATTTCCACTGGGAACGCGAAGTGTACTAGAAACAAAAGAAGTTCATCCAAGGATCGATAAGATAAATGGGTAGAGAGATGTTAGAGTTTTCTAAAGGGTTTATCTAATCAAAGGCCCATGATACTCTACTTACTTTGGAGCAACAGTACCTTCCCGACTCTCGACAAAGACTGGGAAAAAGGTAGTCGGGAGAGGCTGCCAAAAGCTCTACGAAAACACCAATCTGAATGTGGTGCACTACAAAGGCCTTACAGAGCTATCACTACTGGGGATACCACAACTATCCATAGGATTGGGCGCAAGCTGAGGTAAACTCTAGCCTAGACACCACGTCTACACTATCGCTTACTACTCTAATCCGATCGTAAACTAGAGCACTCAATACGAGCGGAGATCTCGAAAATAGAATAAAGTAAGAACTCAAATAAGATACTTAGAAATAATAAATGAAGAACCTGGAGATTGCTCCGAATTAGATGCTGCAAAGGTACAATGTTGAGGAAGATCCGACAGATCCGGCTCCTCCTAGCTCTCTCATCCTCTCTCTCACCTCTAATTACAACTAGAAGAACTAGATCTAGACAACTAGAGGGACCTCTCTCCTTCTCTACATCTAATTGAAACCCTAGATTTTGCTCTGGAGAAGAATAATGAGATGAGATGATCCTCAGGGGGGCCAGGGGCCTTGCTTATATAGCCTCCTCAAATGAACGTCAGCCGTCGGATCAAACCGACCTTAGGCGAAGGGTTTAGATTGATTCTCGAAGGCGGTGGAGCATAATCCACGAACTTGAGCCTGATTGGCTAGAATAGTAGGGCGGGCGCCCTAGGGGTCAGGGCGGGCGCCCTGACTTCGGGCCCGTTTTGCCTCCCGTTCGTTCTGGTGTCTCTTGGAACCTTCTAGAGTACAGAAAATTGTGCAGTTGATAAATATCTCTATGTAAACATGACATGTGGGCCTTTCCTTGGTATTTCCTGATAACCCCCTGCAAAAACAAACATTCACCAAAACTTGTGGAATTCTATTAGTATAAACCCTAATTCTAGCTATTGGTTTCATTTAGATCATTTTCTTTGTTTAGTTGACGGTTAAAATTGGTACTTAAGGACCATCAACAATTCCCCCAATCTTACCTTTTGCTCATCCCTGAGCAAAGATGAACTCAAAGATGGATCAGGAGTTGCGACAATGCTTTCACACCTTAAAGGTACACATGCATTCAAACAAGAATTCTCCTCTTGATTAGAGTAAACTATTCTGACTTTCAAACTTACCCATATTACCTTTAACCATGAGGCTTATAGCCATCACTTGGATCTTGAGTAATTGAAAAGTAGAATGATCAAGCCAAGTACTATGTCTCAAGCTCTTCACTTTACCTTCCTCCTGGAGTTTTGCAAAGTTTTCAAAATAAAACTCAAAGTCTCTTTTGTATGACCCTCTCAAGTCTCTCTATATGTGGTATTTGTGGATCCTCACCAAGGCAACAATGGTGTTATGCCTTCTCTCAAAATATTATTTGGAACAGGCAAAGTAACAATGTGCCTTCTCTCTCTCACCCTATAACTAATAGGCAATATATGGAGTTCATAGGTGGGGGATAAACAACGCATATATACATGCAAAGAGTATATTGTAAAGTCAAACAATGGATCCAGAGAAACCGGACATACAATCAAATCAAGATGTGCATGTGTATGGGATATATGGTGGATGTATGAGGATGGATATGTGGTGGATAATGGTGTATGGTGGATATATGAGGGTGTATGATGGAAACCTAATTTTACTCTGCTCCTTGATTACATATATACATACATCTTTCCTTTGGAACTTGGAATTTTGAGAGAACTTGGGCTTGTTTTTTTAGAGAGGCGGGCATCTAAGTACCCATTGTTTTGATAGGACACTTGTCCATGTTTTACTCTCTTTATTATTTTTTTGACAACCCCAAGTCTCTTTCTATAATAGAGCTTTTGAGAAATGATAACGAGGAAATCTTTGGAGCAGTTACATCTGTGGTAATGAAATATATGGATAGGTGGAGAACTGGGATATTTTTGGTTACTTACTCCCAAGGTAGGAGTAGAGCATTTTTCTGGTGGATCTGAATGGCATATATGTGGATGCGTACTTCCAGGATAGAAGTAGCATATATGAGTGGAGTGTACGTGATCTTGATTTTAAAAGCATGACAAGTCTCTAAGGGTCAACAAAGCTTGACAAAACTCAATGCAAATACAAGTAGTAAATATGATAGTGAATGTTTTCCTAATCTACCAGGCATGTATATATGGCTGTGGTAGGAATTCAAGCTCTCATCATACAAAAACTTATCATGTAATATTTTCAATTTTCAAAAATAAATTCTCCATAACTCTAGTATTGCTAGGAACAAGATAAATAGTAACTCAGACTTTTTCATATCATACCCATCAAATACCTAGACTTAGCTCAAGCATTCGCAACCCACAAGTTTCAGGTTCAGAGTAAATCTCATGTCAAAACAGTTATGTACAAAACTCGGGAGAATTCAAGGCTGAAAACTAGGTACTTGAAAAGAATTACGATAGAGCAACTATTCATCATTTCCATAGAGTTATCTTCAGAGTTATTCATTTTATTATTGGCAACTTCTAAACACACCTATTATTATTACTAAATAGGAAACTCTATTAAGGATAAAGTAGACAATGAAAATCCCATAGATATAGTGAGCGTCTAAGTTGTAACTTTTATGATTCATAATTATTTAAGTGTGAACCTTCATGTGCTCACATTTCTTTATTTCAATTAATTTATGTAACTAATATCTAAGTGAAAGTAAACCTAAGTGGGTAAGGATACTTACCTGGATACATGGGGGTGCTCTCCCCCAAGCTGGATGTTGACATAGTCATTCATTTAGACAATGTAGACTTACTTCACTTCTCTGAGTCTTCAAAGATGATAGTTGATGTAGCGGTACTTCTCAAAGAAGTTGAAGATATCTAATCTGGTCTAGTCTTTCCAAATCCTGCTAAACTCAAATAGACAGGAAAGCTCGTGGAACAGATTAAGCGTTAGCGGTAAACCATTTATGCCTTGATTGCCTAGAGCTTTGCAGAATTCGAATATTCAAATATATTTTTAGATTTTCAATTTTATATGCAAATGCAATATTTTTTATGCCTCCATAGTAAATAGTTGGAAGACTTATTCACATGGGTCTTAAAGGTTTTTCTTTTTATGATGCAATGCAATGCAATAATATAGATATGCTATGATTATGCAATGGATTATACTAAGGATGATATATATACAAATAGTACTAAAAATATTTTGGAAAGTAAATATGCTAGAGTGCAACAATGCAATGCAGAGGAAAATAAATATGCAGATAACTTATAGAGTTTACCTTCCGGCTAAGGTTCGGAGATTTAGGTCCGTCGAACCGGACCTCTCTTCTGGTTCAAATGTCTTAAGGAGCGTGGTCCACTCCTGATGAATTCTTGGATGTTTGCTCTTCTTGTGTTGGTGTTTCCGATGAAGTCTCTTTCCTCTTCCACACTTTCTCAGTCTGAGGTTCTGCTTCTTCTTTCCTCTATAGTAGGTGATACATCCTCTATTGGTGGTACGACTTCTTTCTCAGGAGAACTCTTATCTTTATTATTGAATTGATCTTCATATCTTGTTAATTCTCCCAAATAGTCTGTCCATCCATCCTTGGTGGCTTGTTTCTTTTCTTCAAGAAATTGGAAGTGGATCTCTCATGATTTCATGGAGATAATTGCGCTGGTGGTGTTGAGGAAAGATCTTCCTCGAATGAGGTGGACTTCATCTTCATCTCCCATATCTTGAACCATGAAGTCGGTGGGAACATAGTGATCTCTGATCATGACGTCTTTTGTTATTCCTTCCCGAAATTAGAATGATTGGTCTGCTAGTTGTAGCTGCACATATGTCTGGTACAGTGGTCTACTACCATATAAATGTTGGTAGGCCACCTTAGACACTATGTCACTGCTTGATCCAATATTGCAGAATATCTTGTAGAATGTACTTTCCTTAATCTTGCAATCAATGGTAGGTACTCTTGGATCTTTCATCTTAGCGAGGTATTGTGATAGAAGGAGTTGATCATACCCTGGATCAATAGTGCTAATTATCTGGGTCTTCTCTTGGTTGTTGAGCTTTACTCTTCCTCCTTCTATTGATGATGTTCTTCTTTCTTGTAGCAATAGTTGTATCCTCGTAGATGTATGGCCTCTTAGGATGAGTAAGAGCCTTGAGTGTAAGCTTCATGAAAGTGAATCTCTCCTTCTCATCCTTGATAGTGAAATGGATATTGGCGCTATCCGTGTAGACGATGGCATTATCTGTTCTTACGAATGAGCATCCCAAGATAATGAGTGCTTACGCATCTCCGCTTGTTTCTTCAATCACAAGGTTTTACCGTACGAACGAGTGTCCAACTCGTATGCTGACATATTAAAGAATTCCTTAGGGTACAATAGTGTCTGATCTACAAGCTTCGCATGATGTTGACACTTGCTCCAAGGTTACAGACAGCTTCTTCAAGAACTCCCTTGGGATAGCACAGTGTCTGATCTGCATGTTGGCATGATGTTGACACTTGCTCCAAGGTCATAGACCACTTCTTCAAAAGTGTAAGCTCCAATGGAGATTGGAATTACAGGTCTCCCTGGATCTCTTTTCTTCATTGGTAGGGTGTCAACCACCCATGCTCTTGATGGCATGGTGAAGAAGTGTCCTGCTCATAGAAACAAGGCAGAGATCAAGTGCATGGGCTCTTCTGGTGGAAAAACACCAAGAGAACCAAAAGTTTATTCATTCATCTCTAACTTAAATATATTTGAGCAAGAATGAGTTGTATTTTATTTAGCCATGACATGAATGATCAGTCCAGAGGATGAGCATGAATGTAGCATTTCATAAACACTTAGCATATTAGATTGAACACATGGAAAGAATATCTAATTTATTTTTACATGATTGAGATTATCATCTTCCAAGGTTGGATGTGCAACATTTTAGATGGTTAAGACTGTGAGATTAAGAAATGGTGCTAGGATCAAGCTTTAAAGAACTAACATGTTGAGATAATCAGGTTGGATCAAGTAAATTTGCAGCTCAAACATGTTTAAATCTTTATTTATGTGAATACCAGAATCAAAGAAAGGATTTTAGAGTGATGCTTACTTACCTTTACCATTGTCTTTGGAGAATGATGGCATCGTACCTTCATGGAAGCTTCCCTTGATCAACTGGTTGCGCATTAATGACTTGTCTTCTTGTTCCACTCCTCTCTCATCCTTGTTCTTCCGATCTTGAAATTTTTGTTGATCTTGTCTTGAAATTTTGTTCACCCTCTTCCATGGATTGAGCAGATGTAGATTTTATTCTTTGTCACTCGCCTTCTCCTTGCTCCATGGAATTCATCATGATAAATTAGCTACCTCTCTCTTGTGAAGGTTGTTGAAGTTCATGTGTCTATCTCCAATGTGAGTTCATCTCAGGACTTCCCAATTTAAAATTGAAAGTTTTCCTACAGGGGTTAGTCCAACAAAATATCCAATATCTACTCTAGTATACTATCGGTTCAAAAATCAACCTAGACTCCATGTCTAATTTGATTTAGGAAGACATTTTAACCTAAGCACCACGCTTAATTTAAAAGCCTTTAGAAGTAATATCCAAATACCTTTTGATTTAAACTAAGCACCATGCATAATTTAAAAGATATATGGAAATTCTTCAAAACCTAAACATACACCATAGCAGACAAAGGTAGCATAAAAGTAATATGGAGATTTACTCAAGTGAAGATGAAAGAGTATGATTTTTTTCTTTTTAGTAGTTGAGCATGACTTAAAGGTAGGTACAAATAAGATGATGTAGCAATATGGCAAAAGATGTTTTTTCAATGGGTTATCCTCCAAGCTTGAATTTTGCAAAAATCAAGATTGGATGAATTCAATGTTGCATAATAATTGGTTGGACATACCTTATGCTTGTCATTCCTTCATTCTTTCTGCTCTATTCCTGGAAAGGTTAGTGAAAAAAATACCCGAAGGAATATAATCATATATTTCTATGCTCGCTTTACAAGGGTAGGCAACAAAAAGGTGAACACTTATGTTAGGATCTCAGAGGTACTTGTTTCAGGACACTAAGCTTGTCCTAAGGGAACCTTTCAAGACGTGCTTTTAAAAAAATGGTTTCCCCTTCATTACCTATCTCAAGATTTACACAACGAGATCTGCAATATTTTATGATAAACATATGCATTGACAACCACTCTTTTCAAGTATTTATAAACAAAAAGTGTGAGGGTGTTGAAGATGTCATGTGTGGTAATGATAGAGAGACCAAAGGGTTTGGGAGATGTCTCAGATGAGCATGGGTTTAAAGAGATAAATATGGAATAGATTCCATGCTCATTGATATCATCTTCCTCTCCAATCTCTATGGTTGATTCTTCATGTAAGTTCAAAATTCCACTTGGATTGGTAACTCTCAAATTGGTCTTGTTTGGGACCTCCTCTATACTTGGATGATTCATATTTTCAACTGGATTTAAAACTAAACCAAGGCTAGAGAAAGATTGCTCCCAAACCATGGCTAAACAAGCAGGGCGAAGCTCATAGCCATTTATAAGAATAGGGTGTGAAGATGGTGGAGTCTCCAACAAGTCACCCTTTGGAGTAGAGTATTTATATTTTTGGTAAGATGAATATGGTAAGGTGAGAAAGATGGTAAAAAAGCAAAAAGGTAAATGGATGACTTGGTTCGAAACTAGCACAACTACCGTTCCCCGGCAACGGCGCCAGAAAGCTTGTTGGTATTTCTTAACGCAAACAGATAAATCCGCAAGTGCATGGATACCGCTGTAGCTTTCACCTGTGAGTATTCCAAGGGTATCGATTTCCACGGGGAACGCGAAGTGTACTAGAAACAAAAGAAGATCATCCAAGGATAGATAAGATAAATGGGTAGAGAGATGTTAGAGTTTTCTAAGGGGTTTATCTAATCAAAGGTCCACGATACTCTACTTACTTTGGAGCAACAATACATTCCAGACTCTCGACAATGTCTAGGAAAATGGTAGTCGGGAGAGGCTGCCAAAAGCTCTATGAAAACACCAATCCGAACGTGGTGGACTACATAGGCCTTATAGAGCTGTCACCCCTGGGGCTACCACAACTATCCGTAGGATTGAGCACAAACTCAGGTAAACTCTAGCCTAGACACCACGTCTACACTATCGCTTACTACTCTAATCCGATCGTAAACTAGAGCACTCAATACGAGCGGAGATCCCGAAAATAGAATAAAGTAAGAACTAAAATAAGATACTTAGAAATAATAAATGAAGAACCTGGAGATTGCTCCGAACTAGATGCTGCAAAGGTACAATGTTGAGGAAGATCTGACAGATCCGGCTCCTCCTAGCTCTCTCCTCCTCTCTCTCACCTCTAATTACAACTAGATGAACTAGAACTAGAAGAACTAGATCTAGACAACTAGAGGGACCTCTCTCCTTCTCTACATCTAATTGAAACCCTAGCTTTTGCTCTGGAGAAGAATAATGAGATGAGATGATCCTCAGGCGGGTCAGGGGCCTAGCTTATATAGCCTCCTCAAATGAATGTCAGCCGTCGGATCAAACCGACCTTAGGCGAAGGGTTTAGATTGAACCTCAAAGGCGGTGGAGCATAATCCGTGAACTTGAGCCTGATTGGCTGGAATAGCAGGGCAGGCGCCCTCACTCCGGGCCCGTTTTGCCTCCTGTTCGTTCTAGTGTCTCCTGGAACCTTCTAGAGTACAGAAAATTTTGCGGTTGATAAATATCTCTATGTAAACATGACATATGAGCCTTTCCTTGGTATTTCCTGAGACCCCCCTGCAGAAACAGACATTCACCAAAACTTGTGGAATTCTGTTAGTATAAACCCTAATTCTAGCTATTGGTTTCATTTAGATTATTTTCCTTGTTTAGTTGATGGTTAAAATTGGTACTTACGGACCGTCAACACCTGCTCTCCAACTCAGCAAAGTCAATGTACTGCATCTTGCAAATCTTGCTAGTTGGCCTGGCATAGATGGCAGTAGCATAGAAATTGGAATGAAAGATATTCCAGAATCGATAATCAATACCTCTCATCTTTGGCACAGTATAGGGATTGACAGCCCTAGCCTCCTGAGTTGCCTTCCATGACCTGGAGTAGTCTATAATAGGATGTTGAAAGGTGTCCCGAGGTGCTGCAAGCAAGTACTCACCCTCAACCTCCTGTATGTACCTAGGGTGAAACTCAGTGAGGTGTAGTGGTGTCTCTGGCCACTGAGGGTCTCATAACCCTCCATCTAATCTCTCTCTTCTTGATCAAAGGCTGCTTCCCTGTCATGCAGCATCTGAACCTTCCCACTAGCCTTGCGACTTGGCACCTTGCCAACTCTCTTCCTCCTGCCACCGGCTGCACTTCCTTCACCACCGAGATTCATCTATGCAACACATATGAAGACTAGATAAGAAACTGTATATGACAGTGTGTAGATGAAATTAAAAAACAGGGGTGAAACAGAGGAAGAAATTTAGAGAAGAACCCAAGTGGAAGCTTGATGTTTGAATCAGCAGGGGTAGGGCGGCACTGCCGCCCCCTGAGGCCGGCACTGCCGCCCTTAGGAGCTCCACTGGATTTTCTGTAGATTTCTTTCTATGCCTAAATCCTGGTTTCAACAACTTCTACACCTTGTTAAAATTTCAGAATCACAGTCTGCTGAAATAGAATATGAAGCCCTAGCCAAGGATATGAAGGGTATGATATATTCAGAAACCAAAACTTTGAACTAGGGTATGGATTCAGCACATCTGGGCCTACCCATCCCAGAAAACAGAGGCTTAGCAGATGGATTCTGCTAGGGGCGCCACTGCCGACCCCAGGGCAGCACTACCGCCCTGCCCCTATTCATCTGAGATGGATGAATCCAAATCCACTCAATCCAATCCCTAATCCTAGTTCCAATCCCTTCATACACCTCCCAGAAACATGAATCCCCAACTAGAACCATCACATTACATAGATCGAACCGAAAAGTTTAGGTTAGGGTTTCACCTTGCTTCCAAATCGTGGGATTGAAGGGGAAAGAGGAGAGGGCTGCCTTCCACAAGTAGCACGTCCAACAATCTCGCAAAAAGTTGATGGTGGAGGGTTGAGGAGCGGCAATGCCGGCCAAGGGGCGGCAATGGAGCTCCTAGGTCACCTCTATGGAAGAGAGGAGAGGTGAGGGAGGTTCTGGACAAAGGGGCGACGGCGTGGTCGTGGGCACTCAACAATAGATTGGTTTTATAAAGGCCCACGAGTCCATAGAAGATTCACCCGAATCTGCCCATTGGACAGAGGGTGGCACTGCCGACCTAGGTGAAAAACAACTGCTGGACTAAATCCAGTTGGACTGGTATATATATTAGATATGGACATATATGCCTAAGTGTCGTGACCAGTAAGCATTCAACATTACAGACAATGGTCATGACACTTAGTTGGTCTTTTGAAAAGAGTTTTGAAACACATAATTGAAGATTTCAAGAATTTTTCCTATGTCGCTAGGTTGACAAACATTTGTGTGCTATAGTTCAAACAAGGTTACGAGAATCAAGTATATTTAGCTCACTATGTAATGTACAAAACCTTGTTGGATCTAGAGGCTTAGTGAAGATATCGGCTAGATGTTTTTCAGTGCTCACATGGCGAATTGCGATATCTCCTTTTAATTCGTGGTCTCTCAAGAAGTGATGACGGATATCTATGTGTTTTGTTCTAGAGTGACTAATTGGGTTATTTGCATGTTTAATGGCACTCTTGTTATCACACAATTAAGAGAGGTATCTTGGTGAATTGACATCCAAAATCTTTTAAGGTTTGCCTCATCCAAAGTAGTTGAGCACAACAAGCACCCGCTGCAACATACTCTGCCTCGACGGTGGAAAGGGCTACACAATTTTGCTTTTTAGAACGGACACTAGGGACCGTCCAAGGAATTGACACGTCCCCGAAGTGCTTTTTCGGTCTACCTTGCAACCGGCATAATCGGAATCCGAATAGCCATGTAGGTCGAACTTCAAGCCCTTAGGATACCGCAAGCCAAGGTTAGGAGTGTGTACTAAATATCTCAAGATTCTCTTAACCGTCACTAAGTGGCACTCTTTCGGGTTAGCTTGAAATCTATCACACATGCACACACTAAGCATTATGTCCAGCCTAGATGCACAAAGATAAAGTAGAGAGCCGATCATGGAACGATATACCTTTAGATCCATGGCTTTCCCTTCTACATCAAGATCAAGATGTCCATTGGTTAGCATGGGAGTTTTGATAGGCTTGGCATTCATCATGTCAAACTTCTTTAGCATATCTTGGGTGTACTTTGCTTGGCATAGAAAAGTTCCTTCCTTCAATTGCTTGATTTGAAAACCAAGGAAGAACTTGAGCTCACCCATCATGGACATCTCAAACCTCTTAGTCATAGTTCTACTAAACTCTTCACAAAATGAAAAATTAGTACTACCAAATATTATGTCATCGACATATATTTGGCACACAAAGATATCTTTATTGAGCTTATGGGTGAAGAGGGTAGGATCGGCTTTGCCTATTTCAAAGCCTTGCTTGAGCAAGAATTCCTTAAGGTATTCATACCATGCTCTTGGTGCTTGCTTAAGCCCAAAGAGCGCCTTTTGGAGTTGGAAGACATGGTTGGGGAACTTGGGGTCTTCAAAACCGGGTGGCTGCTCAACATAAACCAACTCTTGTATTGGGCCATTGAGAAATGCACTCTTGACATCCATTTGATATAGCTTGAAGTCATGATGGGCAGTAAAGGCTAGAAGCATCCGAATTGCTTCAAGTCTTGCCACCGGTGCATAGGTTTCTTCAAAGTCCAAGCCCTCTACTTGAGTGAACCCTTGAGCCACCAATCTTGCCTTGTTCCTTATCACCACACCATTCTCATCTTGCTTGTTGTGGAATACCCATATGGTGCCTATCAGATTGGTCTTGGGCCTTTCCACCAAAGTCCACACTTGATTCCTCTCAAAGTTGTTTAGCTCTTCTTGCATTGCCATAATTCAATCCGGGTCATCAAGTGCTTGATCTACCTTCAAGGGTTCCAAGGAGGAAACAAACGAGTAATATCGACAAAAATTGGCAATATGAGAACGAGTTGTTACCCCCTTGCGGATACTTCCAAGAATGTTGTCAACGGGGTGATCCCGTTGTATAGTTTGGCGTAGTCTTGGGTGTTCAACATCTCCTTGATCTTCTGTTGTACAAGCATCTTGTTCTTGTTCAAATATAGGCTCTAGGTTAAGTCCTTGAGGTGATGCAGTGCTGGCTGGACTACCTACTGCTGGTTCACTAGGGGCGGCACTGCCGCCCTGCTGAACAGCAGCAGGTGTGTGTTGCTGTTGGTTGTTGAGTATCACAGCAAAATCTTATGCAACAACACCTTGAGGCTTATCATGATCAGCATCTTCTTCTTCCAATGGCCTAATTTCTCCTAAGGCCAAGTCCTTGATTGCTTCACATGGTGGATCCTCCTTTCCTACAACACTTGCATCAACTTGCTCCATTTGAGAGCCATTAGATTCATCAAATGTCACATCTATCGTGATCTCAATTCTACCAACGGTTTGGTTGAAAACACGATAGGCATGCTCATTTGATCCATAACCAAGTAGTATGCCAATATCAACTTTAGGTGTAAATTTAGAGGTTTTGGGCCTTTTGTTGAGAATGAACACTTTGCACCCAAAAACTCTAAAGTATGACACCTTTGGTTTGTTACCGGTTAGGAGTTCATAGGAAGTCTTCTTAAGCTTCTTGTGTAGGTAGAGATGGTTGATGGCATGACAAGCGGTGTTGATTGCTTCACACCAAAAGATATCCGGAGTCTTGTATTCATCAAGCATTGTCCTTGCCATGTCAATAAGAGTCCTATTCTTCCTCTATACTACACCATTTTGTTGAGGGGTGTAAGGAGCTGAAACTCATCTTTGATGCCCTCATCATCAAGAAACTCTTCCACATTGGTGTTCTTGAACTCGGTCCGATTATCACTTCTCACTTTCTTGATTGGGAGACCAAATTCCTTTTGAGCCCTTCTCACAAAGTGTCGGTGTCTAAAATGGTGGGGTCTAGACAGCGAACGAGTAAATTTCTAAGCGTGTTGGAGATCGGATGGTTACGCTCGGAGAACACAGGGGTTATACCGGTTCAGGCAACGAACGCCCTACGTCCAGTTTGTTGCGAGTTGCGTTACCGAGCGTGGAGAGCTCGTAGAGGGGAGCTACAAGCTTTGGTGAGAGAGGGAAGCTGGTTCCCAGGTCTTGTGCGTATGAGGTTTGAGGTTCATGGTGGGAGCTCGCGTGAATGCGAGTGCGTATGTGTTGGAATGAGTCGAAAGAGTTCAAAGAGAGAGATTGGCGGTCCATTCTCCCCCTTTATACGTAGGGAGAGATGGAGGAGTACAGTAGAGAGAGAGAGAACGTGGGCCCGACATGGGCTGTTGACTTGGGGACGCCTTGGGCTTCTGTTCGCCTTCCTTCCCGGGAAGGCTGTGCCTGTTGGCACACCGCCCGGGTCCTGTTCGTCCTTGGTGCAATTGTAGCCACGCGCCTAGTAATCGGTGATGTCCTTGTTGCCATATTTGGGCATGGGCAAGGGTTGGCAGCACAGGGCCAGGCACCCCCATATTCCGTCGTACAAGGCCGTGTACGCCCTAATCCCTACTTAGGTGTCCGCCGGAGGGATGACAAGTGTCAATCGATGGTCCGATCGGTACTAGAGCTTGTCCCACAGGGACTCAACAGGGGCAAGCATGGCGATCCACGCCCCTAACCCCAATCCCTAAGGACAAGCCAGTACTGTGGACCTTTTGACTATAGACTAAAGCGTACAATGGGTTGATGAAGCCTCCGAGGGCGGGTGGCATCACAAATGACGTCACTATAGCTCGGGCGAGGCGGGAGAGCTTCCGAGGATATATGGCGCCACGGTGACATCACTATGGCTCGAACAAGGCGGAGGAGCCCCCGAGGGTAGGTGGCGTCATGAATGATGTCATCCTAGCTTAGACGAGGCAGAAGGTGCTCCAAGGTAGCGTCGCTGCCTTAGTCGGTTTGGGGGCAGAAAGCCCCCGGGGGTAATGATGTCACCCTAGCTCGGGCGAGGCGGAGAGTCCTCGGAGATGATTTTTGTTTTTGTGAAGTGTGATGTTAGGATACCCTATTCTCAGGTATCCAACAGTAGCCCCCGAGCCTGCGATGTAGTGATGGACTACCCTGGAGGCTTCCGAGAGCGCTTATGGTGTTTGGTTAAGTTTTTTGGATTCCAGTGGGTGCGCGCGAGCGCACCCACCGGGTGTAGCCCCCGAGGCCTTAGGAGGATGATTTTTCTCCTAAGGGTTTATTCGGTCGAACCTACAGCGTTTGGCCCTTCGCCCCTCTCAAGAGGTGAGGAGCGGAAGAGGACTGCCCCGTACGCACGGAGTCAAACCTTTGCTTGCACGCCAGCCCTGCTGCGGGGCGTACTGTTGTACTTAGGCTGGCGCACTCTGAAATGACGAATCGGGACTGCGCAACGCTGTCTTTTTGGTCTAAGTGTCTGCCTGACTGGTCGATGTCGTGTCAGCATCGGCCTGGTCTGACTGCGCCTCTCTTGACCCAAAAGTGGGTGCGCCGTGTTTTCCCGTTCGAGGGCGCTGCGAACACACCGCCCTCATGTGGTAAAACTTCCAAACGGCGCACCCTGAGCCTACCGTCTGCCTAGTCATTTATGGCTCCGCCACGCCCCCTCTGAAACGGATACTGGCATGCAGTGTCGTTTTAATTTGTAGCTTCACGGGCTGGTTGTCGTGTGGGTGCCCTGGAGGGCTATAAATAGGGGGCTGCCGTCTGCGAGATGAAACACACAATCCCACAGCATGGCTCGCCCTACCTTCTTCCTTCGAGGCCTCGTCGGAGATACCCTTGAGCCGCCCTGACAGGCGGCCCTTTGAGAGTGCATCGAGCTCAGGGAAAGTTCTGCGTAGGAAGCGCCATTGTCTCGCATTATCGTGTGAGAGAGAACGGGGAAACCCCTGCTGTAAGTGCGGTTCTTCCTCGTCATCTCGTCCCACGAGACGGTGGTGCTTCCTCACCGTCTCCCTTCGCCGAGGCCCAAGGATGCGTCTACTGGAAAGACTGCGCGGTCCGCCCGCGCAGCCTCCTAAGCCAGACATTCCTTGGCTCTGCTGGTGGTGACGCCACTGTTGGGAGACGGTGGACCTGCGGGCCGGCGCGTTCGGCCATGCCAACGCGGGGACGTGACGGTGCCACCTTCCGAGGCCCTGGAAATCAGGCAGGCATCACCCGCACTCGGGCGTGGATCTGCCTTGATCATGTAGCACCTGTGTAAGCACTGGTGCTGCATGCCTAGTTGAGCTTCGTGGTGGTGGCCCTGAACGCCCTTTGGTGTTGGTGAACGCCCGCCAGTGCCGTCGGGATGTTACCTGACCGGAGGGTACTCCTCGGCGCGGCGCTTGAAATTCGACCCGGGCAAATGCTTGACCAACTCGTCATGCCTTTGTCTGGGAGCACGGCCGACCGCGCAGGTCTTGGAGGTGGTGGTGCTGCCGTTGATCTGTCCCAGGACATGAAACACCGGCAGTTGGCTCGTCGAGAGCTTGCCTGATAGGCAGTCCACGGAGCAACACTACCGGTATGCGCAGGGCACTAGATTCCTGCCCTGCTTTTCCTTCCTTTGGCCCCTTCGGCCGGGATCCCCCTTCAGTCCACCTTGTAATCGCTTTGACGTCTGACGACTGGGTTTAGCCCTCACGGCTCCTGTAAAGCATGTAACCCCCGCAAGGATTAGCGTATAAAATGTAATGTGCATTTGGCGTTTACCTGTGCGGACCTCTGACGCGTGAGGTTTATGCATCCATCTTTTTCTCACCTGGTTGCGAGAACCGAGGCAAAGTGCGATGCCAGCCCCCGAGTCTCTACCCGGGGTAGAGAAATCGTCTCGGGACCGTATCATCTTTTGTATGTTCCCCGCGCATCTCTCCGCGAGAAGGGGGAATGTGAGCCGAACCATGCTATCCTCGAGGCAGACGAACCATGGGTGCTCGTTGAGTTGATATCGGGAAAATTTGAGTGGGGTGTTGGTTCCCATTCGATAGGGTTCTGACTAGTGGCCCATGTCGTGGCTCACCCCAAATTGGTTTCATCTAGTACCCAGGTCCGTTCGACGGGTCCCGGGGGCTCGGTGCCTTCCTTGTGGGGAATACCATGAACCAATCGTCCGTAAAAAACAGACTCAAATACGAAATCTAGAAATGACCTTAGCATCCGCTTGCCAGGCTGATGACCGCTAGTGTGTCCATTTCCTATCCGCCCCTCGCTCTGTTGCCCTGAGTCGGCCATTTCGAACCCCGCTAGGTCGGCCTCCGTATCTCTGGACTATAGTGGGCAGTCGGGGCATCTATAGCCCTTATCCCTTTGTCTTACCTGGGCCCATAGGTCGTCCCCGTTGGTGGCGGTGCATAGGCGTCCGTCCGATCTTTGCATATGTCAGTGGAGTTGGGTCTGAGGTCGGACTGGGCCCTGCTTGCAGTTGAGGGTAAATGTGGCCCTTGCCCTGGGTGATTTTCGCCGGCTACAGCGCCCTTTGGTGTTCCTGCAAATATCAGAAAAAACGTTTCTGCAGACGGGGAGAGGAAACTCACGGGAGTGGCGCCCCCCCCCCCCCCCCGGGGAGGAAATCGAAATGAGGTAAGACTTTGAAAAAAATCGGGGGAAAGCAGCCCCTTATCCAGCCCCCGAGCGAGAGTGCACCCGCAAGCTGGGGGCGCGTCTTGCTCAGCGCTCGGGCTGCACGCCGCTTGCGTCGTGTATATCAGATCTTTTGAAGGAAAGATTCATGCGTATACATATGATTCGGCAAGAAGTTTTTAGGGATAGAAGCGACGTAGCTTTTCCATGTTCCAGGCGTTGGAGAAGACCTGGCTGTCAAGCCCTACGGTGGCGATCTTGTAACTTCTGGGACGAAGGACCTCCACCATGACATATGGCCCCTCCCATGGTGGCGTGAGCTTGTGCTTGTCTTTGTTGCTCTGCTTGAGTCGGAGAACCAGGTCGCCGACGTTGAACTCGCGCTTTTGGACGCGATGGTCGTGGCATCTTTTCAGGGCCTACTGGAATTTTGCCGAATGTAGGAGGGCGATATCCCTCGCTTCGTCTAGCTGATCCACGACGTCCTCCATGCTTGCTTGGTTGCCTTCTTTGTCGTAGGCCTTCACCCGTGGCGAGCCATATTCTAGGTCCGTCGGGAGTACGGCTTCCGCCCCGTAGAGCATGAAGAAGGGGGAACAGCCGGTGGCTCTGCTTTGGGTTGTCCTCAAGCTCCAGAGGATGGCTGGCAGATCCGTGACCCAACGGCCTCCGAACTTTTTGAGCCGGCTGATGATTATCGGTTTTAGCCCGTGTAAGATCATCCCATTGGCACGCTTTGTAACACCCTCGGTGTTAAGCACAGGCTAAGAAGTAATTAAGCCTGATTATATCGGATCAAGCGATAATCGGAGACTATAGTTCATATATGGGAATATAAGATAAGGTATTTATTCTAGATGCCATATCTCTATTTCCATCTATATGAACCATTGGAAGAGTTTCACGAAGTTCGGAACCAAAAAGTTAAGTGAGCGGAAAATTCATATAATTATTGGATTTACCATGTGAAGTGGGAATAATTATATGAGTCAACCGAGTCTCCTGACCTTGCCCAAAATACTCCAGTTGAGCTCTACAACAAAAGTCGTAAAAGGTTCGTGTTGACCGGAAGTGGAGAAACTGCCCAACAAATATTGGAAACCCTAGTCCGAGCTTAATCGGCCCCGATTTTGACCGCCGTTGACCGACAATTTGGAGATCTCGCATGTCGATGCGCATTGAACAAACTTCTAGATCGGATTGAGACGAACAAACTTCATTCAAACATCGAGACCTGAATCAGAGCATAAATTGGTGAAATAGATGACCGAAGATCGTCGGAATGCCAGTTTTCGGTACCCGCAAGGTTTTCTTCGGGAATCAATAATTCGCAAACCGTTTGGAGTTTGACTGTGGTTCTTGAAGCATATTGATCTATTCGACGAGATCTTCGCAACGGTGTAATCGGATTTGCAAAACGAGTTACGGTTTATCAGTGGCAATTTCGCGAATATCCCCAAATTCTACGGTGGCAATTAATGGATTTGGGGAGAAGTGGGGGAAAGGAAAGGGAATAAAACAGGGCCAGCTCCCCTCGGCCTCCTCACGCCGCGCCCCCTCCCCTTTCATTCTGCCGAGTAGAACATAGCTGCTGCTCTCCTCCTCCTCTCTTCTTCCTCCTGCTCTCTCCCTCCCCTAGGGTTTCAGCAGGGAAGCTCCCTTGTTCCTCCTCCCTCCCTCTCCCATGGTGGCAGCAGCCCTAGCTCTGCTTGCCCTGGCCTCCAGCTCGCCCCCAGCCCTGCAGGCCTGCTCGCCCCTCTTGCTGGGAGCAGGCGCCTCCCTCTCCTCCTGCTGCTCCAAGGCAGGAGCTTGGCAGCAGCTCGCCCTCCTCCTACGTCGCCCTGCTGCTGGTCGCCTATGCAGCAGCGTGGCCACCACTGCTGCCTACTGCAGGGGGCAGTGCCCTCCTGGTGCTTCCACCTCCAAGGCCGGCACCACCATCTCCTCCTTGCTGCGTGGTGCAGCAAGGCCATTACAACTCCGGCAACCTTGACGACGACCATCCGCTGCCCATCCCCATGGTTGAAAGCTCCCAAGAACAGGACCCCTTCCTATCCCTCTTTCCCGTTTTTCAGATTTATGCAATCATTCGAAAAAACGTATAAAATCAAAGGAAAATCGTATGGATGTGTGGTCGGACTTTTTGGAAGCCTTGTTAAATGCTCTATGCAGTAGATCTATTGGATGCCATGAGTTAGTTTTCTGTGATTGCTCAAAAATTCGTTTATGCAGTTAGGGTTTGTATGTTTAGTTGTGTGAAATAAATATTTTTCACGGGTAAGGAGTGCTCCAAAAATTGTGAAACTTTTTATGGTGTATTTCTACTGCTATGAAAATACTATGGTTGAAATTTCATGGCTAGATTTTGAATGGTTTGAGATTTATGAAGTTAACAAGTGTCTCATTTATTGTTTTGGACTGATGCATGATCTCTGAATATTAATGTTTTTTGTATATAAAATGTTGTTTTCTGTTGGTATGGTGAATACCAAAGTTTTAGGTGATGATATGATGGATCTTGTATTAAACTTTCATGGCCATATCCTTAGTAGTTTGAGAGATATGGATTTATCAAGTTGATGGCTGAAAACTGTCATTTTCTGGACAGACCTAGATGTTTGGGTTGTTTGACCAAGTTAAACTTGGAATCATGTCTTGAAATTGTGGAAACATTTGTAGTATATTTCGTAAGCTTTTTAGAATGTCCAAATTCATATTTTTAGGAGCTCTAGATTGTGAGTTATGGCTGTTTGAAGTAGAGTGACAGAATCTGCCCACTTGTGGACAGAGATGCACTCTTTGTTTATTTCAAGTTTGTTAAGCTTTAAATCATGTTAATATGGTTATAAGAAACTTGTAAATAACTTGAGTACCTTTCCAAATAATCAAGAACCCTATGTGTTGGATAAGTGGAACTTCATTTATGCTTCTTCGAACTTCAGCTTAGGTGTATGTTTAATTTTGTCTCACTCATTTGTGGGCTGCATGTGCATTGTTTGTTAAGCAATCTTTTTCATTGTATTATTGTGGTTTTCTATGGTTGTTGTGTATATTAAGTTTAGCATCATGTTCTAAACTTTCTAAAATGTCTAGAACCATCTTTATATCACTGCTAGAACTCAAGTTATGAATATTTCAAGTTATATGCCAAATCTATCCAAAGTATGGACAGAGTTGCTCTCTTATGCTTGTTTAACCTTGTTATTTATAAAATCATCTTATGATGGTGATAATCATGTTTTAGATAATTTCCTAAGCTTTCTATTAAGTTAAGATTCATGCTCTTTGGATGTTGGTAACTCAAGTTATGCATTCTAGATGTAATGTTGCTATTTTGTCCTAGTTAGAGCAGATCTGAAATATTGGCATGTTTGACTTGTTTAACCTTTGAATTAGATTTTTATGGTATTAACAATCTTATAGATAATTTCTTTACCTTTCTAGAAAATCTAGGTTCATCTCTTTTGGATGCTTATATCTCCGGTTATGATTAAAACTGTGACTGCATGTTGCTGTCCCAAACTTGCATGTGTAAGTTAAATGCTTTAACTTGTTCTTGCTAGTTTGATCTGTTAAGTAAACTTGATGGATGAATACTTGTCATGGTTTGACTTGATTTTAATAGTAGATCATGCTTGAAGTGCTTTTTATCTTCTATTTTAAGCTTGGGTGATAATTAACTAAACAAGTTCTAAGTCACTAGGTATGTTCTGTAATGTGCTTCTATCTCCTAAGTTATGCTATAGTTATAATTGGTAATTAAATCTAAGTGCATCTATTTATCATGTATGATCTTGTACTTATCTTGGATGGTTAATTAAATAACCCTTATGCTTATCACATGTTTGCAATGGCTTGTGTGAGTCGGTTAATATGTTATAATTGATATGATTGCTAGCAAACTGTGATAGTCATGAGTGGTGCCTTTTTGTAAATAAATCTATATGCTTATGTGGTTGTTGTAATATAGCAGCCCTAGTTCCTGTATGCTATCATTGTTGAGTAGATCTTGGCTGTAGCATGCTTGTAATGGCTGAGCTTGGATTAAGTTAATTTATATACTTGATGTGCTTGCTATCCTCCTATGATATGCTTGTATCATAATTAGTTAAACCCTTCCAAGTACTTGTGTATGTATAGCATAGTCTTGTGCTTATGTTGGACGCTCGTATATGTGTCTCTTGTGACCTTTCTCCGCATTCATACATGTGCATCTTGCATCTCATCTAGGTACGATAGGTACACTACGTGGGGATGCGATGGTGGAGCTAGCCCGAACATGGTGTTTGGTGGATGAATCCAAAAGATGGAACAACCAAGAGTATGAGCATGGATCTGCAGAGCTCGCCAAACAAGTGTCCTCTAACCATCGCTGACTTGTGTCGGTTCCCAAGGCAAGCCCCGGAACATTATAAGCCTCCTCTCTCTCCTTTTAAAGTATTCACTTACAACTATCAATATTGCTTGTGCATTAAGTTAGTAGGAGTTGAAAGAACCCCCTACTGCATTACCTTCCTTGTCCACTAAAAAGAACCTTGTAGGCCCAGGATCGAAACAAATGCTTAGCCATGCTTAGACCGGTAGAGTGGGTGGTCTACTATCCCCCACGATGATAGGTTGATACTGGTCACGGTTGGCTATATTTGCTATCGTGGAAAATAACCATGTGGAAGTAATAAATCGAGACCAAGCGGACAAGGTGTATGTGAGCCACTTGACTTAGAGGTCTTGTGAGCGGGTTCTCTCCACCTGTGTCGTTAGGCACTGGACCCTGGTTGGACATCTGCCGAGATTGAACGCACGCCTCCTTCATAGCTGGTCGAATAACTCGTTTCGACCACGAAGCCTAACTCTGTACGTTCGGGCCAGAATCCCCTCCTAGTTGGGTCATGAAGACCGCGAGCGGCATACTAGTCGTGGGCAAGTATGACCTGAGCTATCTGACCGGGACCGTGGGCAGGATCTACTTGAGCAACCGGGCTATCCGTGAGTCGCTACTCATGCCTGTAATTGGGGGCCCGCGGCTACCCGAACTATATTGAAGGTGACCCGTCAAAGTCAACCCGATGGGGAAGACTTGGGTGTGATTGAGGAATAAACCTCCAGCTGGATAGGAATTCGATTCGAATCGCGGTCTCTCCCCGTCAGTGAGAAACTTGAAAGATCTTCCTCCCGCTATAGAAATTTGAACCCTAATAAGTAACCAAAAGATGGTTATATGGTTTCCATGCCAAACTGGATATGGTTACTATTGTGATGCTTTAATTAAGTGATTGCTCTAGATCAGGTGCAAATCTAGACTTGGTAAGCTTCACTAATCTTGATGCTAAAATATTGACTAAAATCTTGAAAGATAGGACTCAAGGTAGTAATGTTGTTTTTGCAAAATTTATGCTATCCTGTCAACTCCACTATATAAGCCTTGCATATCCTTGGGAGTCTTTTACTTTTTCTCCTGTCGGGTAAGTCTAGCCGAGTACATTTGAGTACTCAGGGTTTATCCCACCCTGTTGCAGATGAAGGGCTTCATCCTGCTGAAGGAGTGGTTAACCACCGGTGGGCTTGGTGATTCTATAGTTACTTCTTATTTGTATGCTGTTGTTGGAGGATGTCACTTTAAGCTAGCAATGTATTTCAACTTATGTTACTATAATCATTTCAAAGCTATGTTGTTTTCAATAATCAGTTTTGAACTCAGACTTATATCATTATTTCTGAGCTTATTTGTAATGTTATTTCCGCTGCAAAACTCTGTGTAAATGATTGGTATTTACTTAATCAAGCGGTCCCAGTTGGGTTGTTCATTTACCGGGGTCCTTCGGGATACTCGGCGGACTACCGAACTGGTATAGGTGAGAGTATGTGCGTGTCAACGTATTGAACGGGGACAGTCATGCTTAATCTTATATTAGTTGGGCGGTTCCATGACACGCTCGACCTACTCGTTCGTTTGGGGTGTGCGACAGCCGCCCAGTCCACACAGATTTGACTCCTGTCGCAGAAATCCAGGAACTTTTCCCGGTGAACTGGGTGTCGTTGTCGGTGATGACCATGTTGGGCACTTCGAACCGATGTATTATGTCCGTGAAGAACAGGACTAATTGCTCTGACTTGATCTGAGCAAGGGGGCACACCTCGATCCACTTTGAGAACTTGTCGATGGCGATGAGCAAGTGGTCGAAGCCCCCGGGCGCCCTAGATAGGGGCCCTACTAAGTCCAAATCCCAGACCGCGAAAGGCCACGTGAGGGGGATGGTCTGTAGTGCTTGTGCGGGCAGGTGAGTCCTCTTGGCGTAGAACTGGCACCCTTCGCAGGAGCGCACTACCTCCGTGGCATTCGCCACGACTGTTGGCTAGTAGAAGCCTTGCCAGAAAGCCTTTTCGACGATCGTGCGGGGGGCCGCGTGATGCCCGTAGTCCCCCGCGTGTATGTCCTCTAGTAGGCTCACACCCTGCTCGGTGGGGATACAACGTTGTAGTATCCCTGTAGGGCTGCAACTATAGAGCTCCTGGTTGATGATGACGAATGCCTTACTGCGTCGCGCGATGCGGAGCGCCTTGTTCCTGTCAGCTGGGAGGTGCTCCCGAATTAACCAGTCCAAGATGGGGATCCTCCGGTCGGTAAGGGGGTCGTCGTCGGCTGCTGGTGCGTCATCCGCGCCGCTTTGTGTTTCTTCGACGTCCATGACCTCCGCCGGAGACGTCGCCGGGACCTCAGCCTCGGGATCCACGTGCCAGGTGACAGACGGCTTGTGGAGGTCGCTGGCGAAGACTCCGGGCGGCACGGCCCCTCGACCGGAGGCCAACTTCGCAAGCTCATCTGTCGCCTCGTTGTACCTCCTGGCAACGTGGTTGAGTTCTAGGCCGTCAAACTTTTCTTCCAGGCGACGGATCGCCTGGTAGTACACCGCCATCTTGGGGTCGTGGCAATTTGACTCCTTCATGACCTATTTGACTACGAGCTAGGAGTCGCCCCGCGCGTCGAGTCTTTTGATACCTAGTTTCGTTGCTATGTGTAGCCCATTTACCAGGGCCTCGTAGTCCATGACGCTGTTGGACGCCGGGAAGAATATACGGATCATATACTTGAGCTGGACCCTGAGCGGGGAGACAAAAACCAGGCCGACGCCGACGTCGGTCTTCATTAGTGACCCGTTGAAGTACATGACCCAGCACTCCTGGTTCTCCAGCGTCGGCGGCAGCTGGATTTCTGTCCATTCGGCGACGAAATCTGCGAGAACCTGGCATTTGATGGCCGCCCGCGGCGCGTAAGAGATGAACTCTCCCATGAGTTCGAGACCCCACTTCGCCACCCGCCCCATAGCCTCGCTCTCTGTATTACCTCCCCTAGGGGATATGATGATACGACAGTGACGTGATGGCCGTCAAAGTAGTGGACCAGCTTTCTTCGCATGATGAGGACCGCGTAAAGGAGCTTCTGAATCTGTGGGTACCTGGTCCTAGTCTCGAATAATACCTCACTGACGAAGTATACCGGACGCTGGACTTTTAGAGCATGACCCTCCTCCTCTCTTTCGATGACGATAACGGCGCTCACCACCTGGGTGGTGGTGGCAATGTATAGGAGAAGATCCTCACGCGGCGCCAGCGGAATGAGTATGGGTGCACTCGTGAGTATCGCCTTGAGCTTGTCTAGGGATTTCTAAGCCTCGGGGGTCCAGGTGAAATGCTTTGTCTGTTTAAGGAGCCGGTAAAGGGGGAGGCCTCGTTCGCCAAGGCGTGAGATGAAATGACTCAGGGACGTGAGGCACCCCATGACTCGCTGTACTCCCTTTACGTTTCCAATCGCCCCCATACAAGCGATGGCGGAGATTTGATCGGGATTGACCTCGATGCCGCGCTCGGAGACAATGAAACCGAGGAGCATGCCGCGCGGCACCCTGAACACGCACTTCTCAGGGTTGAGTTTGACGCGCTTGAGTTTTAGGGCTTCGAACGCCGTCTCGAGATCGGTGATCATGGTCTCCGACCGCTTGGAATTTACCACAATGTTGTCCACGTATGCCTGGACGGTCCTCCCGATGAGGTTCCCAAAAACCGAGCCATGCACCGCTGGTACGTGGCTCCCACATTTTTGAGGCCGAACGACATAGGGACGTAACAGAAATAGCCAAATGGTGTGATGAAGGATGTCACGAGCTGGTCGGAATCCTTCATATGGATTTGATGGTAACCGGAATATGCATCAAGGAAAGAAAGCGTTTCGCACCCTGAGGTGGATGCGACGATCTGATCAATGCGTGGGAGGGGGTATGGATCTTTACTGCACGCCTTGTCTAGGCTTGTGTAATCAACACACATTCTCCACTTCCCGCTCTTCTTCTTAACTAATATTGGATTAGATAGACATTCGGGGTGGAATACCTCTTTGATGAACCCGACTGCCAAAAGCTTGTGGAGCTCCTCATTGATGGCTCGCTGCTTCTCCTCGTCGAAACGGCGTAGGCGCTGTTTCACCGGGCGGGTGTTGGGTTGGATCATCAGAGCGTGCTCAGCTACATCCCTCGGTATGCTTGGAACGTCCGATGGGCTCCACGCAAACATGTTGCTGTTTGCACGGAGAAACTCGACGAGCGCCGACTCCTGTTCTGGACCCAAGGAGGTGCTAATGCGCAGTACTCGACCGCCCATCTTGGACGGGTCCAGCGGGATCTCTTTTACCCCCTCAAGGGGGGTCAAGTTCCCCGTGCCTTTAGAGTCGACTCTCTCATTGCTCTCGGCTTCAGCCACCGCCGCCAGTCCTGGGCATCGTACCTTGGCCATGGCGTTCTCGCAACTGTCCACGTCGCACTAGTATGCCTCCGCGAGCTCGGAGGTGACCGTGATGACTCCGTGCGGTCCCGATATCTTGAGCTTGAGGTAGGTGTAGTTGGGGATGGCCATGAACTTCGCGTAACACGGCCTACCCAACACCGCGTGGTACGCCGCGCGATAGTGTGCGACCTCGAAAGTGAGAAGTTCGCTCCGGAAGTTATTCGATTCCCCGAATGTCACGAGCAAATCGATCTGCCCAATGGACAAGACTGGTTCTCCGGGGACAATTCCCAGGAAGGAAACCCCCTCCGGTCAGAGCTTCTTCCTGGGGTATCTTCAGGGCCTCGAAGGCTTTGTAAAACATGATGTTGAGGTCGCTGCCCCCATCCATCAGCACCTTGGTGAAGCGCACGTCCCCTATGATCGGGTCCACGACGAGTGGATAACGTCTCGGCTGGGTTACGCGGCTGGGATGGACGTCTTGGCCGAACGTGATGTCAGATTCCGACCAGTCGAGGAAAACTAGGGTTGCTGGAGTGGCTGCAAAGACTTTGCGCCGCTCCTGCTGTCGACGCTTGCTGTCATCAGCCTCCGGACTACCAAAGATCATGAGGCACTCGTTTACGTGGGGCAGGAATGCTCGCGACCCCCGTCCCCCTCTTGATCCTTTGGACGCTTCAGCCGGCCGTCCTTGTGAGGAACGGTTTTGAAGTATCTGGCCATCATATTGAACTGCAGGAGTGTGTGCCTGACCAGCCTGTTGTGGTACGAGCATGGTTTGGCGAGCAGGTCACTGAACTCGCCCCCCTTCTTCCCGCCACGGGGGTGGGGGTGTTGCGATCCGCCAACGTGGCAACATTGTCACCGCCGCGTTGCGGCCCGCCCTCCGCCTTGTCAGGGTGGAAAGTTGTCACGACTACCCCTTTGCCCGACGCGTAGCTCGCGGCGGTGTCGGGGGTCGTTGGAACGCCACCCGGCATTGCCCTTGCTTGAGCTGCCGCTTTATGTCGCGGAGCTCCTCGAGGTAGCACCGTTGGGAACCTGAGGAATACAGGTCGCCTCACGGCGCAGACACCGGTGTCCCCAACCCATCGACGGGCGCGTGAACGCCGTCGCCGTCCTCGTCCTCACCCTTGACGAGGGTGGCGTGGAGAGTAGCTGTGGGTGGCGGCGCGCTGCACACGAAATACTCGCGGCCATGGCCCGCGCTACGGCTACTCACACCGCCGGAGCCGGGCAGGCAATGGCTATCGCGGGGGAAACCGTGGAAGGCCTCCTTGTCCTTCAGACTCTCGAAGTCCAGAGGCTCCTAGGGATCACCGCTCCCGCGGCTGGAGCCGGCACAGGAAGCGGCCTCCGAGCTCGTCAGGAGGTCGGAGATGGACCGAAGGCGAGGGGAGGCGAGCCCGATGCATGTCCCCTCCGCGGGGTTAGCATGGAAACCCGCGGCCACCATCTCCGAATAGGACGCGGCGGCATTCCGCATGCCGTGCGGTAGCACCTTCGGGACGGGCGTGTTGACGAGCCCGGGAGAGAGCGGCTGCCCTCCCGCGAGCTCCGCCGTCACGTAGGCGAACGCGAAGTAGAGGTTGTGCAGGCCCCCCTGAGTCGGCTGGGGACCCATCAAGGTATCTATAACAGAACCGCCCAAATTAAAAAAACTTAAGCCCAAAAATCATCGCCAAAGCGACAACCTTCGTCCTTAGGCTTTCATAATCCCGGTAGTCCGCCGAGTGTCCCGAAAGACCTCGGTCAATTAATGTCACACCTTTGAATCGCTAGATCAAGTAAATACAAATCACTAAGATCAGAGTTTGCAGTGGAATAAAATCACATTTGAGTTTACAATTAAAGAATACAAGTCTGAGTTAAAAACCTTTTTGTAAAAGAACATAGTTTTGAAATGATTGTAATAATATAAGTTGAGATACACTGCTAGCTTTATTGTCATCCTCCAACAACAACATAGAGAGAAGAGATACTATAGAATCACCGTGCCCACCGGTGGTTAGCCACACCTTCAGCAGCATGAGACCTTCACCTCCAACAAGGTGGGATAAACCCTGAGTACTCGAATGTACTCAGCTAGACTTAACCGTCATAAACCAGAAATAAAGGACACCAAGGATTATGCAGGCTTTATGGTGGTAGAGTAGCTCGGACTCTCTTTTGCGGAAAAGCATCTAGTATTGAGTCCTTAAGAATTAAGCCACATTTTATAAATATTACCTGTCTTCTAAATTTGCACCTGTACTAAACAATACACTTGATTAAGCATACCATGACCAGTTTGCCCTTCTGGTCTCATCATATCATTCCATCAGAACCATTCGAGTATTTAATTGTTCTCACGCCAGTGTAGCAATTGTCAAGTTCTCACTAACGGGGAGAGACCGCGACTCGAATCGACTTCCTATCCAGCTGGAGGGTTTATTCCTCACCCAAACCTCGCAGTCCTTGAACGGGGGCGCGGCAGTCGCCTATTCTATCATTCAAACCAAGATCGATTCAGAATCATACTCAACAAGCCCGAGGACCGCCCGGCACCCTGTACGTCCAGCCTAGGGATCAGCTAGCTGGCCTCGGCCTTACACCCCGCACCGGCTTGCGATTCGCTTTGTTCTTGGTTCGGCCAGTAGGTAGGTTTCGTGGCTCGAACGAGTTATCTTGCCAGCTAAGGGTTGAGGCATGCGTTCAACATGACAAGAGGGACACCACCCGATCGGCCCGCCAAAAAGGCAGACACATACGCAAAATACCGGCCTAGGGCTCGCAGCTTAGCTAGATGTTGCCGGTATCAGACATACGGACAATTTACCAACCTTCCTGGTTGCCTTTCCATTTCATGATATCTTTCATACCCTGGCTTCGCCACGTAGAGCAATACGTGACTTGTGTTACCGAGGGAGTCATATTTAATTAGCAGGGCTAAGCGTCTATCTTTACTATGCTAACAGGTTAACAAGGATATAAGGATATCAAAAGTAAGGAGGTGATATGCAACAATTAGGTTCACCCAACTCCTATACTTAATGCAACAATATAGTATAACATAGTAAGTTGATATCATAAGATATGGTTAAAATGCACCGGGCTTGCCTGGGACCAACACTAGGTCAATGTTTGTTAGAGGTCACTCGCTTGGCGAGCACCGTCGAAGACACTTCCATCTTCGGACTTCGTCCATCAACACCACCTTCGGGTTAGCTCCAAGCGTCACGTGCTTCACGTATGTACTTATCGTACCTAAATGAAATGCCGATGCATGTGCATGAATGTGGGGAAATGGTAACACAAGATACAATTACACGCATTCAAGATGAGCACAAGATCATGCAACACATATAGGCACTTAAAGTTACTTATAACTAGTTAGCTAATTATCATCACGACTTAACATAGAAGATAGAAAGCACACCAAGCATGATATACTATTAAATTCAAGTCAAACCATGTCAAGCATTCAACCAACAAGTTTACTTAACATATTTAATTAGCAAGAACAAGTTAAAACATTTAACTTACACATGCATGTTCGGGACAGCAATATGTAGTCACGTTTTTAATCATAAGTAGAGTTATATTAATCCACTGAATATGATTCTTATATATTTTGAAAGCTCATTAAGTTGTCTACAACTTTCTTAATATTATGCAAAGATGATTTCATAGTTAACCAACTCGAAATTAAGGAAGAAGACATCTCTGTCCAAAAGGTGGACAGATTTGACACCTCTTCTTAAAACAGCCATAACTCAAGATTTACAACTCCTAAAAATATGAATGAACACAATCTGAAAAGCTTAATAAAAGTTCTACAATTCATTCGAGATCAACAATTCATGATTCATATTTTAAGTTAGTCTAACAGCACTTATAAATAGCTCTGTCCAGAGAGATGGGCAGATTCTAATACCAATTTAGAAAACGCATATCTCCCAAACTAATGGGGATATGGCCACCGAAATTTAACACAAGCTATATAATAATATTATCTACAAGTTTGGTATTCACCATACCAACAGAAAACATCATTTAGCACATGATAATATTTATTTACTAAACACTATGCATGCAGCCAAAACAGAAAAATATGATGTTTGTTATTTTTATAACTCACAAACCACTTAACCAACAGTCATGAAAATTTAATGAAACACCATACATCATATAAGGAACACACCATAATTATTTCATAATTTTTTATAGCATTCCTTAATGGCAACAAATATTTATTCCACACATTTAAGCTCCTAAAACAGCAGCACATGAATCAATTTTTACAGCAATTAAATCCAACTCAAACCTAACATGCAATTGATCTAGTGCGTAGATAATTTCATAACGATTCCAAAAAGTCCTAAATCGCATCCATACGATTTTTCTATGATTTACCACGGATTTCAAAAGATCGCTGCACAGAAATTAAATTAATTTCGGGATTTCACTTTTGTATTCAGAGCCCTGCACTTTTACCAAACTAATCAAGGATATATATGCAAATCAATGAGTCATGTAAATATGCAAAGTGAAATAGATTAAAAACTTCTATTAGCAACCATGCCCTTTCTGCATATTATTCACGGAAGAAACAACGGAGACGCCGACGACGGATTCGGTCGAGGGTGAGCTCGTCGGGGGCTCCTGCCCGGCTGGGCAGCAGCAGCGGGGGCGCCGGCCCTCTTGGGCCAGCCGCAGCATAGCACGGCGGCAGCACTGCCGCGGCCTCGGCTCTGCCGCTCGCGGGCAGGCGCTGCAGGGCGAGCACTCGCTCCGCTCGTGCACGGGACGAGCGGGAGCCAGGGCCGGTCTGGGACGGCGCCGGCAGGAAGCACAGCAGCACAGCACCGCGAGGGCTCGCGGCTCACGCGCGCGCACACGCGCGGGCCAGCGGGCGGCGGGAGACGCACGCGGCAGCGCAGCAGCGCGGCCAGGGGCGCTCGGCCCTCGGCGCTGGGACCGAGCCCGGCAGCGGCGTACCGCCGCAGGAGCGCTCGCGGCAGCAAGCCGGGCGCACGCGCGCAGGTCGGCAGCGCGGCAATGGCTCTGCTCAGCCATGGAGAGGAGAGGAGAGAGCTCCTGGTGGGGAGAGCCGAGAGAGAGAGGGGAAACCGGGAGGGGCCTCGGTCCCCTTTTTCTGCCGAGGCAGGGGGAGCCGGGCAGGTGGCGCGGGGAGCCGCGCATGGGCGCCACGCGGCACGCGAGTCGGTTGCCGGTCGGCCACCACCGACTCCCTTCATCTAACACTTCCACGTAATTACGAAATTGTTATTCTCTTTAATTTCTTCTTTCAAAATTACAAAGCGTTGACTGAAAAGTTCGTCGGAATATACCGTTGCGAAAATCTCGATGAATAGAGCAACTTTGCTTTAGAAACCACAATCAAATTCCAAACGGTTTGCAAATTATGAGTTCCCGGAGAAAATGAGGCGGGGACCAAAAATTGCCAATCCGACAATCTTCGGGCATCTGTTTGGTTATTTTCGGCTCTGATTCAGGTCTCGTCATTTGAACGAGTTTTGTTCGCCTTGATCCGATCTACAGCTTCTCTTCAAGTTGCGTCGACATGCGAGATCTCCAAAAGGTCGGTCAACGTCGGTAAAAAATGTCGTCGGTTGCGCTCGGGTTAGGGCTCGGAATATTTTCCGGGCATTTTCTCTGTTTCTGGGCAACACGAACCTTTCACGACTTTTGTTGTAGAGTTCAACTGGAGTATTTCGGGCAAGGTCGTGAGACTTGGTTGAGCTCGTATAATTATATCCGCTTTATAAAATAAACCGGTAATTATAAAAGTCGTCATTCCATGTGACGTTTTAATTCCGAAGCTCACGAAACTTCTCCAAGGGTTCATATAGATGGAAATAGATATAAGGCACGTAGAATAAATGCCTTATCATAATTTCTCATTATATGAATTACAACATTTGATTATCGGTTGATCCGATATAATTAGGCTTAATCACTTCTTAGCACGTCATTAACACCGAGGGTGTTACAGCTCGGGGTAGTCGGCCCGTGGGACGGCTGCCCCCTGAAAAATCTGCTCTCCGGAGGGAGACAGGCCAAGGTAGGCCATGGATGCTGAGATGGCGTCCACGGCTACCTCAGAGGATCTGTAGGACGACAGAGACCAGGTCGGCCCCCTGCCCGTGGCACTGGAAGTCCAGGCTACGAAAATGAACAACGGAGCCCGGAGCGAAATCGACGTAGCGAGATGCCATCCGATACTCGAAACTACGGGTGACACGCAAAGTTCCCCTACCTGGCGCGCCAACGGTCGGTGTCTAAAATAGCGTGGTCTAGACAGCCAACGAGTAAATTTCTAAGCATGTTGGAGATCAGATGGTTACGCTCGGAGAACACAGCGGTTATACTGGTTCAGGCACAACGCCCTACGTCCAGTTTGTTGCGGAGTCGCGTTACCGAGCGTGAAGAGCTTGTAGAGGGGAGCTACAAGCTTTGGTGAGAGAGGGAAGCTGGTTCCCAGGTCTCATGCGTATGAGGTTTGAGGTCCGTGGTGGGAGCTCGCGTGAATGCGAGTGCGTATGTGTTGGAATGAGTCGAAAGAGTTCAGAGAGAGATCGGAGGTCCATTCTCCCCTTTATACGTAGGGAGAGATGGAGGAGTACAGTAGAGAGAGAGAACATGGGCCCGGCATGGGCTGTTGACTTGGGGACGCCTTGGGCTTTTATTCGCCTTCCTTCCCGGGGAAGATTGCGTCTGTTGGCACACCGCCCGGGTCCTGTTCATCCTTGGTGCAACTGTGGCCACGCGCCTGGTAATCGGTGACGTCCCGGTTGCCATATTTGGGCATGGGCAAGGGTTGGCAGCACAGGGCCAGGCACCCCCACGTTCCGTCATACAGGGCCGTGGACGCCCTAATCCCTGCTCATGTGTCCGCCAGAGGAATGGCAAGTGTCAATCGATGGTCCGATCGGTACTGGAGCTTGTCCCACAGGGACTCAACAGGGGCAGGCATGGCGATCCACACCCCTAACCCCCATCCCTAAGGATGAGCTAGTACTGTGGACCTTTTGACTATAGGCTAAAGCGTACAATGGGTTGGTGAAGCCTCCGAGGGCGGGTGGCGTCACGGATGACGTTACCCTAGCTCGGGCGAGGCGGGAGAGCTTCCGAGGATATATGGCGCCGCGGTGACGTCACTATGGCTCGGACGAGGCGGAGGAGCCCCCGAGGGTAGGTGGCGTCACGGATGACATCATCCTAGCTCGGACGAGGCAGAAGGTGCTCCGAGGTAGCGCCGCTGCCTTAGCCGGTTTGGGGGCAGAAAGCCCCCGGGGGTAATAACGTCACCCTAGCTCGGGCGAGGCGGAGAGTCCTCAGAGATGATTTTTGTTTTTGCGAAGTGTGATGTTAGGGTACCCTATTCTCAGGTATCCGACACAAAGGTTTTCACTTTGTCTTGCACCTGAGACTTATCATAAACAAAGAACACCCAAGTGAAATGGGAATAATCATCAACAATTACTAATCCATATTTGTTACCCCCGATACTTATGTAGGCAACCGGTCCAAAGAGATCCATATGAATCAACTCCAAAGGTTGAGTTGTGGTCATTATGCTCTTTGGTGGGTGAGGTACACCTACTTGCTTCCCGGCTTGGCATGCTCCACATATCCTATCTTTCTCAAAATGAACATTTGTTAGTCCAAGGATGTGTTCATTCTTTAGGAGTTTGGCCAAGTTCCTAATCCCAACATGGGCTAGTCGGCGATGCCAAAGCAAACTCATGCTAGATTTTGCCACTAAACAAGTATCAAGCTTAGCTTTACTTTTGTTAAAATCAACTAGGTAAAGCTTGCCCTTCAAACGACCCGTAAAGACAATAGAGGAATCTTCCCTCTTAAGAACTTCCACACCCTTATCCGTAAAGAGACAATTGTAGCCAATTTCACAAAGTTGTGAAACGGACAACAAATTGTAACTCAATGAATCAACATGTAAGACATTAGAGATTGAATGTTCTAGAGTTGTAGCAACTTTACCAAGACTGATCACATCCCCCTTTGAGTTGTCTCCAAAGACAATGTTCTCACTAGCATCGGTTGAGGGGGAATATTGAACTGAACATACTCCTTTCTCCGGTCATATGATTTGTACATCCACTATCAAGCACCCAACTTGATCCACTAGAGGAGTATGCCTACAAAACAAGTTTAGTTCCTTGATTTAGGCCCCCAAAGATTCTTGGGGCCTTGCATGTTAGTAACAAGAGTCTTAGGAACCCAAATGAAAGCATAATGTAAATATTCTTTCCATTTTCAATATGCTTGGCAATCACTTCACCCTTGTTGTCGTTCTTCAACTCAAAGCAAGATTTCAAACTTGAGCGAGATACTTGAGCCCTTGATTGATATGAATACTTATTTGGGGTGGCCCAGATAGTTTCCTTTGGCTTCTGCACCTCATTCTTTACCTTATACACCTCTTTAGTGTGCTTGTTGTGGGTTGTGGAGTCATAGGTGGCCTCCCTTTTCTGCAGGGAGCGGCACTGCCGCCCTTGGGTGGCTGTGCTGCTCGGGTGAGGCTTGTGCCACTAGCTGTGTAGGCCTCTTTGTACCTATTCTCCCACTGCTCACAAACTGAACACATTCAATTCCTTTGACAACCTTTCTTCCATTTTCTTTGCCTCCACGAGTGAGGCCAAGTCCATCTTTGATGAAAGGATGTCTTCCATCTTTGAATTGTGGCTTCTTTGGTTGATCAACTTTGCCACTTGCTGATTTCTTATCATCATTGCACTTTTCATTTAGCAAAGCATTGAGCCTAGCAATCTCCTTCTTCATTGCTTCCATATTAGCAAGGTTAGTGGAATAAGCATTTATATCAATTTCAAAACATCTTCCACAACCTTGGCTAGTGGAGGGAATAGAGGTATCCTTTAAGGTAGAGGGTTGTGGGTTGCTCTCCCAAAGAAGGTTATATTGCAATCCATTTCCTTGTGCATTTCATCTAAGACACAATACTTTTCATGGAGCGAAATATTAGCCTTCTTAATGAGAGCATGCTCTCCTTGCTCTTTGGCCAAGGCCCTTTGCAAGGATTTCATCTCACTTCTCTCTACCTTAAGAGCTTCCTTGTTGGCAATATACATTTTTTCAAGATCATTAAGGTCACTTTCTCTATTGTCCAACTCTACTTGGATGCCCTCTAATTCCTCCTTTATCTTAGTGATTATTAGTGTGATTTTAGGATTTAGGTTCTTTATGATTTCATCCATTTCTTCATCACTAGAACCTTCATCACAAGAGGTGTCACTAATATCACTACTAGAAGCATCATGAGAGGGGGAAGGGGTTTGGCTTTTGATTTTACCTTCTCACCCTTTGCCATTAGGCAAATGTGAGGGGAGTAGTAGTCGTCATCATCACTCATGTCGTCATCATCCTCATCACTTTGGCTCTCTAGTGATGAATCCCACTCATGGCTGATGTGGGCTTTACCCACTTGCTTGAACCTTCTCTTTTATCAAACTTGCCATCTTGTCTTCTTTCTTGTGGAAGCCATATTTCTTCTCATTTGGGCACTTACCAACAAAGTGCTCGGTGCTACCACAATTGTAACAAGTTCTCTTCTTCTTGTTGGGAAATCTTCTTTTCACAAACTTATACCCATTTTGCTTTAAGCCCTTGTTGAACTTCTTGATGAAGAAAGCAACATCCTTGATCTCTTCAAAATCAGCCCCATCATCTTCATCATCACTTGAGGAGGAAGTGGAGTCATCTTCTTGTTGCACTTGCTTCATTTTCTTGGGCTGCTTGTATATGCTTGCTTGCTTCCCTCTTTCTTGCTTGGGAAGCTTTTCTTGGTTGCTTTGCTTGATTTGAGAGTCACATCCTTGATCTTCATGCCATCAAGCTTTGATTGCAACTCTCCAAGCTTTCTCCTTTGTTTGCTTCCTCTCTTTGCATGTCAAAGGTCAATAATCTTCCAAGCACATCATTTGGAGTGAAGTGCTCAAACTTCTTCTTGTCTCTAATCAAGGTGACCACGGTCTCATTCCTTGGTGAGTAAGCTTCCAACATGATTTTCACCACCTTGTGATCATCAAGATCCTCACAACATATCCTCTAATCTTGTCGACCATGGTCATCAATCGGTCAAACATCTCTTGTGTCCCTTCACCTTCCACAATCACAAACCTATTGAGCTTGGCCATCATCAAATCAATCTTTGCCTTTCTCACCTTATCTACACCTTCATGAGCTAGGTGTAGGGTGTCCCAACTTTGCTTGGCCACATCCACATTCATCACTCTATTGTATCATTTCCATCCAAAGCACTAAGGATGATGCTCGTGGCTTGAGCATTGAGATGGACAACAATCATCTCTTCATTTGTTGGATCTTCGGGTCCTCGGCACCTAGCACACCCTTCACAACAATCTCCCAAAGGCCAGGGTGAAGACCAATAAGGTAAGTCTTCATCAAATGCTTCCACTTAGCAAAGTTAGTCCCATCGAAATGAGGTAACTTGCCGGTGGGAACATTCACAAAAAGACTTACGATCATGGTTAGTCAAATAAGAGTAGTTGAAGGATACGGCGGAGTACTTATTCTTGTTGTTGCTGCCATCATCCTTCTCCTCTTCTTTTCCACCCTTAGAGTCGTAGTAGGATAGCATCATCATCACCATCATCCGAGCTACTTGATAGCTCACTAGATGAAGCATCCTTGGCCTTCTTTTCTTCCTTCTTTGCTCTTGGTGCCCTTCCCTTGATTCTTTCTTCTCTCTTGAGTCTTCTCTCTTCTTTTCTTTCTTTCTTATCTTGCTTTCTTTTCTCTTCTCTTTTCTTTTCTCTAAGTGCACTTCTTTCTTTCTTTGCTTGTAACTTGTCCTCATCGGTGGGCTTGGCAGCGGGAAGTGAGGATAGCTAGACCCGGATAGGTCGCTGCTACTCGCATCTTCCACTAACACCTTGTCCGCTGCCTCACCAACTTGAGGCCCCCCGGAACCTTGACCCGTTTCCATACTTCACAGCGTGAAGCGTATACGAAGTATCCAAGCTTTGATACCACTTGTAGGATCTAGGAAGGGTAAATATCCTAGAGGGGAGTGAATAGGCCTGTAAAAATTCAACTCGAGCAGACGTTAAATCCGAGGGCGGCACTACCGGCCTATAGAGGGTGGCACTGCCGGCCTATAAATAATGAACAAAACGAGATGAGTTTTGACAGAGAGATACTAGGTACCAAGATGAGTCCTTCCCTGCAAAATCAATACCAGAACCAGTTCGAAGACTGGTTACCACAGAAATGCTTCTTTTCTTCGAATCACCAACACGAACCCTAGCACAAGATATAATGCAAGAAGTAAACCGTAGGGGACTAGCACACATGACACGATGATTTATCCCGTGGTTAAGCTCACCACCAAGGCTTGCCTATGTCCACGTTGTTGAGGTGCCACAAAGGCTTGGAGCTTTGGAACTCCAACTCAATCTCAAGTCAAGGAAGTAAATCCTTGAGATGAGGGGTAATTCCTTAGCTTTACACAGCGATTACAAACCTCCCTGGGCTGCCACAAGAGATGGGCAAGCTCTAGGGTGACACCTAGCCAGCTAGGAGCAAGCTCCAAGGGTAACAAACCCTAGCACCACCGGCCAAACAACAACCACAAGCTCTTAGACTTTGGGAAGTAGTAGATCCGCTCTCTAGGAGTGTTTTGCTCTCTTTTCCCTCAAGAATCTATGGTTGGAAGTGTGGGATTGCTTGGAGGGTGAAGGTCAACAATGGAGTGAGAGAGGGAGAGAGAGCTCTGTTTCGCAAAGGTCAGATTCAGAGGAAGACGAAGGGGTACTGAACTGGTGAGGTGGAGACTGTTCCAGCGGGTATTTATAGTCACGAAAAGCTACTGGAAATAGAGGGCGGCACTGCCGCCCTAGCTCAGTGTGTCTGCTAGATCTGGATTTTGGACTGGACAATGAGCTAGCTGAGTGCATGTATGAGGTAAAGAGTTGACCATGTGATTCACATTTGACCAAACAGCACTAGAATCCCCCTTAATAGTATGACATAGCTATACTCAAATTCAAATCATAAATGAATTTAAAACTTTGATGAGTGGATAAACCACCATAAGAATTGGGGTACTTCCACCTTCTCTATGTTCTTCCTCTTTTTGTCATTACATGCTTGTCATCTCAATAGATCTCATTAGTTTTTGAATTAAGCAGTCATCAGCACCAAAACCCACTTAGGGCTTGATTGCACTTTCAACAAGCCAACATGCTGATCAGCGTGACCACCGCCTAACCAGCTGACTAGCGTGATGATTTCATTCAATACCTCTCCAACAACCTGGTACCATCAGATGAAACAGAAGCAGAATGGCTCGTACGCTGAGCTCAAAGCTATATCCTAGTTGATGGAGCACTGATGAGGAAGAACTCTAAATGGGAAGCACTGCAAAAATGTGTCTCTAAGGAGGATGGCATCGCAATTCTACAAGAAATTCACGCCGCCACATGTGGGAACCACGCCGCTGCGAAAACACTAGTGCGAAAAGCTTTCCGAGGAGATTTTTATTAGCCCACAGCGGTCGCCGATGCAGAACAACTGGTGCGCACCTGTAGGGGATGTAAATTCTTTGCCAAGCAAACCCACCTCCTCACCCAGGATCTTCAAACAATACCAGCATCCTGGCCCTTCGGCTGTTGGGGCCTCGACATGCTCAGTCCCTTTCGACCAACGCCTGCAAACTTCAAGTGGATCTACATAGCCGTTGACAAGTTCTCCAAGTGGATCCAGGTCAAGCCGATCACTAAGGCCTCCGCCGGAAATGCAGTCTCTTTCATCGATGAAATCATACACCGATTCGGCATACCAAATTCCATTATCACCGACCTGGGGTCAAATTTCACCGGGAACCTATTCTGGGATTTTGCGAGGATAATGGAATATTGGTCAAATATGTCTCCGTCGCCCACCCCAGAGCATACGGCCAGGCCGAACGCGCCAATGGAATGATACTAGATGCACTCAAGAAAAGATTATACCAGGAGGAAGAGAAGAACCCAGGTCGCTGGCTATGCGAACTACCCGTGGCACTATGGGGGCTACTATAAGGACCTGATTAGCCTAGACGGGGGGTGAATAGGCCTGTTTAAAATCAAACTCAATGTTTCTGTTAGTACAGGCGTGGCACTGCCAGCCTCTGGCCCGACACTGCCGTGGGTGCCCAGCACTGCTTCTCCTGGGGCGGCAGTGCTGGTCACGTGGGCAGAGCTAAGAATAATTCAAAAACTATAATAGAAATGGAAATTGTGCTTGAATCCAAACCTTCCTAGAGGTGTAAGGAACCTCTAGCACCACTTGAAAGTGGTAGCAACACACCCACCGAGTAGATCGGGTCCAAACCCTAGAAATCACCTTGAGAACAATATATATCAAAGCAGAGAGACAAACACAAGGTGACACAAGATTTGACCCGTGGTTCAGCTCGCCACCAAGGCTTGCCTACGTCCACGTTGTTGAGGTGCGCCACACAAGGCTCAAGCTCACCAGAAAGGCTAGCTCTTTCCTCGGTCTCAAGTCAAGAGAATGAACTCTTGAGATGAGGGGATATGTATTAGCAATATGGGGTGTTACAAACCTCCTTAGGCTACCACACGAAGGAGGCAAACTCAAGGATGACGCCTAGCCGCTAGAAGCAAAGCTTCAAGAGTAACAAACTCAAACCGCCAGCCACCAGGCGAACCAAATGCTTGTAGGAGTTGAAGACCCGAGGGAGAAGCTTCTTCTCAAGCTTGGAGGCTCAATCTCTCAAGATTTGAATGGAAATCAATAGAGGAGAGAGTTGGAGGACCAAGGTCTATCACTTATAAATCAAAGAACATATGCCTAAGCTATCAATAACAAATGAAACTCTTGGTTCTGCTGGTGTCTTACCCTAGTAGAACCTCTGCATTTGATCTCTCTTTGTCCTATGTTACAGTATGCAGTGAAACAAGTATGGGGGTATCGGTCGACACCCCAACATAACATTTGACAGATCGACCATGGAAACATGATGTACACGGTCATGACACATCCCACGAAAAATTTGGACCTCAACAGCCACTTTTGTGCATCGGCCGATGCACCTTAGAGGCTAAATTGCAGTTCGGACAGAGCAGAACAACATTTAGAGGTAAGAGATATCAATTCAGAGACCGAAGTGGCCAAACGGCCCCGAAGGGAGGTCGGCCAGCCGCACCTAGAGCCCTCGGGTCCACCAGCCAACATCTACTCAGCCTCAACATACACCTGACTGGTTTGCCACGTCTCTCCCCTTTTCCTTTATGTTTTTATTTGCTTTACTCATTTCCCTTCTAAAAATAAAAAATAATAAAAATAAAATTTTATTTTATTTCTTCATGAAATTAATTGATTAGTTTATTTCCCTTTTAATATTGAATAAAAACAAGAAGATCGCATTTGAAACTAAAATTTGAAAAGTGACATGATCTATGACGTTCTGAGGGTAAAAGCGTCATAAAGATGAATTCTTGCTTTTGCTTATGCTAGTGGGAAAATACTTTGATAGGAAAATTATATTGACTAAGTTGTTGATTAATGTGATATAGTCTCGGCTTATGATTCATACCCTATCTATTTAAGGTTTTTGGAGATTAATTTTTGAAAACATCATAAAACCATAATGTCACTACTCCTCTATAGTGAGAAAATTCCAACCAAAGCCATATATGCTCTTTCATGATATAAGCTTTCTACATAAGCTGCTTGCTTTGTGTTGAGTTTGGTCAAGTTTTGTGACCCTTGTTGAGAGATTTATCATGCTCCCAAGATCAAGATCACGTACACGCCACATATACATGCTGCTTCTACACTGGAAGTACGCAGAAACATGCCTTACGTTTTCCACATAGTTCATGCACCATGTTCTAATAGAAAATTCTCTCTCTAGTATGTTGCTAGTAAATGAGACATAGACTATGCAAAAGTATAGAGGCACATAAAGTCCCAAGTTTTAAAAAATGATGACACATCAAAGCTCATTAAAAAAATTGAGCATTCCAAAGCTCATAGAAAAATAAAAAGATAGCTATGTCTCAAAATAATAAGTTAGGAAAGAGAGATCATATAAATGAGTTTTGATCATTCTCCATGTTTCCACACACTTGCAGATATTGATCTAAGAGTATGACATTTCTCTCCTTGGATCCGGAATTTGATCATATATGCAAGGTAAGTATGCTACATTGTTTATCCCTACCTAAGCTCCACATAAGCCTTTTTAGAAATAGGAAGATAAAAAGAAGGCAACCTCATGTTATGCCTTGGTAAGGATTCATACACCTTGAGCGATTTAGAGTGTTATATGAGGAGTAAGTTGACTTATGAGCTTTCTTTTGAAAAACTTATCAAAAACTTCAAGTATTGAAATATGATTTGGGAAGATGACTTTGCCTTGAGAAACTATTCCATTTTTCAACCTCTCAAGGATATATGTTAGCCAATACCACATATCCCATTGGTATGACAAAATGTCTTGAGTGAATCTTTATGCTTGCTTTATACTTTGAATAGCATAGTCTTGTTAACTTCTATCCTTTACTCGAGACGAGCAAAGAGGTAAGTATGGGGGATCTTGTTGACGGTAAGAATGAGCCATTTTGCCACCATCAAAATACCGTCAACATCCTCATATTCGAAGAAAGACAAGCATAACATGAATATATTTTACCCAATAACTAGTTCCACATGTCCCTTGACTATTTGAGTGTAGGTAATGACAAATGGGGAGTTTTGGGAGCTAGTGGGCCCACTTAGGGGTCGGACGACCTCCCTATAGGGCCACTAGGCCTCCCAAGCCCCCATGATCCAAGTAACACTCTCCAAAGCACTTTCTACCCCTTGGATCCAAGTGTGCTACCTCTCAACGGTTCTAGATCAAGCATGAGGATCCATGGGACCAACATGACATATTTCCATGTATGGAAAATGTGCAGTTCCAATACACGATCATGATGGACATTACCTCTAGAAGCTACCTGCAAAAGATGAGGTTATTTGGACACAAAAGATGATCGGCCGACCGCACTTTGGGCCCAATTTTGGATAGCAGAATCCACACCTATCAAGGAGGTCCCACGCCGAAGGGGAGACCCAGGGCTCTCTAAAGGAGGTTGGACGACCTCCTAGGTGGGCCCAGAGACCACCCACAGGCCCCCTGACCAGTGGGGTCAGCTTCTAGAAGAAAGGGTAGGGCCCACCTATTAGGGGTGGTCGGCCGACCATACCCATGTGCCCAAAAGGTGCCCCGAGCTCTCCACCGCCTTCCTGCATGCCGCCATGCATCCACTTGATCTCCACCGTTGATCTAAGTCGGTTACAATGATGGTTTCATCCTACGGTGGTTGATGGAGGTGGTGCGGATCGCTGACGTGGCACCGGAGTAGCCCCTACTCCACCTCTAGCTATAAATACCCCCTAGGCCTTCACTCTCACTCGTGCCTCATTGGAGAAACTACTCCTTAGTATCTTAGCGGAGCTCTGTAGTAGTTCTATGCTAGTTGGAAGAGAGTGAGGAACACCTGGATGAGAGCCGGACCTGTCTGGCATCTTCTCCGAGTTGTACCTCAGCGGATGCGATTCTCTTGTAAGTTCAGCACTTGTAAGTGATTCCTCTGAGTTCTTTATAGCATTTAATACTCTACTTCTGGCATAGCTGTTATACATCTTTTCACGCTTGTTCATCGCTTTACTTTAAGTAGAGTTCTTTAACCTTAAAGCTTGGGTTAAAGTAGTAAGAATAGTGTAGACGTGGTGTCTAGACTAGATCTTGCCTTTGTAAACCGCTTATTGCGCGGATTGTTTGTGGATACTAGTAGGAGGTGACAGCCCTATCTAGTCCTCATATTCCACCACGTGTGTAAGATAAGTTCTTAAAAGGTAGGGCCTCAATACAACATGATGGCGCGGTCCGGTTAGAGTTTTGCCCTCTTTCTGACCTATCTCATCGCCTCCTGCAAGAGAAGAGCTGATAAAGCCAGTATAACCAGCTATACCTTGTTATATATCTTTGCTATATCGAACCTCTCAACCCAGTTATCATAGTCTCCCTTGATCCATCATAGGACATATCCATAATCCTAGTTAACTCACTTCTCGTTCCCTGTGGAAAATACAATACCTGGAATACTCCCGGTGAAAGCTACACTTGACAGCCGTACGCTTGCAGTCTTTTCCCGTTTGCCACTTCTGGTGTCAACAATGTCCTGCCATTCCGATCTAGAGCATTGGTTGCCACGGTGTAGTGGTCAAACATGTACGCCGGAGTTACGACGCCAGCGTACTCAACTAAGCCAAGGAAGTGCTCCCTGCACAAGAGACCCAAGATCCCAGAGACATAGCCTCGAACCATTGCCGGAAGAAGCCGCTCAATCCATATATGGTAGTCATGACTCTTCATCTCATTCACTCGCATAGTAGATAGGTTCACTCCCCTTCTCAGATTTGCTGCATATCCATCAGGAAACAATAACGTTTGCATCCATTCTAGAACTTCTCTCCTTTATGGCCTAGTCAAGACAAATTCAGCCTTAGGCTTTCTCCATGTCTTTCCGCGACCCGGAGGCTGCATTTCTTGGTTTGGTCTATCGCATAACGTTGCTAGATCTACTCTTGCCTTAACATTGTCCTTAGTCTTATCAGGAATATCCATAACTGTTGCCCAAATTGCTTTGGCGACATTCTTTTCAGTGTGCATGACATCAATGTTATGTGGAAGAAGAAGGTCATGGAAATAGGGAAGCCTCTCCAACCCCGACTTATGAGTCCACATATGTTCCACACCATATCCTAGGAAACCACCTTCTTCTCATCGACCTGGAGAGCATCTATTTGAGCTCGAACCTCGGCACCACTCATCAGTTGCGGTACAGGGTCCGTGACTTGGACACCTGTCATGAAGTTCTTGATGTCTCATCTATATGCATGGTCAAGAGGGAGAAATTGTTGATGTTGATCGAACGAAGAATATTTTCCACCTTTCTGCAACCATATAAACTTCACAGCTACCTTACATCTTGGGCATGGAAACTTTCCATGAACACACCATGCACAGAATATCCCGTACGCAAGAAAGTCATGCAGTGAGTAATGGTACCACACATGCATTTTGAAGTTTGTCTTTGTCACTCGGTCATATGTCCATACCCCTTCCTCCCAAGCATGGATCAAATCATCAAATATAGGTTCCATGAACACACCCATACATCTCCCTAGGTGATCTGGAATGATCAATGACAGGAATACACTATGTCATTGAAACAAGACGCCACGGGGGGATTGAGAGGTATAACGAACATAGGCCAACATGTGTATAGGGCAGCCATCATTCCATATGGATTGAACCCATCTGTTGCCAATGCAACACGTATATTTCTTGCCTCTCTGGCTTTCTCAGTGTGAATTCCATCAAAGTGGGTCCATGCCTCACCATCAGATGGATGCACCATCTTGTCAGGATTGTAACATTTGTCATTTTTGTGTCAAGTCATCTGTTTCATGGATTCCTCAGTCATATATAGCTGTTGGAGCCTCGGTATGAATAGAAGGTACCGTAGGATCTTCACGGCTATTTGAAGCTGCCTCTTCTGGCCATCCACGGAATCTACCTCTAAGTACCTACAGGATTCACAGTTCGGACAGTACTTTGCATTCGCATGTTCTTTCCTAAAGAGGACGCACCCTTGGGGACAGGCATGAATCTGCTCATACGACATTTTTAGTGCAGGAAGAAGCTTCTGTGAATCATACATGCTCTTTGGCAAAATGTGACCCTCCAGAAGCAGGGTGCCAATAACTGTCAACATACCATCAAAGGCATCTCGACTAAGGCTAAACTGGGACTTCAATGCCATTACACGACCAATGGCATCGAGTTGGGAAACCTTTGCTTGTCCATGAAGGGGTTTCTGTGCCGCGTCTAACATGTCATAATACGCCTTTGCAGTTGCCTCTAGTTCCTCCTCCTCCCTATCTCCCTCAGCGAAATGAGCTTCATGAAAGTCATCTAACATGTCTCCTATACCAGCATCAGCATCATAATCCTCGACGTGTGGCCTCACTACCTCCTCTCTCATACGTGCTTCTTCACCATGTATTGTCCACCGGGTATAGCCTGGCATGAACCCATTCTTGCAAAGATGCCGCCCCATTACAACCTTTGTTTGTCGACGTATGTTTGCGCATTTGCTGCAGGGACACCAAGTTGAGCGCGCTTCTTTATCCGGGGGAAAGACAAGTTCCAAGAAAGGATCGGTCTTCTCAATCCATTCATCGGTCATCGCACCTTGACTTGGGCGGCCCGTGTACATCCATGCTCGGTCATCCATCCTCTAAGATATATACCAGCGAGTAATGTAACCAACAATTGCATGTACATGGTGTTCCTACTGTCTAATAGGTGAGGATAGGTCCTAATCCCACCTGTGGTTGCGTAGAAGAGGTTAGTTTCCATGCTCTACTCCTATCCAAGATGAAATTTTGGCAGCACCTCCCCGCTGCTCTCCAGATACACGTCCTAATATGGAGAGTGTGTATCTAGAGAACAACAGGGAGGTGCCGTCGAAACTCTATCTCGGATCAGAACAGACCATGGAAACTAACCTCCTCTACGCACACACGGGTTGTCCATGGAAACGTGGACAATTCGAAACAGATATGGTTATAGATATGCAAAGAATTACATATTTCCAACCATATCTCTTTCGAATGGGAGACGCCTAACTGGTTACATGATGCACGACCATGATAAGCAAAGAGGAGTTATACCTTTGGTGGCAGGGGAGTCAGGCTAGCGGAGCCATGGCGAGTCGGTGAAGTGGCGAGGCGACGCACTGCAGGTAGAACCTCCCCTCCACTTCCTTCTGCAAAAGAAAAGAATAATGTAAGTCAAAATTTTGGCAAAACCTCCCCTGCACGGTGAGGTTTCCAAACCCTGCAATAAAACAACGACACGATGGCCGGCAACCACGTTTATGTCAAAGGCTCGATGGCCGACAACCACACATACATATAGGTTGAATCCATGCTCATAAGGAATAAAGATGGGTCACTAGTACTAACGCTACCGCTACCACACTACCGCTACCACTATCACTACCACACACCACAACTACAACTATAACTACAACTAATATCTCTACTAGTTCATACCTTGAGAGCGTCGACAAATCAACGGCGACGGGCGGCGGCGTCGGGACGGGGACGGGCGGCGGCGTCAGGATGACGTCTTCCTCTCCTTCTCCTCCTCCTCTTCTTCTCCCCGTCCTCTTCTTCCTCCTCTCCTTCTCCCACTCCTCCTCCTCCTTGTCTTCCTTCCCCTCCCGGCGGCGTGGTGTAGGGCACTGTGGGCGCACCAGCGCTCAGCCGGGGCACTGCAAGCGCTCGGCGCGCGGGTCCGGGTGGGCGCGCGGGCGGGGCTCGGGCGGCCGACGGCGAGCCTCGGGCGCGGCGGCGAGCGGTCGGGCGGTGGCGGCGGGCGTGTGTGCGTGTGTGCGTGTGTTGTGTGTGAGCGCGCGGCCGAAAAAACGGTCAAGTCCGGGGTACTCAGATCCATTCTTTGCCGAGTGTCCTAGGGTTGACACTCGGCAAACGGCGCCCTTTGCCGAGTGCCTCCAATCTGGCACTCGGCAAACCTATGTTTAAATTTTATGTTTCTTTTTCTTTCTTTTATGTCTTTTAATATACTTTTTCAAATGGCATTTTAAAATACGTTGTCAAATTCCTTTAAAATATATAATTTATGCTCATATATATAAATTATTTCATGTACTTAGAACTAAAAATTCAAATTTAACATAAATAATATAGTTGCGACTAAAAATTAAAAAAATATATCAAACGACTTCAAAAAATTACCAAATTTTGACATCACACCATATATGTTTTGTATTGCCTGTACGAAAAGTTTTGAAGTCAAATTTGAATTTTAGCTTCGATTTCAATTCAAATCCTACTCAATCCCTCTAAGTTATATGAAACATTATCAGAGATGATTGGATTTGTAAGACACGTATGTGACAAATTTTGCGAAATCATCCCAATTTTTTATCAGATGTTCTAAGTATGATATAATGGCTCCATGATAAAGTTTACAATTTTTGGAGTCCATTTGCTATTTATAGATTTTTTAATCAATTCTAACACACGTTTGAGATCATATTTCGTGAACAATATGTGGAGTTTTTGTTTTACTTTACCACATATGAACTCAAATTATGCTTAATAATATGGGTAATATTTTTTCAATCATTTTTTTCATTATTTCAATAACTTGTAGTTCAAATTTGGCTTGGTCAAATAATTCACTTAATTGAAAAAGTAACTAAATATAGCAAACACATGGATAAAATTGTCATAAGTAAACATGTAGTTCTAGGTACTATTAAAGGACAGTAGAAAAAGTTTGGAAACCAAACTAGAAAAGAAAAAACTGGTTTGCTAAGTGCCAGAGAAAACACTCGGCAAACGGCTAGGTTTGCCGAGTGTATAGCTCAAGACACTCGGCAAAAGGATAGGGTACGGTTGCCGAGTGCCTAATGCCGACACTCGGCAAAAGGCTAGGGTTGCCGAGTGCCTAACGGCGACACTCGGTAAACCACTGACGGCGTCGGCTCCTAACGCCGTTTGTCGAGTGTCGGCGTTCCCGTGTGTCTCACACTCAGCAAAAGAGCCTTTTGCCTAGTGCCAGACGTTGCCGAGTGTCCGACACTGGGAAAACGAGCTGCTGCCGAGTGTTTTTCTTTGTCGAGTGCAAGGCACTCGACAAAACATGTTTCTGTCGAGTGTTATAATATGCCGAGTGTGACACTCGAAAAACGAACCGTTTGCCGAGTGCTCGACGGAGAGCACTCGACAAACGACCGGGCACTCGACAAAGGGTCCGTCTCCGGTATTGTATACAATCAAATAAAAGCAAAATAGGCACAGAAAAAACATGGCATTGTAAGTACTTAATCACCTTTTGTATATAGGGTGACAACAACACTATCAAAATGGTAGAATTTTCCTAGTTTTTTTATAAATCGTAATACAACACTACTACTAGTCAAAACACATAAAAATCTCACTAAGAGATATTTATTAGGAGAAAAAGTTATACTAAATTTTGAATACCAAAATACTAGGAGAACCACTCCTTAGCTTAATAGGAGAAATTGAATATTGCGGTTGTGGAGATACCCCCACAATAGCTGCTCAGCACACATCTCTCCCTAGCTATAGATGGGAGATATGTCTTTCTCTCTCCCCTGAAACTGAATACCCTTGTACATCATGGAAAATATTACAAAGAAAATAAAGTCTATGACTGAGAGCACAACGAGGAGCAGGAAGAAGCGCTCAAGGTGGCCATAATTAAGATTTTTTGTGATCCAGCCATTCTTGTTTCGTCGGTTGGTGATGCTAGTGACTGCACTGACCATCAGCATGCTGGCATAGTTTCCTAGTGATATGGAAGCCATGCATAGAGAGCTCCCAAAGCATTTCATGCTGTCCGGGGTCTGCTCGTTGAAGAAATCCAGCTGTCCTATGTACATGAAGACTTCTGAAGCACCAATGAGCATATATTGTGGAGCCTGCCAAAGGACACTCATGGCGCTCGGCTGGTCCTTTGCCACAACACCACGCAGGCGGTAGACCTCAACAATAGCTGCCGCAAGCATGCCAGTTAGCGCGATGACCAGACCAGTACCCATGCGCTGGAGCTCAGTGATTCCAGTGGGATTCTTTGTGAACCTTGACGCCACGGGCACAAGGAAGAAGTTGTAGGCAAAGACAGAGAGGATCACGCTGGCGATGTCAAAGATCGACATGCTTGCTGCTGGCATGTGGAAGTTGCCAAAGAGGTTGGTGTCCATGGCCGTGCCTTGCTCCACGAATGTGGACGCCATCTGTGTGAACTCCACCGAGAAGATGATGGTGCACATCCATATGGGGATCAAGCTCAGGATGCACTTCACCTCCTCCACTTGCGTCACGGTGCACAACCTCCACGGGTTCTTACCAGCGTGGTAGTCCTCCTCGGTAACTATGGCCGCCTTATCAAGACACCTACAAATAATTGGTAGATATATATCTATGTAGTTGAACCAACCATGCATTCAGAAAACTATTTATTGTTCATATTGCAAAGCTTGATGAACATCACAATAATTCATACATACCTGAGTTGATCGCTGTGAAGGATTTTACGGATGCCCACCGTCTGAGTCTCTGAATCCTCACCCTCAACCTCATGGAGGTCCTGGCCAGGTGGTGGCTGCAAGTGCCGCTTGCGGAACGCAGCGACGAACACCTGCGCCATGCGTGTGAGCGGGTTTCCAGATGGTTTGCAGTGGCGGTAGTAGGGCGTGCCAAGGAGGAAAAGCAGAAGCCCGAGCGCGACAGCGACGGTGGAGATCCAGAAGCCCATGACCCACATGCCCTTGTCCTCGTAGAACGCCAAGAAGGAATCAGAGAAGAGAGAGCCGATGTTGAGCGCCAGGTAGAAGTAGCTGAAGAAGGCGAGCTTGGAGCGTCGCTCCGTGGAGTCCGAGTCATCAAACTGGTCCGCTCCAAACGTCGCGATCGATGGCTGATACCCGCCGGTCCCAAATGCAATCGTGTATGTTGAGATATAGAACATCACAACGCCGAGCTGCGATGGCGGCTGGCATGGCCTCTGCCGCTGGTTGTCGCCACATCTTGAGGGCTCCACCAGCAAGAACAACGAGGACAACGATAACAGCACCAGCCCCTACATGCATGCCACAGGACAGAGTTATTATTACTCTTTTTCTATATTACAGGTGTCAGAATTTAAAGATGATTTCAGACAACATTTTTTTTAATTATAGGCAACTAGTGCATGTAAACTATTTCTTGTGATTTGTTATTTGACTTTGTATAGTAACATATTAGATTTTTTGTCTTTGTGAGATTATACAAATAATTATAAGCTATTAACTATCTTTGTGCCAACCTAGATCATATTTTGCCATGTGTGTGTGGCTTTATCTAACAGGTTTTTCATTCTTAGTACCAAAAATTGCAGATTCTGCCTACTTTAATTACAATGAACTAAAACTATAATTTAGTATAAAATATATGTATAATAATCGTCGCCTAAAAATAAACTAAAATTCAGGTGCCTAGAATATATTAGCAAATCACTTATTATTATAGTGTTCACCAAGTGTTAATCAGTGCAAGTAGAATATATTATGAGTCCTGTACATGCATAGACTCAATAGCTAGTAAGATCTTACGATGAGAAAGATGATCTGAAACATGACGCAGGTGAGGTAACGGCCCATGTAGGAGTCGCTGAGGAAAGCACCAAACAGAGAGAAGATGTAAACCGTCCCGGTCCACATGCTGATGAAGTTGGCAGCTTTGCCATTCTCTTGATGGAGCACCCTGCGCATGAAAACAACCAGGTCCACGGCAACCCCATAGAATGCTAAGTTCATAAGCGCGTAGCTCACTGAATCAAAAAAAAAAATCAGTTCCTTTGTTAGTGAGTTATGGAAACAAAGCTTTTGTTAGTAAAACATATATAAGGAAAAAAGAGTATTGTTGCTCTATCTGTCCCAAAAATTTGACATCTTAATTATATCGTTAGAAACCAAACTTTGTTACATATATATAGTAATAAGCATATGTTTATTTATTTTCATGCGATTCGGACTAGCAAAAGATAGCATGCCTTGGCATGCAGTAACTGTTGAGAGAAAACTAAGGCCCTGTTTGATTCATTATATGTTAATAATTAGCTGGCCAATAACTATCTGATTTGACCTAGCTAATGAGATAATTGATATCTAGAGGTCCATCCAGTAGCGGAGCCAGAAACTTACCAGAGCCCGGGCATTCTTCATTATGCGAAGGGACAACGAAACATATTAAGCTACTAAATTACAGTGGTTTTCTTTGATTAAAGAAAAGTTTCCTTTAAACATCGGTGACGAGCCCGGCCGGCCGCCCAGGGTGGCCGGGCAGTGGCTCCGCCACTGGGTCCAACGACTAACAGTTAGGTAATCAATTATCTATATATGTTTGGATCCGAAAGATATAATTATTAGCAGATAACTACTATCTACAGAAATTCAAACAGGGCCTAAGATAATGCAAGGAGAAAACTGAAAAAATGGTTTACCAAGTAGTATGGCCGCGGTTTTCCTTCCCCCTGTGGTGGCTCTAACTGCAGGGTTTCCCCTGAAGTCAACAGTTCCATCTTCGGTGTATACTGATGGTGTCGTGTTCTCGGTCTGACTCATGGCAGGACTTGAGCTGCAGAATTCCCTTGCAAAGGCTTTAAAAACAGTTTGGGAAGTCAGTGAGACAATATGTTACATATAAAAATATATATACTAAGTAACATTTCAATAATTGTTTGAAGGCATATATTGCATCTAAAGTTAATGGTTCTTAGAACTGTTCTGCAAAGTCTAGTGTCATCAACCTGTGCATGTATGCATAGTAAGATATCAATTATGATGTTATATCCACATGACTGTTAATTAATCCAAATAAATCAATTTATATTATGTTAGTATTGTCAGAATTAGATGTGTTTAATGATATGTACGAATTAAAAAATGTTGTATGTTGATACAACCGAAGTAGAAAATAAAAGTGCCATCAACATAAACAAACAAAAGTATAACATCATCAAGGAAATAATGTGAGTGTTCACTTTCTCAAAGAAAAACATTAGTAGATGCCAGTTAAAACTTATAAAAATGTGAAAACATGCAAGGCCAGAATATCCCTTATATATACATGCATGACTATTCTTTCCTACAAGTTCTCTATCAACCCAGCAATCTACTCTGGTATGGAAAAAATCTTTAGTTCATCAGTTGTAGGTAGTCCTTTCCCATGTTGCCATCGGTGGAGCTCGTAAATGAATCAAGATCTTGCCCGTTTTGTAGGCAAGTATTATTGGCCTAGGAAGTGTAACAATCATTAGTCAGCTAACACACCGGTTGTTGACTATACAAGATCAACATGAAGTTATGGTTGGATGCCAATGTATGCTTGTTGGCGATGGGAGCCCATGTGGTAGTTGGCCAGCACAGAGACACACAATGGCTATGGGGAGAAGTCATAGCATAAGAAATGTGAACCTCTTTGGAAGATATTGCTATATATGTTATTTTCTTATCAATCTATGTGTTTAGTTATGCACACCACTCGTGTCTCTTACCACTAAACTAGACTAGGGAGAGACGAGGAAGGTGATGCCAGGACAATTGATCTACTCCTCCATTATGATCTCCTCTCCTAATTTTTCTTTGCCTACATGATCTAGGCTAGTGGTGGCCTACTATACACATGAGCGGCCTAGATCCTAAATCTAGGAAATAACTCCTCGATCTAGTCTTGGAAGTGCCGCTAATTGTGTATTTCATTAGATCAGTTGGTTGGCCCAATCTACATGTAAGGCTCATGAGCGTAGCTACCTCAATGTCGATATGTGTTGTCAATGGACATAGAATTCAAGGCCATAACCCGATCTAGTTCTAGTGGCATCTGCTTCTTTGTCCATGTGGGCGGTGATGTCCATAGTGTCATTATGCCTAGCTACTAGAGGTCCGCAACTACAAATTTGCATGGTAGGGCGCACAACACCAAGGTATGGGGCCACGCCTGTGCATAACATGGTGGAGATGCCCCTATGACAATATCTTCATCTCTTATTTTTCTCCCTACAATCCCAGAGGCTTGAGTAACCTTGAATTGATTCATGAAATCTCGGGCATATACCAATGATCTAGCTCGTGAAAAGGTCATCACAAGAGTGGTATTTAATGATGGTTTGCATGTAGTGGAGTCTGTGACAAGTTGTTGTTAGTCAAGGCTAGAGAGTAAGGCAATGCTAGCTTGGAAAGAAGAAGTAGCACTAAGGGACTTTGGGTTGGTTGTACTTGTTGGGTATTGATTCCTCAACTCTAGTGAGTAATCGCTAGGTCTTGCCTTAGCTGATTGTACTAACCCATGACCTTACTCAAGGTATTTTCTTAGAGTTTGTCGAATTTTCTTTAAGGTGAGAACCTATGGTATTGTCTTCATCGGTTAGATCATGGCAACAATGGTTTGCGTGCATGTCGTTTCCTTCTTGGGATGCTCATTTTGTGAACCTCTCTTGACCGAAGTGTTTCTAAGGTGGCACAAGGGACCGAAGATTAAGTTGTGTGTTGTAGCCTGTTGCGATTTATTATATGCTATGTGCATCTTGCATTTAGATGCATGTTATGCATAATGCCTAGCATTGAAAACATGCATAAATGGGAGTAGAAAAAATTATTTGAAGAAGGGAGGCCTTGTTTTTTAGTACTATTATCACGTTTTGATGGATGGCAAAATAATGGAAGGAAGAAGCCGACTAGATTAGTCTTTCTTGTATATTTTTTCTAGGTCATTTCATGTAAGATGTCCTTCTTTTGAATCGGTTGCTATTTCCTTGGTATACAATGTTAATGTTATATTCACATTTTGTTCAGTGTCTTTGTAAAAAAACTAAAGCTTCTTTTATTGTTTCTTATTTCATCATTCTCCGCCTTCATCTTCATTTGTTTGGTTCCGAAGCTAGTCGAGACAAAGCCTAAGAACAAGGTGTGAGAGGAGCCAACATCCAAAACTTTAGTCTAGTAGAACCAACATCTCATTGAAGGTAAGATTATTGATGTAATGTATTTCTTCTATATTTATCATCCCATCCAAAATCTACTTGTGCTTAGCACCTACATGGAACAAACCACACATGTATGCACTTCTGTTATACTTATGTTACTACTTTGCATAAAAGGGTCTATATACCCTAACATGCTACATTTGGAATTACAAGAATCATAACAACCTAGATGGTCCAATTGCAAAACAACACAACACAACAGATGAGACATAACGAGACAAAATCAGAACAACAATTGGTCACGGTATTACATTCTCCCCTCATTTCCCTTGGTCGATCATTGTGCTCAATCCTGTACTGAGAGTAGCTTAGAATATCATCTGTAATCCAGTCCAATATATGCTTATAAACTAACTTCCAGATGGAACAACAAGCATGTATATTTGTAGCAACTCCCTTACAATTCTAAGATTCATTTAAAGGTTATTTGGAGGTGCTACAATAAATATTATGTTAGTCCAAACATATTTAAATATCCAAGGTAGCTTGAAGTAAAACACAAAACTTCGACCATAACATGACCAAACCAAAACATGAAACTTGGACCTTATATCTTGTAATCTTTCTATTTGCCAACCAACTCCGATCGAAGAAATATTTTTCACATGAGCCTCAAATCTTTTGTGCCACAGCCATGAAAAGGAAGAAATAGATTGACCTAGGATCTAGCGAATGTTTCCCCCATGGTATTATTTGAGAGGTGGATGCCTTAAGGATCATGAAAAGATCCTAAAGGCTATACATGTATAGGAGTGAAGGAGAAGCATTGCCACTGAATGCATCAAAGAATTTCGTTCAACTACACCTGAAGGTGGTTTGAATGTGAGCTCCTGCGTTTCAACACGATTTGCAAAATGGAAAATATCCACCTCTTTGTCAAGAAAGAAATAGATATCAATAGAGAGTTGTTCTAGTGCAATATTCATGGATCTTTGAGGCAGTGCACTATTGCTATTAGTGTTGTTTACGTGATAATAGGGTTTTAGATTCTCTAGATGGAACTCCTAGTTAATTTTTATTTTTCTTGGAAGAAAAATGTTGATCCTTAATGAAAGGTTGGCTAGAACTCTTTTGTGTGATTAGATCAGAATAGAGCCCGAGTCCTCTTGGACCAAGGAAGTATAACATCGCTGGAACCTCAACAACTATTGGCTTGGAGCATGTATGTGAAGAAAAACCTTCTCTTGATGGATCCCTTAATCTTAGTTGTACATGACGACCTATCTTTCCTAGATAGATCCCTTAACCTCAATTGTACATGGGGATATAACTTTTGAGGTGGACTCGCCAATTAATTTCAACTATTAGAAATTGAGCACATTTCAATAGGTAGTTGGATATTGTTTTCTCTATTTTAACATGAAATTTCTTATAGCCTAAGAAGGGTTCATATATAGATATACGCTATATATAGGTATATATGCATCTTGCATTTATATGGTCTCAAGTTTGGAACAAATGTAGATAGATAGTATATCCATGTAATAAGTTTAATATGTATTCCCATAGAAGGAAATTTTTCTTACTAATTTCACTTATATCATAGGCATAAAAAGCATTTTGTGTAGAATATTATCTTTTACCATTGATTTTTCTAATGTTTTATTTCTGATTTACTGTATTTACTCAATAGTATGTACCTAGACATCCAAACTGCATAACAACATCTAGTAATAGATGATGATATTATTATTCATAATTAAGTAGCTTACGCCTTAGTTAAAAATATATAAAATAATATTTGTAAAGGGCTTGGGTTTAATGATCCAAATGTAGAGACAAGGAAGATGCATTATTGTTGGAAGTACCAATTTCAAAATATAGTAAGTCTTGGGTGACAGGAAGTAAAGGGGCCTATCAAAACCTTGATTGTCAGTTACCTAGTTACCTAGTGTGTGTGATATATATATATATATATATATATAGAGAGAGAGAGAGAGAGAGAGAGAGTCATTGGAAGTATCTCATATCTACGTACTCTTTGATTTTTCTATTCATTTTAATGGACAGTAGAGCTTAACATTTAAATTATTTTGTAGTAAATTTTTCCATGTTGAAAACTTCAACTTTTTGTGTCTATCGATTGATGTTGTTCTAACAAAAAAATAGAAGCAAATGACATATTTCAACAAAAGCATATCAATTAGCTCATATTAATACCTATTAGCATGTTAAGCTTGTAACTAAAAAAGACAAAATACATGAAGTTTCATTTTTATACAGTAAAAAGTTTTGATGTGCAATTCTTACTGTCATGGGTTTGCTTCTAGTTTCCTTCGACTCCGGGGAGCACATCATGTTGGGAACCTTCAATAGAATGGTGACAGAAAACAAAGAGGAAATTAACAACTATCCATTCAATAATTCTTAACTTTTGTATTTCAGTTTTGGAAAATGCATAAATATTTCTAATACTATGATATCTTTTCCCCGCTCATACTACTTCCACTGATTATATATGGTTATGACTCAAAAGTTTCCAACTGGGTTATCTCTAAAAGTGAAATAAAGGTTCACAGAATGCACCTTCAATTGGGTGAGAGAAAATTAAATTGGGTTATAAACTACATAGCAGTATTTCCTCCTCATACTTTTGAACAAATAATTCGAATATAGCTTTCAGGTGGAAGCAATACTTTTAGCAGAAATAGGTTAGATAGCTAATCAAATTAATCCATCAAAATCTGCAACATCTTAGTAGACGCATAAAAGACAAAAGCTTGTGACATTATCTAGAAAACAGTGAGTGTCAAATATAAATTTTGATAGCGAACTCTTACAGGCAAAGCAGATGTAACTATCTCAATCTCTGAAGAATCCATCATGTCAGTAACCTTTAGGACAAAAGACAGCAACAGGAAAACCATCAACATATACCCAATCAATACTATTCAACTATCATATTAAATATATGGAATTAACAAATATTGTAATAATTTCATCTAATTATTGTATTTAAAAATAGTTCAAGATAAACTTAGTATCTATACTTTCTGATGGATATGGATTCCTAGAAAAATACCTGCAGATATGAAAATAAAATGAATAATTTGGATTCAAGTTTAGATTTGAATGTCTATTGGATTTTGTTACCATAAGTATCCATCCAAGTTACCAATAATTTTAGGGAAAAAAATATAATGATACATCAAACATAAGTATACTACACTCCACACATATAAACAACCAAAAATGCATTATTATCATATTAACTATATAAATTATAATACATCAAAATTTGATAGTCATATTAGTTACGAAGTGCACATCATTAGTTCTCAAAACCTTAAATACAAGAATCGATCGATTTCTATAGTCATATTGATTGTACTTAATACTAAATAATCCCAAAAGAATTGAATAATATTTAAGTACTTTTAAACAATTATTACTTAATCATAAAGACATCTTTTAAATGTTATATGTGATTATTCATACTATTGAATATCAATACAAGTCATTTTAAAATTAATATCATGATTCATTACCTTTGAATAGTATTTGTGCCTGCACCACTACACAATATAAAACAAATATCTTTAGTTATATAGATAACGTTTGTTGATAAAGGACACACAAAAGATTGGCAACCTAATATTATATTCTTCAAGTATATAGATAATATCTTCGAGTACAGATTAGATACAAATGCTTGGACAAATCTAATCAAAAACTAGTCTAGATACATCGTATTTTAGTATCTATATTATAATATGATATGGATACATCGAGGATATGTGTATTCAAGTTTTACTGGATATATGTATCCAGATATATATACTTCAGATTTTCTGATACCCATTTTCGTCCCTATATTATATATCTTCATCAAAAGAGCACCTGGCAGCAAAATAAGGTCATCGGTTACATCCATATATAACTTATATTTTATCTCTTTCCTAAGAAGAAATAAAAAATAAAAGAAAGAAAGTAGTGTCTACAGTGTGAGTATACAACCTTCATCCAATAAACAAAACAGAAGTGCACTTGTTCTTTTGAATCAAGAAATGAAAGAAAGTAGCCTTGACCATGTTGGCATAAGTGCATTAACAATTAACAAGAAAGAACTTATTAACGTCAGACTAATTTCTTAGGAAATAGGGACATCATGAATGAAGAAAATAAATGTATTGACACATTTCACGACTGGCAAAAAACCATCAAGAGAAATAACATAGATTTCTCTTGTCACAAAGGCCTTGTTTGGATGTATTCTAATCCACCCAGTCCACATAGGTTGGGAGGGATTTAGGAAGAAAATTAGTTATACTCCAACCTATCTCAATCTATATGAAATTGGAGTGAACCCCAATACCTTCTGTTGGATTGGGTGCAGCTAAACAAGCCTTACGATACAAAACTTTTGATAGACATAATTCTTACAGGAATAGCAGTGGCAACAATCTTGACCTCCGAAGACGACTCCATCTTGTTAGCAAGCACCACCGAAAATAAAATAATCAGAATAAGAAATTTCGATGAATATATACCTTCATTTTGGTTCTGAAACTGCAGATAAGGCAATACTATAAAACATATAGACGTTGTTATGACGTTGCCAGGTTAACTAACATGTTAGTTCGGATATGGACGAATAAATTCAATAACCTTTTGTATAGTCTCTATTAACTGATGGCAAGGTAAGGTACAGGTAACAGTTTAAACCATTAAGTGAACCACACAATTCAGTTAGCATAATTTGACAAAATTTTAAGATATTTGCACAATTTCACAAATTGGAAACAAAAAAAAAACATGTATCAAGAAGAAGGGCGAAATTCATCAAAATACTTGTGCAGATGGCATGGCCAACATATATCAAGGAGTAGCTAAATGGCAAAATAAGTGAAAACATTTTACTTTCCGTCGAGGGTAACTATCATATATAGGTTGGGGAATATCGATAGTTGTCTTACAGAGGGATCAACACACTTGATCTCAGGTGAATCCATCTAGCTCACAACCTTCAAGAATAACAGAAACTTAGTTTTCTTGTTAGAAACAGAAACTTAGTTTTGGAGAATAGCAAACACACTTTGAGCAAAAGTCCCTAATTATTTTTAACATTTGAGCTTCAGGAAACAATTGCCAAAATACATACTTCTACAATCCTGGTATCTCTCTGGGAAATTCTTATGGCGTTCAAGTTTCCTTTTAACTTATTAATAGCTAGCCCTTGTTCTTTCTTTAGAGAAGAGAGCATGTTAAGGAATCACTAAAACTGAGCCATCGACTGCACATGCTAGTACAATAGAAATCACAAAAATACAGAACATGTTGCCTCAGAAACAAGAGTAGGCGCTGAATATACCTGGTCCCCTTTCTGTCTATGATCTGGCAAAGCCGTCGGTCTTGCTACAGTGTTCCAGGTTAGTTGTGGCGGCCGGCGCCTTCAGTGCTTGGAAGATGGGCGGATGTTAAGGAATGCCCCCAGTATTTAACATGTAGAATAAGCCTCACTCACGTGCTACCAGATGTGACACGTCAGACACACCACGCAAGGCGTGAACCTCTACAGGAAACGCCAAGAGAGTGACAGCCAAAATGGCAACCATGCCTGCCGCAAGACACGCAGCAAGAACCCTCAGCACCAAAAGGCACTACAGAAAACCGCGATTTACTGAGTGCTAAATAAGTTGTCGAGTGTCAAATATCGGGCACTCGGAGTGCCTAGTACTCGGCAAAAAAAACTATTCGGCAACTTAATTCTTTTTGCCGAGTGCCGACTCTCGACAAAAAATTACACTCGGCACTTTACCACGAGGGCTAACGTCATTCCGCTCCGTTTAAGTTGCCGAGTGCCTACCGTTTGGCACTCGACAACTAAATTTAAGTTGCCGAGTGCCAACGTAGGCACTCGGCAACATAAATGTAGTTGCCGAGTGTCATCCTTTAGCACTCGGCAACTTAATTTTTTTTTTTGTTTTTTGGCTCCTAATTCTTTATGTGTACTTATTAAACTATTGTAAACAACATGTTCAAATTTGAAAGCTTTTAATTGATTTTTGGTATTTTCCTTAGTTTATTTTGTTTTCTTCAATTTTCCCGCTTAATGTTCATTTGAACTACAGGTGCATGAAATAATATATTTCTTTCGTTCTAAAAATGATAGTCTTGTTTGTTAGTGTAAATAATAGCTAAATTCATGGTCTGCCTCGAAAGTTCGATCAGTGTGCTCACGGGGCAACGTCGCTAGCTTCGATGCTTGTAGTTTTTAATTATATTAAATGCAAACAAATTTCAAAAATCACGAAACTCGTGCACGTGTCATGATCTCATGTGCGTATGTTGTGGTAAAAATTTGAAAAAGTTTCGAGCACGTCGTCACGTACGTTGTTCACGACTTTGAGGTTTGTGAATAATCTAGGTGACGACGTGCTCGAAACTTTTTCAAATTTTTACCACAACATACACACATGAGATCATGACACGTGCACGAGTTTCGTGATTTTCGGAATTTGTTTGCATTTAATATAATTAAAAACTACAAGCACCGAAGTTGGCGACGTTGCCACGTGAGCACACTGAACGAACTTTCGATGCAGGCCATGGATTTAGCCATCATTTACACTAACAAACAAGACTACCATTTTTAGAACGAAAGAAATCTATTATTTCATGCACCTGCATTTCAAATAAATATTAAGCGGGAAAATTGAAGAAAACAAAATAAACTAAGGAAAATAACAAAAAACAATTAAAAGCTTCCAAATTTAAACATGTTGTTTACAATAGTTCAATAAGCATACACAAAAAATTGGGAGTCAAAAAACAAAAAAAATTAATTAAGTTGCCGAGTGCCTAGGGTTGGCACTCGGCAACTAAATTAATTTGCCGAGTGCCTAGGGTTGGCACTCGGCAACTTAAATATAGTTGCCGAGTGCCCACGTTCTGGCACTCGGCAACTGGGCGGCCCAGTTAAAAAAATAGGAACCGGGCCAACAGGCCGGTCCTCACTCTTACTCACTCACTCACTCACTCCACTCACAGCCGCCTCTCCCTCCCCTCCCTCGACCCGCCGTGTCGCCGCACCACCGCCGCGCCGCCGCCCTGCCACTACGCCAGCGCGCCGCCTCACCCCGAGCCCCACCCTGCGCCCCACGCCGCCCCACCCCGAGCCCCACCCCGCTTGCCACCTAGCCGGCCCGCGCGCCACCCCACCCCACGCTGTCGCCCGCTGCCACACCGCCCCCCCCCCCCCCGCGCCGCCGCCTCGCGGCCCCCATCGACCCGCCCAACCACCCCAGCAACCCCCGCCCCCACCCCCACCCAGCCACCCCACCCCCCTGGGCCTACCTCACTGCAGGGGAGAGGAGGAGGAGATAGAAGAGAAGAGAGGAGGAGGGGAGAAGACAGGAGGAGGTAGGGGAGAAGGAAGGAGGAGGAGGAAGGGGAGGAGGAAGGAGAAGGGGAGAAGATAGGAGGAGGAGGAGGAGGGGAGAAGGTCTCACGGACCTCGTCGCGTCAAGCCTCACGCCACTACGGTCGTCCCCGCCATCGTCGTCGACTCTTGCTTTTGCCTTGCTCGCCACAAAGGTATATGTCGTTTACTACTACTAGTAGTAGTTAGTACTTAGTAGTTACTAGTTAGTAGTTAGTAGTTAGGATTTAGTAGTTAATAGAGTTAGTAGTGGTCGTGCTAGTGTTGGTAGTAGTAGTGTTAGTGTTAGTAAGTAGTAGTTAGAGAGTATTTATATGTGGTTGTGTTTGCCTTCATTCCATATTTGGTGTATATGTGGTTGTTGGTCTTCGTGCCACTATTTTGTACATATGTGGTTGTTGGCCTTCGTGCCAATGTTTTTTGCAGGTTTGGTAACCTCCCCGTGTAGGGGAGGTGCTGTGGAAATTTTCGGTTGACATTGACCAATTGTTTTTCTTACAGGAGGACCCTGGGACGGACTCGGGGGCGTTGCTGGTCTGCCTGCACTGCGTCGCCTCCCCACCGCACCGCCTCGCCACCGCCTCTCTATCCTTTCTTCACCAGCACCTTAGGTATAGCCCCCTCCTCCTTTGCATGCATGTTTTATATGATCACGTAACCAAGTTAGGCGTCTCCCGTTCGAAAGAGATACGATATGCATATCTGTGACCGTATCTGTTTCGGATTGTCCACGTATTTTGGAAAGCCCGTTGATGCGTAGATGATGTTAGTTTCCATGGTTCGCTCTGGTCTAAGATAGATTTTTGGCATCACCTCCCTGTTGTTCTCCGGATGCACACTCTCCCTTGCGGGACATGTATCGGGAGAACAACGGGGAGGTGCTGCCGAAATTCTGTCTCGGATCGGAGCGGAGCATGGAAACTGACATCATCTACGCATCTGCGGGTGGGATTAGGACCTATCCTCACCTATTAGATAGTAGGCACGCTATGCAGATGCATTTGCGCGTTATATTGCTCGCTTACATATGTATATGCTAGAGGATGGAGAATCATGATTGGATGTACACGGGCCACCCCAGTATGACCCCAGAGTGGATGACTAAGACCAATGCTTTCTTGGAGCATGCATTTGGCGAGGCTGCTCAAGGGTCAATTCGGATGCCGTGTCCCTGCGTCAAATGTGACAACCATACAAGAAAGACAAAGAAGGTTGTGGGGCATGATCTGGGGTTGTATGGATTCATGCCAAACTCTACCTACTGGATCCACCATGGTGAAGCCAATCGTATTAGAGAGGAGGTGGTGAGACCACGTCTCGAGGCTTTTGATGGAGATGTCGGGGTCGCAGACTGGATGGATGACTTTTAGGAGGCACGGTTCGGTGAAGGATTTGAGGACGATCCAGAGGAATCCGCAAAGGCGTACTACGAGATGTTTTCTTCGGCACAAAAAACCCCTTCACGAATAGACACGGGTTTCGCAACTGGATGACATGGGACATCTGTTGGCGTTCAAGTCGCAGTGTAGCATGAGTCGAGACAACTTCGATGCTATGTTGGCAATTGTTGGATCCCTGCTTCCGGACGGTCACATTCTGCCGAAGAACTTGTATGAGTCATAGAAACTTCTTCATGCACTTAAGATGCCATATGAGCAAATCCATGCTTGTCCTAAGGGGTGCGTCCTATTTAGGAAACTGCACGAGAAAGCACCACACTGTCCAAAGTGCAAATCCTCTAGGTATCTGGTCGACCCATGTGATGGCAAGAAGTCACAGCTTGGTATCCCTGTGAAGGTCCTACGGTACCTTCCTTTCGTACCGAGGATCCAATGGCTCTTCATGACAGAGGAGTCCACGAAATAGATGACATGGCACAAACATGGCAAAAGATACAACCCGGACAAGATGGTACACCCATCCGATGGCGATGCATGGAAATATTTCGATAACATGCATCCTGGTAAAGTTGAGGAGGCTCGAAATGTACGTGTCGCGCTTACAACAGGGTTCAATCCCTATGGATTGATGGCGGCCCCATATACTTGTTGGCTCGTGTTCGTGATCCCTCTCAATCTCCCCCCCCCCCCCCGGCGTCTCGTTTCAACCCAAGAATGTATTCATGTCGCTGATAATTCCTGGACACCCAGGGAACAAGATGGGTGTGTTTATGGAGCCTCTCATTGATGAATTGATGCTTGCTTGGGAAAATGGGGTACTGACATATGACCGAGCTACAAAGAAGAACTTCATATTGCATGTGTGGTACCAGTACTCCGTGCACGACTTCCTGGCGTATGGCATATTCTACGCGTGGTGTGTTCACGGGAAGTTCCCATGCCCATTATGCAAGACAGTTGTATAGTTCTATCATCTGAAGAAGGGTGGCAAGTTTTCTTCGTTTGACCTACATCGTCAATTCCTCCCTCTTGACCATCCATTCAGACGATATGTGAAGAACTTCAGGAAAGGGGTTCAAGTCACCGACCCTCCACCTCATATGATGACCGGTGTCGAGGTCCGTGCTGAGATAGAGGCTCTCAAAGTTGATGGAGCTAAAGGTGGGTTTTATTGGATATGGTTTGGAACATCAGTGGACTCATAAATCGGGCTTGACTAGGCTCCCTTATTTCGATGACATTCTTCTTCCACACAACATTGATGTAATGCACACAGAAAAGAATATCGCTGAGTCACTTTTTGCAACACTCATGGATAGAGAGAAGTCAAAGGAAAACATGAAGGCTAGATTGGACCTGGCAACGATTTGCGATAGACCAAAGCAAGAGATGAAGCCGCCTGGGCCCGGTAAGAATTGGAGGACTCCGGTCGATTTCGTCTTGAAAAGGGACCAACGGAAGGAGGTCTTGATGTGGATGTAGACGTTAATATTCCCGGACGGGTATGCGGCGAATTTGAGTCAGGGAATGAACTTGTCCACTATGTGGGTCTTAGGGATGAAGAGTCATGACTACCACATATGGATTGAGCGGCTCCTTCCTGCGATGACCCGGGGATACGTGCTCGAGCATGTGTGGCGCTTGCTGGCAGAGTTGAGCTTTTTCTTCCGCCAGCTTTGTGCCAAGGAGTTGTCTCGGGACGCCATTGCTAACTTGGAGAAAGTGGCACCTGTGTTGCTCTGCAAGCTAGAGAAGATCTTCCCACCCGGCTACTTTGTGGTGATGCAGCATATGATTTTGCACCTACCATACGAGGAACGAATGTGGGGGCCCGTGCAGGCCCGTTGGTGCTATATGATCGAGAGATGTCTAAAGATTCTTTGGAAAAAGTGTATAAATAAAGCCAAAATTGAGGCTTCCGTGGCAGAGGCATTCATTCTGGAGGAGGTGTCAAACTTCACAACAACATACTATAAGGATAGCCTTCCTAGTGTGCGCAATCCCCGACCTTGTTACAACGTGGACGAGAGTTCATCGAGCCTCAGCCTTTTCAAAGGGCAACTCGGCAAGGCAAGCGCACCGAGCACCAAGACCTTAAGGAATGATGAGTGGCGCATTATTATGCATTATGTGTTGTTGAACCTTGACGAAGTGAAGCCTTATGTGCAGTAAGTTCTCAATGAGCTTGTTACATACACCATCACTATCCTCCATGTATCCAACTTCCTTGTCTCTTGTTTTTTTAGAGAATTTCTAAATATATACTGGAGAGGGAGTAGGGCTCCTTCCCCTCAAGAAGAAGATAACCTTCTCAAACATGGTGTGCCCGATTTCATTTCCTGGTTCGATACGAAGGTACCTGGTTGAATCTTTGACATCTCACTTTGCTCCTACGAGCGACTAATGTAACGATCTATCCGACCTCACCTTGTAGGCTCGCAAAGATAGGGAAATGAATGTTGAGTTGAAAGGGCTCGCCAAAGGGTTCGCCTATAAGGTCAAGACATTCAACGTTTATGATGTGAATGGCTATCGATTTCACTCAAAAAACTATGAGCAGAGTCGTCCCAATAGGAAAACCCCCAATACCGGAGTTCGTACGCCCGGCACCGATGAGCGCGACTACTACGGCATAGTAGAAGAAATATACGAGCTCCACTTTGAGTGTCGCAAAGGTCCTAATCCAGTCATATTCAAAGTCCATTGGTTTGATCCTAATGTCACGAGAACATCTCCTGAGATTGGACTAGTCGAGATTCGACAAGATTCTATCTATCAAGGAGAGGATGTCTATATTGTGGCACAACAGGCCACGCAAAGTCTATTACCTCCCATGGGTGTGCCAAAAAAACCCCCAAACTTATGGGTTGGTACCTTGTGCAGTTGGTATTGCCGCACGGTAAATTGTCTGTCCCAAACGCAGAGGACTACCACTTTAACCCAAACGCACAGGAGTTCTATCAATCAAAGGGCCTAGAAGGGAGGTTTGACATAGACATGTTTTCACTGATGGGCATGGAAGTTGACAATCACCATGACACTCGGGGCGATGGAGATGAGGACGAGGGAGAAGAGGTGCAAGATGTGGAAGACTTACAAATGGTTGAGCGATTACAGTTAGGCATTGGCAATGATGACAATGATGTCCTTGAGGAAGAGGTAGAAGAGGTGCAATATGATAGTGATGACAACACCTATGATCCAGCAGCTACCGATCATGAAGAATATTTCTAATTCATGTAATACTATATTATTATTATTATTATTGCAATTGTGTTTGGTTCATTTTGCATCTCTTTATAAGTATTTATAATTAACTGTGCTAATTGGTTTTCTCTTTGAAATTGCAGGCACTCGACAAAATGCATGACGGAAGGCCTACACGTCGTTCACTCCACGACCTCTACACGACGCCATCCGCGGAGCCCGCAACGCCTGAGGTGGAGACCTCGCAGGCGAGGAGAGGTCGCGGCCGCCCCTGCGGCCGGGGCGGCCGCGGCGGCGGCCGTGCGAGGCCCCCTGTGCAGTCGCCTCCCACACCGGCGGTGGAGCAGGAGCACCAGGCCATGGACGAGGACGACCAGGCGGCCGGGCTCCACACAGGCAGCGGTGAGGCCCCAGAGCAGGAGGTAGGAGAGGGCTCTAGCTCCTCGTTGATAGTCTGGTTGTGTGGGCCCGCGAGGCTCCCGTCGCGCCCATTCCTAGCTCTCCACCACCCGGTGATTCGACCTGTGGGCGACGAGTAAGTATTATTTCAGTACTATTTCATATGAAGTATTGAAAATCTAACTACAAACTAACATTTTTTGTTGATAACTCTTGCAGCAACTGGGTAGTTGTATCCGAACAGAGGGTCCGTCACATCAATGGCATTCTTGGCCTTCTGATTCGGCAGCACTACCCTGGCCTGGTCGAGTACAACGGGGTGACGACGCCGCCCTGGACGTGGGCCCACTTCTACGCCGCTGAGGACAGCGACCACGGATCCGTTGCGGGGCGGATCAAGGCCGAGTTCTGGGTGAGTCTTCATCGTACTAAATTTGTCTAAACTACTAATTGATTGGTCGTTCTTGATATACATGATGTTTGTATGTAGGAATTCTACACGTGCGAGCCAGGGCACGAGGACAAGGCGTCGCAAGTGCAGGACAAGGTCTGCAAGGCTCGACTCTCGCACCTGTACCACGAGACGCGGCTCCAGTGCATTATCAACTACCACGCTGACGTCCTTGGCGAGAAAGTGTCGAAGAGCGACGCCAGGACCATGACGCTCACCAGGGAGCAGTACCAGTCTGTAAGTATGAAACATCAATACTACCACCCTACATGATTGTTATCCTCTGGCGTATCAATAACTTGATGACATGCAGCGATGTCCTGATTGGTGCGCCAAGCACCCCCTCTGCTGGGACCCCAATTTTGGTATTGTGGACAGGTGGCTCTCGCCCGAGTGGATTGAGAAGAGTCAGGTCCGTTGAGACTGCCGCGTGCAGATGACTGGGACCCCACACCACTAGGGCAACCAGAGCCTCTCCCAGTATGCTTCGAGCTGGGTAATCTTCTTTGTGTATTCATCTTTATTTTTTTATTATAACTCTCAATTCTCATTACTTCTAATCATCTTTATGTTTTCCTCGCAGTCCGGGTCGCACCAAGGCCAGGAGTGCAACAACTTCATGGCGTTCAGCCTGGCACACAAGGGCAAAGCGACGGACCCGCGAACACCTACAACCCAGCGCACGGACCCGAGCTGTACACCAACCCCAGCGCCCACATCAAGGTTACCGAGTACATCTCGGCGGCTCAGAAGTGCCATGGGGAGACCTTCGATCCGGCCACCGAGCCCCTAGACGCAGAGATCGTGATGAGGCTAGGAGGAGGGAAGCAGCACGGCCGCTACTGGATGGCGAACAGCGTGCTCGACTCCACCTCTGTTTCCAACCTTGCGGAAATTCGAGCAAGGAGCACGAGCTCGTCCCTCCCCATACGCCCTCGGCAGCTGAGCTCACAGCAGCAGATCTCGGATCTCGCGGCTAGTACTCGTTCATTGCTTTTACACATCTACCTTGTATTTGCATTGTTTAACCATTGTGGGTGGCCTGTTGTAGGCCAACGTGCGGAGGTTGGAGGCGGCGTAGGAGGCGGCTAAGGAGCAGAGGCGGTTGGAGAGGGAGGCTGTACAAGCCCAGAGGGCGGCCGAGGAAAGAGGCTGTAGGACATGTTCGTCTTCATGGTCAACCTTAATTCAATTCCAGGTGTGGTCGTGTCAGAGTCGCTTCTTCGTCCAGTTGTGGCTCCTCCTCCTCCATAGCCTTTTGTTTTCCGAACTCCGGTAAGTATGTCTGGTGGTTAATTCCTTTAGCTTGTGCGAAGTTGATGTAGATACTCATGAATTGACTTCTTTGTGCAGCAAGTGTCTATGAGTTCGAACTCAACGGTTCAAGGCGGTGGTCCTTCTCCATAGCAGGGGTGCCCAAGTGACACTCCTCCACAGCCCGGGTTGTCAGATGGATCTTTTTCACGGGCCGGCTGGTCAGGATGGCCCTAGGTACTTCTCCCTTGTCTATTTTCATGTTGCCCGGACTTGTATTAGATATAGACTTGTGTTCGACTTAGATTTGTGATATATTCATTGCTATGTGATGGATTATTGACTCTATGTGATGGATTTATGAACGACATTTATGTATGTGATGTATTATGGACTTATGGACGTTTGTGATGGATGTTTATGATGCTATATGCGTATGATGCATTGTGAATGATGGATATGATGATATATATATGATTTGAATGGTGGATGCAATATATATGTGATTTGAATGGTGGATGTGATGTATATGTGATTTGAATGGTGAATGTGATATATATATATATATGTCTATTTTTGTTTCTGTATTGTTGGAAAGAAAAAACAAAAAAATAACAATTTTTTTTTATTTGCCGAGTGCCACACTAAGCAACTATGGGAAACAGAGAGCCCAAAAATACCAGTTTTCCAGAGTTGCCGAGTGTTGCACTCGACAACTAATTATTAATAAAAAAATAAAAAATGTATTTGTCGAGTGCTAGCCACCTGACACTCGGCAACTAAATTTTGGCAGAAAAAATAAAAAAAATTAGTTGCCGAGTGTCTTCCACCTGGCACTCGGCAAAAAAAATAGTTGCCGAGTGTCAGACAGAGGCACTCGGCAACTAATCCGTCAAGGTTGACGGCCCAATTTTTTTGCCGAGTGCTTGACCTGACACTCGGCAAATTATTTGTCGGGTGCCCGAAATCTGACATTCGGCAACTAAATTAGTTGCCGACTCGCTGTTTGCCGAGTGCTAGTTGCCTAGTGCGGCACTCGGCAAAGTGCAAAAGGCTAGTTACCGAGTGTCCGTAGCACTCGACAAATCAGCGATTTCCTGTAGTGAGGTACAGTAAACTCCAACGTTTTCTGTTGCCGCGAACACCGCCATCACGCAGACACCGATCAGGCCATCAGGGGCTCCTCTTGTCGCTCCGCCGGCGACGAGGCAACATATACGGCATGTTGTGAGCCTTTTCCCCTGCCGTCTTTGCGTCCTGCGCGCGCGCGATCGAGCAGAAAAGGGAACCAAGACACGCGCTTCTTGGCCACTCACGCTCAGGCAGCTTCTTGTCCCCGCGACGATCTTTGTGCTGTGATTTCCTACACCAGGCACGTCTACATATACATTATGAGTGACGAGTGTGAAATTATTACTTGCAAGTCTACATCTGGATCTGGGTAAGCGCGGTGAGAATAATGTGAGATGCACGGGATACCGTACCGCGGGCTGCTAGCTACCTGAGTCTAAGTATGTGAGTTATATATATATATATATATATATATATATATATATATATATATATATATATATATATATCTTTTTATTCGTGGGATTTAATTTTTTCTACCTTTTTCTGTTTCTTATCATTATTCTTTATATATTTTATTCTTTTTTTATTTTCTTCCTTTTTTATGTTCCTTTTTTATTTCTTTTTACTATTTCTTTTTTTACTTTCTCTTTTATTTTTTGTTCTGTTCTATTTATTCTTATTGTCTTTTATTATTTTTATTTTCATCGTTTTAATCTTTTATTATTATTTATTTCATTTATTTCATTTTTATTTTTATCATTCTTTTATTATTCTTTTTTCTATTTTAGTTTTATAGTATATTTTATTTGTATTTTTTAATTTCTTTCATTCAATTATTTTTCTTTTTTTTAGTTTTTTATTTTTTATTACATATACACATGATCATGTAGTATATCTTCGATGTTTTATGATGTATTTTGTGATATATTTTGTGACATTTACTAATCATATATTGATGTTGTAGGATATATTTTGTGATGGTCGGGATCATTTTTTTACTTTACTCTAATTAATTGCATCACTGATTTTATTATTTATATTATATTTTTATGATATTTATGACGTTCACGTAGTATACATATAATATTTTAGATATATTTTACAATGTTTATGTAGTGTTGATGTGATGTTCTATGATGTATTAGTAATGTTTGATAGCATTTTTCTTCTTCTTATTTTACTCTAATTAATTACTTCACTATTTTATCACTTTATTTATTTATTGATATTTGTGATATTCTTGTACCATACACATATATATATATATATATATATATTGTGTCTTGTTTATGTGATGATCTACTATGTATTTACTATGTTGGGTAATATTTTTTTATTCGACTATAATTAATACTTCACTAATTATATATTTTTTAAATTTCATGATATATATGATGTTGTGTAGTATACATATGTTCTTTGACTTTTTTTTAATGATGTTCGACGATTATGTTTAAATTGAATTTTATCATAAGATAAATATTCGCTAAATTTTTTATCAAAATGTATCTATGTAGGGTTTTATTTTAAAGATTTTATTGTTAAGAAACACGATAATGCAATTAGATTTTAAATATGATACTTAGTTTAGAAGCTATAACTTTTTATATAAAAAATTGTATATTTTATGTTGATGTCAACTATTTTAGATTAGTACCTTGCTTTGTCTAGTTGGCTACATGGGGCAGGGCCTGCACGACGACACGGTCCAAATACAAGAAAAACGGCCCACTTTTTAAAAAAATGTGGATGAAGGCGTGGTCGGCGGGCCCTGCATGCCACCCGGATCCATGACCTAGTGTTGAGATGAGGCCCAATAAATCATCAATAATAGTTATGCACTAAGAGCAGTCTCAATATAGAGTTTTATGACGTTGTTTCCAACACTGACATGTCATACAAAATGAAATGAAACTCGGATGAAACACCCACTCTCAATGGAAAGTTTCACTCTATAGTTTCATATGCATTTAATTCCATGAGTAATAGATAGTTGGTAATCGTGCCAAGAGAGTTTCATCTCATTTCATCTCTCTCTTCATGAAAACAGTGTCATGTCACAAGAATGTATGTGTCAGATTATTACATGCAAATGAAACTCCAATAAAATTCACACTGAGACTGGCCTAAAGTCAGTAGATGACTTGGCGTCACCTGATCGTCACCGAAGATTCGCGTTGGATGTCACTGTCAATGCTACATGGAGGGGCAGCATAGGTCTAGTCTAAAAAAAGCACAACGCTATTATGGGTACTCTCGGCTTATTTTAACTTATTTCCTTTCACACACCACTATCCAATCAATTAATTCTCTCACATGTAACACTATTTAATTAGTCGTTTTTTCTCCTATCCGAACACATACGCAAATTAGACTAGAACGATGTGATCTTATTCCGCAAATTAGACTAGAACGATGTGACCTTATTCGATCAGTTAGATCAAGAAAACTAGATATATAAACAAACTCTACCATCGGTCCCGCCCGTCAATTTTCTCTCTCATGACCACGCGAACAGGAGTTAGAGGTGTGTGTGGCTAGGTTGCGGAGGTGCGCGCGGCTAGATCTGCTTCTCCGCGGCGGTAGTGAGGCACGGCCTGACGTTGTGTCCTCGCGGCGGCATTGCGTCCTTTGGGCAAATGCTGGCATATGCGGTCAGGAGCACATTTGCGCGCCCGAAAACACGTCTCGCAGCTGATGGCACATGCTCACAGCGAGAGCGTAGGCGCACCCTCTGCGAAGCCAGAGCATGTACAACACTAGTAATGTAGGCGTGGCGGCAACGTGCAGCTTGGGGGCCGTCTAGGACGGCAACAGAGCCCGCTGTCCTATAATGTCATGGCTTTGCCGCAACCTGAGCATGGTGACCCAATACGACACGGTATGACAGTGCCATCGTCCTGCCACATCGCGTGCCTGAGCGACCCATTTAGCCATGTGCAGAGACGTCACTCCTTTCCTTACGGTACTCTCATCGTTTTTGAAAGAATAGATTTTCGGAGTTATTCTAACTCAAGTTTTTAGAAAAAACATTAAAAAATTATAGTATCAAGCTAGTATGATTAGATTTATCTTAGAATATATTTTCACATGATGTTTATTTTAATATAGATGTTATTACATTTTTATATAAAGTTAGTCAAAGTTAAAAAGTTTGACTAACACAGATTCTAAGAATTAATTTTTTTTAAGGACACAGAGAGTAGTATTTGATAAGAACATCTCTAAAAATGATTTTAGAGACAAACCACCCCTATCACTAACTATCTATATCTTTCATCTTTAGAGGTGGCTAGTACTGTCACTGATTTGTCTAGAAATAAAGACATTTCTAGGAGACGTACACCAATCATGATTACAGAATTCAGCAAAAGTTGGTAACCTCACTTGGCTCTCACACACTTAAAATAAATGTCATTTTTATCTAGTAAGGAATCAAATATTTCTACTTTTAGCGGACATATATTAGAAAAGATTAATTTTTATTAATTATAAACATATAATAAGTATTATTAAATTAATTATTGTTATATTTTTATGAAAACCTTGTTTAAGATATAAATGTTTCTAATATTTTATAATAAAATTTGTTGAGAATAATTTTAATGATCACTTAGGAAATAATATCAAGGGTGTCTTTTCGCCCTTTCTTTTATTTGACGGTAATGCTTAGCACATGCAAATCTAACGAAGTGCTCCTGGACGACTCTTTCTTTGAGATTCCGTAAGTAACCTAGTTCATGTACCTTTGAAGAAAATGAAATACGATCAACCGTGCCGGTGTAATAGATCGACTTGAATGCGTCTTCTTGCTCCAGCATTCAAATTCCATTTCAAGGAAGGACGACGTACCATGCATGATACTTTCTGTTTTATCGAACCCTGCTTTAGTCTCTGGTTTGATGGTTGTACGTGCTAAAAATCTGGTAAAAGACTGGAGGAGATCCCAAAAGTACACAATTTTTTTTATTGATATATAAATAAAAGAGGTTCTTACATATACAAATTAACTGAAGACATCAAGCCAGACACAAGACGAACCGACCGAAGACTTTTCACCCTTTCTTTCGTTTCACATTTATAATTGTTTATTACATGAACTTTATATGTTTAATGCAATATATAGACATCATTTGTATCATTCACTTTTGTCTCTCGCTCTCCAATCACAACAAAATTTAAGGAGTACTATCTTATAGTGTAAAAACAACATTTAATTTATTTCTTTTAGGACGTTTTATTACCCTCTACGTGGACTACCACGTGTCAGGTCATGCAGTGATATCAATTGTGTTACAAATTCTACAATTGATCTCATCCTTAATTCATTGTTGTAACCTCTCAATAGGAGTTAATACCTCTTATAGCTAGTTATGTTTTACGTAACCCCCTTCTCATTTATATGGCATTGTATATATATGTAAGAAGATCAATAGAATGAGAACACGATTTTCACTCTTGTCAATATTTTCACTTTCGCATTGTTCTCCAAACCATACTCGTAACACGTTATCAACACTTTTGCTCGTTACGCTCCTTCCATTCAGATTGTACGGGAGTCAATCCGATGGCGGAGGAGATGTGCCTAGTCGATAGCGGTATCACTAACTCTATACTTAGGGAGATAAAATATTTCCAAATTCTCACAAAGAATAGAGGAAATGTTTTAACAATCGCAGGACGCGATGCAGTAATAGTAGGCTCCGGACGAGCCACTATTATGCTCCCAATGGGTAGAACGTTGGTAATTGAGGATGCACTCTTGTATCCTGATTCAACTTGTACCCTACTAAGTTATAGAGATGTCCGGAAAAATGGTTTTCATATTGAAACTTGTGATGAGAATAATGAAGAGTTCCTTCTCATTACAAAGAACAACGGATATGGCAAAGTAACACTTGAAAAAGTTCCCTCACTCTCGTCTGGATTGTACTATATTTATCTCAAACACGTACAACATGTTGCATATAAAGTTATTTTCCAGAATGTCAATGCATTTCAAACTTGGCATGATCGCCTTGGTCACCCTGGCATAGGGATGATGAGGAAAATTATAACTAATTCTGTTGGTCATAATTTAAGTAATACAAAATTTCCCCAATCCTTAGATTATGTGTACACCGCATGTGCCACTGGAAAATTAATTTTGAGACCCACTTACCTCAAAATTCGAGCCGAACCACTCAAGTTTCTTGAACGCATTCAAGGTGACATATGTGGCCCTATCCAACCATTGTCTGGACCACTCAGATATTTTATAGTTTTAATAGAAGCATCCATACGATGGTCTCATGTATGTCTTCTTTCCACACGAAATCATGTATTTGCTAAATTAATCGCTCAAGTTATCAAACTAAAAGCACAATACCCTGAACATCAAATACAGTCAATTCGAATGGATAATGCTGCTAAATTTTTCTCTCGAGCCTTTAATGACTATTGTAAGGCCTTAGAAATTCAAGTTCAGCACTCTGTTCCATATGTCCACACTCAGAACGAGTTGGTAGAATCTCTCATCAAGAGTATCAAACTTATTGTAAGACCATTATTACATAATAGCAATCTACCAACATCATGTTGGGGTCATGTCATTTTACATGCTGCTGACTTAATTCAATTGCATCCAACTGCATATCATACTACCTCCCCGTTGCAACTAGTACGTGGAAATCCTCCAAGCATTTCCCATCTGCGAAAATTCGGTTGCGCTACATACGTACCAATCTCACCACCGTAGCGTACAAATATGGGCCTCCACAGAAAATTGGGAATCTATGTGGGATATCAATCACCGTCTATTATAAGATACTTAGAGCCTCTAATAGGGGATCTATTTACGGCCCGATGCGCTGATTGTGTCTTCGATGAAGACCACTTCCCGGCATTGGGGGGAGACATTATACCACATAAAAAATGCCAAGAAATCAACTGGGATGCCATAGCCATCTCCAACCATGATCCACGTACTTCAGAATCTGAACTTCAAGTTCAAAAGATAATCAATTTGCAACACATTATAAATAACACGTCAGATGCATTTACTGATTATAAGGGTGTTACCAAATCCTATAATCCCGCAAGGAATGTGCCTGCAAGAGTAGAGGTACCAAATAAAACTACTCAACACCCCTGTAAGAGGGGGAGATGTACGGCAATTCCAATGGATGCAGCTCCTAGCAAGCAAAAGAAAAGGAAGACCAAATCTTCCAAAATAGTAAATGCAACTCAAAATCATGTTGAAAAACACCCTGTGGATGTTCAACCTTCACATCTCACATCAACAGTGCACTCAATTACTGATGTTGGGACATCGGAATGCCCTAATGCTACCATTTTGGGAAATGATGATACATCGGAAAGGGTACAAGAAATTTCCATCAATTATCTCGAGTCTGGAGAATTCTATGACCAAAATACTATAATTGTCGACATTGATTTCTCCGCAATGATTGCAGAACTCATCCAAAATGATCCAGATCCTAAGACCATGGCAGAGTGCAAATTGCGCTCAGACTGGAATCAATGGAAAGAGGCAATCCAAGCAGAAATTGCTTCGCTCTCAAAAAGGAAGGTATTCTCTCAAGCAATACCTACACCTCCAAAAGTTTTCCCTGTGGGATTCAAATAGGTTTTCATCCAGAAACGGAATGAGAATAACGAAGTGGTGAGATATAAAGCGAGGCTTGTAGCACAAGGGTTCACGCAGAGACCCGGCATTGATTTCAATGAAACATATTCTCCAGTTATGAGTGGAATAACATTCCGATATCTTATTTCTCTGGCCGTACAAAATCGTCTATCTATGCAGTTGATGGACGTAGTGACTGCATATCTTTATGGGTCACTCGATTCGGACATATATATGAAGGTTCCATATGGAATTTCTATACCGAATCAAAATGCAAGTTGCAAAATGTATTGTGTAAAACTTCAAAAATCACTCTATGGCTTAAAACAGTCGGGAAGAATGTGGTACAACCGACTTAGCGAGTACCTTTTACAGAAGGGATACTCTAACAATGATGATTGTCCGTGTGTCTTCATCAAAAAGTCACAAACTGGTTTTTGTATTATATCAGTGTATGTTGATGATTTAAATATCATTGGCACCCAACAGGACATTGATGAAGCATGCAATCATCTAAAGACGGAGTTCGAAGTAAAGGATTTGGGTAAAACCAAATTTTGCTTAGGTTTACAGCTTGAGCATCTACCAAATAAAATTTTTGTGCATCAATCTGCCTATATCCAAAAAGTATTGGAGAAATTCAATATGGATAAATCATATCCCAACAAAACCCCTATGGTTGTTCGGTCTCTAGGAATGGAAACTGACCAATTCAGACCTCGGGACGAAGGCGAAGATATTTTGGGACCTCATGTTCCATATCTTAGTGCCATCGGAGCCATCATGTATCTTGTAAATTGCACCAGACCTGATATTGCATTTGCAGTGAACTTGCTAGCCCGACACAGCGCTGCTCCTACCAAACGTCATTGGACAGGAGTAAAATGTATCCTCAGATATTTAAATGACACGAGAGATCTTGGACTTTTCTATAAAAGAGGCCCAAATTCTGACATTATTGGATACACCCATGCAGGATATTTATCTGATCCCTATAATGGCAGATTACAAGCAGGCTTTGTGTTTTTACACAATGGAATAGCCATTTCATGGAAGTTATCCAAACAAACTTTGGTGACTACATTTACAAATCATTCTGAGATAGTTGCTCTATATAAGGCTTCACGAGAATGCGTATGGCTTCACAGAATGATCAATCATATTCGACAGTCTTGTGGTATTGATGGCATAGATTCACCAACCATAATCTATGAAGATAATGCGGCTTGTGTTGCAGATATATCAAAAGCAATATTACCAAGCATATTTCTCCTAAGTTGTTCTATCCTCATGAATTGCAACAAGAAGGAGAAATCAATATCTTGTCGACCAAATCATGTGATAACCTCGCTGATGTATTCACTAAGTCCGAAGCGGCTTCTTCATTTGAAAAATGTGTCAAAGGAATTGGTATGCGGTGCTTAGAGATTTGCAAGGTTCAGGGGGAGAAATCTCCTAGATATTGCTTTGTCTGACACATCATATCACACTCTTTTCTTTCATGAGTTTTCCTCTCAAGGTTTCTCAATGAAAGTTTTTAATGAGACGATAATAACATAAGCATATGTCATATTCCTCGTTTTTCCCACAAGGGTTTTTAGAAGGAATATCAAAGACATAAATTGACCTCCTAACTATGTTGAGTTTTCTCCTAAATGGTTTTTCTCATAATAGTTTGCAATGAGGCAATAATCATAAAATGCTATACTTTCTCCTTATTTTTCCCATCGGGTTTAAAGGAGTTTTTAGTAGCATATCCATACTTTTTTCTTTCTTTTTTCCCCAACAGGGTTTTTGGGAGATTTAAAACATTTATGGATCTCAAGACAGGATTCGATCAAGGGGGAGTGTTACAAATTCTACAATTGATCTCATCCTTAATTCATTGTTGTAACCTCTCAATAGGAGTTAATGTCTCTTATGGCTGGTTATGTTTCACGTAACCCCTTCTCATTGATATGGTATTGTATATATATGTGAGAAGATCAATAGAATGAGAACACGATTTTCACTCTTGTCAATATTTTCACTCTCGCATTGTTCTCCAAACCATACTCGTAACAAATTGGACACGCGTAGCTTGCAGGCTGCAACGTGTGCAAGCGAGATGCTGCCGTGTGCCTCCTCCATCCATTTATCTATCTCGGTGTTTATATACCACCTATATGATATGAGAAAATTACTCGCGCGCACTGATAAGTGATAAGTAGCTACTCCATTCCCCACCCATTTCTACAACGCACATAAGGAGCCATGTCCGCCATCAAAGCGATGGCCGAGGGCGCCGCTTCGTCGGCCAAGGCCAGTGTCGCCAAGGCCAAGGCCACCGCTGAGGAGAAGATGGTCGTCCATCGCCGCTCGCCGCAGCACGCTGCGCAAGAGCAGTTGTTGGGCACAGCGTAGTACGACGTCTGATCGATGATTTGTGTGCGCGCAGGTTGAGAAGGCCAAGACAAGAGATCCGTTGAAGAAGCGGGAAGCCGAGGAGGAGAAGGAGGTGCGTAAGCTGCAGATCGAGTCCGACGAGCGGGTCGAGAAGGCCGGCCACGGCCCCGAGAGGTCCGTCACGCACACAGCCGGTGAGCGCTGATGGATCGGCCGGACCTCTAGCTGCCAACGTGTGCCAAAGCAGCAGCAGCTCAGAGAATGCGCAGCGTGTACGTTTTTTTAGTCATTGTTATTTATGTTTCGTCCATCTTTTATATAACACTTGTTTTCATATATAAGCTGTAAGGTATTTTTTTTGAAACTGCTGAGGCACTCTTTTAACTACTATTACTTAAAAAAAAAAGTGTTGTTTTGGGTGTTCGTACAACAAGTTTAATTTGATTAAAATATATATACTATTTGAATCTCTAATAAATTTATTAAAAAGTAGATTTAAATATTTTTTCAATGATATTAATTATATGTTATAAATATTAATAGGTTTTAGTAGATAATTAGTTAAAGATGTTTATCGTAAAGCGAAAACGATATATTTTTATAATGGAGGGACTTAGAAGTGAAAATGATAGTCTTTTTATAACGGAGGGAATTTTTTTTGAACCTGGGCTTTTCATTACTCAACTGCTAATAGAATCGTTATCGACAATTACAGCTATGCCTTCCGGTACAGAATCAGTGATGATCCCTTCACCTTTCATACATAGATAATCCAAACTAACCTGAAACTTTATCTCCCCGATCATATGGTCGAAGACTGAATTATCGTATAGCGAAGAGTTCAGTGCACTTACGACTTCCTGTGCATCAGATTCCAGTAGAAGATGGCCAATGCCTAGATCGGCGGCAACCTGAATTCCCTGAAGAGAAGTTGTAAGTTTAGATTGGAATGCACTTAACAGATTGTCAACTTTGCCTCTCTCTGACATGATCAAATCCCCATCACTGTCTCGGAGCAGAAACCCCAGCTTCCTACCTTTTCGCTCGGCCGGAATGACCCGTCCACATTTAGCTTGAGCACATTATCAGGTGGTTTACTCCACTTTTTCCTCCCCGGACCACTAGAAGATGGCGTACTCAATTTGTACTGAACATTCTCATGTACATATATCTCAATACTCCGCGCGACACAGCTTGCTGGTCTATGTCTCCCCTCCTCTCTGATGCTGTTTCGTTCTGACCAAATGTATCAAAGAGTTGTCACCATGATTTCTCTCTTTGGTTCACTTTGTTTCGGAGTATACTCCACAGCTCCATACGTATCAGGGATGACAGTAAGGTTTGTTCTTTCAGCTTCTAAGTTCAGCCGTCGCCAAATTTGCTTAGCTGACTTACACATGAAAAATAAGTGTGCCCCATCTTCATCCATTCTCCCACACACTACACAGCGGGTATCAATTTGCATCCCCCGACATGCCAAATTACCTCGCAGCGGATGACTATTATGGGTTAATCGCCACAGAAAATGTTTGATTTTTCTTGGACAGTTCAGTTTCTAGATCTTATTCCACACTTCAGTTCCACGAAAAGTACTACTACCTTGACCACCATTTAAGCCTCGATTCTGTATTGCATTATCCCTGCTAACTTTGTAGGGACTCCTAACACTGAACCGACCGTGATTATCAAAGTGCCAGGCTACCGACTTAGTTCTCCCACCATGAACCGACAATGCTAAAATCATCTCAGCGTCTTCATCCCAAAATATATCCTTGACAAGAGCAGTATCCCATGTTCCTGAGGCCGGATCCAACAAATCTGAAACCTCAGTAAGTATGGTCGTACCTCTCGGACTTAAAGTAACAGTCTTTCTGGGATGGACTTTCAAGACCGGGACCGAGGGAATATCTTTATATAGTTGGAAATAGTGGCGGACCCAGGATTTGGTTAAGACTAGGGCCAAATCCCGACGGCCAAATTCCAGCAGCCACAATTCAAAAGCTATAGCCTAAATTTTAGTTTATAGAATATTCTCAAAAAATATTTACAAATCCAGATAAATTTTTGAACTATATAACGAATAGTGCGATACAATAGCTACGAAATATCAATGAACATTTAAAAATAAATACCTATTATCTAGTGATTATTTGTTCCATTCGCATTCACAGTTGAAATCAAAACTAACATAGCAAATAAAGAGAAGAATTGAAAAAAAAATATTCCTTCACGGCTTGGACAGCAGGATAGGCCACAGGCGGACAGACCGACGGCGACGGGGGCAGGCCCAGGACTGTCTGTGCGGCTGTGCCTCCACTGCTCCGGCAAGCAGTAGCAGCAGTGCAGCACCACAGCACAGGGGTGAGGGGCGAGCGGCGAGCCTTGCCTGACGAGGGCGAGGCCGGCCGCCGGGTGCCAGCAAGCGAGGGTCGGCCCGCGCGCACTGGGGTGGAGCCGTCAGTCGTGGAGGCGTGGAGTGGCGCAAAGGCGGGAGGAAGGAGCGGCGGCGCCGGCGCGCAGGAGGCGGAAGCGGCGTGCCGCGTGCAGGAGGCGGAACTCGGAAGGGTGAGTTCGTGTCCAGTCCAGGACTGCTGCCCTATCTCGTCCTTAGTGAGCTGTGTTCTTGGGCCAAAAAATTAAGAGCTGCTCCTAAAATTACTGGGCCACGGCTAGGGTCATGGCCGTATTGGCCTTAGGACTAGGTCCGCCCCTGGTTGGAAAGGGTTAAGGCGTGACCAAGCTGTCGCCCATAGAGCAAGCGCGACCTAGACAACACTCACTTTTGGGGGAATGATACCCGAATTATTCGCATTCGTATGTCGAATATTTACATTTAGTATTCATTCGAATTTATTCTAAATATATGAAAATAGATATTCAAATCATCCGAATTATATAATAGATATATGAAAATATATATTCGAATTATCTATACAATATATATGAAAATAAATACTGAATTCATATTCGTTTGAATTATATATACAAATAGATAGCCGAATTATTCATATTTAGTATTCATTCGAATTATACTAAATATATGAAAATAGATATTCAAATTATCCAAATTATATAATATATATGAAAATATATATTCAAATATATATTCAAATTATCTATGTAATATATATGAAAATAGAGATTTGAAATTATCCACATTGTTCGAATTGTCTATATATTTGAATTGTATATATGGATACAAAAATATGGATATTTTTATTTATATTCGTTTTTAATAGAAGCCAAAGTAATATATACAATCTTGTTTTTAAGGATTATATAATATATATGAAAAATAAATATTTGAATTAACCGTATCATTCGAATGAATTGTATATATGGATACCAACATATGAATGAATTGTATAATTCAAAAGAATTATATATATGATACAAACAACTGTATTTGTATTCATTTTAAAATAGAAGCTAAAATAAATATATATGGATTTATTCTATTATATCCATTTTAAATATAAGCTAAAATAAAAATATATGAATTTACTTTTTAGGTCTTTTTTTCTATCCGATTCGATGATATTTGACACTATCCCTATGTGTAAATAAAAATAGATATTATCCGTAAAATATAGATATTATGAACCTATCTAAAAGTTTTTTCCATAACAAATGAATAATTATTTAATTGTATTATTACTAATAATGCATGAACCTATGTAATATTATATCTATATATAAATTTAGTTTAATATTACATTATTATTAATACATAAAGATTAAATTAGTTTTATACTTTTCTAGTTTAGTTTAATCTTAATATATTTGCCTTTTTAAATTACTTTAATACTTTAATTTATTTATTTGATGTCAATTATTTTATATAAATTTATAGTTTCGGAATAATTATTTATATAAATATAATAATGATTGATTAATTGATATATTTAACTATTAAATATTTATTGATAAAATATTATTTTTATGTAGTATCCATTTCTATGTTATATTTATAAATGCTTTATTTCTACTTGTGTGATAGTTTAATAATTTTAATACTAATACTAATAATAAAGTTAAATGGATATTTGTTTTCTATCATTTTATTTCAATTTCTTCACTTGATCTATTATTTTATTCAATATTATTCATTATAATTTAGTTTACTTTGCTATTAGAGATTATTAAAAGTGTAGTTTCATTTATTTTACGTTGGTTATCGATGTACTTGCTCTATTCTACATATAAAATGTTTTAACTTTTTTTACTCCTAAGTTTGATCGTTTGTCTTATTAAAAACAATTATGTAAATAAAGTCAAATCACGTGATTTTTAAAGAATTTTTATTAATAAAGCTGGCCACAAAAAAGAAGTGCTAGTTTACACAAAATTTTGAATAATGTGATGGTTAAATTTAGGCTAAAAAAATTAAACGTCTTATAATTTTGGATGGAAGAAGTACTTAATTGTATTCATGTATGTTAAATTTGACTATATTCATTTCGAGTTTAACTTGAGTAAGGAATAGAAATGCAAAGACATTTGTTTTGTTTTCGTATTCGAATTAAAATATAATAAAAGGTAACATACAAATCTAATTTCATATATATCTGATCCATTCTTATCATTGCTTCCACATACAAGCTATCCTATGTGCACCCAACTTCGTAAATCCAAAAAGGGTTGGATGTGTGCCAACCATCCATGACACCCTAGCAAGTTTTCCCATGTGATAAAAAGTGAAACATTTTATTTAAATTGCTATAACTTTTGAATGATGTATTCGTTTTCATTCCGTTTGCACCTGAATATTCTACATACCAAGGTGAACCAAACTAGATATTAATTGCCCATGTTTCAAAAAAAAATATTTTAGTAACAATTTATGTGTAAAAACATGCTAGAAGATTTATAAATGAGGTTGCTACCATATAATACTAAACATGTTAGTTACAAATATACTCAAAGTTTTTACTTGGTATGCACACATCGATTGCTACCATAGAAACATGATAAAATTGAATTACCAAAATAAGCAATATGTAAGTTGTCAACTAGGGGCAAGTTATTATACAACATATTACAAAAGCCAGGAAACATGACTTACTGTCAACTAGGGCATTTATTATTAAAAAACAAAGGTAGCAGCACAAAACAAAACAAAACAAGTTGTAATCTAATGTCAAATCATTAAAACAAACATTGCATAAACAACCAATTTGAAGGGCAAGTTATTATATAACTCACTATATGAGTCAAAAAAAACATGGCTAGCTGAAAATTGGAGAGACATTTACTGGAGAGACAAGAGTAGCGGCTTAAAATAAGATAAATGGCACTTATGAAAAGCAAATTATTAGAATAAGTATTACATAAGTGCTAACTTATAAGGGTAAGTTACAATGTAGAATATATGAAGGAATTCAAATCTGAAAGAAAAAATAAAATAATGAAACTCATAATTCATTTAACTAAAACTATAATAAACTATGAAACAAAGAATGAAATATTTTAAAGCAAGAAATATTGAAGAATAATTAATATGTGGGATTTAGAAAGGCATTCGAACCTGAAAGAAAAACTAAAAAACTTAAATAGCTATCACAAACTAAAAATGAAATTTACAATCAGAAAATAGAATTGAAATACATATAGAAACTAAAAATAAAACTAAAATTAACAACAAAAAAACTAGACAAAAATGAAAATTAAAGTATACAAAATGAAAAAAATGTTGAAAAATGAAACTAAAACTATTGAAAAATGAAACTGAAATTGACAACCAAAAGCATAGATCCCTGGAATTGAATTCATTTTAATAATCATAATTTAGAGACATATTAATTAAGCTAATATGATTGTATATGGATTATAATTATATATTATTGTTCATTATACGAGAGACATACTTATCTGTTGTATTTTTACCATAGAAGAGAAAGTTTGAACAACATGTTATAAGTTGTAAATAGAAATATGGAATGGTGATCTATAGAATCAATTTCCATTTCCCACTCTATGAATTTGAGATAGGTTTAAATATGAGCTTTGAAAAGTGGTGGAATCTCAAATCCCAAGCCAAATAACTTAATTTATTAAAATAAGTTTCAATTCCTCCAAATGAGGGATCTAAACAGCCCCTTAATGATAAATACATATTAAAAACTAAAGACGACATAATAGAAAACAAAATAGTTAAACGTAGGAATGAAACTAAAATTGACTAGAAAATTAAACTATAATTTACAAATAGAAAATGAAAACTAAATAAAAACAATGAAAACACAAAAAATATAAAAAGTGAAAAGAAAACTAAAAACTCACATAAAACAAAAGATAAACTATATTAAAAACAATAAGAAAAAACACCGACCACATGCACGTGAGCGTTGAAGGGCCAGATGCAAACAGGCCGTGTGTGGCAGGCTGGGGAGGGCCATGGGACGCAAGGCAGGCCGCATGCGGTGGCTCGCTCAACTTGGAGCACGACCCACGAGCCTTGCATCTATATCTATATCTGTATTTGTATCTATATCTAATAATAAACAAATTCATTTTTTCGTCCATCTATTTTGTGATCCGTCTCTCTATAACTACTGGACAATGGAGAGTTTCTTTCGTCCGAACTTATATATAATCCGTGCTCATATTCAAATTAGAATAACTCATCTCTAGCATGATAAGGAGTCCGATTACAAATAAGATTTCTTAATATAACCTTAAAAGCTAAGAAATCTAATTGTAGTCCAAAATGGAGCTCTAAATCCTATTTCCTCGAAATATAAATATAATATGAGAAATTAATCAATACCATGTGGGTACTAATAGAAACAAAGACAAAACTTGGAGTTCTAATTTTAGTCCAAATACAACTCTAAATCCTATTTCCTCCAAATATAAAAAGAGATAATAAGAAGAGAAATTAAGCAATCCGCGTTGGTACTAATAGAAAACAAAAGAGCTCCAAATCAAAAGTAAAAGAATATCACGTTGGCAGCCATGACTAAGCATATATAATCAAACAAGTAAGATATTTTCATATGCAAATCTTATCATAGAATGTGCATGGGTCGGCGATAATATCAAATACATGAAAGAAAAATAATTCTGGTTACAACACAGGGGCATATTTTCTAGTCTAATAATAAAGAAGTAAAATTTCTACTTATTTTTTTAGCATGGTCTTCCGTTACTAACTCTGTGAATGCAAATATCTCTAATCGTTTGTCCACTATAATCCTTCTATTTTTATATATAGAGAGGTTGGACTCAAGTATAGTTAAGAATCCTATTATAATCCAAATAATATCTTCGAATAAGATGAACAGGGATCCTAATCTAAATCTAAGTAGTCAAAGGCAAAGGCAAGAGCAGAGATCTATTTCTAACTTTATATATAATATGTGGTCATATAAGTTTGAATAGCTCTTATTTCGCATTATAGTGAGTTCAATTCCAAAACCTATTGGATCATATATGTAACATAGACTCAGAAACAACCAGCTTTTCATACGAATCACATCACTCATTATGGAAGATTATATTATACTTTTTCTGGCCAATTCAATCAAAGATTATATCATATTTCGACATGTATTATGATGGTAGATATAAAATCAAAACCAGGCGACCAACAAAATCAAAGTTTATACAACAAAAAAAATATCTATAAATAAAAAAAGAAATAGTTATACAATCTGTGGTAGGCTCTCCCTGTTTCACTAAGACGTGCATAAAAAAAGGAAAAAAAAGCAATAGCCCACATATGAAAAAGAATAGCAATGTACTCCGTCACAAACTCTTCTGGTTTATATAGAAAAAACAATAACACATATATTATAGAGAGAAAAAATTAAAAAAAAATAAATAGCAATATACACCATTAGACACTCCTCCTATTCATGAGTCTAAAAGACCATATATTTAGCTTGGAAAATAGCAATACAATGAGTTGAAGATGAAAAATATATTGAAAGATATATATAAAAGGTAAAATATGAATAAATATGCAATATACATGTTTGGGTTTTTCATTACCATTTGATTTTTTTCTGACGTTTGCTAGTATTACTAAAGAGGTAAAAAAGTTTCCTATTTTTTATGGCTTTCTCTAACTACTAGATAATGGAGTCTTTCTTCCGTCCATTTTTATATGATATGTACTCATACAAGTTAGAATAAATTACATCTAGCTATGATCGATACAGAGTACAGTTCTAAAATGCATTGGGCCATGCCCTCCCTAACAAAACCCCATATAATATATAAATAATATAGATATAAAATATAAATTGTTATAGATTCAGCAATCGGTAAATCATGATTGGGTTCAAAAATACAAGCCTTCCATGATCCCGCCCATCTGGATCTCTATTCCCGTCAGTATGTAATACTAAACTTTGCATCCTCCGAGTCTAAAAGGGGTATACCCACTATTATAGATTGTGTAATATTAAGCTTGCCGGAAGGTCGAAACGGCTTCAAATGTCTTATATATTCCACAATTCAATAGAACAGGGGTAATCCTACCAAAGCTAGTGGTATACTAAATCAACGGATATCAAGATGTAACGCCCCAGAGTTCAAACGGCTCAAATCCACTCTGCACGCTGAGCGAACCACACCCACCACCATCCCACTTAAGCTTTCGTCCTCGCTTCACTTAAAAGGATTAACCCGAGCATTTGGGACATCACGACTCACGAGTAAAGATGCACAACCTCTACAGAGTGTTAAAAACTGATATATCAGCCGTGCTCACGGATACGAGCGGCCCGGAAAACTGACGGATTAATTATAATTAACTTGATCAACCTTAATGTTCCTATTGCTGTTATAATGATGATGTTTATGAATCAATTAACTTTGGCAATGATAAAAGTGAGATCACAAGGGGCTTAAGCATAACTTGATGTTACTTAATAAATAAAACTTGACTAACTAAAAGTGCCATACGCAGTAAGCCAGTGTCAACCTTTTTGAGCTTCATAATCCCATGTTAGCTTGCTAAGTACGAGGAGTACTTACACTTGTTTTACTTTTCAATCAATTGGATAAAAATCCCGGATGGGTAACAGAAGCCGGAGGCTATGAGGACTATCCTGAAGATTTTTAGGCTTGGTCAACCAGTTGACCTTCCCTGTGAAATGGAGTTCTATGAGAGCTAGTTGTATCTTCCGTTTGCTTTATTTATTTATGTAATGGATCTATGTACGCTATGTATTAAACTCTGTGATCATACTATGTAATTTGTGGACTTATGTGTGGATTTCTTCCTGGGCACACATAATGTTATGCATCCTATTTCGTTCTTAAAATTGGGTGTGACAAACTGGTATCAAAGCTTGAGTTGACTGTAGGACGCAAGCCTAGGTAAAAAATGTCGTTTTAGGTTCCTTTGCTTCTCATTTATTGCTTACTATCTTGCTCTTGTTATTTATAAAATTATTTATGTTTCTATATCTTTATTCTATTACTTAAAATGTTGTTCTAATTAAGTTTAAACAAAATTCTGTAGATGCCGCCTGTCACGAGGTCTCACCGCTTGAGTACCAGGAACTATGTGTCCTAGTTCACGCCCCAGACGTCCCAGCCAGTGGTGGACATCTCAGATGATGAGATGGTGTCTGAGTCTGAGGAGGACTCTGAGGAGGAGCACGTGTTAGTGGAGGATGTCACTACAGAAGATGAACACGAGTGGATGGACGTGAACCATGCGTCACCAGTTCCTGCACCAGCCCCTTCACCAGTTGCTTCCCTAGCACCTGCACCAGCTCCTGCACCGACCCCTTTGCCATCACCGACCCCTACATCAGTTCCCTCACCAGCACCTGCTACAGCCACGCCCCAGCTCCCACTCCCTCATTGGCAGGACTAGAGAAGGAACAGCCTGGGTGGACAGAGGAGAAACACTACATGTACCCTCCTCCTACGGCGTACTACCACAACTTGTTGCTAAAGGTGTTAGAGGATTGCTACCCTGATCTGGACACCATGGTGAGGTACTTGGTTTCTGAGTTTTCTCACCCTTATGAGGCTAGCTATTGGAAGGCACAGGTGGTTGTCTCAGTGTGGAATGCAGCCTATGACAGTCAGAAGGTGGAGACTGTCCATAACCACATAGCCAAGAGGGCTTATGACAGGGACAACATGGAGGATGCAATAGAGTAGGCTTACATCCACTACCATGGTCGTCGCTATGCGGCTACGCAAGATGATGCCTACAAGTTTTTGCCTCGCCATGACACCCATTATGGCCTTGGTCTGTTCAGCACCCGCAGGACCTTGACTCTACTTTGGGCATCACTGCCACACATGTCCATGCCATGCAAATGTCAAATGAGAAGTTGCAGGAGGAGCTGCGTGATGAGCAAGAGGCTGTAGCTCGCTTTCAGAAGATGGTGGATGAGTTGAGGGCCCAGCTGAACATGCTCCCAATGTATGAGAAGAAGCCACCCACCTGCATCATGACCGATGAAGCTCCTTAGAAGATGAAGCTTTTCCCTCTTAGTAAAAAGCGAAGTAGTGCGAGTCTGTCTTAGTCTTTTGTGGTTGATGAACTTGATGTCTTTATGTTTATGATTATGAACTTAGTTGATTTGTATCTTTGCTTGTTTGTTAGTGTGGGAAATTGTGGGCCTGTCCACAAGTCTCACACGTCAGATCTTTAAGTTTAATGCTTGATAATATCAGTTGGGTTGATCTTGTCATATATCTGTTGTGCTGTTTTTCTGGAGCAGTACCTGTTCTCTGCTGAATATCTCCAGATCCATTAATGCAAAGATCATGAAAATTTTATGCAAGAAACTAGACTTCTGTACCTTTCCAACGCCGTATGAACCAACTGCATATCTGTTCTGAGCTGTGAGTTATTGCTATTGCAAGTTGGTCTTGCTGCGCAGTCTGTGAACCTGAACAGATCTGCTTGAACTGAGTTTTCGACCAATTTAGCTACAGAATCTGAGAAACAAATTATCACGAAAGATGTAGAGGACTTTCTGATCTTTCCAGCCATATAAGCTATATCTTTGTTTGAGTTCTGGAACTCGAGTTATAAGCATTTTACTGCACTGCTGTTGTAGCATCATGTCCAGAAAAGTTCAGTTTCGTTCTATATATGACACAAACATGTTATCAGTAATACAATCTTTCCTAAACCGTGCATCTTTGCTGAATAACAGATGGACGGCAGAGGTGCTAGAGCTTGTGGTCGTGGACGTGGCCGTGGACGTGGAGCTCCTATCAACCCGCCACCACCACCGGCGCCAGTGTCAGTGGAACAGCTAATGGGCATGCAAGCACAACTGATGCAGGCCATGATGCAGCGCTTGGACAACGAGCCTGCAGGAGGACCCCCCCAGTCCAAGTCAGGGATAAAAGAGGAGTGTTCATGAAGAGGCGCCCTCCCGTATTCACTCACGCATCGGACCCATTGGATGCAGATGATTGGCTACGTGGAGTAGAGAAGCAACTGAATATAGCACAGTGCAACGATATGGAAAAGGTGTTGTATGCCTCAGGGCAGCTGCAAGGGGCAGCTCAAGATTGGTGGGAGTCTTTCTAGTATGGACATCCTCATGATGCTCCTGATGTCAGTTGGCAGGAGTTTAGAGAGAACTTCAGATCATACCACTTCCTTGAAGGTATGATAGAGTTGAAGCAAGAAGAGTTCAGATCCCTCAAGCAAGGATCGATGACAGTTGCTGAGTACCGCGACAAGTTTGCTCAGTTGTCGCGCTATGCTCCCCATGAAGTGGTTGTGGATAGTGAGAAGCAGTGCAGGTTCCTGAAGGGACTGTATGATGGTCTTCAGCTCCAGCTCATGTCAAATGAATACCCCAACTATCAGGCGCTAGTGAACCGCGCTATTGTGATTGACAATAAGCGCCGGGAAATGAAAACCAAGAAGAGGAAGCTATAGGGTCAGGCTTTGGGTAGCAACACTCGCTCCCAGCCCTACCCACAATAGAGTTTCTAGCAGAGGAGCCAAGGATAGTCTAATCAGTGGAACAAAGGTCAGTTCCCTCAGCGTAGCCAGTTCCAACAACGCCCTCAGGGACAACAGCAGTTTGGAGGCCAGCGCACCCCACAACAGGCCTCTAACCAAGCTCAGCGCCAAGTGAACCCAAATGCTACAGCTGTGAAGAACAACAACCCCAACAACAGCAACAACAGTAACAACAACAAGTGTTTCCGTTGTGGGAAAGAAGGGCATATGTCTTACAATTGCCCTGAGAAGCAGAACCAGCAGGCACCCCAGAATCAGAACAACCAGCAGAAAGGAAGGTACCAGCCACCCCAAACACTGGAAGAGTGAACCATGTGTCCACTGAAACCACTCAGGAGGCACCTGAGGTCATGATGGGTACGTTTAATGTCAACTCATTCCCCGCTACCGTACTATTTGATTCTGGTGCTTCGCATTCTTTCATATCTGAGCTTTTGTTAGAATGCATAGCTTATCCTTGCGTGCCATGAAAAATCGTATGCAAGTAAATTCACCGGGGGGTAGCATACCAGCTTCTGTTTGGAGTCCTTCCACTAGACTTACCCTAAGGGGGGTAGACTTTGAAGTGAGTCTAGTTGTGATACCAACAACAAGAATAGATCTTATTGTGGGAATGGATTGGATGAAACAACACCGAGTAATGATTCAGTGTCAAGAGAGATGTGTTGTTGTGACATCACCTAATGGGGATAGGATGTGTGTTGAGGTGGAAATGCAAGCACCACCAAAGGCCACCCTGAACCAGTTATCTAAAGATGCCTTTAATGAGGAACAAGTGGTAGAGGAATTTCCGGATGTGTTCCCCGATGAGTTGCCAGGTATGCCACCTGATCGTGATGTTGAGTTTCTTATTGAACTTCTACCTGGTACTGCACCCATAGCTAAAATACCATATAGAATGGGAGTAAAAGAATTAGAAGAACTAAAGAAACAAATTAGTGAATTACAAGAAAAGGGTTTTATCCGCCCTAGTTCTTCACCTTGGGGAGCACCAGTTATATTTGTGGATAAGAAAGATGGTACTAGGAGAATGTGTGTGGATTACCGGTCTCTTAATGAGGTTACCATCAAGAATAAGTATCCCTTGCCTAGAATAGATGACTTGTTTGATCAGTTAAAAGGTGCTTGTGTGTTCTCTAAAATTGATCTCCGCTCTAGATATCACCAATTGAAAATCCGAGCAGCAGACATACCTAAGACAGCCTTTACCACAAGATATGGGCTATATGAGTACACAATCATGTCCTTCGGGCTGACTAATGCACCTGCATACTTTATGTACATGATGAACAAGGTGTTCATGGAGTTTTTGGATAAGTTCGTGGTAGTGTTCATAGATGACATTCTAGTCTTCTCTAAGACTAAAGAGGAGCATGCTGAACATCTGAGGATGGTCTTACAGAAGCTCAGAGAAAACCAGCTCTATGCAAAGAGAAGCAAGTGCGAGTTTTGGTTGAGAGAAGTGTCTTTCTTGGGCCATGTAGTCTCTAATGGAGGTATAGCAGTGGACCCAAGCAAGGTACGAGATGTTCTAAACTAGAATCCATGAAAGCCAAAGTTTGGTTTTGGTTAATTGATGAAACATATGTACTAACCCTATGACTAAGTGTATGATCAAGATAGGGTGATCCAACATGTGAGATGGAGCAATGTGCATGATCATGGTGATTGATAGATCAAGTGCTCCATGGACTATGGAAAAGAAGAAAGAGAAAAACAAAAATGGCCCAAGGCAAAGGTATATTATAGGGGCATTTTTGGTTTAGTGATCAAGACACTATAGAGAGTGTGATCACCTTTAGGATAGATAGCCGTACTATCAAGAAGGGAAAACTCGTTTCGATTGGGGTTATCATGTGCCACTAGGTTTGCATTGCATGCTTAATTAAAATGAACATAAGTGACACGAAAATAGAATTAAATCCAAGATAATTCAAAGAAAAGGCTAACACAGGTGAACAAGAGATGGATCACAATGTGTTAGTACATGAAAGCTTGGAGAAGAAGAGGCGGCTCGGTCTGGCGCTGAGAAGGGCTCCAGACGCAGGGTCCGGACGCTTGCAAGACACGGTCCGGACCAATGGAGATGCGACTGGAGGCTTACCCTAGCTCTCGGACTTTCTGGGCAGGAGGTCCGGACGCTGATGAAGGTCCGGACGCAGCCACCGGACAACCGTCCGGATGTTTTGGAGGCTCTGGATGCTCTCTACGTAGCGACCGGATGCTGAGTATGGTTTGGATGCAGAGCACCGGACGCGCGTCCAGAGTAAATGCGGTCTATGGATGGTCTCTGAGTTGGATCCGGACGCAAAAAAAGAAGCACCAGACGCTACTGTTTCATAGGTCCGGAGGCGACGTGGCGGCTCCCTATGAAGGCGCGAACGACGTTTTTCAAACTGCAGGGCGACCGGACGCAGGCGCATTGGTCCGGACACCCAGCTTCGCGCGTCCGGATGGCGCGTTCGGACTGGAGACAGAGGCTCTGCAGCTCTGCTGGTGAAGGGTTCGGACGCTATCAATGGTCCGGACCCTAGGCAAAAACAGCGTCCGGACTGACGCAGAAAGGCAGGATGAAGGGGCAAAATAGCTAGCTTTTGATGGAAGGCTATATATATATGTTTTGGCTGGCTCAAGGAGCACACTCTTGCACCTCCCATTCATTCTCACTCATTGTGCTTGCTTGAGAAACCCCCAAACTCATCTCTCTTTGCTTGTGTTGCTAATTCATGAGAGTTTGAGTGAACCAAGTGCTTGATCATTGCATTACATCTTAGTGGCACTTGGTCATTGTCATCACCGCGGGATTTCTTGTTATTCTTGGTGTTTGCCAACACCTAGACGGCTTGGCGATTGAGGAGAGGCTTCGGCACGTGTTGGTGATTGTTCGTGGCCGGCTTCATCGATTGTGAGAGGGCTTGTACCCACCTCGGCGGAGTGCCAAAGGTTAACTCTAGTGGATTGCTCATGTCATTGAGTTACTCTCATTTGGGTGGTTTCTTGTGGTGCCCGGGTAGTGGGCTTGGCTTGTGAATTGCCAATTAGCCACCGAAACACCACTTGAGTAGTCGACACAACGGGGACTAGCTTGGTGGCAACCAAGTGAACCTCGGGAGAAAAATCATCGTGTTCATCTCGTCTCCCAGCTACTCATTGGTTTTCTTTGTGATTGGCTCTCTATATTGACATCCATACATCACAAGGCATTGGTATATCAATCACCTCTATCTCTTGCACTTATCTTTCTTATCTTGCCTAGTTAGCTTACTAGTTAGTTTCTCTTGTTAGTTGTTCTTTCTAGCTTGAGCTAAGTGCCTTAGGTTCTTGCTATTGTTTGTTAGGCACTTAGCTAACTAGAATTGCATTGGATAGGTGGCTTCGCAACCCTAGTAGAGCTAGAGCAAAAAGCTTCGCTTAATTGTCATATAACCTTTTGCTCTAGTGATTTTTAGATTTTTTATTAGGCTATTCACCCCCCTCTAGACATCTAGGACCTTTCAAATGGTATCAGAGCCGTGGTCACCACTATTATCAAGGCTTAACAACCTTCGGTGTTAGTGATGGCTCAAATACAATTCAACCATGTGGGGAGCAAACCGCCAATGTTTGATGGCACCTCATTTGATTATTGGAAGAGAAAGATGAAGATGCATCTAGGCTCAATACATGAGAAGGTGTGGAGTGTGACCGAACATGACTTTGTCATTCTTGATGAAGCCGCTCCCACACCTAGAGAGCAAGAGAACCGGCAATGCAACACCATGGCACTCACTGTAATCTACAATGGCATTGATTCCAAGGTGTTTGAGCAAATCAAAGATCTTGACAAGGCAAGTGAAGTGTGGAAGAGACTTGAAGATACTTATGAAGGCACTTCAACGGTAAAGAATGCCAAGTTGTATATGCTCAAGGACAAGCTTTCTCATTTCAAGATGAAGGAGGATGAGTCCATCCTGGAGATGTTTCATAGGCTCCAAGTTATCATCAATGATCTCAAGAGATTGGGTGAGAAGGTCAAGGATGAAGACTTCTCAAACTGCTTCCTTGGTTGTTTGCCCAAGAAATACAAAAATTTGAGGCAAATAATTAGGAGAGATGGTTTGGACAAGATCACTCCCAATGAAGTACTTGGTGAAATCATGACCGAAGAGCAATACCATGAAGAAAGTGAGGAAGAAGAGGTCAAGGAAGAAAATAAAGAAAAGAAGAGCTTAGCTTTCAAGGCATCATCATCCAAGAGCAAGGGCAAAGCAAAGAAGCAAGAATCAAGTGATGATGAAGAAGCAAGTGACCTTGATGATGAGATGATGGCCCTCTTTGTGCGCAAGTTTGGCAAGTTCATGAAGAAGAAGGGCTATGGTGCTAGAAAGAGAAGAGACAACTTCAAGAGCAAAGATTATGAGAAGAGATGCTACAAGTGCAAGAGCACCAGTCACATGATTGCAGATTATCCCAATCATAGTGATGATGATGAGAAGAAGAAGAGCAAGCATAACAAGAAGGAGAAGAAGCTTTCATTCACACAGATGAAGAAGAAGGGTGAATCTTATATGGTGACTTGGGATAGTAGTGACTCTTCCGATGATGACTCTAGTGATGATGAGAGGAAGAAATCCAAGAAGAATGCATTGACTAGCATTGCTATCAACAACAAGACATCCATCTTTGACACTCCATCATGCTTCATGGCTAAGCCATCTAAGGTACAATCTCGTGATGATAGTTATAGTGATGATGATAGTAGTGATGATGAGTAGGAGTACTCCAAGGAAGAACTAGTAGACATGATGAAGCAAACTTATGAGTGCTCTGAGAAGAAGAGAAAGGAGTGCAAAGAATTGAACAAGAAGCTTAAGGCTCTTGAACAATCCTTTGATGAGCTTAATGGCTCTCATGAGAGGCTAATAGAAGCCCATTGTTGACACAAAAAGCGTCACGATTTGCGAACACCTTGGACTATTACCCAAAGCTCGGTATTCTGGAGGCGTGCCAGTCGATTTGACCAATCAATCGACAAGGATGATAACTAGAACAAAACTGAACGAGACGACAGCGATGCGCCCAGACGTCAAGGCTCAGATTGATCAAGGATAACTAGAGCAAAGCTGAACGAGGCAAACAACGATGCGCCCGGAATGCCAAAGCTCAGAGATACTCCCACGTGGAACTTGCAAGGATTTGACGGAGATCAAGGTGATGCAGCCCGTCGAAGCTTGAAGAACTCGTTGAAAAGCTATAACTAATGCAACAAAGGTAAATTGTGATAAAAAGTAGAATAAGATAAAATTGGTTTGTTTTTGATTGGATTGATTGTCTTTTCCGTAGCCCTCGGGCACGTATTTATACTCCCGCATGGAGAGTTGTACAAGAACACGACTCATATCCTTCCTAAAACAAACTCCTATCTTTAAGGAAACTGACTCACGCAGGAGTCGGATCTAAAACAATAATATTTATTTTCCTAAACAAACACGCCTATTTTAAAGGAAAACAAACGACTCATGCAAGAGTCGGACTCAAATTACCATAATAATAATACTGGTACAAAACACCAGTTTCCTTACACTTCTCTTCGATGGAAACTTTCCATTGGCAGATCCCTTCAATCTACGCCTTCCTTCTTTGACCACCGGTAGCCTTCTGCTGATATCAAACGCTAAACACGCCCATCGGCATCGGCAATACTCCCCTGATCGGCAATCGGCAACATTTTCTGATTAACGACCTTGTGCTGGTAACTGTCTTCACCGATCATTCCCTATCGGCAATCGGCAACCACCCTTCATCGGCAGTCGGCAACGACCCTTCATCGGCAAATGGCAATGACCCTTCATCGGCAGTTGGCAATGACCCCTCATCGGCAGTTAGCAATGACCCTTCATCGACAGTTGGCAATGACCCCTATCGGCAATCGGCATTAGTAACTTCATAGCTTAAGCTTTTCACCAATTAACCTTTGTCGGCAAGGACCATCCAGTCTCCATCGGCAACACACTTGGCCTTCCCGCGACACTCCCATCGGCAATATTGGCTCATACTTTACCGATGCCGATGGCGAACGGCCGCTGACCAGTCAAACCTTAGCTCATTTGACACGTGCTGAAAAACGGTGTCAACACATGCCCCCCAGTTTCGGGATGTATAATACTTTACGTGCCGAAATTCTCTCCACTGTAGCCGTTGCTGTAGTTGTTATCTCCGAGATAGATGCATAGTTTCCTCGATCTCTGCATGTGGAACTGCAATTTAATAATAAAATCCCTCGACTCTAGCACAAACAGTTGCAGACCACCTCGATCACCGCGCGTATCTACCGCGGGCCTCTCCACATTCCTGCATGGTGTGAAATGGAACCCCAAAGTGCCCCTAAGCAAGCTTATAAAAGTTACCGAGATCAACACTACCTTTTTACCCTGAGCTCATTTTCACTTTCATCTCCCTGCCTTTGTCTTCAACCTCCAGCCGCGCCCCTAAAGAGCACCTGTCTGAGTTCGAGCAATAGTCCTTCTCCGCATTCCAAGGACGAACTGCAAGCACCCTTCAACTTCAATGGCGATCCAAGTCGACATCCCAAAGGTAAGACTCATTCTCCACCCAATCCAACCTCCTTCTGGTCTTTTTCCGCACGAATCTAGATTTATCCCCATTCCTTTTTCTGATTTTCCCCTTCTTTCCTTCGAACCCTAGGAACTGTACAACAAGGTAGTGATTCCACTCGCCGGTTCCACCTTCAGTTGTTTAGGCCCCATGGGGAATCCCGATCCCAGTTTTTTAATCAATGCGGAAACCAATCGGATCCCATTCAGATCTGAATGCTTCAGTTTAGGGTTGTGGAAAGATACCTTCCGCTCATGGCCCAAGCCTGCCAAAGGGTGGAAGAATTGGTATCTTAGGGTCGCTAGGGCGCAGCAAGTTTACTGGCAAGAGCGCAGCTTGGACCAATGTATCAGGCTCTCCATTGCCGATATGGAGAAGAACGAAAACATGTTAATAGCTGCCTCTTATTTCTGGTCGGACACTATGAATGCTTTCTTATTCCGACATGGACCAGCTACCCCCACTCTTGCCGACGTCCACATGCTGACCGGCCTAGACGTCTCTTCTGCCGATACCTTCTCCTTATTCAATAGGAAAGCCGAGCACAGAGTAAACACTCGGAACATCGGCGGTTGGACGGGTTACATTCAAGAATACCAGAAAACAGGATCGGTAAACCAGAGGGAGCATGCCACTTTCCTGAACATGTGGCTGGACAAGTTCATCTTCTATGGCAGAGCAGTTGGACCCACGACCATGCACCTTCCAGCAGCCGAGTTACTTGCCGATGGGACAAGACTTCCCCTAGGCAGATATCTTCTTGGATCGGTATATCACCTTCTCCATCAGGTATTCCAGAAGTTACTGCTAGGTGAACACATCGGCAACCTCGGAGGTCCCTGGTGGTTCATCAACATGTGGCTGAACGCACAGATGCAGAAAGCGCTTCAGTTTGACTTGTTCACCCAACGATCCCCGAGGGACATACCGGAAGATCATCAGTGTGGGGATGACGAATCGGCAACTCGCCCTCCACTCAACTTTGGAGAGGTCATTATAGTGCTGCCAGGGACCGATGCCGATGCGGAGCAATTCGGTCTATTCTTTCAGAAGTTTTACAATGGAATTCCTGCCACAGAACGGCTCTGGTGGCCATATGCCGATGAAGACAACCAGTTCCCACTATTATTTAACCTTACCGATGGGAATGTGCCTGAGAACCAGATAATTATGAAGGCCAGCATCACTCCCCGAGCTATTCCAGTGAACATCTTCGGTTCGGGAAAGAATGCCCCTCCATCATTTGAATTCTACTACCCATCGGTAGCGGCGAGACAGCTGGCGTTCGGTCAACTGCCAATCAAGCTTTGTTACTCCAAGGTAGTGAAGCCGAGGTAGACATTCTCCAGTGCTCTAGACTGGAACAAGGTTGTCAACCTTCCTCCAAATGCCGATGTGTCAGACCTTGATCTGTCCTCTTGGTCACCAACCTCCTTTATTACAAATGAGTACAAGTCTTGGTGGCAAGAATGGAGGTGTCAACTGTTTGCGAAATCATCGCACTATTATCGGCACATGATTGACACCGATCATATCATCCTCGACGACGCAGTAAGTTTTCATTCCGATGTATTCCTTACTTTACTTCCACCATCGGTATTTAACCTTCTTGCGGTTGACAGGCTGATGATCCGATTCCTCCGATGAGCAGGAGCGGCAAGCCCTTCAAACTCCGAATGATGAGTCCCGTATCACTCATCGGTAACAAGGCTCCCACATTAGCTGCCTTCACTCCTCAACAGGTACCCACATCGACACCTGCAAAAGCCAAGGCTATATTGGCCGCTGCTGCTGCCCTGACGCAGGTGTTTGCAGTAAACTCATCTTCACTCATACCGATTATATACTGTTTAATCGGCAACATTCACTTTGTATAACTTGCATTGAATATTTTCAGGCTATGAGGTCATCGGCAGCTGCTCCAAGCAGACAATCACCTCCATGTTCAGCTGCCGATTCCCCCCAGTCGTCGAAACGGGCTGGATCCCCTGCTGCTGCGCCAAAGAAGAAAAAGCGCTTGAGGCTGGCTAGCCCTTCTTCGCCATCGGCACAAGTCGCACCACCAACCGTTGGCGCGCCGTCGGCAGAAACTCCATCGGCTCCTATCCCAGATCAGCCGATGGACGACGTCCTCGGTCAAGATACAGTTCCATCCACTGCAGCAGCGGAGGCAGCATCGGCATCGGCACCGTCAGCCGAAACTCCCGATGAAGAAACACCCGCAATGGCAGCGGTGGCATCGGCATTGGCACCGTCAGCCGAAGTCCCTGATGAAGAAACACCCGTAATGGCAGCGGCGGCATCGGCATCGGCACCGTCAGCCGAAGCTCCTGATGAGAGAACGGCGTCGCCGCCATAGGAACCAGGCACTACATCGGAAGCGACGCCAGCAACAACATTACCAGCACCGACAGCGCCAAGTGCTTCCCTGATGGGAGTTCCTTTACCGTCAACTGCCGCCACTCTTCAGGATGAAGCTGGACCGTCCACCATGCCGAGCCCTAGGCAAGAGATTCACTTCAAGATGGTAAGTTAATCACTTAAGAATCCCAGTATAATCTTTCGATCGGCATATTTTAACCTCTCTGTTTTCAGGCCCAAGATTCTCCAGATAGTCTTTTCTTCTTCAGCATCAACCCGCAAGATGAAGATGGACGCCAAGGCCTCCTCCAAGCAGACAGCCTGTTCTCCTTCTCAGTCGACATACCCGATGATGATGAGGAAGAAGAGAGCTCTGTCCCAGCTCTATCGACAGAGATCAAGACCAAGCTCGAAGCACACGTCCCAGCTCGTTCAGGACTCATCAGCAGCAAGGGTTGCTTTCAAAGATATCCAAGGCCATCTCCCCGCCGATACGGCAGAAATCCTTCTCCAAGTAACCTTCCTTGACATCAAGCAAGTCCAGCACCAGCGGCTTTCCCGTCGCATTGCCGATAGGGCCGCCCAATCCAAGAGCGAGGAAGAGAAGCTTAAGTTCAAAAATATTGCCGATGAAAAGCACAAGGGCATCGGCCAGGCAGAAGTCTCTATCAATGGTCTTGATCAAGAAATCACCCGGCTATCGGCCAAGAAAGAAGAGCTGTTGGCCGAGTTACAGAAGGTTGAGGAGGACCTGACTGCAACCAACCAACAGAAAACCCAATTATCCGATACCATCAGGGTTCTACAACAAGAGAGGGACCAGAATGCCCGACAAGCCATCTTGTGGAAGAAGAAGATCAAGCCGGTCGAGGGCTCTGCCGATGCTGACGCCAAGGAGATGGACGAGATAGAACAGATTCACCTGCGTACGATATCAGCCATTCACTCCTTGCTGTAATCCGTTTGTCGTCTCAGCAAAAATGTAACTTTGATACTTAATTCTGGGCCTTGTAATATAACGTTTACACGTTTTTACCGATGTATTATAATTTTTCCTTTCATCGGCATCCAAACGAGCTCACCATACGTCAACTTCTTCGAGGGTTTCTGGAATGTACGCATTGCTAGGGGCAAACTGTCTTATCCGATAAGGACTCGATTAGGAAACCACTTCCAGGCCTAGAATTCAATTCCGACTGGTAAAATCAATCTCTATGCGAGTACCATCGACAAACCCGTTCACCCAGTCATCAGCAATCATTACTGACACCATAATTTATCGAATCGGCTAAAATCCTGAGTAATCCCAACTTTTTAACAGACCCTGGTATTTAGCCCGATCGTAACAATAATCGGCAACGAGGCTTCATACTTCCATCGGATAAAAATTAGGACAATGCCGATAGACCCGCCAAAGAATACAAGGAGTAACTACCAGAACGCGTGCACCACACACTTAGTCAGCGTACGTAAGCGCGGCAGAATCATTCTTACAACCATCTTCTGGCAGTTAACGAATTCATCGGCAGTATGGCGTCTCATACACAAACCATCGGGAGGTGCCCCCAAGTATAATAATTGAAATCGCCAGTTTGCCGAGCGTGGCCTTCAGGCCAACAGGTCCAAGATTGACCCCGGTTAGACCATCGGCAAAATATTGCCGTCTGCCGATGGGTCTCCGTCCTTGCGCTTTGGCCTCCACTGCTTTTTCCTTGAAGGAACTTCAGCGCCATATAAGTCATTACGACACTCTCGCTGAATTCTCCTTTTCTGGGCCTTCGTTAGACCCTTGGGACACCACTGAAGGGGCCTGGTTTTCCAGACGGGTTGGTGTCGTCTCTCATGGTTTGCATCGGCCCCTTTCCTGATGTTTGAATCTCTGGAGGACACTTCCTCATCGGGCGTTCTTGCCTTGATCTGCTCCTTGTTCTCTTCTTCAGCGAACCTGCCAAGCCTACTATGGGCACTAAGCTTGCCCCCCGGTCGGTCATGAACCGACTTCTTCTCTCTGAGTGGCTCGGCGTACCTGGATGTCCGATCATCAAAACAAGGTTTCTTACTTAACCGATCAGCAGTGTAATACCCGTTGCATTCAGGACAGTTATCGGTAGTAGGCAGCTTGATGCCTTCCTCCCAACAGTAAATGAAGAAGGGACACCTCCAGTGGTCTTTCTGCCGAAGCCATTCCTGGAGCTCCTCTTCCTGCCGATATCGCTCTTCACGTGATTGCCGATACGTTTTCCTTGGCCGTTGGTGAGTGATCACAGCGCCAGAAGCCCTGTTACCTTTATCGGCAACCCTCTCGCCTTTCTTGCCATCGGCAAACATTTCTACATCACGTTTAGCCACTTGATGATCAGGATCTACTGATGCACTCTTCCTGACAGCATCCGATGTCAGCACCTTAGTTTTTCCACTGGTTTCTACCATATTATTTGGAAACGGATGCTGATTAATTTCCACCGGTTTCTAGACTTTAGGATTCTTAAATTGGATTCGTCCAGAATCAATCTCTGACTGCAACTGCTGCCTGAACACTTTGCAGTCATTGGTACTATGAGAAGTTGCGTCATGCCACTTATAGTACCTGGTTTCCTTGAGTTCCTCGGCGATGGAACTACTTGATTAAGGGTCAGCTTAATCCGCCCTTCCTGAAGTAATAAGTCAAATATCCCATCGGCCTTCGTGACATCGAAGGTGAACTTTCCAGTCCTTTTCTGGTCGAACGCACAAGGTACCGGCTCCTCATCTTTCACCCATTCAACAGTGCCGACGTTCACCTCCTCATTTGACTCGGAGTTCCCCTGCCCAACGAAAAGCACCTTTGCACTCCAAGTCTCCTCAGGCTCGAATGATTTAACATCCTGATCGGCCTCTGTGATGTCAAAGGTGAATGTTTCAAATTCAGCAACACCGATACTCGGCCCTTTGTCCGAATTTGAGTCTTCTATTTTCTTGGTAAAAAGCACTTCCGTGTCTTGATCTTGCTGATGTACAGACTCACTAACCAGTGGAGCAGGTCGATGCACCTCTTCATATCTCTGTGATGAATAAGCTGGAGCAATCGACATATCTGCAGCGGCAGTCTGTTGAATATTGCACGTCGGTTGATTGGCCGATGGGCCACCCTGGACGTCCACTAGTTGAGTAAGTTGATATACTTCATATCCCTGTGGCGAACAAGTCGGGGCAACCGATACATCAGTAGCGCCAATCTGTCGAATATTGTGCATCGGCTGATTAACCGACGAGCAATTCTGGACGCCTGCCGGCTGAGTAGGTTGATCTATCTCTCCAGGTCTTGACGTCAAAGTATTTGAGATGATTAGCACGTGCACATCGCTAGTCATGATAACATCATACATCGGCTGTGTCGCTGATGAGTAATTTTGCGCAGTTGCTAGCCTGTGTTGTGACGTTATATTTATTGCATTCATCGGTTGCTGTACCGATGTCTTATTGTACGCTTTTTCCTGCGAGTATTGCAGTGTAGTATTTATCGGTTGATGTACCGATACTTCATTCGGAAGACTCGCTGGGTGCCACGGAACTCCTGCCACTTGGTGTTCAGGCTGTACAACTTGTTGCTGAACCGGTAATCGGCCGATCCAACCTGCATTAGAGGTCATCGGCGCATGACTCACCGATGGCGGATAACTAGCTGACTCTTGCAGCCCCTGTACACTCGGATGATAACCTCGACTTGCGGGTACCCTAGGCTGAGCAGCTATTGCCGATACAGACTGATTGATGCTCGGCATGCTTTGTTGCATCGGCCAAACATTTGCCGATGGCTGATAGCCAACTGACTCTTGCAACCCTTGCACTCTTGGATGATAGTTTTTATCTATAGGTACCATGGGTTGAGCAGACATGGCCGATGCAGGCTGATTGACACTCAATATGCCTTGTTGCATCGGCTAAGAATTCGCCGATATAGGCTGATTAACTATTGGTACGTCTTGTTGCGTCGGCCAAGCATTTACTGATAGTTGATAACCGGCTGATGCTCGTTCTTGTTGCACCCTTGGATGATCGCTTGGACTCATGGGTACCACCACTTGAGCAGTCATCGCCGATACAGAATGATTGACCATCGGCATACCTTGTTGCATCGGCCAAGAAGTTGTCGATGGCTGATAGCCAGCTGATGCCTGTCGTCCTTGTGGCGCTAGATAATTAACAGCATAGCTACCTTGATTATCAGGTGTTCCAGTTTGAAGAACCATTGCCGCCATGGGTTGACTTGCCACTGCTGGGCCTTGTTGTATCGACAAATGACTTGCCGATGGTTGGGCGTACGGCCCTCTGGGTATTTCTGTTTGTAGACTCCCTGTTGGCAACTGCACCGTTGGAGAAGATGTAGTATAATGCATCATTGGAACCATCGGGTGTCTAGAAGTTGCCGATGCCATGGGATTCTTCCACCCTGCATGGTTATCTTGGACCAATCTGGAATCAGCAGATAGACTTGGAGACATACCGTATCCCTAGCAGTCGGCTGAAGTTGGCTAATTCGGGATCGCGGGTCCAGACATTATTGAAGCCACCAGATTTGTGTTCATCTGAGTAGTGCTTGTTGGGCTTAATCTTGGTGGCGCGATCTCATCGGCAGACCGGCTCATAGTTGGTGTAAACACCCTTGGAACCGCCGATGGAGTCGCAATAAATGCCGATCCGAGCTGACGATACTTTGGACCAACATGATATGGTTCCTGTCCCCTAAAAGCTTGCTTAACAGCATTGCACACGGTATCGGACAGCACGCTGGATTGGTTAATTAATACCTCATTAGATGCATAATTAACTGTATCTTGTACTTTACCAGGATCGGCGTAGAAAGTAGTCTGCTGTGGCGACGGCGGATCATGCTTCTGTACTGCTTCGCCGATCCCATTTAGGCTGAAGGATCTAAGATATAAGCGCTTGTACTCCTCCATTGCCTGCTCTAGAGCCTGTTTCTAATGGCCTGTCAGATCTGCTGTGGAGACTTCAATAGCACTCCTTGGGTTAGTCATGACAAATATGTATAATTTATATAATCGGGTCCCACCGGATGTGCCAAAAGAGGTGTTGACACAAAAAGCGTCAGGATTTGCGAACACCTCGGGCTATTACCCAAAGCTCGGTATTCCGGAGGCGTGCCAGTCGATTTGACCAATCAATCGACAAGGATGATAACTAGAACAAAACTGAACGAGACGACAGCGATGCGCCCGGACGTCAAGGCTCAGATTGATCAAGGATAACTAGAGCAGAGCAGAACGAGGCAAACAACGATGCGCCCGGAATGCCAAAGCTCAGAGATACTCCCATGCGGAACTTGCAAGGATTTGACGGAGATCAAGGTGATGCAGCCCGTCGAAGCTTGAAGAACTCGTTGAAAAGCTATAACTAATGCAACAAAGGTAAATTGCGATAAAAAGTAGAATAAGATAAAATTGGTTTGTTTTTTATTGGATTGATTGTCTTTTCCGTAGTCCTCAGGCACGTATTTATACTCCCGCATGGAGAGTTGTACAAGAACACGACTCATATCCTTCCTAAAACAAACTCCTATCTTTAAGGAAACTGACTCACGCTGGAGTCGGATCTAAAACAATAATATTTATTTTCCTAAACAAACACGCCTATTTTAAAGGAAAACAAACGACTCATGCAAGAGTCGGACTCAAATTACCATAATAATAATACTGGTACAAAACACCAGTTTCCTTACACTTCTCTTCGATGGAAACTTTCCATCGGCAGATCCCTTCAATCTACGCCTTCCTTCTTTGACCACTGGTAGCCTTCTGCTGATATCAAACGCTAAATCACGCCCATCGGCATCGGCAATACTCCCCCGATCGGCAATCGACAACATTTTCTGATTAACGACCTTGTGCTGGTAACTGTCTTCACCGATCATTCCCTATCGGCAATCGGCAACCACCCTTCATCGGCAGTCGGCAATGACCCTTCATCGGCAGTTGGCAATGACCCTTCATCGGTAGTTGGCAATGACCCCTCATCGGCAGTTGGCAATGACCCTTCATCGGCAGTTGACAATGACCCCTCATCGGCAATCGACATTAGTAACTTCATAGCTTAAGCTTTTCACCAATTAACCTTTGTCGGCAAGGACCATCCAGTCTCCATCGGCAACACACTTGGCCTTCCCGCGACACTCCCATCGGCAATATTGGCTCATACTTTACCGATGCCGATGGCGAACGGCCGCTGACCAGTCAAACCTTAGCTCATTTGACACGTGCTGAAAAATGGTGTCAACACCCATGAGAAGCTTGAGAGAACTCACTACAAGCTTGAAAAAGCTCACTCCTCCCTCCTTGAACAAAACAAGGATAAGGTTGTGGCATCATGTGATATTGGAGTCACTTGTGATATTCTTGATGAATCATTTTTCACTCCTATCATTGTCACCCCAACCAAAACACAATGTAGCACATCCACTAGTGAGAGCTCAAAGGTTGATGCTACACTTGTGAGTGAAAATGAAAAATTGAAAAATGATGTTAATGAACTCACTCATGCTTTGAGTAAGGCATATGGTGGAGATGCCCGCTTGCTAAAGTGCTTGGGTAGCCAAAGATTTTCCCACTACAAAGAGGGATTGGGCTATACCCCCAAGAAAGGCAAGGCCGCCTTTGTAACTCCAAAGCCTAGCTTTGTGAGAAGCAATGGTCGGTATTGCAATAGTTCCAAGCAAGTGGGGCATGTTGACCAATATTGCAAACTTAACATGAGCCAAATAAAGTTTGCTAAATCTACCTCCATGCATTTTGATTCATGTTACATGCTTACCAAAGGGAGAGATGGTGTAAAGGCTAAGTATGTTGGCACACCCATTGTTGGCCCAAAGAAGAAGGCTATTTGGGTGCCAAAATCCTTGGTCACTAACTTTGGATGACCCAAACAAGTGTGGGTACCTAAGAAGAACTAATTTGTTTTGTAGGTAAATTACAAAGCCAGAGGAAGGCATTGGGTGCTTGATAGTGGGTGCACTCAACACATGACCGGGGATTCTAGAATGTTCAAATCAATCAACTCCAACACCAATGATGGCATTGATAGTATTACTTTTGGTGATAATGGCAAGGGCAAGGTCAAGGGTCTTGGTAAGATTTCAATATCCAATGACTTGAGCATATCAAATGTCTTGCTAGTTGAGAGCTTGAACTTCAATTTGCTATCCGTGGCTCAATTGTGTGATCTTGTATTCAAATGCATATTTGGGGTAGATGATGTTGAGATCATTAGTGTTGATGGTTCAGACTTAATCTTCAAGGGCTTTAGATATGAGAATCTCTACCTAGTTGATTTCAATGCTAGTGAAGCTCAATTATCAACTTGCTTGCTCACTAAATCAAGTATGGGTTGGTTATGGCATAGAAGACTTGGTCATGTTGGCATGAAGAAATTGAATAGATTGATCAAGCATGACTTAGTGAGAGGCTTGAAAGATGTTGTGTTTGAGAAGGACAAACTTTGTAGCTCTTGTCAAGCCGGCAAACAAGTTGGTAACACCCATCCCAAGAAGATCATGATGAGCACTAGTAGAGCATTTGAGTTGTTGCACATGGATCTATTTGGACCAACTACATACACTAGCATCGGTGGGAACAAGTATGGATTTGTGATAGTGCACATCTTACAAGATACACTTGGGTATTCTTTCTCAATGACAAGAGTGATACATTTGCCACCTTCAAATCTTTTGTCAAGAGATGTCACAATGAGTTTGAAACTACCATCAAGAAAGTGAGAAGTGACAATGGAAGTGAATTCAAGAATACAAGAGTTGATGAGCTATGTGATGAGCTTGGAATCAAGCATCAATTCTCGGCCAAGTACACTCCACAATCAAATGGCTTTGTTCAGAGGAAGAATAGAACATTGATTGATATGGCAAGGTCTATGCTTAGTGAGTACAATGTGAGTCACTCCTTTTGGTCCAAAGCTATCAACACCGCTTGCTACTCTAGCAACCGGCTATATTGTCACCCATTGATGGAGAAGACACCATATGAGCTATTGAATGGAAGAAAGCCCAACATTGCATACTTTAGAGTCTTTGGGTGCAAATGCTACATCTTGAAGAAAGGCACAGGACTTGGGAAGTTTGACAAGAAATATGATGAAGGGTTCTTACTTGGTTACTCAACCACAAGAAAAGCCTATAGAGTATGGAATTCGGCTAGTGGTATACTTGAGGAGGTTCATGATGTTGAATTTGATGAAACCAATGGCTCACAAGATGATCATGAGAATCTAGAAGATGTGAGTGGATCTCAATTGGCTAATGCAATGAAGAACATGGATATTGGTGACATTAGACCAAAGCAAGTAATTGACATAGAAGATGACAAAGATCAAGTGCTCAACTCACCTCATGTGCAAGCTAGTAACTCTCTAGTGCAAGATCAACAAGTTGCTAGTTCATCTCAACCAAGTGCAAGCAATCAAGTTCCAATCCTCCAACCGACCAACATTGCAAGAGATCACCCCATTGATCAAATAGTTGGTGATATTACAAGTGGTGTGCAAACAAGATCAAGATTGACATCCTTTTGTAAATACTATTCCTTTGTGTCATCCATAGAGCCTGCAAAAATTGAAGAAGCCTTACAAGATGTTGATTGGATCAATGCTATGCATGAAGAACTCAACAATTTCACTAGAAACCAAGTTTGGGAACTAGTTGAAAGACCCAAGAACTACAATGTGATTGACACAAGATGGGTATTTAGAAACAAGCAAGATCAAGATGGTATAGTTGTGAGAAACAAAGCAATATTGGTAGCTCAAGGTTACACACAAGTTGAAGGTCTTGACTTTGGAGAAACTTATGCACCGATTGCAAGATTAGAGGCAATTAGAATTCTATTGGCCTATGCATGTGCACACAACATCAAGCTATACCAAATGGATGTGAAGAGTGCTTTCTTGAATGGATACATCAATGAGCTAGTATATGTTGAGAAACCTCCCGGATTTGAAGATGACAAGAAGCCCAACTATGTGTACAAGTTGAGAAAGGATTTATATGGCTTGAAGCAAGCACCTAGAGCATGGTACGAAAGATTGAGGGATTTCCTCTTATCCAAAGGGTTCATCATGGGGAAGGTTGATACTACTCTCTTCACCAAGAAGCTTGGCAAGGATCTATTTGTGCTCCAAATCTATGTGGATGACATCATATTCGGTTCAACCAATCAAGATTTTTGTGAAGAATTTGGCAAGATGATGGCAAATAAGTTTGAAATGTCAATGATTGGTGAACTTAGCTACTTCCTTGGTCTCCAAATCAAGCAATTGAAGAATGACACCTTTGTGAGTCAAGGCAAGTACATCAAGGATATGATGAAGAAGTTTGGCTTAGAAGAATCTAAAGGCATTAGCACTCCAATTGGAACTAATTGACATTTGGATAGTGATGCTAGTGGCAACATGGTGGATCAAAAGTTGTATCGGTCTATGATTGGAAGCCTACTCTATGTGACCGCTTCTAGGCCGGATGTGATGTTTAGTGTATGCATGTGTGCAAGATTCCAAGCCTCTCCAAGAGAAAGTCACTTGAAGGCTACAAAGAGGGTATTGAGGTACTTGAACCATACACAAGATGTTGGATTGTGGTATCCCAAGGGGTCTAACTTTGAGTTGATTGGATATTCGAACTCCGACTATGTGGGATGCAAGATTGATAGAAAGAGCACATCGAGCACATGTCAAATGCTAGGCATGTCACTTGTATCTTGGTCATCAAAGAAGCAAAATAGTATGGCACTCTCTACCGCCAAAGCCGAATACATAAGCACGGGAAGTTGTTGTGCTCAATTGCTTTGGATGAAGGCAACATTGAATGACTATGGAATCAATTTCAAGCAAGTGCCATTGCTATGTGACAATGAAAGTGCGGTGAAGCTAACCAACAATCTAGTTCAACATTCAAGAACCAAGCACATTGATGTGAGGCACCACTTCATAAGGGATCATCAACAAAAAGGTGATATCAAGATCACAAGTGTTGGTACCAATGATCAACTTGCCGACATATTCACCAAGCCATTAGATGAGAAGAGGTTTTACATGCTAAGGAATGAATTGAACATTCTTGATTATTCAAACATGTGTTGATGCACCCCTCTTATATGACATGCCTCTCCTTTGAGCAAAGCAAGGTACAAGTTGATTGACATGTCATTCATCCTCTATTAGGACTTGTTAGTGCATCTAGACATCAACTCATTAGTATCATTCATGAAAAACCAAATGAATTTGATGCTTATATGGTACCACTATTGCTTCTATGCTTGATTTGATCTAGTGGTAGCATATGACATGTTTGTGGGCTTGCTATCCTAGTGCTTGATCTAGACTATGACCTTCAATTGGTTAACTCAACATGGGCAAGATAACCATTCTAAGATGTGTGAAGAAGCTTGTTCATGGTTTAAACTAAGTTATCTATATTGAATAAGTAATCTAGACTGAGCCACAACTAAGCTTCTCTCCAATAATCAACTCTTTGAGCACATATTTTATGATAATAGATGACAAAGGGGGAGAAGTAAGTAGTAAGACAAAAAGAAAAATATTGAAATTTTTTGAAAATGAAAAGCACACAAGTAGGGGGAGCAAGCCTATGAATAAGTTGTTGCATATCTTTGTACATTCATAAGTGCTTGCTTGCATATGTTCTTACATTCATGATACGCTTGTGTGGTGAATGCTAGAAACTAGATTGACTTGATGCTTGAAGTACTAGTATGCTTAGATCTTTCCAAATAGCATCTTTTCAAGTGGTAGTATTTCAAGTGGTTTCTAGGCATTCATGGTGCTAAGGATGGTTTCATATTGCACTCTGATTGGTATCACGCTTCAAAGGTCCATCCTACACACCTTAGCATCATTTGGTAGCATACACTCTCCCACAATTCCTATTCATGCATATGTGATCAAAATGAACCAAACTCATATATCACATATGTAGGGGGAGCTAATACTACCAAAGTGAATTTTTCATCATATATATTCTTTTATGAAAGGTTGTCATCAATTACCAAAAAGGAGGAGATTGAAAGCCCAAGTTTGGTTTTGGTTAATTGATGAAACCTATGGACTAACTCTATGACTAAGTGTATGATCAAGATAGGGTGATCCAACATGTGAGATGGAGCATTGTGCATGATCATGGTGATTGATGGATCAAGTGCTCCATGGACTATGGAAAAGAAGAAAGAGAAAAAAAAATGGCCCAAGGCAAAGGTATATTATAGGGGCATTTTTGGTTTAGTGATCAAGACACTATAGAGAGTGTGATCACCTTTAGGATAGATAGCCGTACTATCAAGAAGGGAAAACTCGTTTCGATTGTGGTTATCATGTGCCACTAGGTTTGCATTGCATGCTTAATTAAAATGAACCTAAGTGACACGAAAATAGAATTAAATCCAAGATAATTCAAAGAAAAGGCTAACATAGGTGAACAAGAGATGGATCACAAGGTGTTAGTACATGAAAGCTTGGAGAAGAAGAGGCGGCTCGGTCTAACACTCAGAAGGGCTCCGGACGCAGGGTCCGGACGCTGGCAAGACACGGTCCGGACCAATGGAGATGCGACCGGAGGCTTACCCTAGCTCTCGGACTTTCTGGACAGGAGGTCCGGACGCTGATGAAGGTCCAGACATAGGCACCGGACAACCGTCCGGATGTTTTGGAGGCTCTGGATGCTCTCTGCGTAGCGACTAGACGCTAAGTATGGTCTAGACGCAGAGCATCGGACGCGCGTCCGGAGTAAATGCGCTCTCTGGATGATCTCTGAGTTGGATCCGGACGCAAGAAAAAGAAGCACCGGACGCTACTGTTTCATAGGTCTAGAGGCGACGTGGCGGCTCCCTGTGAAGGCGCGAACGACGTTTTTCAAACTGCAGGGCGACCGGACACAGGCGCATTGGTCCGGACACCCAGCTTCACGCGTCCGGATGGCGCGTCCGGACTGGAGACAGAGGCTTTGCAGCTCTGCTGGTGATGGGTCCGGACGCTATCAATGGTCCGGACACTAGGCAAAAACAGCGTCCGGACTGGCACAGAAAGGCAGGATAAAAGGGCCAAACAGCTAGATTTTGATGGAAGGCTATATATATGTTTTGGCTCGCTCAAGGAGCACACTCTTGCACCTCCCATTCATTCTCACTCATTGTGCTTGCTTGAGAAGCCCCCAAACTCATCTCTCTTTGCTTGTGTTGCTAATTCATGAGAGTTTGAGTGAACCAAGTGCTTGATCATTGCATTGCATCTTAGTGGCACTTGGTCATCATCATCGCGCGGGATTTCTTTTTATTCTTGGTGTTTGCCAACACCTAGACGGCTTGGCGATTGAGGAGAGGCTTCGGCATGTGTTGGTGATTGTTCGTGGCCGGCTTCATCGATTGTGATAGGGCTTGTACCCACCTCGGCGGAGCGCCAAAGGGTAACTCTAGTGGATTGCTCGTGTCATTGAGTTACTCTCATTTGGGTCGTTTCTTGTGGCGCCCGGGTAGTGGGCTTGGCTTGTGAATTACCAATTAGCCACCGAAACACCACTTGAGTAGTCGACACAACGGGGACTAGCTTGGTGGCAACCAAGTGAACCTCGGGAGAAAAATCATCGTGTTCATCTTGCTCCCGGCTACTCATTGGTTTTCTTTGTGATTGGCTCTCTATATTGACATCCATACATCACAAGGCATTGGTATATCTCTTGCACTTATCTTTCTTATCTTGCCTAGTTAGCTTGCTAGTTAGTTTCTCTTGTTAGTTGTTGCTGCTAGCTTGAACTAAGTGCCTTAGGTTCTTGCTATTGCTTGTTAGGCACTTAGCTAACTAGAATTGCATTGGATAGGTGGCTTCGCACCCGTAGTAGAGCTAGAGCAAAAAGCTTCGCTTAATTATCATCTAACCTTTTGCTCTAGTGATTTGTAGATTTTTTATTAGGCTATTCACCCCCCATCTAGCCATCTAGGACCTTTCAATCCGCCAATCAATTTGAGTGAAATTCGTAGTTTCCTAGGTTTGGCAGGATACTACAAGAGGTTCATCGAAGGGTTTTCAAAGCTAGCTAAACCAATGACAGCCCTCTTAGAGAAAAATGCCAAGTTTGTGTGGTCGGAAAAATGTCAAACAAACTTCGAGGAGTTGAAGAAGAGGTTGATAACAGCCCCAGTGCTGACACTACCAGATCTGAACAAGAGTTTCTCAATCTACTGTGACGCCTCTCGCCTAGGCCTTGGATGTGTGCTTATGCCAGAAGGGAAAGTTGCGGCATATGCATCAAGACAGTTGAGGAAGCATGAGTTTAATTACCCTACTCATGACTTAGAATTGGCAATAGTAGTACATGCTCTAAAGATATGGAGATATTATCTAATTGAGCATAAGAGTGATATCTATACAGATCATAAGAGTTTGAAATATATTTTCACTCAGATAGATCTGAATCTGAGATAGCGTTGCTGGCTAGAGCTGATCAAAGATTATGAGTTGGAAGTGCATTATCATCCAGGTAAGGAAAATGTAGTGGCTGATGCACTTAGCAGGAAGACTTATGCTAATGCGTTAAGAATGAAGCTTATGCCCGTAGGATTGCATGCTGATGTGGAATATCTTAACTTGGGATTTACCATTAATACCATAGAGATGACCATAGAGCCCACTTTAGAGCAAGAGATACGTAAGGGTCAATTGGAAGATCAAAGTCTGAAAGATATTGCGGAGAATATAGTGCTAGGGAAAGCACCAGGCTTCAGGATGGATGATGATGGTACATTGTGGTTTGGGAAGAGAATATGTGTTCCCAAAGTGAAGTCTATCCGTGATGCCATACTTCAAGAAGCACATGATTCTGCTTATCTATACATCCTGGAAGTACCAAGATGTACCTAGATCTAAAAGAGAAGTATTGGTGGTATGGATTAAAAAGGGATGTAGCAGAATATGTACCCTTATGTGACACATATCAAAGGGTGAAAGAAGAACACCAAAGACCTACCGGTTTACTTCAGCTAATGAAAATACCTGAGTGGAAATTGACTTTCAGTACGACATATCACCCTCAGACTGATGGACAAACAGAAAGGACAAACCAAATCCTAGAAGATATGTTGAGAGCATGTGCACTACAACATGGTGCCAGTTGGGACAAGAGTTTACCTTACACTGAGTTTTCATACAACAATGGCTATCAGAATAGTCTTAAGATGGCACCATATGAATCTCTATACGGACGCAAGTGCAGAACTCCTTTATTCTGGAACCAAACCGGAGTGACTCAAGTGTTTGGACCAGATGTTCTTCGAGATGCAGAAGAGCAAGTAAGAAAAATTAGAGACAATTTAAGAGTTGCACAATCCCGACAAAAGAGCTACGCAGACACCCGCAGAAGGGGTCTGTCATTCGAGATTGGAGATTATGTGTTTTTGAAAGTGTCTCCAATGAGAAGTGTAAAGAGGTTCAATATGAAAGGAAAGCTAGCTCCAAGATATGTTGGACCTTTCAAAATTCTCGAGAGAACCTGAGAATTTGTCAGGGGTACATGATGTATTCCATGTGTCTCAATTGAAGAAGTGCTTAAGGGTACCCGAGGAGCAGATACCTCTTGAAGAGCTTACTATAAAGGAAGATCTCACATATGAAGAGTACCCGATAAGGATCTTAGAAATAGCAGAAAGGCTCACCAGGAGCCGTTTTATAAAGATGTGCAAGGTTTAGTGGAACCGGTACACTGAAGACGAGGCTACTTGGGAAAGAGAAGAAGACCTGAGAAAGTCTTACCCATAGCTGTTCGAGTAAGTTCGTCTGAATCACGAGGATGAGATTCCTTTTAAGGAGGTAGATTTGTAACACCCAAAATCTTGCTTGCATTTGAAATAGCTAAAATGATTTATTAGTAAATTGAGTGAGCATATAATTTAAGAAATAAGATGTTTTATAGAATTGAAATTAGCTCTTAGATTAGTAACATGAATGTGCATACATGCTGTTGCATAATTTTTATTGTGATGATTGAGTTGCAAAACAAAAATTTGGATGAATTCAAATTTGATTTGAAAACAGTTTTGGAAAACTTTGAAAAAGAAAAGAGAAAAGGAAAAACTCTCTCTCCCTCCCTTTCGTGCTTCAGGCCAAAGGCCCTGTCCAGCAGCTGGCTTTCCATCTCTCTCTTTCTCTCTTGTTGGCCCGCTTGCGCACCTTTCCTCTGCGCGGCACAGCAGGCCGGCGAGAGCCCTGCAGTGCGCAGCGCAACTCCCTTCCTTCTCTCTCTCTGCCGCTTGGACCTAGCTGTCGGCGCCTTCCCCTACCTCCCGCACCGTTCGGACGCGAAGCGCAGCGAGCCGCAACCACCCGTGCGTCGCCCCGCTCCCACTCCCTCACGACTCGGCCACAACGTCGAAACTGACCCCGTACACCCCGTGCTTCCTCTCCAGTGCTTCAAAGAGGAGCGTAGACCCCGTTTTTCCCTTTTCGCGTTCCTCTGTTCCCCGCAAGCGCTGTGCCGCCTAGCTCTGCAGCATCGCCGTCTCTGCAGCGTCGACGTCGCAGTTCTTCGCCGAAGGACCGCCGCTGTGGTAAGCTTCGTGCCGCACCGTTTTCTTCCTGGGGACGCCTAGCGCCTAAATCCTTTTCTGGAATTTCATGCCCGTGGCCATTGAACCCCGCCGGCAGGAACCCTCTGCTCGCCGACCACCGTTGCACGTCGACCATCTGCTCCAGAGTCAGCAACTTTCCGTTCGTTTTGCGGTGAGCTGCGTTATCCTTTCCTCCTCCCTCTCACTGTTTGGTCTCTCATCGTCACGTCGGCTTGTGCAGTCACGACGCCGCCGTGCACGTTCGTCGCGGATCGCCATTCCCACGACGTCGAGTTCCCCGAGCCATCCTCGTCCGCATTCCTTGCCTCGGTAAGATTCGCCTTACTCCACTCTCCCTTCCCGAGCCTTCAATTTGGTGAATCGAGGTCCTAGCCCCTCCATCCGCATGCACCGTACGCCGCCGGTCACGGTTTCCGCGGCGTTCGTCATTCTCCCCCTCTCCGCGTTCAATTAGTGCCACCATGATGATCGCGGTGATCTCCTCTAACTCCCTCTGCCCTCGCCTAGTTGAACCGTGGCCTCTTGGTCGTGTCCTGTGCAAGCAGCACGCCATCGGCCATGGCGTCCCATGGAGACGCCTCTCTCCTTCATCCCTGCCTTCAACCGTTAGCATAGTTGCGTTCGTTTCGTCTTCCTCTCTGTGCCCATGGTCTTGGATTTTGAAACCGAGGCCGGACGCCCGATTTCCGAGCAGTCCGGCGAGGTCCTCTGTGGCCGGCCATGGCAGCCACCGTGCTAGCCTTCCCCTCCGGCAGCCGAACCTTCTCTCTCCCTCCTTGTTTAATCTCAGCCGTCCGATCTCCAATCTGTGGACGAGATTAGAACATACCCCTTCGTGGTTCTTTTGTTAAAGAGACCCTGCTATTTCTTGAAACAAACCCGCAGTCCCTGAGTTCAAATGAATACAGAGAAATAATAAAATTCATTTTATTTCGAAATCAGTTCAAATTAATTTCAGATTTGCCATCCATTTTGAAATGCTTATAAAATTTGTGTTTTAACTCCGATTTGAACGATTCGAATTGCGTTAGTTTCGTAATGAAATTATCTACATGTTAAACCCATTGTTAGTCCTGTTTCGAACATTTAAATTTCCAGGTTAAGTTGAATTAATGAAAATGCTCTTAGAGAACTAGTTTAATTCATATCTTTCGCGTTATAAATCCGTTTTTCATGAATTTCGCATTGAAATGCTCGTAGCAGTGCGTAGTACCTGTTTATAAACCTTTTATCCCTGTTTACTGTTGCTGGTGTACTGTTCTAATAGTAGCTTTGTTTGCTTTGTATGTATGCAATTGGAATGTGTGTTGTTGCAATGCCGTGGTCGAGTTCAGACGGTGAGGAGTACGGTTGTGAGCAGGAGTTCTTCAACGAACAGCAGGACCAACAGGAGTTTGAGAACCAAGGCAAGTATAGCATGGGATTTACCTTGTTATCCTATTCACCATAATCATGATTATATTTGCATGTGTTTAATTTGATACCCGTAGTATGTTTCCCTAGTGTTGAAACCTTTACCTTAACTCCTATGGGTTATGCATATGGGTAGATGGCTAGTGCAAATACAAATGATACATGATCCCTGCCAAATTTTATAATACTTTGAATGAATTGGTGAACATGTTTATGGCAATTGGAACATAACCCTTTTATAACAATTCACTGTTGGCAAAAGCTGGGTTGGCAAAAGCTAGGATTGACAGTGCAACCGTGAGAGCTACATGGCTCTAACTTTAACTCAGTAATAGGCTCTTTTCTAGCTGGTTAGCGGTTACCCGAAAGGGCGCATTAGGCTCTTGCCGAGCTGGTTATAGTGCGGCCTCTGTCCGTTTGAGCGTAGGTTGTGGTCTTTATGCCACTCGGAAGGGGGGCTCTATTTCCCCTTGCCAATCCTAGCGGTCCTAACTTGTTAGACGAGATTCCATGAAAGGTTTCATAGTGTACCCCGCCCACTCACCTTGGCAGTGTTATGGGAGTAATTAACCCAGGCATTTGGGGCATCACGACTCACGGGCAAAGATGCACAACCTCTGCAGAGTGTTAAAAACTGATATATCAGCCATGCTCACGGATACGAGCGACCCGAAAAACTGACGAATTAATTATAATTAGCTTGATCAACATTTATGTTCCTATTGCCGTTATAATGATGATGTTTATGAATCACTTAACTTTGGCAATGATAAAAGTGGGATCACAAGGGGCTTAAGCATAACTTGATGTTACTTAATAAATAAAACTTGACTAACTAAAAGTGTCAAATGCAGTAAGCCAGTGTCAACCTTTTTGAGCTTCATAACCCCATGTTAGCTTGCTAAGTACGAGGAGTACTTACACTTGTTTTACTTTTCAATCATTTGGATAAAAATTCCAGATGGGTAACAGAAGCCGGAGGCTATGAGGACTATCCTGAAGATTTCTAGGCTTGGTCAACTAGTTGACCTTCCCTGTGAAATGGAGTTCCATGAGAGCTAGTTGTATCTTCCGTTTGCTTTATTTATTTATGTAATGGATCTATGTACGCTATGTATTAAACTCTGTGATTATACTATGTAATTTGTTGACTTATGTTTGGATTGCTTCCTGGGCACACATAATGTTATGCATCCTATTTCTTCCTTGAAATTGGGTGTGACACAAGATCATTATCAAAACCTTTACGCCAATTGTTCTCCCGGCAACGGCACCAAAAATGGTTGTTGACATTCGTTAAGTGCAAAGAGAATATGAAAGATTTCCTCAAGCGCACAGAATATCACTGTAGCATTTTACCGGGAGTATTCTAGGATCGTTATTTATATTTTACCACAGGGAAACAATGTTTAAATAATTCGATAAGTTACCATCATGTATCTACTAACTTAATAAACGAACTAGACTAAAACAGGGGGTAAATGATATTAAAGATAACAATCATCACACACGAGAATCCTAAGATAAATGAATAGATAGCTAAAGTGGGAGGACAACGGGAGAGATCAAAGTTCCTGAATACTTCTCTATTACTTTGGTTCTATGATAATAGGAGATGGATAAATATAGCAATCACACATTAGCACTTCGGGACATCAGAACACTAGCCACGGAAAGGGATGAGAAGGGGTCTAGGAAGCTCCGACTACCATTCTGCGAACACTAACCCTAACGTGGTGGAATACGACCATCAGGTTTGTCACATCTTGAGGCTACCACAACTATCCGTGAGGGTCAGGCGCCACCTCAGGTAACCTCTAGTCTAGACACCATGTCTACACTATTAATTACTACTCTAATTACCTAGTGTAACTAGAGCACTCAATGCGAGCGGAGATCCTATGCTAAAGTATAACAACTATATTAACCAATGATAATATACATAAGTAAATAGAGAAGATAAATACATTAAAGCATAAGTCTTACAAGGATAAGATATATCAGATCGATGAAGATTCCTCCAGAACCGGAGCGCAGCTTCGCTCTCCCTAACTCCCAACTAGAACTAATATACTACATTGGAAAGTCTAGCACTAATTCTCTAGAGTTGAGAGAACATCCTTTCGAGTGACGCCTCTACAACTCTATGATGATGGATTGAATGGGATGCCTCCAGGGGGGTCTACCCCTTTATTTATAGTCTGGTGGGATGCACGACAGCCGTTGGATCAAATTGACTTAACGTAGGGCCGAGATGACTCCTTAGAGGCGGTGGAGGAAGCTTCTAGAAGGCAGCGGCAGGCGGATCCAGGGGGTGCCGCCCGGCATGGGCCTAGGCCGGCCGACCCTCTAGGTGGGCCTCTCGGGCCCCGCTTCCTTCGGGTACCTTCTGGGTCCCTCCTGAGTCTGTTGGAAACTATTTCCCCGCAGATTTATTCCGATATTTTCTCTGATTTGCTTTCCTTTATATGCTTTTCTGGAATAGTCCCTGGAAAATATTGAAACACCAAAACTCGTGAAAATTGTTAATTAAAGCCCTATATTTCTAGATATTATATTTGATTGATCCAATTATCATGTTTATAAATGTATTAAAAGTTGACGCTAACGACCGTCAACAGTGATGAGGGAGTTCGTTAAGCTCTCGGAGGTCACACGGGTTTTGTGATATGAAATGTTGGACTCGGGCCTGTAAAACGTCTTTCGAAGATCGCGCAGTGTAGTTTGATGGAAGAGTTGAGTCCGATGTATGACGCGGGAGATTGTTAGTTTAGTCTCACATCAGTAATTGATAGTGGGGAGCATAATTTGCAAGTAGAGGCAATGCTCATTTACCATGCTAGATTCTTTTTGGTTGAGTTAGGCCTAAGGCCTGGATATGTTGTGGGCACAAGTAAACCTAGGCCTGAGAGGTGCTAGCATGTGGGTATAGTGAGCTATGCCAAAATTCCGTTGCACACTCTAATATTCATAAAGCTCACTCTATATATAAATCATCATTTAAAAATTCATTTGTATAAAAATCAAATTCTATATACCTTTTGACTCTTCAAGTTTTCTATATCTTGTGTGCATCTAGAACTATTCTCGTTTGATATTTTTGGTTAACCAAAAATTCAAAATATAAGATAGGTATAATTGAATAAATAACCAAATAAAAAAGCTATTGAGGACTACTTTTTCATCAAAGTCTCTATTTGTCTCAATTAGGAAGGAACCAAGGATATAAGAGTCTCTTGACTGCTTTAATGATACTTTGAGCATCTAATAAAATTCGCACTTTACTCAGAAAAAATGTATCATTATCCACATGGAATTTGCCCTTTAAGGAAATAACTAATTTTTCTTGCATTCAGTGAATCATAGACCACATCCTCATTCGTCGGAGAAATTTTGTGCCTGCACATCAGGTATGGTGGGGCTCACAGGATCGATATGAATATATATGATACTTACGTTTGGTGTGGGTTTGAACTGCAATCTGATATTTTAGCTCTAGCTCGTTTCCGGCGCGCTGCTTATTTGCATTTATTAACTTGCTCATGTTGCTACCTTTGATAATTTATTCTGGCAAATTCTCTCTATGTCTCAAAATATCCGCCGCTTGGAAAAAACTTTAACAAAATATATATTAAAAATATTAATATTTATGGTTCATAATTAGTATTATTGGAAAAATCTTTAAATCTAATTTTTTAATAAATTTATTTAGAGATATACTCCGTAAATATTATATGTACTTTCTATCATTCGAGTTAAGTTTGTGGCATATGGACAATAAAAACGATAGATATTATGAGACGAAGAGAGTAGATCTTATTAGTCAGATACATTATTTTTCTCTTATGACAAAACAATATCAGTTGGCTTGAGCCACATAATCGTCTCCCTGCTTCCAATGTCTCTACTTATCTTTCTTTGTGGAATTGACATGCAGATTATTATTTTTGGATGCGGTCAGCCTCAAAATGGATAAACCACAAAACATAAAATACTATTAACACAAACAAAATTATTATTTGTGTTCCCAGATCCAGCATATATATAGAACTAAATAACTACCGGAATCAGGCGCTTAGCCGAGTGTCTGGGGCACTCGGTAAAGCCCCAATTACACTCAGCAAAGGTAGACCACTTGCACTCGGTAGTCTTTGCCATGGCAGGTCACAAAATTTGTAGCTACGTGGCCAGCGGGATTTGAACCTGCAATAATCTCTCTCGTGCGGCACTTCCTCTAATCACTGTACTACACAATCACATATGTCTAGATATAATTTTGGTTCGCCACATATTATACTAAATCGGGTGTAAATTGCTTTTTGAGGCCTTAAGAACTCAGATAAAAAAGTTGTCAATTATAAAGTTTCATAACTGTTCGAGATCTACACTTTTTCGTTTAGGATTTTTTCCATCTGTGGTTATTTACAAAATTTGAATTTCAAAATTTTAAAATTCAAACGCAGTTTTGCGACAAGTTGATTTTAAATCAAAAGTTGCCAACAATAAAGTTTCATAAGTTTTCAAGATCTACAAAGTTTATTTTGGATGTTTTTCTATCTATTTATCCGATATGATCGTTCTAACATTGTTCACAAATCTTATATATATCTTTTTTGTAGTTTCATAAACTACAAGGTAGATATGTTAGATTTCTGAACAAATTTACTTTCACTTTGTGTTTTGAAGAAATGGCCAAAACAAACCTTGATGATTTATACAACTTTGTAGTTGAAAATATTTTGATTTGAATTAATTTACTACTTCAAATGTTCTTTAAAATTTTCTTTGCCGAGTGTAAAAAAAATACTCGGCAAAAAGCTCTTTGCCTTGTGTTAAAAAAACACTCAGCAAAGGAGTTTTTTATCCTAGTGTTTTTTTCGAGTGTTTTTTTGCCTAGTGCTCGAAAAAGCACTCGCAAAGCACGTACTTGACACTCGGCAAAGAGCTGGATTTCGATAGTGCAAAGATATCAATAACGATGACCTGTTTGGATTGCATCATAGACTAGTTCTAGAGTCATCTGAACCTAAGTCTAAACCTATAAGAACTTATTTGGATTTGAGGTATGGAATGAAGTAATCTAGCATCGACTGCTACGTGCTGTAGCTCATTTTCTGGAATCAACTCATCCTGCGGAAGCCACTCCATCCGGAGCCACTTTGACCCGAACAATTTGATCCGGCAAACCAATCTAGCTGTGTTGGGTGTCCTGTCGGGAGTTTATCCATTAAGTATTTAGGAGTGCTCCTGCATTTCAATAACATGACTAGAGAGAATATTCAGCCTCTAGTGGATGAGATACTCAAGAGGATGGCTGCCTGGAGAGGGAATTTGCTTTTTTATGCTGCTAAGTTTTTTTATTAAAGCATGTTTAACTAGTATTCCAGTGTACCTCCGGTCGTTTATCAAGTTCCTCAAGCAGGCGATTAAGATTTTGAACACTCATTTAGCTAATTGCTTGTGGGGCGATACTCGTAACGCTCACAAATATCATTTAGCACATTGAGAGTGTTACTAGGATGAAAGAATATGGTGGGTTTGGGGTCCCAACTTAAGAGATTTAAATATTTGTCTTCTAGCTTCCTGGGTAAAGAGATATAATTTAGATGATAAAAAACTCTGGAGGAAATTTATTGATCACAAGTATGTAGCTAGCAAAACCAACAACTTTGACAGAAATACTCTTGGTCCGTTCCAGGCTAGCACAAATTATAACGGTTCCAGGCCACCGAATAATTGTAGGCCGTTCCAGGCTGCAAATGAACAAAGCCTAAAGGGATGATTTGGGTAGTTTCTGCTGCCAAGATGGGTTACACTTGGAAAATATGGAATGTAAGGAAAGTAAAGGAGTTTTGGGAGTATAATAGGTTAGGTCCATCAAGCTAACTATTGAGTACTAGGCAATCTATATTCTAGTTAATGAGAAATTTGAGACACTTGCTAGTCTCACTTGTAGAGAAACGAACTTTTGTCGATTGCCAAAAACAGCTTTAGTCCCGGCTAAAATTGCGCCCGGGACTAAAGACGGTCTTTAGTCCCGGTTGGTAACACCAACCGAGACTAAAAGTCCTCTCCCAACGACTACGCTTGTCAGACACTGGTAGTGGGGACTTTTAGTCCCGGTTGGTGCCACCAACTGGAACTAAACCTTTAGTCCCAGTTTAAGGCACAAACCGAGCCTATTTCTAGGCCTTTAGTCACGGCTGGTTCTGTGGACTGGGACTAAAGGCGGCTATTTGAACTCTCTTCCTCCCCTGCCCGAGCACGAGAGCTCCATTTTTTCCTCTCTGTTCTTGCTTGTTCTTGCTGTGTTCTTCACTGTTCTTTGTCTCCTCTTTGGCCATTGCTTCATTTGATCACTTCTACACCTCCAATGACTCGTTGAAAGGTTACTATCTTCAACCTCATGTTTTAGCGGCACCATATGTTGTTTCTTGGTCTATATGTGATTTTTGTTTATGATTTTATGTCTTTTTAAGCTTCATTTACTTGACATTGTTTGAATATTTTGAAGAAGGAAACTAAAACTAGTATTCTAAGTATACACATTTCACTTCTACTATGTCTACCACATTTTATGGTTTAATTAGTTAAAAATAGAGATTTTAGTGTATTATTTAATTTAATTAGTTGAAAAAATAGAAATAGATCTATTTTTTCTAATAGAGATTTTAGGGTATTATATGTTCCACATTTCAAAATTAATTTAGCTTAGTTAGAGAAATATAGATTTTTAGAATATTATTAATTCATTTAATTTGTGGATTATATGAGGAATTTATGGTGGATTGTTCTTGTTTTATATGCCACTTGAGCTCAAAATACATTTCATATTTAGATGAAAAAGGTAGCTACCTAGAATACTTTTAGTTGTATACATGAGACATTTGATGATTTTAGACAAATGTAAATTTTGGTTGTTTTAATTCCTTTGTTTAGAAAATGAGGAATTTATAATTTCTAGTTTGAAAAAATGAGTATAGAGAGTAGATGACAACTGCTTTGGGGTACTCGACCTCAGATCGGGTTCTAAAGCGACTAAGGCCAGACCTCTCTCTCATTACATGTGGCGAGTGTATGCAAAAGACTGTGAAAGAGTACCGAGTGGGGAAGGTGGGTGTCAACAACGGTCGGATCTTTTATAAGTGTCCAGATCGCAATGTAAGTTATATATTTTGTCATATTTGATGGTTATGGTTAATTTCTACCTATTATACGTGATTGTTTTGATTAAAATGCTTATTTTGTATTCTATTTTTAGTGGGATAGCACTGGATGTCATGGTTGGTACTGGGAGGAAGACTATGTTAAACACGTCGTGAAGGCTACGAAGGCTGATGAGGCCGTGAGCCAGCTCAAGAAGTCTGTCGATGTTCAGCAGAGGAATGATGATCTGTCTGCTTTAGTTGTGATTGGTTGGGAGATCATTATGCTACCGTAGTGCATTTTAGGTTTTCTGTGTATAGTGCTAGTGGTCTTGGCGTACACTATGTCGAGGCTTTCATAGAGCATAAATTAGTATTTGTGTGACTCAGAAATGATAGATGATGGTGTTCCATCTCGATCATGTTATTTTAATGCAGACCTTTTGTTCGGGAATTTGTAATATCATTTTTTGACCAAAATGAGAAATTTAATTATGTTTTGGGTCATATAATGCAGACGATGACACGTCGTTGGATGTACAATATAGATCGCCGCTCCAAATAGTTCATTGATGGCGTGCATTATTTCTTAAGAGTGGCTGAGGCAAAAAAGCGGGATGGTAATTTCATGTGTTGTCCATGCGCCTTGTGCAAGAATTTGAAGGAATATTGTATCTCAAGGACTCTTCACTCACACTTGTTGAAGTCTGGTTTCATGTCAAACTATATTTGTTGAACCAAGCATTGAGAAACCGGAATTATGATGGAAGAAGACGAAGAAGAGCAATTAGACCCTGACGACATTATTGCTCAATATGATGACTTCAATGATACTGCAATGGTGGAAGCGGAAGAAGAGGCAGGGGCAGAGGACACACTCTCTGAAGATGATGCTCTTGGTGATGTCATTCGTGATGTACAAAGAGATTGTGAAAGTGAAAAAGAGAAAGCTAAGTTGGACCACATGCTAGAGGAGCACAAAAAGCTACTATACCCGAGCGTCGAAGATGGGCAAAATAAGTTGGGTACAACACTGGAGTTGCTACAATGGAAGGCAAAAAATGGCATATCCGACAAGGCATTTGGGAAATTACTCAAGATCTAAAAAAAGATACTTCCGAAGCCTAACAAATTGCCTACCACTACGTACGAAGCAAAACATCTCGTGTGCCTTCTGGGATTAGAAATCCTGAAGATACATGCATGTCCTAATGACTGCATCCTGTACCGTGACAAGGACTACGAGAATTTGGATGAATGCCCTGTATGTAAAGCGACATGGTATAAGATCAGGCGAGATGACCCTGATGATGTTGAGGGCGAAAAACGTCCTATGAAGAAAATCCCTTGCAAAGTTATGTGGTATGCTCCTATAATACCATGCCTGAAATGTCTGTTCAGAAACAAGGACCATGCAAAGTTGTTGTAATGGCACAAAGAAGACCGTAAGGCAGACAACATGTTGAGACACCTTGCTGATGGGTCCTAGTGGAGAGTAATTAATAGAGAATTCTCGGAGTTTGTAGAAGATGCAAGAAACTTAAGGTTCGGTTTGAGCATGGATGGTATGAATCCTTTTGGGGAGCAGAGCAGTAGTCATAGCACTTGGTTTGTTACTCTATGTATCTACAACCTTCCTCCATGGTTATGCATGAAGCGGAAGTTCATTATGATGTCGGTGCTCATCCAAGGCCCGAGGCAACCTGGCAACGACATCGATGTCTTCCTGAGGCCCTTAGTTGAGGAACTCCTGCTTTTATAGAGCAAACCAGGTGTACATGTGTGGGATGAGTACAAACAGGAACACTTCGACCTACGAGCATTGTTGTACGTAACAATCAATGATTGGCCTGCCCTAAGTAATCTTTTAGGACAGACAAATAAGGGATATAATGCATGCACACACTATTTTGATGACCTTGACTGTGTATATCTAAAAAAATGTCGAAAGGTCATGTACCTTGGCCATCGTCGTTTTCTTCCTAAGAATCACCAAGCTAGAAAGAAAGGCAAGCATTGTAAAGAAGAAGTGAAACGAACCAAGCCTCGCAACCGAACTGGAGAGGATGTACTTGATATAGTCAAGGATGTGCAAGTAGTCTTTGGAAAGGGAGAAGGGGTCCTACCAGTTCCAAAAGATGCTGATGGACATGCACCCATGTGGAAGAAGAAGTCCATATTTTGGGAGCTACCCTATTGGCATGTCCTAGAGGTCCGCCACGCCATCGATGTGATGCACTTGACAAAGAATCTTTGTGTGAACCTTCTAGAATTCATGGGTGTGTATGGAAAAGCCAAGGATATACTTGAAGCACGACAAGACTTGCAAGACATGAAAGAACGAGACAACCTGCATCCAGAGAAGACAGAAGATGAATGCCATTATTTAAAGCCTGCTAGCTACACTCTTAGCAAAGAAGAGAAGGAAAACATTTTTGAATGTCTAAGCAGCATCAAGATCCCATCTGGATTTTCCTCCAATATAGAGAATATAATAAATGTGTCAATATTTTTTGTTATTATAAAAAAGGTAAAAGATTTTTTATTATACATTTTTCTAGTGTATAATAAAGCAAAAGGAAATGCAATGGTTATTTTTAACAAATTTTGTGCCATGTATTTAATTTATTATGCAATTAACAAGAACTAGAACAATTTATACATATATTAAACTATATACAATACAAAAACATATAAAAGAGCCCACTGAAATTTCGTTTGGCGCCTAAATAGACCTTTAGCCGTGGTTGGTATTACCAACCGGGGCTAAAGGACCTTTAGCCGCGGTTGGTAATACCAACCGGGGCTAAAAGGCTAAACCTTTAGGAGCAGTTGGTATTATCAACCGCGGCTAAAGGTCCTTTAACCCCGGTTGGTAATACCAACCGCGGCTAAAGGCTGGCTTCCTATATAAGACTTGGCCGATCTCCTGTCTTCCTCCCCTCATCTCTCGCCTACTGTGTCTTCGTCGATCTCCTTCATCTTCCTCGACGCAACCGCCGCCACGCCATCGTCACTGTCACCATCGGCATTGCCGCGACCCACCGGCGCGCCAACGCCCCCGTGCACCGCCGCCGCCGCGCGCGCTGCGCGAGCCGCTACCGCGCACACCACCGCCGTCGAGCTCCGCCGCCGCCGCGCCTCCACCTCGTGGGCCCGCCGTCCGAGAGAGGCCGGGTCGGCCACCGGAGAGAGATCGAGATCAAAGAGAGATCAAAGAAGGAAGAAAAGAAGAGGAGAGAGAAGAAAGGAAGGCGAGGAGATCGAAGGAAGAAGGAAGCTAGAAGAAAGAAGGGAGAGAAGGAAGAAGAAAGGAGAGGAAAAAAAGAAAAAAGGAAAAATGTTGATTTAGTAAATGATTTTTTATAAATTTAGTAAATGATTTAGGAAAAAAGGAAAAAGGAAAAAGGTTAAATGATTTTCTAGTTTAATGGATTTCTCAAATGAAAAGGGAAATGAAAAAGAAAAAGGGAATTTCTAAATGGATTTGTTAGAAAAAAGGAAAATTGATAACTATATATATGTTATTAGTTGCTTGTTTTCACACACACTAACATTTTATATATGTTTTTCTAGGCAAAGAGGACATCGAGGAGAAGAGGAAGAAGAAAAAGAAGAAGAAGAAGAGGAAATTAAAGGTGAATTGTTAGATATGGATTTGTTAGAGAAATATTGACCTTCCATTATTGCTAGTAAGCATGCATATATATGATTTGATAGATGGATTTGTTACAGAAATATTGACCTTCCATTATTGCTAGTAAACATGTATATATATGATTTGATAGAGCTTTCATTTGTTAGACAAATATATACCTTTTATTATTTCTAGTAAAATGTATAGAACTTTCATTTGTTAGAGCTTCTAAGTGCCTAAACCCAAAAGTGTCTACCCTTTTGGTTTACTCTAAGTGTCACACACACACACACACACACACACACACAATATGTTTACCCTAACCCCTAAGTGTCTAAACCCTAGCTATATATATACATCCTAAGTGTCTTCCCTAGTGCCTAACTCTAAGTGTCTAAACCCTAGCTATATATATACATCCTAAATGTATAGATATTTCATTTGTTAGAGAAATATATACCCTAAGTGCCTGACTCTAAGTGCCTAAACCCTAAGTGTCTACCCCTAGTGCCTAAACCCTAAGTGTCTACCCTAAACCCTTTTATTACACACACATACACTAAGTCTCTACCCTTTTGGTTACCCTAAGTGTTACACACTTGTTTAGGGTTTACACACACACTGAGTGTCAATCCTAAACCCCTCTAAGTGTCTAAACCCTATAGATATACATCCTAAGTGTCTACCCTAAACCCCCCTAAACCCTTTCATTACACACACACACATTAAGTGCCTACCCTTTTGGTTACTCTAAGTGTTACACACTTGTTTAGGGTCACACACACTAAGTGTCTACCATAAACCCTAAACCCTTTTATTACACACACACATAAGTGTCTACCCTAAATCCTAAACCCTTTTTTGTTGCAGAAATGAATGACCCGAATGAGAACAAGGAGGATTTCTTGTTGTCCATGATCAACGACGACACCAATGAAGTAGTAGATGACGACGCCAATCAAGTAGATGACGGAAGTTAGTACTTTGCCGAAGATGTTGAGCAAGAAAATATCGCGCAAGACAATGTTGACGAGCAGGTCTATGTCTACAATCTCTTGTGTATACATGAAAATCAAAATAATTACATTTGTATAACTATATTTATAATTTTTGTGTTTCTACATACATAGCCGTCTGCATCAACGACAAGTACGGGGAAGAGTAAAAATGTACGAGGCCCGAAGAAGCCATTGAAGGGTTGGTACATTATCTCGCAATTCGAGGAGGAGACAGGGAGAGTACTTGGACCACATGCACATACATTTGTCAACCACTATGGTTACCTTGTAAGGGATAGGCTTCCGATCAGTGCTCGTGAATGGCGACAAAGGAAAGATCGTCCAGATGTTAGTTTTGTCTCTGATCGTGACAAGGCGCTAATTTGGCGAGATGTCCTTCAACATTTCTCGCTCGATACAGAAGATGAAGCTTTAAAGGGGAGAGTTAGGGACTGGGCAATGAAGAAGATGGCAACACAATTCCAAGCCTGGAAGAAGAAATTGTACAATGAATTTATCAAGAAGAACCTTACTCCAGATTTCAACAATAAGGCCTACGTCAAGTTGAGGCCGTTTTCGGATGACTTTGTAGGTTTCAAGACATCGGAAGAGGGAGAAGCACGAGCGATAAAGAACCAACAGAATGCCCGAGAAAAGCAATACCACCATCGCTTGGGATCAGGTGGCTACATTACTGCCATTCCTAAGTGGGAAAAAATAGAAGAGGACCTTGTAGCTAGGGGAACCCAACCACAATCACTTACCTGGTCTGAGCGCGGTAAGTGGTGGTTTTTTGGTCACGGGGGAGGACTTGACCTTTAGACCGGAAGATTGACGTATGACCAAGGACTCACAGAAGCAGCACGGAGACTGGTTCACGCTCCATCTTTGAGGGAACAAGGAGTATGGTCACCAGATAGAGATAGGGATGAGCTGACATATGCCCTGAGGACTGTCGAACATGGGGGGTGAACGAGAGGCTATGGCGCGGTGCCGTGGAAGCATTGCTTCCCTCAAGACAAAGATACATATAAAAGCCGCCAGAGAAAAAGAGAGAGGAGGAAGCTATGAACTATAGCATGGAGCAAATTCTTAGTGAAGCACACGAAGCAGCTATTCAAGCAAAAGAGAGAGAAGAAAAACTTGAAGCAAGAATGAGCGAGGAAATCAAAAGGCAAGTGGATTTAGCAATGAGCTGAATGTGAAGTATTGCATCAGAACCGAAAGTCAACATAAGCCCCTCTGCTCAGTTGAAAAGCAGTTGTGCTTCCACGGAAGTGGCTCAGCCTGGTGATGATTCAAAGGTACGTTTCCCCGTGGATGACATCACAGAACCGAATACAACATGTGAGCTGCACATTCCAGAGGGGGCTACCACAATCATGGTGGCTATCGGTGTTGTATCTCCTATTGACCCGACGAAGACACCAAGATGCCATGGGACAAAGATACCACCTGGATATGCTCACGTCTGAGTGGATAGAGTTGAAAAAGGTCATAGCAATGTTCAGCTTGACATTGAAGGAGGTGATGAGGAGAAGACTTTAGGAGAAGCAGAGAAGACATTTATTTGTTGGCGCAAGAGCTATATCATTATTCCTGGGGCATCACCTCCTATTGTACCGCCGCCGCCTCCTCCTCCTCATCCTAGGTGCGAATGAAAGTGAATCATACCTAGCTCTTTTTCACTACTTTGTATAGGCTTAAATAGCGATACTTTATTCACAGTCGTTGTTTTCACTGTAGGACCTCACCCAGAGACCTAAGTCACCATTCATCACCTGCTGGTCATAGTGTTGCGAGGGATGATGATGGTGGAATGCACGACACAGCTTCCTCCCCAGAACCTCCAAGGCGGTCTCCAACTCCGAAACTAGACCCATTGCCTCCACGAGGTTCTCCAACGCCGACACTGGCCCCATCGCCTCTACGACGGTCTCCAACGCCTACACCGGCCCCATCGCCTCTACGACGGTCTCCAACGCCTGCACTGGCCGCCCCATTGTCAAAGAAGAGGCCCGCCACAAAAGCAAAGGTGTCGGCCGCCCCACCGCAAGCAAAGAGGCAAGCTACAAGGAAAGTTAAGATTCCTCAGAAACTTCTGTATGAGAAGACTGACGAAGAACTAGACGCTTCAATAAAGGACGATGTGCAAGCACAATTCAAGAAAATGGAAGACGACCGTAAAGCAAAGAAAGAAGCTAAAAAGCCATTCTTCTTACATCAATCAGCTCTAAGGCAAGCGGCGGATGCTTGGCAGAGAAAGCTACGTGATGCTCAGAAGAGTTCTCCACTATCGGACTATGACCGCACTCTCCAAAAGGTAATTAACAAGAAGAAAAGAGCACGGAAGGGTGTCCCACAGCCCGGGGAACAATCAAACCAATCAGTGCCCCCGCTAGTTGTTGGGAATCAATATGGTTCAAACATGAGCGTGCTACAAGACTACAGTGGCAGGGTCAATTATGATGGTATGGAAGAGTTCTTGTTAGGAGCTGGTATAACCACGGAACAATTTCTAGAAGATGCACTCATCGAAAATGCCACTGTGGTTGATGAGTGGAAGAGAACTTTTGTATGTGGCAGAAGTCTGTACAACCCATCGGCCCTCAAGGAGCTTGGTACCCAAATGCGCTCGTTAAACTCGTGGTACATGGAGGCATGTACTAAAAACTTAGATGACTGGATTTGCGTCAGAATTAGAGATGAACATTACTTCCGGGGCGATGACCTTATATTTGTTCTGTATAGTGAGCTCCACCAACTATGCCATATGGACACTCTAGACAAATCTCTCATGAGTTACTACTATCTATAAGTGATCATTTCTTTTAGTAATCTGACTATAGCATATGTATATGTATAGTAACTAACTATCCTCAAACATATATATGCAGATTCTTGATGTTATTGCTCAAACGTAAGGGAGACATGGAGATTGGTTTCATTGATCCATCAATCATATTCTCGGATCCAAACACTCCCCGCGATCAATGCATACCTCAAATGGAGAGGAATCTTCAGAGGTTCTTGGTCAACCAAAAGACCAGAGATTATATACTCTTTCCCTACAAGTTTGGGTGAGTGTTGTTATCGTTTGCACAATTTGTCTTACTTATTACTCAATTGAGCATAAAGATATATATGTTGACTCTATAAACAATGCAGTTTTCACTGGATACTCATAGTCTTTGATATGAGAAGAAGTCAATTGATAATCTTTGACTCATTGAGAAAACCACTAGGAGATTACCAAGATATGATAGACATTATCAAGGGGTAACTTTGATCTTTAAATATAGATTCCTGCTCTTTAACTACACTGCAAGAGTTAATTAACTAATGATTCAATTATTGAGTAGGGTTTGGGGTTGGTTCGTCCTGAAACACTGTACAGATCTGGAAGTGCCACTAAAGGGTCCGAACATGCTAAATGTAAGTTCTACTAGCTCTCATAATCTGTTACCTTAGACTAAAGGTTGCAGCCCCGCGTGGCCCGCATGCGCCACCTGTCGCACCCTTTAGTCCCAGTTGGTATTACCAACCGGGACAAGGCCTGCGAATCGGGACTAAAGGGGGACATTTAGTCCTGAATCCTTAGTCCCGGTTCAGGCACCGTGACTAAAGCCCCTTACAGACCGGGGTTAAAAGCCGGTTCTGTACTAGTGTCTATGGGATGGTGAGAATCTTAAATTCACCTTTAGGAGGGATGTTGATATTAGACTAATAAATCTTTGGTTAGAAGTAGCCCAATTAGCCACTACTATTACTTTTAGTGATGAGGATGTCACACCCAGTTTTAAAGACAAAACGGGATGCATAAAACTTATGTGTGCCCAGAGATCAGTCACACACATAAGCCGACAAATTATCAAAAATGTACCATTATAGGTGTTTATTACATAGCGAATAAGTATCTAATTAAAGTCTATTACATAACATCGGAAATAAAAGATAACTATCGTGAAGCTCCATCGCACAGGGACGTCAACTGGTTGACCCCAAACCTAGTAGTCCTCGGGATACTCCTCATATCCTTGATAATCTGGTACCCATCTGGGATTTTTATCCAAATATGAAAAGTAAACAAGCGTAAGTACTTCTAGAACTCAACAAGTATATATGGGGTTCATGAGGCTCAAAAGGTTGACACAGTTTACTACGGTAAGCATTTTTAATTTGTAACAAAACTTTACAAGTGGTGAATCAAAGGTTATGCTTAAGCCCCCAAATTAAACGGCATGATCATAATAACAACTGAACGAATAAGATAATATCATGATAAAGCGATTCATAAAAATAAACAACAAGTGAACAAAGTTTCTGTGAGTTTTCCGTGCCGCTCGTGTCCGTGAGCACGGCTGATATATCAGTTTTTAACACTCTGCCGAGGTAGCGAACCTGTTAACCTACTTCCAAGGAAGGTCGGCAGGGTTCACTATGAAGTCTTACAAAGGGGCTCGCTGACAAACAACAGACACTACAGATCCACGGGCAAGGGGTATACGGGGACCCCTCGATGGTACACATGCGCAGCGGTAGCCACTCCGGCCGTACCCCGCAACTGCGCGTCAATGGCAACATTCGTGAACTGCCGCATGCGAGAGAGTGACCCTCATACTTAACTAAAGCCAGAGCCATGTAGCCCTCATGGTTGTACTGTATGTCCCAGCTTTTGCTGACAGATAGGGTCCTAAATCCATGTTACTAAAAAGTCAAGTTTTACTTTATCATTTCATATAGTCGTTAATCAATATACAAGACCATGCTTAGTTAAATGGAGCACTAGCAATAACTACCCAGATGCAAGTAACCCATAGGATTTCAAGGTTCAAGGTAACAATTCTAGGTAAACCCTATGGTAACAAAATTAGACACATGCATATGCTTTGATTTAAAAACCATCATGAACAGGACATCAAGGAAGATCCCATATAATACTTGCCTTGCTCAAAAGGTTCCTGCTGCTCCTGCTCAAAGAAATCCTCTTGGACACCCACGTAGTGCTTATCGTCTATACTCGATCACCACATCAACATACAGTCATACCAAGACATAACATGCAAGCAAACAAAGACCATAGATTAGAACAGTACACCAACCATAATAAAACAATATTAAAAATTTATAAAACTAATCTACGTCTCACTACGATCACGTAGACGTTTGGATCACGAAAAACGGAGCTATAACGAAGAAGATATGACTTAATCAAGTTTTATAATTTAAACTAGAAATTAAAAGAGATTAAGTGATTAAATATTTTTAAAAGTTTTCTAACATGAACTATGAACTAACTAACACGTAGATTATGCCGATATGATCCTAACGCAATTTGAATGGGTGAAAAAGGAGTTAAAATGAACATTTTATAAGCATTTGAAAATGAGTGGCAAATTTGTAATTAGGGTTTTCTATTTAATTTTGAAATAAAACAGATCCGATAAAGAATACGTTTTCCAGAACTGAAAATGTAAAGAGGGAAGGCGCTTTAGGACTGCGGGTTATGACATAAAAAGGGGTGGGGTTCTTTTTGCAAAACGGTCGGCCGAACCGGTATGGGGCTCTGTGAGCCGTCCGACTCCAGATGAGCGGACGAGATTAGAATGGTGGGGGGGGGGGGGGGGAGAGCGGCGGAGCGGTGGTCAGAAACAGAGCCGACGGCGGCGCCATGGCCGGAGTTGGGCGGCGCAGTTCAATCCACCGCGGTGGTGCACGAAACTCGTCGCGGAAAGGACCGGGAGAGAGAGACCGATGGCGAACATGATAGAGCAATCGGTTGAACCGATTCAACGACGCAAGCGGCTGTGCTCGCAGTGCAGCGGCTCGGCAACGACGGCGAGCGCGCGCGGAGATAGAGGGAGGGAAAGAAGGAGTTTAGGAGCACATGGGACCTCCCTTACCACGACGCGAAGCTCGGGAAACGGGTGGAGGCGGCGGTGGTATACCCCGACGGCCGAACAACGACGGGGGCTCGACGCTGTGGTGCTCCGAGAGGGCAGGGTGGAGGCGGTAGGTGCGGGGGCTCGGCCTTATATAGCCCCAGGCTGCGTCGGCGAAGGAAGGGGATCCTCCCCGAGCTCGAATCACGCTCGGCAGAAGAGGGAAGTGTCGGCGCAGTAGAAAGGAAAGGAGGGGAGGAGGAAGAAGGAAGGTGGGAGGAGAAACTGAACTGTGGGGCCCACCTGTCAGCGCGGGGAAAGAGCTGAGCACGTCGGCCTGCGCGGGTTGGGAGCTGGGCTGGCCTGCTGGGCATGGGCCGAGGCGAAGCCCAAGCGGGGAGAGAGAAATGCAGAGCTGGGCTTGAGAGGAGAGGGCCTTCGGGCCAGATATGAGAAAGGGAGGGAGGGGAAAATGGAAATTGTTTTTCTTTTATTTCTGGAATTTCAAAATCATTTTCAAAGCACTTTTGAACTCAAGATTTGAATTTTGAAAATCTCAAGCAATACAAAAACACTATGCAGCAGCATGAATGCAACAAAAATGTTTCTATCATATGATTCTTTTTATTTTGTGAAAGCTTAATTAGTTTTCCTATGTTTAAATGGTCACAAAAATGCATTTATCCAATTGTTATTCTGTAAAAAATGCAAGTTTTTGGGTGTTACAAATCTACCCCCCTTAAAGGAATCTCGTCCCGAGATTCAGCTGGCTTACTCAAACAACTGCGGGTATGTCTTTTTTAGATCCTCTTCTCTTTCCCAAGTTGCCTCATCCACCGAATACCGATTCCACTGAACTTTGCACATACGAATGACTCGGCTCCTCGTGACTCTCTCTGTTGTTTCCAAGATTTTTATCGGATATTCCTCATAGGTGAGATCCTCCTCAACCGCCAACTCATCCAATGGTATCTGTTCCTTTGGCACACGCAAACACTTCTTCAACTGAGACACATGAAAAACATCATGTGCACCTGCTAGTCTCTCAGGCAACTCCAGCTGATAAGCTACTTCACCACGTCGCTCCACTATCTTGAAGGGACCAACATATCTAGGTGCTAACTTACCCTTCATATTGAACCTCTTTACGCTTCTCATAGGTGACACCTTTAGATAGACATAGTCACCTACTTTGAAAGTCAAATCTCTTCTGCGGGTGTCAGCATAACTCTTTTGTCGGGACTGTGCAACTTTCAAGTTTTCTCTTATTGTTCACACCTGTTCCTCTGCACTCTTCAACACATCAGGTCCAAACACTTGACTTTCTCCCGTCTGATTCCAGAATAAAGGGGTTTTGCACTTCCTTTCATACAAAGCCTCAAATGGTGCCATCTTGAGACTCTTCTGGTAACTGTTGTTATAAGAGAACTCAGCGTAAGGCAAACTCTTATCCCAACTAGTCCCATTTTGCAGTGCACAAGCTCTCAACATATCTTCCAGTATCTAGTTGGTTCTTTCTGTCTGACCATCTGTCTGCGGGTGATAGGTTGTACTGAAGTTCAGCTTGGTCCCAAGGGACCTATGAATCATCTGCCTGAAGTGGGATGTGAACTGAGTACCCCTGTCGGAAACAATCTTCTTAGGAACACCATGCATACAGACTATCTTTTCCATGTATAACTCTGCTAACCTTGCTCCAGTGTAAGTGGTCTTGACTGGCAGAAAGTGAGCAACTTTTGTCAACCTATCCACAATCACCCATATCGAATCATAAACAAGGTGCGAGGCAAACCCACTATAAAGTCCATTCCAACTTCTTCCTATTTCCACTCTGGAATTTTCATCGGTTGCAACAATCCTGCCGGTCTCTGGTGCTCTGCCTTAACTCTCTGACATGTATCACACACTGCCACGTACTCAGCTACGTCTCTCTTTAATCCGTACCACCAATACTTTTCCTTCAGATCCAGATACATCTTGGTACTTCTGGGTGTATAGAATAAGCTGAATCATGAGCCTCCCGCAGAATTGTCTCACGGATCTCTTTCACTCTAGGTACACATAACCTCTTACCAAACCAAAGGGTACCATTGTCATCCAGACTGAAACCTGGTGCCTTGCCTATCACAATATTCTCAGCAATCTCTTTCAGTTTCTTATCATCCAACTGACCCTTGTGTATCTCCTATTCCAGAGTAGGTTCCAAAACTAACTCCATAGCATTAATAACAAAACCCAAGTTGAGATGCGCTAACTGGGCACACAACTCTTTAGACTGTATCTCTAGGTGTACTTCATTGGCATAACTTTTCCTACTGAGGGCATCTACCACAACATTCACCTTTCCAGGGTGATAATGTACCTCCAAGCCATAGTCCTTGATCAATTCCAACCAACGGCGTTGCCTCAAGTTCAGATCTGACTGGGTGAATATATACTTCAAACTCTTGTGATCCGTGTAAATATCACTCTTGTGACCGATCAAGTAGTGTCTCCAGATCTTCAGTGCATGTACCACAGCTGCTAACTCCAAGTCATGTGTAGGATAATTCAACTCATGCTTCCTTAATTGCCTTGATGCATAGGCAACAACTCTACCTTCTTGCATAAGCACACAACCAAGACCCAAGCGAGATGCATCACAATATATGGAGAAGCTCTTGTTCAGGTCTGGAAAAATCAACACTAGTGCTGTGGTCAACCGCTTCTTTAATTCTTCAAAGTTAGTTTGACACTTCTCAGACCATACAAACTTAGCATTCATCTCTAACAATGCAGTCATTGGTTTAGCAAGCTTGGAGAAACCTTCAATGAATCTCCGGTAGTAACCAGCCAGTCCAAGGAAACTATGAATCTCAGTCACACTAGTAGGTGGGTTCCAATATAACACATCTGTCACCTTACTTGGATCCACTGCTATTCCTCCATTGGATATAACATGACCTAGGAAAGACACTTCCTTCAACCAAAACTCACACTTGCTCCTTTTAGCATACAGCTGGTGTTCTCTGAGCTTCTGCAAGACCAACCTGAGATGTTCTGCGTGTTCTTCCTCATTCTTGGAGTAGACTAGAATGTCATCAATGAACACTACCACAAACTTGTCAAGAAACTCCATGAACACCTTATTCATCAAGTACATGAAGTAGGCAGGTGCATTGGTTAACCCAAATGACATCACAGTGTACTCATATAGCCCATACCTTGTAGTAAACGCAGTCTTGGGTATGTCAGAGGCACGTATCTTCAACTGGTGATATCCTGATCGAAGATCAACCTTGGAGAACACACAAGCTCCCTTCAACTGGTCAAACAGGTCATCAATCCTTGGTAGAGGGTATTTGTTCTTGATAGTTACCTCATTGAGCGAACGGTAATCCACACACATCTGTTGTGTACCATCCTTCTTGTCAACAAAGATCACCGGAGCTCCCCAAGGTGAAGAGCTAGGACGTATGAAACCCTTCTCTTGCAACTCCTGCAACTGTTTCTTAAGTTCTTCTAACTCATTAACCCCCATCCTATATGGACGCTTAGCAATAGGTGCAGTAGCAGGCAAAATCTCAATAAGAAATTCGATGTCGCGGTCGGGTGGCATACCTGGCAAGTCATTAGGGAAAACATCTGGGAACTCATCAACAACTGATTCATGTTCACGATCATCATCATCTAGTTGGTTCACAGTAGCCGTCTGAGGAGCTTTCAAAACAACTTCTACATTGATTCTATCCCCTTTAGGTGAGGTCAAGACGACAACCTTCTCTTTGCACTGAACAACGGCCTTATGCTTCATCATCCAATCCATTCCCAGAATGAGATCAATACCAGCTGTCCTTAGCACAATAGGTTCAACCTCAAAGGCTACCCCCCTTAGGAGCACACTAGGTGAAGGACTATAGTAATTTGCAGACAAAGTCCCTCCCGGTGAGTTTACTATCATGGGGGTTTTCATGGAACGCAAAGAAATATCATGCACTCTAGTAAAAGCTTGAGAAATGAAAGAGTGCGAAGCTCCAGAGTCAAAAAGTACAGTAGCGGGGATAGAGTTGATACTGAACGTACCCATCATAACTTCGGGAGTCTCCTGTGCAGTATCTGCCGACACGTGGTTAACCTTTACACTGTTGGCTGGAGTCTGTTGCCTTGCCCTCTGTTGGTTGTTCTGGTTTGGTGGGTTCTGCTTTTCTGGACATTTGTAGGACATGTGCCCCTCCTTGTTGCAACGGAAACACCTATTGGGGGTGCTAGGAGCACTATTCTTCATTGGGGTAGCATTGGGGTTCCCTTGACGTGGCGCCTGCGGCACAGTCTGCTGCTGGTTATGTGGACGCTGCGGGAACTGACTGCGGTTCCATTGGTTGTTTGGACCTTGGTACCTCTATTGTAAGTTCTGCGGGGGGTTGGGTCGCTGGCGGGTGTTACTTCCTGAAGTTGGCCCCTGAAGCCTCCTCTTCTTGGCTTCCATCTCTTTGCGCTTGTTGTTAATAACAATAGCGCGGTTCACAAGGGCTTGGTAGTTGGGGTAGAGGTTGGACATTAGTTGCAACTGCAGGCCATCATAGAGACCCTTCAGAGAGCGGTGCTGCTTGTCAGCGTCGTTGGCAACCTCTTGAGGAGCATATCGAGACAACGGTGCAAATTTGTCCCGATACTCCGCCACAGTCATGGACCCTTGTCTCAGAGCTCTGAATTCCTCCTGCTTGAGCTCCACTATGCCTTCAGGAATATGGTAAGACCTGAAGCTATCTGTGAACTCCTGCCAAGATACCTCTGGTGCATTGTTGGGACGTCCATACATGTACGAGTCCCACCAATCTTGAGCAGCACCCTGCAGCTGGCTAGATGCGTAGAGCACCTTCTCACATTCATTGTATTGGGCGATATTCAACTGCTTCTCCACTGCTCTCAACTAGTCGCCTGCCTCCAGTGGTTCAGAAGCATGGGTGAACACCGGAGGGCGACCTTTCATGAACTCTCCATGTTTGTCCCGTGGCTGGACAGGGGGTGGTGGCGGCGGTGGTGGTGCAGGTTGATTCTGAAGGTGTTGCATCATCGTCTACATCAATTGTGCCTGCACTCCCATGAACTGCTCAATGGTCATGGCCAGGGGTGCTGGTGGTGGTGGAGGTGGTGCACCCCTATCACGGCCTCTGCCTCTACCTCCTCTTGCGGCCATCTGTGTTCCAAAACACATAGAAAGATCTTTAGCTTTATTGATCATCAGAAGGAAGTGATTGAGCATAACTTTCTGGAATCTGAACATTGCAAGCGGTACTGTAAAACAGTCATATCTCACGTTCCAGATGTCAACCAAATGTTAAATTTACATGGTTGGAAATCTTATCAAATTATCTACAACTTTTGTAATTCTCACTTTTTCAGATTCAGAAGCGAAAATAGTTGAAAACAGAAAGTTAACAAAACTGTTCCTGAGTTCCAGACTGCGCAGAAGCCTTATTTTGTAACTGTCATATCTCACAAACAAGAGCTGGTATGAACGTCATTCAAGATTCATTGGAAAGTTATTGAAGTCTAGTTGTTACCATAAACATTTCATGATCATTGGACGAATCAACTTTGAGATATAACCGAAAGAGTACTGACTGCTCCAGAAAACAACAAGATAGAAAACAGGATAACCCGCCCGCTAGCAATTTATTTAATTCAAGCTTACTTGTTCTTAACTAAGGAACTTGTGGACAGGCCCACAATGTTCCAACACTCATAACAAAACTCCAAATCACTCATAATCATAATAACAAACCATTAAGAAAAACCAAGTTCACATGACACGACAAGATTCGACTCGACTCAACTCTCGCTGCTAGCGTTTTATTACATCGCGGTGGTACTCCACCTATGGGAGGAAAACTGGGGGAAGCTTCTGGTGGAACTTGGGCATCTTCATGCGTCTTCTGAGCTCATCATTCTCTGCACGGGCTCTCTTGAGTAGCTTGCGCTGGCCACCTAGCTCATCAGGCAGCACCTCTACCTGCTGCATCAACTCATGAGCAAAATCGATCATCACCTTGGTGACGTCGTCATACCCATCTCTAGCCTCGAACATGGACCAACCCTCACGGGTCTCAAAGGGAAGGTTCCGGTACTTATCCTTCATCATTCGGTCACGGCGATGAGCACGGAGATCAAAGAAGGCCATGCGAGCCGCATCCTCCATGCACTCCATCATGCTGGCACGACTTGTCTTGGGCTCATAGACGGCCTCCACTTGCCACGACTGAGTAACGTCTTTCCGGATGCAGATGTAGAGGGTACACTTCCAGTAGGAGGGGTCCTGGAAGTGCCTGTTCTCATAGCACATGTACTTCACATCGGACTTCCAGTCGGCGTAGTGGTTCTCCAATGTCCACTTCAGCAGGCCATGGTAGTAATCCTCATTGTCTCCCTTCTTGAAGTGGAAGTGCTTGGTCCATCCCAAGCGTTCTCCACCGGCCTTGGAACCACTAGAGGGAGTCCTGGAGCGGCTGTTCCCATCAGAGGGAGTCCTGGAGCGGCTGTCTCCTCAGCTCATTTCTTGGACTTCTTCTTCTTCATCCTCGCGGGGCTCCATTGGCGCGTACCTCGATGGGGGACGAGTGGACTTGCGAGCAGTCTGCTTGTTGCGGGCCATCTATAGAAAAGCAAAGATGAGAATTAAGTTAGAAGCAAGATAACATAATTTTGAGATGAGTAATAGTTTTAGCAAATAATAACAAGGTATAAAAGCATGAAAAGAGCATTCCTAAGAACCAATTCTAACTAGGATTGTGTCCTACAGTCAACATGGCTTTGATACCAATCTGTCACATCCAGTTTTAAAGACAAAACGAGATGCATAAACCTTATGTGTGCCCAGAGATCAGTCACACACATAAGCCGACAAATTATCAAAAATGTACCATTACAGGTGTTTATTACATAGCGAATAAGTATCTAATTAAAGTCTATTACATAACTGCGGAAATAAAAGATAACTCTCGCGAAGCTCCATCGCATAGGGACGTCAACTGGTTGACCCCAAACCTAGTAGTCCTCGGGATACTCCTCATATCCTTGATAATCTGGTACCCATCCGAGATTTTTATCCAAATATAAAAAGTAAACAAGAGTAAGTACTTCTAGTACTCAACAAGTATATATGGGGTTCATGAGGCTCAAAAGGTTGACACGGTTTACTGCGGTAAGCATTTTTAATTTGTAACAAAACTTTACAAGTGGTGAATCAAAGGTTATGCTTAAGCCCCCAAATTAAACGGCATGATCATAATAACAACTGAACGAATAACATAATATCATGATAAAGTGATTCATAAAAATAAACAACAAGTAAACAAAGTTTCTGTGAGTTTTCTGGGCCGCTCGTGTCCGTGAGCACGGCTGATATATCAGTTTTTAAAATTCTGTAGAGGTTGTACATCTTTACCCACAAGTCGTGATTTGCCCTTTCGCCCGAGGTGGCGAACCTCTTAACCCACTTCCAAGGAAGGTCGGCAGGGTTCACTATGAAGTCTTTCAAAGGGGCTCGTTGACAAACAACAGACACTACAGATCCACGGGCAAGGGGTATACGGGGACCCCTCGATGGTACACACGCGCAGCGGTAGCCACTCCGGCCGTACCCCGCAACTGTGCGCCAATGGCAACTTTCGTGAACTGCCGCATGCGATAGAGTGACCCTCATACTTAACTAAAGCCAGAGCCATGTAGCCCTCATGGTTGTACTGTATGTCCCAGCTTTTGCTGACAGATAGGGTCCTAAATCCATGTTACTAAAAAGTCAAGTTTTACTTTATCATTTCATATAGTCGTTAATCAATATACAAGATCATGCTTAGTTAAATGGAGCACTAGCAATAACTACCCAGATGCAAGTAACCCATAGGATTTCAAGGTTCAAGGTAACAATTCTAGGTAAACCCTATGGTAACAAAATTAGACACATGCATATGCTTTGATTTAAAAACCATCATGAACAGGACATCAAGGAAGATCCCATATAATACTTGCCTTGCTCAAAAGGCTCCTGCGGCTCTTGCTCAAAGAAATCCTCCTGGACACCCACGTACTGCTCACCGTCTATACTCGATCACCACATCAACATACAGTCATACCAAGACATAACATGCAAGCAAACAAAGACCATAGATTATAACAGTACACCAACCATAATAAAACAAGATTAAAAGTTTATAAAACTAATCTACGTCTCACTATGATCACGTAGACGTTTGGATCACGAAAAACGGAGCTATAACGAAGAAGATATGACCTAATCAAGTTTTATAATTTAAACTAGAGATTAAAAGAGATTAAGTGATTAAATATTTTTAAAAGTTTTCTAACATGAACTATGAACTAACTAACACGTAGATTACGCCGATACGATTCTAACGCAATTTGAATGGGTGAAAAAGGAGTTAAAATGAACATTTTATAAGCATTTGAAAATGAGTGGCAAATTTGTAATTAGGGTTTTCTATTTAATTTTGAAATAAAACAGATCCGATAAAGAATACGTTTTCCAGAACTGAAAAAGTAAAGAGGGAAGGCACTTTAGGACTGCGGGTTATGACTTAAAAAGGGGTGGGGTTCTTTTTGGAAAACGGTCGGCCGAACCGGTATGGGGCTCTGTGAGCCGTCCGACTCCAAATGAGCGGACGAGATTAGAATGGGGGGGGGGAGCGGCGGAGCGGTGGTCAGAAACAGAGCCGACGGCGACGCCATGGCCGGAGTTGGGCGGCGCAGTTCAATCCGCCGCGGTGGTGCACAAAACTCATCGCGGAAAGGACCGGGAGAGAGAGAGCGATGGCGAACACGATAGAGCAATTGGTTGAACCGATTCAACGACGCAAGTGGCGGTGCTCGCAGTGCAGCGGCTCGGCAACGTCGGCGAGCGCGTGCGGAGATAGAGGGAGGGCAAGAGGGAGTTCTGGAGCACCTGGGAGCTCCCTTACCACGATGGGAAGCTCGGGAAACGGGTGGAGGCGGCGGTGGTATACCCCGACGGCCGAACAACGACGGCGGCTCGATGCTAGGGCTACGTCGGCGGCGGTGTGTCTCTGTGGTGCTCCGAGAGGGTAGGGTGGAGGCGGTAGGTGCGGGGGCTCGGCTTTATATAGCCCCGGGCTGCGTCGGCGAAGGAAGGGGATCCTCCCCGTGCTCGAATCACGCTCGGCAGAAGAGGGAAGTGCCTGCGCAGTAGAAAGGAAAGGAGGGGAGGAGGAAGAAGGAAGGTGGGAGGAGAAACTGACCTATGGGGCCCACCTGTCAGCGCGGGGAAAGAGCTGAGCGCGTCGGCCTGCGCGGGTTGGGAGCTGGGCTGGCCTGCTGGGCATGGGCCGAGGCGAAGCCGAATCGGGGAGAGAGAAATGCAGAGCTGGGCTTGAGAGGAGAGGGCCTTCGGGCCAGATATGAGAAAGGGAGGGAGGGGAAATGGAAATTGTTTTTCTTTTATTTCTGGAATTTCAAAATCATTTTCAAAGCACTTTTGAACTCAAGATTTGAATTTTGAAAATGCCAAGCAGTACAAAAACACTATGCAACAGCATGAATGCAACAAAAATGTTTCTACCATATGATTCTTTTTATTTTGTGAAAGCTTAATTAGTTTTCCTATGTTTAAATGGTCACAAAAATGCATTTATCCAATTGTTATTCTATAAAAAAAATGCAAGTTTTTGGGTGTTACAGAGGAAGATGCCCTTATTTGGTGGTTTAACTCTAAGGGTATTTATTTCCCTCAATCTTTATATAAGGTAGTCAATTTGAGAGGCATTTTACCGGTTTATTTCCTAGCTGTGTGGTGTTTGAAAATTCCTCCCAGGGTACACTTGTTTCTTTGGTTGCTTTCTAAAGAGTAAATTACCTGGCCGGTCCCTAAACTAGCAGCGAAATTTCATCCCGGTCCCCAAACTATCAAAATGGTTATTTAGATCCATAAACTATTGTTGAAGTTTCATCCCAGTCCCAAACTTTCAAAATGATCATTTAGATCCCTAAACTATTTTTGAGGTTTCATCCTTGTCCTCGCCACAGTGACGGAGATAACAATTGCTTTGTTTTGTTTTTTTATTTGGGCTGAATCTTTTAAATATCATAGTAAATCACAGAAAATTCATATAATGATAAATCCATTTTTGTTAGACTCCACATGAATAGATCTATATAGTGAACATATAATATGATATGCTTTGGTACAAAGTTTTTGTTGTAACTTTAGATCTGTGCTTTTATGTAATTAATTGAAATAATTCATAGTTGTAACTTCTATAATTATTTTGCTGAATAAAATCATATCATATTATATGTTCATTGTATAGATATACTATGGTAGAGTTCAATAAAAAATTGGATTTTCTATTTTATGTTTTTTCTGTGATTTACTATGATTTTTCAAATATTCAGCACAAATAAATAAAAAAATAAAAAGACAAGCTTAATAGCAAAAAAATTGTAATAAAAAATACCATATTATATGTTCACTGGATAGATCTACTCATGTTGAGTCTAACAAAACTATATTTTCTATTTTATATTTTTCAATGATTTACTATGATTTTCAAAGATTAGCCCAAATAAATAAAATAGAAAAACAAAACAAATGTTATCGTCGTCACTGTAACTGGGACCGGACTGATACTTCACAATAGTTTGTAGACCTAACTAGCAATTTTGAGAGTTTATGGACTGGGATTAAACCTCAATAATAGTTTAGGGATCTAAATAACCATTTTGATAGTTTGGGGATTGGGATGAAACCCCATTGATAGTTTAGGGATCGGTCATGTAATTTACCCTTTTCTAAAAATAACTGTTGACCAGAGATAACTTTAGTCTAAGACAAAAAGTTAAAGACCAAACTTGTCTGTTTTATATGGAAAATGAGTCTGTGCTGCACCTTTTGTTTGGTTGTGTGGTTTCTAAACTAACAACTTCGTGTCGGCTGTGATTGGAAGAGATGTAGGTAACTCTTTTGAGTCGATATATAGGAATGTTGTGGTTAAGTAATAAGAGGTTTTTAGTTGATAACATGTTTTGCGCTGCTGCCCTGTGGGGCTTTAGAAGCTAAGAAACAGTTTATGCTTTCAGGGTATTTTGTGGAAGGATCTGAAAATTCTGCTCCAGCATGCAAAATTGGAGGTCATTATGTCCCAAGGAAAAGCTCTGGGAGTTCAATCAGAAACTGGAGAAGATGAAGTCCCTGGTGACAAGACCTCACATGCTACCTCTGGCTGTCCCAAGTAGAAGAAGGTTGGGAGGGAGAGCTACCTCTGCAAACATGCGCATGACTGGCAATAACAAGATCATATCCTGGAGGAAGTGCGTGATCATCTGCTTGATTGTGAAGAGATGATTGCAAAGGTGGACGAAAACAAGTGGTTTAGCTTTTGGTTCAGCTTAAATAGGAGTGGCTTATGTAATACTAGTTGTTAGTGGCGTGCGTTTCTATCAAAGCTCGAGGTTGAGCGTTACGTTGTTCTTTTTTAAAACCTGGATGAATGCTGTAAACTTTGTCTCGGTTAATACTAAGGCTGGGTTCTGCCCTCTAACTCTAAAACAGGTATCTTCCTGTATGTCTATTTCACAAACTTCATATAAACATTACCGGGAAAATTTAAAAACTGGTCTAAAGATCTTTATACCACCAATTCCAATTAATTAGAGAAATTCCTTGGAGGGGCAGAATTAATTAGAGAAAGGTGTCACAAAGGAAGACGACACGCGCATCACCCCTGGAGAAAAAGAAAGGGGAAAGAAAGTTCTCTTATTCCTTGTTATCCATGAGCTTGCCATCTGGCACAAGCACATGAGTTGACGACGACGAACCTAATTCTTCCTTGGTCCTGGTCGCGGGCAGCCAGTAGAGCACAAATTACAAAAGAATGATTTTGCACGCACTTTGTTGTGGAGATGCTTGGCGACATTTGTCACCAATGTGACGGAGAGGAAAACATAGGGAAAACCGGGAAATTGAAGGACGAGCAAAATATGTACACAATTAATCTGAACTTGAAGGAAGTTGTTAAAAGCGACAATCGAGATCACACACGTATATACAGTACCATATATGGACTCACTATATATGGTTTATCATCAAACAATCATAGAATTCGTCACAGGGAAACAGCGCATAATTAGCAGTATATTTGTTGCTCACCTCAATACCTCATCACCACACAGTACGTGTTCTGCCTCGATCATCCTGGCCACGGTCTGCATGAGGATGATCATCACCATGGCCACGATCTCCACGGAAGTTTTTGGCAGTCGGCACCGCCAGCACAGTGGGAGAAGCCGGCACCGCCATATTCTGCATCTCCGGTGGCATCCTCGCGGAATCAGCGACGCCTGCTGCTGCCACCGGCCCGCCATGTCGGCTTGGACTGGCAACGACTTGTTGCTCGAATTCCTTGGGATGAGCTGTGGTGGCCGCAGTAGGAGGCGCCCTGAACGTATGCTCAGTAGTCCTGGCTGCCACTGAATTTTTAGGACTAGGAGGAGCTTGCAGATCCGGCGGAGGAGGCGAGGGGATTTTTTCTTCCGTGTCGTCGCTATACTCACGAGATTGCGGTGCCGGTGGAGTAGTAGGTGATGAATCCGCTATCTTCTTGTCTTCACGGCTCTTGTTCATGTTGGCACCTTTGCCATTGTTTGCTTCGTCCTTTCCAGTTCCAGTGGACGGCGGGTGGCCGACCCCATCATCAGCTGTTTGATGTTCATGTGTCTCTCTCCCTTGTGGCGAATCATTTTCGCGGCACCAGAACGGGAGACACATAGCCGGATCTGGCGCCAAGGTATAGCTAAGCTAGCAGCAGCTAGGCAATATATGCATGCTATGTTCAAAGCGAGCGATTGGACTCAAGGTAGTACTGTACTAGGTGGGAAGAAGAGTGCAAGCATAGAGATGCGGTTAATTGATGAGGCGCCCGGAGAATATATCACCGCAGATATGGGGAGCCGCTGTATTATTAGTAAACTGAGTTCGTATGACTCAAGCTAACGTTAACCCGGCCCCGTGGAGTTAGGCTAGCTAGATCCACCGTATGAAGCAACAGAAAGATGCATGCCCTCAATGATGAAGAACTTATGCCCAAGCAGACTTTTTATCAAGCCAATCATGGCCAGCGACGTTGTTATCCTCAATGATCGATGGAGAATCATTATACACAGTGTCATACTAGCTTTATGTTTCCAATTAAAGAGAAATGGAGAGACGACACATAGTGCTGCTAGCTTGCTTTATTTCTTGTCCTTGGGCATATGTACTAGAGCTTCTTTTCATAGCAAAATGTGATGATCGTGTAAAAATGTTCACCTACTCAATTCGGAAGCATTTGTCGTAGTACATGTATGATGTGAAATGTGATTCCCCCATGTGCGTTTGTTAATTCGTGCCATGATGGGGAGGTAATTAATCTCCAAAACATTAAGAAATCTTCATGGATAAATATGTCCATGCAATGCTAGATAAAAAGGCACGACTATCAGCATACACTTTAATATTGTGCAGAGTTTGTACAACTTTACCTGAGAGCCATGTTCCCATTTGCCACGGTTAATTACTCCCATACTACACTACCAAGGTGTATATGGTGGGGTTTCATTATTGAGCCTTTCAAAGGGGCGTCTAACAAGTTAGGACCGCTAGGTTTCCAATTGACAAGCAAGTGTAGAGCCCTCTTCCTAATGGCACACTTAACACAGGTTATACACAGGAGGACAGAGGCTGCACTATACCTACTCGTTGAACCCTTTAGCGCCTTTCGATAACCACTAACATGTTAGAAGAAAAACCTCCTACTTGAATAAAGCCAGAGCTATGGGGCACTCTCGGCTATACTGTATGTCCTAGTTTTGCCGACAGATAAAGAAGGGCTAAAAGCATATGATTCGAAACCAATAGCTTTCTCACTCTAAGATCATGTAGCTAAAAAGCATGTTTGGAAATTGTTGCATTGAAGCTTTTATTCATCTTGCATCATGCTTTGTCAATTTTAGCACTAGCAAAAACTATCCATATGCATAAACCATAGGTGTCAAGGTACAAGGTAACAAAACTTGAATCATCCTTAAAGTTAGCAAGGTAGCTAGACATATGCATAATGATTATCATAATTATGGTGAATAGGTACAAGGAACACCCATGTTATACTTACCTTGTTCACAAAACTTCTGCTGGTCCTGCTGATCATCGTGGTACAAGTCGCTGTCCACTTGGAACTGCTCATCGCCTATACCAATCATCCAAATAGTATCACACAAGCGTCCACACATTCATCTATGAACCAAACATGAACAATAATGAGAACAGTACACTAGCAGTGATAAAATATGATAAAAGGTTCGGAAAGCGGAAATACATGTCGCTGAAATCACATAAACGTTTGAATCACTAAAATCGGAATTAAAACGACTAAGTTATGCACTAAATAGGATTTCCTATAGCAATTTAATAAATTAATTCTAACCTCAAAATTTAAAATTTGTTGACATGATTAACAGCAGCATTAACATGTAGAAAAAATAATTAAGAACCTAACACAATTTTAACAGATCAAACAGAGCTAAAACAATGAATTTTTAAGCAAACTAGTGGAGTGGCAAAACTATAAATAGATTCAATTATTTTCTGAATTTAAATGAATTAAAATCTGAATTTTGAATTTTATCGAAGGATTATGGATTCAATTATATACAAGTTGGAGGTCCCTACAGGAAGGGGTACAGGCTCATCAGAGCCATTGGGTCAGAGATCTATGGTTAGGATTAGATTGGAAAGGGGGAAAGAGACGAAGGTGCTGGTGGGGAACAGTGGACTGGCGGCGGCACAGCCATGGCCGGCGACGAGGAGCTCGCTGGTGTAGCTGCTTAGGGCCCTATGGGCCACAATCGGCTTTAGGATTGGTCTGGGTGATAGAGGAGGAGGAGGTGAGCTCACCTAGGGCAGCAACGGTGCCCGACAGTAGATGGAGGTGGCCAGCGACGAACAATAGTAGGTGGTGAACACCTGCATGCAATGGTGAGGTTGAGTGATTGAAGCAAAATAGAAAAGAAAGGGGGAAGAGGGCTAGGTGGCTTCACAACCATGCTCTAAAGCTCATTAGGGTCCTTATGGCGAAGAGGAGGCAGCGAGTGGGCTCGACAATGTCGAGCTTCATGGTGATGAGGACACAACATGGACTCCCTTAAAAATGGGGTCGGGAAGCGGGGCGAGGTGATGAGGACATCACTCCTTTGGATGCACCCACTGATCCTCCAATAGTTATGCAAGGTCCAATGATCCGAGCTCGAATGCGACAACTTAAATTAGAGCTGAGCTTGTTCATAAGCGATCCTCTTTATACTATTTACTATTGAGAATACACTTCTATTAATGATGTTATCTTGCTTATGAACAATGGATGGGGTAATGAGGAACTTGGAGGAAGATGTGGAGGTGGAAAAGACCAGCAAGGACATCCAACACAAGATGGGGGTTCAGTCCTACTCGACTTCAACTCGGTCTCAGCCTTAAGAACCAGTTAGCACTAAAACGTACATTGTCCAAGATGCATTTGGACTCTGTTTTCGTTGAACCACATGTATTGGAAGCTAATTCTATAAGCTAACAAATGGCATTGGTTTGAGGTCCAATCTATATCGAAGTCAATGGGAATTGTTGAAATAAGTTAGCGTGCAGAATCTTCCAGGTTGTTGTGTCATGTCTTTTGTCCAATGGGCCATGTATCATCTTAGATCCCATTAGGGAGGCATGTCTAGGGGAGAGATGACCCTAAGACCATTATAATGATTCATCCTTATTTTTGGTAGGTGTTGACGGTCATTAAGTATCAATTTCTATATGTCAACAAGAACTAAAAATGGCTTAATTGAATTACCACCGTAGACTTAGGGGTCTAACTAACAAATTTCCACAGTTTTGGTAAGTTTATGTTTTTACAGGTAGTTATCAGGAAAAGAGCCAAAGAAGGTCCACATGTCATGTTTACATAGAGAGAAAAGACCTCCGCATGAAAAAGAATACTCGGGAAGACTCAAGAAGCAACTGGACCGAACCAGAAGCGGAGGGGGCCAGCCCCAGGGCACCCGCCCTAGGGTTTGGGGCGGCCTCCCTACTCCCGCAGCCAATGGGCTTCAGCTTCGTGGATTGTCCTCCACCGCCTTTGAGAATGAATCTAAACCCTTCACCTAAGGTCGGTTTGATCTGACGGTCCACGTTCATTTGAGGGGGCTATATAAGCAAGGCCCTGCCACCCCTGAGAGGAGGAGAAATCATTATTAGAGAAAGCCATCAAAACTAGGGTTTCATATCCCTCTCTCCACCGGAGAATTAGAATAGCTACTCCCAATTCCTTCAAGTTCTATAGGATTTATTAGATAGATTTAGAGAAGTAAAGCATTGGACTCTGGATTTCGGATCTTCGTCATAAAAATTGGTATTATCCTGTATCTTTCTCTACGACTTTATTCTAAATATCATTATGTTTCTATTTGTTATGTTCTTAGTTTATTCTAGTTCTATATTTGATATGGTTATGATTGATAATGAGTTTATGTATAAGTTTGCAAAGCGCTTAGCTCTTATCTCGATGGAGTTAGGTGGTAGATCACATGTAAGCATGGTGCTTAGATGTTATTTATCTGCAAATGTATCCTATTGGCCGGGTCATGTGGTAGTTTGCGGAAGTGACAGTTCCATTGATTCTTATATAGTCCACCCCCCGTTGATAGGACAGGCAGAATTGGTATTGCAGAGTAAGTCATGCTATGTTCTGGCTTTCTTTAGCGATGTTCCTTATACATAGATGAAGAGTCTTTTATGCTATATATGATATTATATGTGCTAGAGTAGATTATGACTTAGTAGATTAGAACATACTTAGAAGTTATTCTCTTACTAGTCCGACGTCACCTTACATTTTATATGGAGTAGTCTATCTCTAATCTCTGTGTTATTTATCTTTGAGCTTACAATTCAATATCATTATTATTATGGCTTACCCCTAGCCAAAGCAAGTGACTGTGTGATTGAGTTTCTCATAAGTAATCATGTTCTGCAAGTCCATCTCTAGTCTAAACCTTTGTTATTTCATGCCACCAATGTTTTGCTTTTCCCTTAGCAAAATTATAAATAACGATACCTGGAAATTCTTTCCTGGTGAAGTGCTACAATTGATATTTTATTTGTGCGCTTGTAGATAGAATAAATATATTTTCTAGAGAGCCCTTACATTCATAAATACCACCACACACTTCTAGTGCCATGCTGGGGATGACAACCTAGTATTCAAAGTGGTGTTAGAAGTGTCAACAAGCATTTTTGGCGCCATTGCCGGGGAAGCATCGGTACGCATATGAGATATATATATATATATATATTAGAATTAGACTATGGAGAAAAATTGCATGAACAACTACTTAAAAATGAGAAATCATAACAAGGCACCTCTGCTTTGGCAGTATCACCCTTGTTGTTTCCTATGTTTATATTTTTATACAGGGTATTCTAGGATTGACTTTGATACATTCAACTCTTCATCATTAGAATCAAAGCAATCAAGAAAGAAGAAGCTAGTCACCAATTTCTGAAGCTATGGCACAAAAGACCCTGCAAGAATTCTCTGCTCCAAGCATTGAGAATATTCGCACTGGTCTGGTATTTGAGGCAGAAAAAGGAGAAGAAGATCCCGAGTTTGAGCTCAAGCCAAGCCTCATAAATATGGTGCAAGCTACAAAATTCAGTGGAAAGGCACATGAAGATGCTAGTGCACATTTGCAGAATTTCTTAGAGATTGGAAGCATAATCAACATTGATGGAATCACCCAAAACATCATACTGCTTTGCCTCTTTCCATTCTCACTTATGGGAAGAGCGAGGAAGTGGTTCTACACCAACAAGGAAGATATCAACACTTGGGCGAACTGTTCGAAAGCCTTTCTAGCAAAGTTTTTCCCTATAGGCAAAACTAATGCCTTAAGAGGAAGGATTGTCAATTTTCAACAGCAGAAATAAGAAACCATTCCAGAAGCATGGGAGCGTTTTCAAGGATACCTGTCAGATTGTCCTCATCATGGAATGGCAGGATGGTTACTCATGCAGACCCTTTACCATGGATTAACTCAGAAGGCTCGTGAGTGCCTAGATGCATCTGCTGGAGGATCATTTTTGGAACTTACACTTGGAAAAACAAAGATACTTATGGACAAGATAGCAGAAAACCAAAGTTGGTCCCAAGATAAAGTTCAACATTGTCACCAAACAGAAGAAATACCCGAGGAAGTAAATGCACTATCATCCAAGATGGATAATTTGCTCCATTGGCTGGACCAGAGGGCCACATATAAAGAAGATCGAAGGGCCATTGAGATGGCATACAAATGCGCACATCAACCCATTCCAAGTCAACCCAATAGCAAAGGTATGAATTTAGGTAATACTTCAAAGCAAACTACATTGAGGGATTTAATTACGTAGCAAACTAAAATTAATGCGAATCTTGAGCAAAGGCTAGATGCAAATGAATCTTCTTTAAAAAATATACATAATAAAATGGATTTTCTAGTATTTGCTTTTGATGAACAAAATATTCTTAATAAAAAGGTAGATCTTAAGTTAGCAGAGCTAGCTGTTGTTTTTCCTGTTGCCACTAACATTGAGCAGGTGAAGAATATAACTACAAGAGGAGGGAAATCAACTAGAGATCCCCCTCATCCAAGAGGAATGAGAAGAGGACTAGCAATACCAGTAGTAGTAGAGGAAGAGAATCCCAATGAAGCAGAAGAATTGCTACAAGTACCGAATGACCAAGAAATGAGAAAAGATTATCACGACACCAACTATTTACCATTTCCTAGAAGAAACAGAGGACTGTAGTCGGATGAGTAGTTTGGTAAGTTTGTAGAGGTTATTCAGAAGTTATATGTCAACATACCTCTACTTGATGTCATTGTTGACACCAACAATGATGCATATTTACATAACTAAAATGCTACCAACAACCGCAAGATTAAGGATAAAAAAATCACATCATGAGTATACCTTATCAAATAACTAGTTCCACAAGTCCATAAAGTATGTGATTGCAGGATAGAAGAAATGGAACAAAGGAGAGCTAGTGGGACCCACATAGGGTGTCGGTTGACCAACCTATGGGCCCACCAGCTCTCCCCTCTCGGCCATGATCCAGGAGAAGCACCTTAGAGTGAATTCCAACCCTTGGATCACTTTGTGCTTTCTCTCAACAGCTCACATGCAAAGCACATGGATCCATGGACCCACACCAAGGAGATAAACGTGACAACTACCTCAGGACCAACATCCAACACCAATGATAAGTGGGACCAGAACCTGGACGGCTGAGGTGGGCCAGAGCCCCCAAGGGGGGTTGGCCGACCTCTACACTAGTACAGAATTGATTTTGCGAGACACCACCCAAAATTTAATAGAGGCAGGCATAAATTTCAACCGCCTCCAAAAATCTAGGCAATTAATGGAGGCAGTCATTTTTTATTTATCGATGCGGTCACAATTGTCCGCCTCTGAAAATCAATTTACGGAAGCGAGCATGTTGAAAATGCCCGCCTCCAAAAATCTTCTATTTTCGGAGGCGGACAGTCTTAAAACAACCGCCTCCATAAATTGATTTTCGGAGGCGGACAGCTATAAGGTCCGCCTTGGTTAATTTCGGCCTAACTCACCTATTGGGCTCATAAATAACCCGCACTTAGGGTTTCTCCCTCCCTCCCTCTCTCTCTCTCTCTACTGACTCCCTCCCAGCGGCGCCCTCTCTCCCTCTCCCATCCAGCGCCCCCTCTCCTCCCTTCCCCATCCAGCACCCCCTTCCCTCCCCATCCGGCCATCAACCCTAGAAGCACCGGCAGAGCAAGCGCGGGCGGACCAGCAGCGTGGGACGGAGGATGTGCGGAGAGGATGACGCGGGAGGACCTGCCGGCGGCGCGCGCGGGACGGAGGACCGGTGGCGCGGGATGGAGGACCGGTGGCGTGGGACGGAGGACCAACGGCGGTAGCGCCCGTGTGGATCCGGCTCCCCTCGGCGCGGCTCTCCCCCCCCTCCCGACGACTGCCCCGCACGCTCGCCCCTGGGCGGCGCCCCCTCTCTCCCCTCCGGCGGCGTCGGGGTGTGCACGGATCCGGCTCCCCACAGCGGTGGCGGCCCTCAGCTCCACCCCGACGGCGGCGGGGGCTGCGGATCTAGACCCCGGTGGCGGCGGGGGTGCAGATCCGGCTCCCTGGCAGCGGCTCCCCCCGGCGGCGGCTCCCCCACGGCGACGGCGCCCCGCGAGCTCCCTCCAGCTCCCCCCATGGCGGCGACGGTGCGGATCCAGATCCGCCCCCCCCCCCCCCCCCGGCGGCGGCGCGGATCTGGATCGTACGGCGTTTTTTTATTTTTTAATTGATTTTTGGAGGCGGGCACAAACCAACCGCCTCCATTAATCGGGATTAACCGAGGCCTTCCATTGGAGGCGGTTGCATTTGGCCACCTCCAAAAATGAAAACTGACTGCCTCGGTTAAGTTCTTTGTACTAGTGCTACCTGGGCCCACAGGCCCCCCACTTGGTCCCTGACCAGTGGGGCTGCAACTAGAAGACCAGAGGGTGGCCCATAGGCCAAAGGGGGGTTGGCCGACCTGGCCCACAGGCCATAGGGGGGTTGGCCGACCACCCCCTAGGTCGGTTCACCTCCTGCCATCCGCCATATCCACTCACACATGTTGGAAATCAACACCATCCATCCAAAGCGGTTCAAGGTCAGTTGAATTCAAGGGTGGAGGATTGAAGCCTCCTGGATCGCTGATGTGGTGATGGAGTAGCCCCTACTCCACCTCCCACTATAAATAGAGGCTCATACCCCCCTCTCTACACATGGTGATGAAGCCTACAAGCTTTATTCTTTAGATTGTTCTAGTAGTTTAGTCTAGAGTGGGAGTTAGAGTTGAGTCGAGCTGCGCTCGGGGTTTCCGGAGTCGTCTTCTGGAAAGTCTGGTATAGCTCTTGTATCTTTCCTTCTTTGTAAGACTTTATCTTATTCAATATATTAATTTTCTCTCTTCTTTACTTATTATTTACTTTGAGCATTACTATACTAGATATAGTATTGTTATATGCTTTTGCTCTTTAATAACCTTTACATTTATAGTCTGTAATCCTTGTGACCTTTCCTGTATGCGATCATTGCCTGTGATAGGGTGCTTTGATTATTGATCGTAGTCAAAGTAATAAGTTGTGTGTAAGCGTGGTGCTTATACATCACCTTATCCTTGGTTACCACTTGTTGCACGGATTGTTTGTGGTAGCTAGTAAGAGAGTGACAGCCTTGTGTAGTCTTTGTATTCCACCACGTGTTCTTAGGCAAGTTCTTAAAAGGTAAGGCCCCCGTAAGAAGAGGGCGCGGTTCGGTAGGAGTTTTGTCCTCCTACAGATCTATCCCCTCGCCTAGCATCTCGACCCTGAATCCGTTCGAGGAAGGAGGCTCTACACCACCACTCAAGGAAGCTATGACCTAGAAGGCGATCTCTGACTTCTCGGCTCCGTCCGCTACCCACGTAGCTCAGGGTCCCGAGGTCAACTTCGGGGATGCCACCTTCGAGCTGAAGCCAGCCTTGATCGACATGGTGCAGGCCAATCCATTCTGCGGGAAGCCCCATGAGGATGCCAATGCTCATCTCCAGCACTTCAGGGAGTTATGTGGCACATTTACCATCAAGGGTGTGGCGTCTAACGCCATTCGCCTTCGTCTTTTCCCATTCTCGTTATTGGGGAAGGCGAAGCAATGGTTCTACGCCCACAAAGAAGAAGCCACTACATAGGAGAGGTGTGCCAATGCATTCCTCAAGAAGTTTTTCTCGACGGGCAAAACCAATGCTCTTCGTGGAAATATTTCGAGCTTCCAACAACAGTCTGACGAGACGATTCCCGAAGCATGGGAGCGTCTCCAAGAGTACATTCGTGCCTGTCCTCATCATGGGATAGACGATTGGCTCTTCATCGAAGGATTCTACCACGGGCTTTCTAATATGGCCCGTAGTCACCTTGATGCTGGCGCTGGAGGAGCATTCCTCCAACACACAGTAAAGAATGCCAAGGACCTCATCGAGAAGATGGTAATCAACCAAGGATGGGGTGAGGAACATCTCCAGCCCAAGAGGAGAGGTATGCACACCGTTTATGAGGTGGACATGCTCTCTGCCAAGATGGACCTCCTGATGAAGAAGATAGAAGAAAGTTCCAAGAAGGAATGAGAGGCCATCTACCCCATCGCCGCCGCACAAGCTATTGAAGCTAATCCATGGTGCGAGGTGTGCGGATGAAATGATCACTCGGGCAACAATTGCCCTGAGACATCGAAGGAGGATGTGAACTTCATCAGCAACAACAACAACAATGGGTATCGACCTCAACAACAAGGAAATTGGAATTCACGCCCCTTCTACCAAGGTAATGGAGGTAATAGCAATTACAATAATTACAATTCTTACCATAATCAGCCTTCATTGAAAGATCTTGTTCTTGGTCAATCTAAACTTAATGATGGTATAAATAAGAAGATGATTACCACTGATAAAATTCTTGAAACTATTGGTGAAAAAATGGATAGCTTTGCCACCGCCAGAAAAAATCAATTGAGCTTTAATAAAATGCTAGAAACATAATTAGCTCAATTAGCAGTAGCTATGCCATCTCTAGAACAGGGTAAGATTCCTGGGAAACCAGAAGATTCAATTGAGCATGTTAACATGGTAACAACAAGGTTCGGTAAGCCTCCACTTCGCTCCTATTGGGGCTATCTTCTCGATCCTCCCTTCATCATGAAGATGGAAGATCCAGGCCACCCGACGATCAAATGCTCAATCAGACAACAGACATTCCACAACACCTTCTGTGACCTTGGATCGGGCGTCAACATCATGTCAAAGGTAACTTATGATAACTTGTTAGGGGGACCTTTGCTCCCTACATGTGTTCGTTTGCAGATGGCGGATCAAACGTTGAGGTTTCCCGAGGGACTTGTGAGGGATATCTTGGTGAACATCCAAGACGAGTACATCCCCACCGATTTCATCATCCTAGATATGGGATCCAACGTGGAAGTCTTCGTCATCTTGGAAAGGCCTTTCCTCAACACCACAAATGCAGTCATCTATGTAGGATCAGGCCAAATCCACTTCCAATTCCCAAGTCACAAGGTAAAGTGTGCTTTCAATGGTTATAAACTTCACAAATAGGTTAAAGCACACCCACCAAGAAGAAGAGTTCGAGCTCCACACCAAAAGAAGCAATACCCGGAGGCCAAGATCAATGAACTCAAGAAGGACGAGCCTGCCAATCCAAGGCAGGCTTGAAAAGCAAAGGAGGTGCACACACCACGATCTCCCTCTTCGGAGCCATCAAGTGCACCCAAAGAATGAACAAGAAGGAGAGTCCTACTCTGAGGACTTAAAATCGAGGAGCCTTCGTCGAAAGGTAAGTCGGTAGTTATCTTTTATTTCCTTTATTTCCCTTCTTGTATTTGGTTAAATTCTTTTCTATCATGCTTAAAATTTAGAATCATAAATTTTTAGATTAAATAAAACTTGAGATTAGTGTAGCTTTAAAATTTGACAAAAGGTAGGACCATAGGGTGGTCGGCCGACCACCCCTATGCACCCTATCTTGGCTTATTTAAATAGGGAATAAGTAGTGACCTTTATAAAAGAAAAAGAAAAAAATGGAGGCCTAGGGGTCGGCCGACCACCCTAGTTGCCCCTTGATAATCCCTTTGTCTTCCCCACCTTCCTTTGTCCAAGCATCTCATGATTTGAGTAGTGAAGTTCAAAATTCAGATTTTGCTTTAGGAGAGATCTCTTTATCTTTGTCATGCTTTAAAGTACATCAATCACTTTTAGTTAAAGCATGACACATCCTTGTCTCCCACTACTCCTTGTTAAAAGTGGGGAATCATGACACCTTTCACTTTCACTTTGTCATGCCTTGAAAAAGAAAGCACATCAATCACCTTTTATCAAAGCATGACATGCCTTTGTCCCCCACTACTCTTTGTTTAAAGGGGATAATCTTGAGCACTTTAGCTCAGCTTTTGATCACATCACAAATTATGCTTCACCTTTCACCAAGCACTAGAAAAAGTGTGAGTGGAATCTCCCCTTTAGGGGGTCGGCCGACCACCTTTGGTCACCTCCTCCTTTTCCTTTCGCTTTGTGTAAGGCATCTCCTAAAGATAGTGATCATGGCACCCAAGGGCATGCCAAAGTGGGGTCGGCCAACCACCCCATGGTGCCCCCTTGGTGCCATCTCCTCCCTCTATAAAAGCCCATGCAAGGAGAGCTCAAATCCTCACACCTCAATCGGAATCCAGTTCGAGCTCAAACCATTCCTTGCCTTGCTCTTTTCTCTCTAGTGAAGTTCTTAGCTCTCAAGAGAAGTAGTGTCGCTCTCTCAAGCCCACAAGAAGATATTTTGTCTTCTTCAAGCTTATCTTTGCACAAGCTTATCCCCACAAAGCAAACTAGGAAACCCACTCTACACACAACCTTGTTCTAGTCTTGCCCTTGTGTCTCTCTTCCTCTCAGAAGATGAAGAACCCTTTGATATCCAGCTTCAAGAAAGAAAAACAAGCCCTGAGTGGGAGCTCATCTCGACGCTCCCACCAATCCGAGGATACTTCCCAAGGAAGAAGAAGGGGAGGTTCTGCCTGATACACTTAGGAGAACGTACAAACCGAAGAACACCCTCAGGAGGAGGAAGAAGTGCCGATGGAGGTACCTCATATTGGGGCATTCATGGTGCCCCCAATGAGGACCTATGATCAAAAAAGTGGACTCTGGTTTGACCAACTAGAGTACCAAAGATATCTCTCTCTTCGGGATCAATCTTTTGAGCATACAAGAATATTGAATCCAATTCTGCTCTCCAACGCAGGTATTGTTGACACAAAATATGACGCACTGTGCCTAACACACAGCAAGCCGGAAAGCGTGGCTTCAATCAGGTGCTCGGGTGTTTCGAAATCCGGAAACGTGCCAGTCAGTTTGACGTGAAAGGAGGTCGACGGATCGATGATTCATCTCGAAGAACTCGACGACATGACAAAGGACCAAAAGGTGTGTTGACACAAAATGTCACGCACTGTGCCTAACACATAGCAAGCCGGAAAGCGTGGCTTCAATCAGGTGCCCGACTATTTCGAAATCCGGAAACGTGCCAGTCAGTTTGACCTGAAACTAACAAGAGATGAAAATCATTAGATATAAACTGGAACATGCTGGGTGAGACCAGACAGTTCCATATATACGGCCCTGAAGCCACTTACGATGACATACAGTTATAGAAGCTATCTGCCAACAGGTTTTATAGATCATTCGGCTAAAGCAATCTTAAAGCACGTGAAAAGTTGATTGCCGAATATGCATGCATGGGAAAAGTACGTATGAATGAATCATAATTAATTGTGAGTTAAAGAATAACCAAGCTCAGTAATCCAACCGAGTTGGGATCCATGATGAAGAAACATGTAAGCAAAACACGATCAAACTAATCTAAAGCTTGTATCTGCTGCATGATACCCAACCTTATCAAAGCTTAAACATGGTTAACATGCATGAACCCGCACCACGTAGCAATCTAGATTTACACTAATTCGGCTATTGTGAACATGAGATCTATTTGTAGGAACAAATGGAAGTAAAAATTATTAAAACAGGGATAGATCAATAGGAAAGAATAGAGTCGAACTATATCAATCTAGATTGGGCAAACGAGTGTTACAAATATATAAAATATCTAAAACATGCAACACATGATAACTTAATGAATCTACTAGATCTTGCCAAATCTAATAGAGCTGATAACTATCTTGCTTTTGCTAAGCATATCGAATAAACACCCGCCGCACGGTATTTACTCGTAAACGAAACATAAGCGAAGACTTCTTGATTGTCAAGCAAAGATCCATCGCACGATCATTGAAAAACAAACAAGACTACTTGCATCAACATCTAAATCCACCGCATGATACTAGACATGATAGCAAGGTTGCCGGGACTTACGGAGGTCGACGGATCGATGATTCCTCTCGAAGAACTAGACGACACGACAAAGGAGTCGAAGTTGGCACGGGGCCGGTTGTATTGAATTGGTTGTGAACAATTTTTACAATGGCCAAGGGTTTATATTTATACCCTGGTCGTGACATGAGTCCTAAAAGGACACGGTTACAAAATATTAAAGGAAAAACATGATATGTTTGGCTTTAATTTCCTCCGGAGTCTTCATTGCCTTAATTGTCGCGGTCTTCATTGCCTGATCGGTCCTTTGCTTGTTGTTTTTGTCGCTTCCCGAACGGAAAACCGCCCTTTATTAGAATAGTCGTCCGCACGATCATTTGCCGAACCTTTGGAAATTAGCCGACAGACGGACACTTGCCGAATGCTCCGAGACTAGCCAACTGCACAGATACTTGCCGAATGCTCCGAACACCCATCTCTGTAAATCTGCTACGCGCTGGCCCACCTATCATCCTCCTAAGCGCACTAAAATTCAGTGTTAACACATGCCCCCTCAATTTTGGGATAAAAGTCATTTTATTCTGAAATTGACCACAAGCTTCCCCTTTTCTTCTAGGTCAACACTGTTCAACACCACAACCGCCGCTCAGAAAATTTGAGCCCCAACACACCTTTGAATTTACTTCAACCCTTCAATGGCGACTCAGGATGAAATTCCAGAGGTAAATTTCATTCACCTTCACGTATTCGACAATTCATGATTGATTTCCTTGTTTCTTTCCCGATTCACTTGTTTTTCGATTCCGTTATATGAAGGAATACAAGAACGACATTTTGATCCCCTATGCTACGAATCCCGATTCCTACCTCCTTGGCCCAATGGGGAATCCTAACCCAACCGAGATCATTGAGAAAGAAACTTTAAGAATACCCTTCAAGTCTGGAGTCACCCCGCCCAACCGATGACAAAACACTTTCAAGACCTGGCCGTCTCCTCCAATCGTCGGGTGGCGAAACTGGTACCGGAGAATGTTGGAAAAAAGCAGCAGCCATTGGGATGATCAAGACATCAACCATTGCCTAGAATTGTCTCTGTCAGAAATGCCTAGAAATGAATCCCTCCTGATGGCAGCTTCCCATTTTTGGTCTAATGCTATCAATGCTTTTGTTTTCGGCCGTGGCATGATGACCCCTACTTTGGCCGACTTGTTCATGATGACTGGCCTAAATGTGTCACAGCCAGTATACCCTTCCAAGTACAAGAGCAAAAGCAACTAGAAAGCTGTGAAATCTAGAGGTGGATGGGTTGGATACATTCAGACCTATATGGAAGCATCTGGTGCTGTCTCTGATAAGGAATACAGGGCCTTCATGAACATGTGGTTGTGCAGGTTCATCTTCTGTGGAAAATATAATGAGCCAACCTTGAATCACATGGTGATGGTTGAAGATTTAGTTGCAGGTTTCCTGATACCTTTGGGCAAATATCTGCTAGGATCTGTCTATCATATGATGCACCAAATCACTGCCCAGATGCATTGAAGTGTGGAAATTTCTTTCATAAGTGGCCCTTGGTACCTTCTATTATAAATAAACCCTTCCTTCTCGGCTTCTATCCATTCAAGCATTCTCATCTCCACATTCTTACTCTTTTTGCTCAAGTCAATCCAGAGGGAAACCCTAACCCCTACAGTAGCAATGGCGGGAGGCGATAACCGTGGAAAGCGTCCCGCCGAGGGAGAAGCTGAAGGAAGCAAAGCATGGCGTAATCGGCAGCGCGGGTGAGAGTTGACTTCTTGCCCCCTTGCAGTTCTGCTTCTTGTTCATCTTTCTAGCTTTGATTTCTTCTCTCATTCATCAGGATAAGGGTCATCTCCACCATCCAGAGCATCCCCTTCCCTTCGGCGACGGTAGCTCAACCGGGGACTCCATCATCCGGTACATCCGGGTCCTCAGGCTCCTACCACTCCAATCCTTGGGATTTGGATTCGGGTGCCATGGACGTCCCCTACACCCACGTGGAGGCGGTCACCTTCAAAGGCGAAAGGGATGAGGCCCGAGTAGAGCTGGAGAAGAATTCCAAACAATACGACATCGACCAACTCGAGTGGGAGAACCAGCGGAACCAGTTCTGCGACGCCATCACCGGTTGGTAAAAATAAACCCATTCTATTTCTCCCTTCTCTGATTCATCTGTTCACCCGATTGGTGTTCTTCTATTCAGCGGTCTTTGCAGAGGTTGAGCGCCTGAAGATTGCGGCGAACAAGATTGCCGATAAGGTGAACGCCCAAGGAGAAACCGCCGAGGCACGCCTTGATGAAGCGGACGGTCATATAGATCAGGCCGTCATCCAAAGCGTACACCATGGCGTAGCTCTGGGGCTGGCGGCCATGTCTACCCAGAGGCGTGAAGACCTCTCCTTCATGCCAGTTGGTTTCTTTGGCAGCGTGCCCCCAGAAGATGTCGAAGACATTGATGATCTTCTGGAGAGCTATGAGGACCATGAAACCGTCCTTGCTCAAGCTACAGATGCCCAGTCTGTCCTCAACAAGCTATTTGAGGAGTAGTTTGTATCTAGGGATCCTCTATAAAAAAACTTATCCTCTGAAATACCACCTGTAATTTGAAGAACGCTTTCTGAATTGCATGACTTGTCTTCAGTCAATTGTGTTTATATTTTTTTGCTCTAAAGGCGACACATACCGCGTCGGCTATTCTCCAAGCTCTTGGAGTATTTTTTTCGACTAAAGACGATGCTTCTACATTGGCTATCTTGCGCATAAAACTCCTTAAGTTTTGTTTATGCACCAACCTCAACACTGGGATGAAATTTCTTAAGAAATCTTCGATTAATAGCTCTAGTGAACTCCTCTCCTAGTAGAGTTTTTAAGATATACGCATTGCCAGGAGCAGACCTCACTATCCGAAAAGGTCCTTCCCAGTTCGGAGACCATTTGCCGAATGCTTTTTCTTTTGTCCCAATCAGCAGTATAGTTTTCCAAACTAAATCTCTTTCTGCGAATTGCTTCTCTTTGACCTTTTTGTTGTAATATCTGGCAACACGTAATTTGTTTTTCTCAATATTTTCCAACGCTTTCAGACGAACTAAATGCAAATCCTCTAACTCGTCCATCATCAGATCCTTATAATCTTGTTTCCTCAAATCATTTTGCAAGGTCACTCGCCTCGAATCTGACTGCAATTCCCATGGTAATACAACATGATGCCCATAAACCAACTCGTAGGGAGATGCTTGCGTAGACCCATGACAAGCCATTCGGTAAGCCCACAAAGCTTCATTAAGAACTGAATGCCGCTTCTTCGGCTTCTCATCAATCTTCTTCTGAATAATTTTGATCATGATCTTGTTTGATGCTTCGGCTTGACCATTAGCCTGCGCATAATAAGGAGAAGAATTGTATAACTTGATCCCCATTTCTTCAGCAAAATCACAAAATTGAGACGAAGTAAACTGAGTTCCTTGATCTGTCGTTATAGTCTAAGGAATCCCGAATCTATGAATTATATGCTCCTTAACAAAATTGACCATGTTTTCTGATGTAACCTTCTTCAAAGGAATAGCTTCAACCGACTTTGTAAAATAATTTGTGGCTAACAGCACAAACTTATGTCCTTTGCTAGAAGGAGGACGAATTTGACCAATCAAATCTATTCCCCATCCTCTAAACGGCCAAGGCTTGATAATTGGGTTCATAGCTGATGTTGGAGCCCTTTGAATATTACCAAATCTTTGACAATCCTGACACCCTTTGTAATATTCAAAACAATCTTCAAGCATGGTTGGCCAAAAATAACCAGCTCTCCTAATTATCCACTTCATCCGGTAAGCCGACTGATGTGCACCACACACTCCTTCATGTACTTCATACATCAACTTTCTAGCCCCTTCATGACTCAAACATTTGAGGAGTACCCCATCTATAGATTTGTAGTACAACTGGTCATCAAGGAGCACAAACTTGAGAGCTTTATATCTGAGATTTCGAGAAACCTTTTGTGATGGATTTTTTAAGTAATTGGCAACCTCGTTTCTCCAGTCCTCAGCTACCCGATTCTCTTCCAAGGCATGAATCTCTTGGCCCTCTCGGTATCCCGAATCAGTTTGAGCCAGTTTATTTGCCTCTTCATTATGCCCCCTAGGGATATGATGCAAGGTTGCTACCTGGAAATTCTTCAAAAGCTCTCAGTATTCTTCATAATATTCCCTTAATACATCATTCTTGCACTCATATTGGCCGATCAGTTGGTTAATTACCAACTCAGAATCCCCAAAGATCTCAACAGCAATGACCTTTATTTCAGCAAGAAGCCGAAGTCCTCTAAGTAGTGCTTCATACTCTGCTTGATTGTTAGTAACACGAAATTCAATAGGGATAGCATACTTAAAAATCACTCCTCGTGGAGAAATCAAGAGAATACTAGCATCACCACCTTTACTACAAGATGAACCATCAAAAAACAAAGTCCAAGGTGCAATATCTATCATGTTAGCAGAAGGATTACGGTGTTGGGTAACAAAATCGGCAATAATTTGACCCTTTACTGCTTTTGACGATTCGTACTTTAACTCAAATTCCGATAAAGCCAAAATCCACTTGCCAATCCTTCCATTTAAAATTGGCATTAATAGCATATGTTTTATTACATCAAACTCAGAAACTACCACGCATTCGGCATTCAACAAGTAGTGCCAAAATTTGGTACATGAGTAATACATGCACAGCCAAAGTTTCTCCATAGCCGAATACCTTGTCTCTGGATCTAGCAGCTTTCGGCTAAGGTAAGCTATCACTCTTTCTTTTCCCTTGAACTCTTGCATGAGGGTCGATTCTATTGTCAGGTTACCGGCCGCCACGTACAACTTAAAAGGCTTATCAAGCTGTGGAGATACCAACATAGGTGGCGCCTTCATGTACTCTTTGATCTCATCAAAAGCTTTCTGTTGTACGCCACCCCATAGAAACTCTTGATCCTTTTTAAGCTTCAACAGTGGAGAGAAAGGCAAAACTTTTTCTGATAAATTAGATATCAATCTCCTTACAAAATTAATTTTTCCGAGCAATGACTGCAACTCTGTGAGATCAGTTGGAGGCACAACCTTGTCTATTGCTTCCATGCTTTTCTTACCGACTTCGATCCCTCCTTTATGGACTAGAAATCCTAAAAACTCACCAGCCGAGACCCCAAAGGCACACTTGTTCGGGTTCATCTTCAAACCATGCTTCCTAGTGCACTCCTAAGTCTTCTTTAAATCGGCTAAGTGTCCACCGTGATTTCTAGACTTAACCGCCACGTCATCAGTATAGATCTCCACGATTTTGCCGATCAACTCGTGAAAAATATAGTTCATGGCTCTCTGATAAGTTGCACCAGCATTCTTTAAACCAAAAGTCATGAAGACCCACTCAAATAATCCAATATGACCAAGACATCTGAAAGCTGTTTTTGAAATATCCTCTATTGCCATAAAGATTTGGTTATAGCCGGCATTACCATCCATAAAGCTGATGATTTCATAACCAGCGCTGCATCGACAAGCAAATCGGCAACCGACATTGGGTAACCATCCATTGGAGTGGCTTTTTGAGATCTCTAAAGTCAATGCAGACCCTTATTTTTCCATTCTTCTTGTACACTGGAACTATGCTCGAAATCCACTCTACATACCTGCATGGCCGAATGAAATTTGCCTCTAATAATCTTTCAACTTCTTTTTTCACATCGGCCAGTACCTCCTCTTTGAAAATCTTCCGAGGAGGTTGTTTGTAGGGACGATACCCGAGCTTAATCAGCAATCGATGCTCAATAATAGAACGATCCAGTCTAGGCATCTCTGTGTAATCCCAAGCAAAACAATCCTTGAATTCTTTTAGAAGATCTATCAACTTTAATCTATACTCTGGGTTTAAATTTGCACTGATATGCATCGGCCTTGGCTTGACATCATCACCAACATTTATTTCTTCTAGCTTATCGGCCGACATAAAGCCACATCCCAACTTTCCTTTATTGCCATCGATCAGGTTCCCCATTAAAAAATGCTCTGAGAGCCGACTGCTTGGATCGGCTGTTGGTCCTTGTTGGAGACATTCACAGGACCTTCCCCCCAAATTTTTCTAGAGAAACAATCAAAGTCATCATATTCTCAGTAGGTAGGCTCTGCGGCAGTAACACTTACCGAATCATCAGCATGAACAATTTCAACATCATCCCCAATCCACTGAATGAGAACCTGATGCATGGTTGAAGGTATGCAGCAATTAGCATGAATCCAATCTCTTCCCAAGAGCAGACTATATGCCCCCTTGCCATCAATGACAAAGAAGGTAGTGATCAAAGTCTTTGATGCAATCATCAACTCAACATGTACAGCTCCCCGGGTATCAGAAGGATTGCCAGCAAAGTCCCTGAGTATCAAGTCGGTTTTCAACAATTCCTCATTAGTCATTCCGAGCTTCCTAAAGGTAGTATAAGACATAATATTGATGGCAGCCCCTCCATCAACAAGAATCTTGGTTAGAGGCTTGCCATTGATATATCCCTTCACATAAAGCGCCTTCAAATGTCGATGCTTAGCCGGTTTATTGAAGATTGTCTGTTGAGTCAGGACAAGCTGGGCCATTAGATCCTGACACTCGCTTTCATCAAAATCTGAGTACATTTCCTCTTGGATGTTTTGGCCATCGGGAGCTACGAATTCTGATGGAATGAAGAAAGTCATGCATGCATCAGCCGAATGGTCCTACTTGTTGGGTTTTTTCTTAGGACGCCATACCTGTTTATTTTCGGCAACTGTCTATGCCAGCTCCCTGTTTCTCAAGTGTTGCACTCTCCTTTTCTGGCTCTTCCTCAGCCCTAGTGGGCACCATTGTCCCTTCCGCCACACATATTCATGGTGTTCTTCTTCTTTAGCACCTTGTTCATAATGGACCCACTCTTGATCGGCAAATCTCTTGCCTCGCCGATCTTCAGAGCTGCCTATTTTAAAACGCCGATCGTACTTAGGAAACTGTGCTCCAAGTCTTTCATGGACAGGACGGCGGTTGACCCGAGACTGCCTATACCCTGAATATTGATCACTGCATTTGGGGCAATTGTTCTTAGCAGGCAGCTTCAGGCCTTCATTCCAGCAATGCTTGAAAAACGTGCATCCCTAATGAGACTGCTCTTGCTCTCTCACGTACTCTTGTTCTCTTCGGCACATCTCTCCCTCGTACCTTTGATGTTCCTCTATGAACTCTTGTTCTTCGTAATACCTCTTTCTCTGATACTGCTCTCGCTCCCGTCGCCATTTATTTAACAGAATTCGTGTTGTAACTCTGCGTTTGGAAGCTTCCCCTCTCTCGGTTCGGCTATTATGGAACTGAGCCCGTTGCCGAAACTCTTCATTTGTAATTTGCCAATTAGGGTCAACAGCACTAGCTTTTCTTGCTCTGTCTGAAGTCAGTACCTTCACCTCACCCTTGTCTTTGGGGTTTTCCATGGCAACCATGTTCATGGAGAAAGACTCCGTGTTCTACGCAAAAGGATTAGCATCAATTTTCATCTTACCGTCAAACTTCAAATGCCCCTCCTGAATAGCCTTCTGGATTCACACTCTGAACACTCGACAATCATTGATGGAATGGGAATTAGTATTGTGATAGCCACAAAATTTCTTGTCCTTTACCCCTTCAGGGTGCAGCATGGGGTGCCCTTCTAGCAATTTGATGCGTCCTTTTTTAACAACAACTCAAACAGCTTGTCTGACTTAGATACATCAAAGTCATAAGTACCCTTTTGCTGCCTCAACCATCGTTGACTAACCTGAGTCGGCTCTTTCGCCCAGACCAATTCGGCTGCGGCTATCTCATCTTCATCATCGTACTCTGCTGCTTCTTCCAGGAAACTTTGATACATCTCGTTAGCCACATCACCCTTTTGGAAGCGGTTGTCTCTCCTGAACCCTTGAGCCTGATTTCTCATCATCGCCAACCGCTACGACAACTGACCAAGGTCATCAAAATCCATGCCGAACAGCTTCTCCCTGACATTCGGCTGCATGCCTGCTATTGCCATCCCTGGCAATTGGTCATCCGACAGATTTAAGGAATAGCAGAGGTTTTTAGTTTCTCTAAACCTGCGGAGATATTCCTGGGGTGTTTCATTAACCTTCTGCCTCAAGTTCATAAGGTCAACTAGCTTTTTGTCATTAGTACCTATAAAGAAATATGCATGGAATCTCTGCTCTAATTCTGCCCACGTACCAATGGAATTTGCCGGCAGAGATGTGAACCACGTGAAAAGCTGGCTCTGTCAGAGACAATGGAAAATACCGAATCCTCCAAGCTTCATCAGTAGACGCCTCTCCAAGCTGCATCAAATATCAGCTGATGTGATCTATGGTGCTAGTATCATCCTGACCAAAAAACTTAGTCAGATCTATGGGAGCCTTCACCCTCGGAGGTAGTGCCACTCGATTATACCACTCTGGATAAGGAGACTTGTATGCATAGGACTGGCTCATTGGCTTTAGGCCAAACTGATTCTGCATCATATCCGCCATCATGTTCATGATAAGGCCAATATTCGAATTTGGAGCTCCATGTGTCTGCCCTTCAAAAGCCAATCCTGCAGAGTTCTTATACCCTTGATTCGGGAAACAGTCAATAGCATTGTAATCGGTAAACTCTTGATATCCGTCTCCATACATATTTTTCTACAACATGTTCGCAGCTGGAGACACCATGAAAGTCGATTGTGGGACGTTCCCCGTTGCACCAAACATGAGCTGGCCATAAGTCATGGGGTGTTGTTGTTTCTGGTGAGGAGCCATCCCACCTTGGTTCATGCCAGACGTCTCGCCATCTTCAGCAGTTTTTTCTTGGCGTTTTGGCATATTGAACATTGTCAGCCCTTGTATTGGACCAATGGTTTCCTCAAAGCATTTATCGACGGATGGACCGAAGGTACTAACCATGATCGAGCGAAAGGTATTCAGGAAAGCTGTATGATGTGTTGGTATTTCTTATGACTATTTGATAAATCCGCAAGCGCATAGATTATACTGATGTAGCACTTCACCGGGAGTATTCCAGGTATCGTATTTTCCTCAGGGAACGATAGTGATCTAACTAGGATTAAAGATATGTCCTATGATGGATCAAGGGAGACTATGATAACTGGGTTGAGAGGTTCGATATAGCAAAGATATCTAACACGGTATAGCTGGTTATACTGGCTTTATCAACCCTTCTCTTGCAGGAGGCGATGGGATAGATCAGTAAGAGATATAACTCCGACCGGACCGCGCCATCATGTTGTATTGAGGCCCTACCTTTTAAGAACTTATCTGACACGCGTGGTGGAATACAAAGGCTAGATAGAGTTGTCACTTTCTACTAGCATCCACGAACAATCCACGCGATAAGTGGTTTACAAAGGTAAGATCTAGTCTAGACACCACGTCTACACTATTCTTACTACTTTAACCCCACGTTAAGGCTAAAGCACTCTACTCAGAGCAAAGTGATGAACAAGCAGGAAAAGGTGTATAATAGCTAACCCAGACTTAGAATATCAAATACTGTAAAGAAATCGGAAGAATTCACTTACAAGAGATGAACTTACAAGAGACTCGCATCCGCCAAGGAAGAACTCCGGAGAAGATTCCCGATAGGCCCGGGGCTTTCTCCAGAAGACCTTCCTCACTCTCCTCCAACTAGCATAGCACTACTAGAGAGCTCCGCTGAGAGACTAAGGAGTAGTGTTTCTCTAATGAGGCATGAGTTGAGAGTGGAGGCCTAGGGGGTATTTATAGCTAGAGGTGGAGTAGGGTCTACTCCAGTGCCACGTCAGCGATCCGCGCCACATCCATCAGTCACCGTTGGATCCAACCGACTTCCGAACCGCCTAAGGATCAATGGTGCTGATTTCCATCATGTGGGGAGTAGGTAAGTCGGTTGGGGAGGTGAAACCGCCATATGGTGGTTCGGCCGAACCACAACATGGCCTGTGGGCCCTCCTAGACCTTCTAGAAGATGGCCCATTGATCAGGGGCTAAGTGGGGGCCTGGTGGGCCCCACCTATGGTTGGCCGAACCACATGTGGGGTCTGTGGGCCACCTCTGCCTACTGGATACTAGTCCCACCTGTCATATGCCTTGGATGTCGGTTCTGAGTTGAGTTGTCACATTAATCTTCTTGATGTGGGCCCATGGATCCTCGTGATGTGAATCTGGACCGTTGGTAAGAGATACACTTGGATCCAAGGGGTAGAGAGTGATCTAGAGGGTAGATCTTAGATCATGGGGGCTTGGGATGCCAAGTGGCCCCACAAGGTAGTCGGCCGACCCCCCTATGTGGGCCCACTAGCCCCAAATGTCCCATTTTGTCATTATCTGCATCAAATAGTCATGGGACATGTGGAACTAGTTATTTGGCACAATATGTTCAGGTTATGCTTGCTTTCCTTGGAATATGAGGATGTTGACGGTATTTTGATGGTGACCAGATAACTCTTAATTACCGTCAACAAGATACCCCATACTTACCTCTTTGCTCGTCCTCGAGTAAAGGTTAAAAGATAACAAGTCTATGTCGTTCAAAGTATAAAGCAAGCATAAAGATTCACTCAAGTCATTTTGTTATACCAATAGGATATGTGGTATTGGCTAACATATATCATTGAGAAGTTGAGAAATGGAACAGCTCTCAAGGCGAAGTCATCTTTCCCAAATCATATTTTTAGTACTTGGAGTTTTTGATAATTTTTGAAAAGAAAGCTCATAAGTCAACTTACTCCTCATATAACACTTTAGATCACTCAAGGTGTATGAATCCTTACCAAGGCATAACATGAGGTTGCCTTGTTTTTTTATCTTCCTACTTGTAAAAGGCTTATATGGAGCTTAGGTAGGGATAAACAATGTAGCATACTTACCTTTCATATATTGTAAAGTCAAATTCCGGATCCAAGGAGAGAAATGTCATACACTTAGATCAAGATGTGCAAGTGTGTGGAAACATGGTGAATGATCAAAACTCCTTTATAAGATCTCTCTTTCTAATTTATAATTTTGAGACATAGCTATCTTTATTTTTCTTTTTCTATGAGCTTTGATTTGCTCATCATCATTCATTTTTTTTCTAAGACTTGGGACCTTCATGTGCCCCTATTTTTTCATATATTTTCATAATTTTGCATAGTCTATGTCTCATTGACTAACAACCTATACTAGAGAGAGAATTTCTATTAGAACATGGAGTCTGAACTATGTGGAAAATGAAAGGCATGTTTCTGCGTACTTCCAGTGTAGAAGCAGCATGTATATGTGGCATGTACATGATCTTGATCTTGGGAGCATGATAAATCTCTCAACAAGGGTCACAAAACTTGACCAAACTCAACACAAAGCAAGTAGCTTATGTAGAAAACTTATATCATGAAAGAGCATATATGTCTTTGGTAGGAATTTTATCACTATAGAGGAGTAGTGACATTATGGTTTTATGACGTTTTCAAAAGTTAATCTCCAAGAACCTTAAATAGATAGGGTATGAATCATGAGTCGAGAACTATATCACATTAATCAACAACTTAGTCAATATGGTTCCCTATCAAGATATTTTCCCACTAGCATAAGCAAAAGCAAGAATTCATCTTTATGACGCTTTAACCCTCAGAACATCATAGATCATGTCACTTTTCAAAATTTTAATTTTGGATGCGATCTTCTTGTTTTATTCAATATTAAAAAGAAATTAAGCTAAGTGATGAATTTCATGAAGGAATTATTTTTATTTTAAAAGAGAAAATGAGTAAAACAAATGAAAAACATAGATGAAAAAGGGAGAGACGTGGCAGACCAGTTAGAATAGCTGTTTGAAGTTGAAAGGATGCTGGCTGGTGGGCCCGGGCCTTCTAGGTGCGTTCGGTCAACCACCCTTCGGGGCCATTTGGCCACTTCGGTCTCTGCATTAGACTCCCTTACCTCTGCACATTGCTTTGCTCTGTCTTTTCTGAATTTTGGCCTCTAAAGTGGATCGACCGATCCACAAAAGTGGCCATTTCGGTCCAACTTTTTTGTGGAACATGTTATGGACGTGTACAACATGATTCAGTGGACATTCTGGTGTTTTGACATGTTGGGGTGTCGACCGATACCCCCCATACTTGTTTCACTGCATACTACAACATAGGACAGAGAGAGATCAAATGCAGGGGTTCTGCTGGGTAAGATGCCAGCAGAACCAAGACTTTCTGTTATTCATTGAAAGCTTAGGCATATGTTCTTTGATTCATGAGTGATATACTATCAAGCCTAAGTATCTTATTGCTATGAAGGGCTAAGGCACCAAAGGAGAAGGTGGACAGAGAAAGTCCTATGGCCTTAGCATAAGGGATGACAATCATCTTGTCATGCTTCCTTCTATCAGAGCCATGAGGTAGGTTGTGTTGATGGCTCTAGGGGATGACTAAGGAGAAGGAGGGGCAAGGAAAGTGAGAAGGGAAGCAAGAGGAGATGGAACTTCTACTGGTGGTGTAGAAGAATAAGGTAAGAGGAGGAAGAAGGAGAGGGAGAGGTTAAGAAGAGAGAAACAACGTTCAGGGCCTTCGTTTTCGCTCGGATCGCGATGAAAACCGAAGGAGAATGTTGGCCCAACGCTCCTGTGCAACGGGACATTTGAACGAGTTCGAACCACGATCGGCCGATCCCTTTATGAAAGCTAACGTCCGACAGAACCATGTTCTGAACTTGGTCGAGCCAGGTGAGTCAGCTCGTGAAGTTTCGGGCCGATTGGGCCAATGGATCCTCGTGATGTGAATCTGGACCGTTGGTAAGAGATACACTTGGATCCAAGGGGTAGAAAGTGATCTAGAGGGTGGATCTTGGATCATGGGGCTTGGGATGCCAAGTGGCCCCACAAGGTGGTCGACCGACCCCCCTATGTGGGCCCACTAGCCCCAAATGTCCCCTTTTGTCATTATCTGCATCAAATAGTCATGGGACATGTGGAACTAGTTATTTGGCACAATATGTTCAGGTTATGCTTGCTTTCCTTGGAATATGAGGATGTTGACGGTATTTTGATGGTAACAAGATAACTCTTAATTACCGTCAACATGATGATTCCTCATAGTTTCGCTCATTGCTTTGTAAACCAACTCAGTCATCTTTCGAGCATCTTCTTCTTCAGTGTAATCAGTTTGATGATGAAGAGAGTCCTTGGGAGTGACTGTTTCTGAAAAACCTTGTTGCTTTTATTCCTGGAAAAGGACATCAAGCATTTGTGTTGAAATTCATCACATGCTTGTTGGCATCTTGAAAAGTATGGTCCCACTGGGTGTGCCAAAAAGTGTGTTGACACAAAATGTGATGCACTGTGCCTAACACACAGCAAGCCGGAAAACGTGGCTTCAATCGGGTGCCCGGGTGTTTCAAAATCCGGAAATGTGCCAGTCAGTTTGACCTGAAAGGAGGTCGACGGATCGATGATTCCTCTCGAAGAACTCGACGACATGAAAAAGGACCAAAAGGTGTGTTGACACAAAATGTGACGCACTGTGCCTAACACATAGCAAGACGGAAAGCGTGGCTTCAATCGGGTGCCCGGCTGTTTCGAAATCCGGAAACGTGCCAGTGACCTGAAACTAACAAGGGATGAAAATCATTAGATATAAAACTGGAACATGCTCGGTGAGACCAGACAATTCCATATATACGGCCCTGAAGCCACTTACGACGACATACAACTATAGAAGCTATCTGCCAACAGGTTTTATAGATCATTCGGCTAAGGCAAACGTAAAGCACGTGAAAAGTTGATTGCCGAATATGCATGCATGGGAAAAGTACGTATGAACGAATCATAATTAATTGTGAGTTAAAGCATAACCAAGCTCGGTAATCCAACCGAGTTGGGATCCATGATGAAGAAACATGTAAGCAAAACACAATCAAACTAATCTAAAGCTTGTATCTGCCGCACGATACCCAACTTTATCAAAGCTTAAACACGGTTAACATGCATGAACCCGCACCACGTAGCAATCTAGATCTACACTAATTCGGCTATTGTGAACATGAGATCTATTTGTAGGAACAACATGCAAGTAAAAATTATTAAAACAGGGATAGATCTATAGGAAAGAATAGAGTCAAACCGTATCAATCTAGATTGGGCAAAAGAGTGCTACAAATATATAAAATATCTAAAACATGCAACACATGATAACTTAATGAATCTACTAGATCTTGCCAAATCTAATAGAGCCAATAACTATCTTGCTTTTGCTAAGCATATCGAATAAACACCCGCCGCACGGTATTTACTCGTAAACAAAACATAAGCGAAGACTTCTTGATTGTCAAGCAAAGATCCACCACACGATCATTGAAAAACAAACAAGACTACTTGTATCAACATCTAAATCCACAGCATGATACTAGACATGATAGCAAGGTTGCTGGGACTTACGAAGGTCGACGGATCAATGATTCCTCTCGGAGAACTCGACGACACGACAAAGGACTCGAAGTTGGCACGGGGCCGGTTGTATTGAATTGGTTGTGAACAGTTTTTACAATGGCCAAGGGTTTATATTTATACCCTGGTCGTGACATGAGTCCTAAAAGGATACAGTTACAAAATATTAAAGGAAAAACATGATATCTTTGACTTTAATTTCCTCCGGAGTCTTCATTGCCTTAATTGTCACGGTCTTCGTTGCTCGATCGGTCCTTTGCTTGCCGTTTTTGTCGCTTCCCTAACGGAAAACCGCCCTTTATCAGAATAGCCGTCCTCACGATCATTTGCCGAACCTTTGGAAATTAGCCGACTGCACGGACACTTGCCAAATGCTCCGAGACTAGCCGACTGCACAGATACTTGCCGAATGCTCCGAACACCCATCTCTGTAAATCTGTTGCGCGTTGGCCCACCTGCCATCCTCCTGAGCGCACTAAAATTTAGTGTTACAGGTATGACCACTGAATTTAACACCATCATTTCTACTATTGGTTGGTCTAGCTTTTAGCAAGTAGATGAGCTTGGAATTGAGTTGCTCACCATAGAGTTCTTGTGCTCTCTACAAAGCACTAATGATGGAATATATTTTCACATGTTTAATAAAAGCTTTAGTCTAACTTGGAGTAATCTAAATGTTGTTCTTGGCTTTGATGATTCATGCTTGCTTGATTTAGACCTTGCCATGCGTAGGTTTAACAAAAGAAAATTTTGGTTGTCTATCTCTGCCTTAAATGAGTGCTCAAATCCCAAACCTGAGGAAATTCATAATCCAACCCTTCGCTTCATGCACCTTTGGATGAATATGACTTTATTTCCTGGAAGTAATGCTCACATGTTAAGCACCATGGAATTAAAATTGCTTTATGCTATGGTTAACAAGATCCAAATCTCTCCTATAAAATGCTTGGTAGAATTTTGGCAAAGTTCAATTGAGAGTAATGAACGTATTCAATTTACATCTTTAATTACTCGTCTTGCTGAATCTATGAACTTGCTAAATGGCACCTACCCTTTTGAATATATCTCTTCACCTAGAGCAGTAATCTCAGAAGAATTTCTCACAACTATTCAAATGCTAAAAAGAGATCCCAAAGGTGAGCTTAAAATGATATATAGTGGCCACACAATCGAAGTGCCTCTTCCAAATAGGCAACGTGAGTTGTATAGGACCCATAAGCTAACCCTTGATTTAGATCAAGGAATTGGGCAAAGAGGTTTTGCAGGTTCAGACAGGAGAGCTCAGGAGGGGCTATACTTTGTTCATCTTGAGCAAGGTGGTCCTTTCCGAGGAGCTATTGGCGAGGAGGAAGACGATGCATCTTCCGATCCCATACACACTTCCAGTGGCATGCCTCCTTGACCACCACGTCTGCAAGGACCATGAGCATCCTTCTCGTCCACACGAGATAGGGAGCATCGTGAACGGCGGCAACAAATGGATCACCTCACCAATGCTTTTGACGAGCTGCGCACTGAGCATGGTGAGACAACACGTATTATCTAGCAAACTGCCGAACAAATCCAAGCATTGCAAGAAGAACAAGACCGGTAGTGGAATTCATGGTGGCAATTACATCCATATCCTCCACCACCATATTGAGCAAAGGATAAGTTTGGGGGAGGTTCCCTCCCCCACTAAGGTAAGTATTTAATTTTAGCAGTTATCTTCATGCATTTTCCTGCTTATCTTTGTTTTTGCATCTAAAAAAATCTGCATATGATAAAAAGAATAAAAAGACTTCTCTCTACTCTCACATGTTCCTTGAAAATTACTATCTCCTATGGAAATGATGAATAGTTGATCTGCTAAATGTTTCTCTAGTACTTAGTTTACAACTTGGTATTTCTCTAAGTATGGATTACTTGGCTTAAAGAAACCATCATGAACCTAAAACTTTTGTGGGTTGCAAATGCTGTAACTAAGTCTAAGTTGTTGTGAGACATGATATGACAAGATAAGAGCTACTATAATATTGTTCTAAGCAAGAATGACTATCGGAGTTTTATTTATTCAAATGACAAAAACACTTTTTGTTCCTCAATGGTGAAAATTCCTACCAAAACTATATATACTCTTCCATGATATAAGCTTTCTACATAAGCTGCTTGCTTTGTGTTGAGTTTTGTCAAGTTTTGTGACCCTTGTTGAGAGACTTATCATGCTCCCAAGATCAAGATCACGTACACGCCACATATACATGCTGCTTCTACACTGGAAGTACGCAGAAACATGCCTTACATTTTCCACATAGTTCATACTCCATGCTCTAGTAGAAAAAATCTCTCTCTAATATGTTGCTAGTAAATAAGACATAGACTATGCAAAATTATGAAAAATTATAGGGACACATCAAGTCCAAGCTTTAGAAAAAATAATGAGCACATCAAAGCTCATGAAAAAAATAAGAAAAGAGAGAGATAGCTATGTCTCAAAATAATAAGTTAGGAAAGAGAGATCATCCAAATATAGGAGTATTGATCATTTGTCATGTTTTCCACACACTTGCACATCTTGATCTAAGTGTATGACATTTCTCTCCTAGATCTGGAATTTGACTTTACAATATATACCAGGTAAGTTTGCTACATCTTTCATCCCTACCTATAGCTCACATAAGCTTTAGAGATAGGATGAGAAGAAGGAAAACTTTGATATGTGCCTTGGTGAGGAATCATACACTTTATGAGTGATTCAGGAGTACCATTTGAGGAACACTAAGTCTTTCTTTTACAAAACTCTACAAAACCTCCGATATGAAACTTGTGAAAGAATGAGAAAACTAGTGCCCAAGTCAAGTTATTCTATCTCTCAACTTCCCAAGACAAAGGATAAAGCTATAAGCCCCATGAAGGACTAAGGTAATATGGGTGAGTCTTTATTGCTAATTTTTTCATTCAAAAGAGAAGCATGATTGTTGTAGATTCAGTACTCTTGAAATATGAACATAGTTTTAAATGGCGGGCTATAGAAATTAAGGAAGCTTGGCTAAAACGCTATTAGGCGCTATTTGGCGCTATTGGCGTATAGGGTAATGGCATTGCGGTAGTTCTTTTGGACGCTTTAGCGCGCTATTTCGCCTTAACATGCTTTTTTTTTTAGTGTTTTGAAGATAGAAGCAATCCTGATCCTTCGAGCAAAGTTTGATTGTTTGCTCGGGACGAGAAAGGTTAAGTTGGGGTCTTTTTGGCACTTAAAATGTGCTGTTTACAAAACTAAAAGCTCCAAAACCGCGGATAAGGATAAAACAATCACTTTGGTTTTTTATCAAATAATTTTCCCCTGCCATGAATTTTGTGTTGAGGAGGAAAAAAGAGAAAGGGAGCTAGGGGCCCCAAGGGGGGGTTTGGGCCCCCAACCCGGGGCCCCCAGCTCCCCCTTTCCCGGCATGATCCAGGAGGCCCCTTATAGTAAATTCCAACCCTTTTGATCACTCTATGCTTTCTCCCCGGGTGCAAAGCAAGGCCCCCGGGGCCCCCACAAGGGGATAAAGTGCCCACTACCTCTGCCAAAATCCCAAAACCAAGGGAAAGGGGCCTTTCCGGAGGTGAGGGGGCCCCCCAAAAGGGGGGCACCGATCTCCCGGGGCCACAAGCCCACTTGGTCCCGACCAGGGGGCTGACTAGAAACGAGGGGGCCACATCCCTAGGGGGGTCGGCCACCCCCCCTAGGTGGTTTGCCCTCCAACCCCCAGTACCCCTTTGGAAATCAACCCACCCACCAAAGGGGTTCAAGGTGGGTTGAATCCGGGGGGGGGATTGTAGCCCCCTGGATGGAGGGGGGGGAGGCCCCTATCCCCCCCAACTAAAAATAGAGGCTTACCCCCCTAACTGGTGAAGACCTCAAGCTCTTTTTTAATGTTCTAGATTTTTGTCAAATGGGGGTTGGTTAGTCGGTGCGCTGGGTTTTGGGTCTCTTCGGAAAGTCTGGTATGCCTTGTATCTTTCTTTCTTTGAAAATTATTTATTGAAAATTTTTTTTCTCTTACTTTATTGTTTTACTTTGGATTAAACAATTGTATTGTTATATGCTTTGTTTTTAAAGTTTACTCAAAGTTTGACCTTGTGGCCTTTCCCCCATGCGTATTGCCTTAAAAGGGTGCTTTGTTATAGATTGTGTCAAAATAAGTTGTGTTAAACGTGGTGCTTATACATACCTTTCCTTGGTTACCCTTGTTTCAGGATTGTTTTGGTTTTCTAGCAAAAGGGAAATTTTGTTTTTATTCCCCAGGTTTCTTAGGCAAGTTTTAAAAGGGAAGGCCCCCCTAAAAGAGGGCCGGGTTGGGAGGAGTTTTGTCCCCCTTTCGTCTTCCCTGCCAGTTCCCACCCCGAATCCCCTTGAGGAAAAGGGGGTTTACACCCCCTAAGGAACATGATAGAAAGGGATCTTGACTTTGGGCCCCTCCCCTCCCCCTAAAAGAGGGGCGGGGGGGAGTTTTGTCCCCCCCCCGATTTTATCAAATTGTTTTGGGGAAAAACTATAGTGTTTGCTAGTTAATTAGTAAGTATATTTAAAAGAGGAAATTTAAAAGGAGTCCCCTTTCTCTTCGTTTTCCCCCCCACCCAGCTATTCTTTTCCATTCTAAATCATTTTTCCTTGGTTTCATTTAACCCCCCATCAATATTTTTACCCCCCTATACTAGTTGGTACTAAGTTTTGGGCTCCTGGATCTTCTCTAATTATCATTTCTAGCCCCAAATTCCTTTGGGGAAAAAATAAATTACGATCTTGGAAATCC